>CM073758.1:2469252-3086565 GCA_037127355.1 Schoenoplectus tabernaemontani | reverse complement strand
AATTTTTAAGAACTCAAACAACTTGTTTACCATCCGTTTTTAGTGCGCCTTATTTATGTTTTGTGCAAAATTTGTGTTGTACGATGTTGATATCGAAGTGTTAATAGGAAAATTTTTCTATCTCGGTATAATTGCAGTAATTATATTAATTTTCACGAAATTATGTGTAGTTATGAGTCAAAAAATGTTAAAAATCTTAAACAACTTTTTTAAACAAATAGTTTTCTAATATATCTTACTTATGTTTTATAAAAAAATAGTTTCGTAAGATATTCATATCGATGTGTTCGTCGGACAATCTTCTAAAAGGTATAATTAGGAGTAATTATGTTAATTTTCATGAAATTATGTGTAATTATGCCGCTAAAATTTTTGAAAAACACAATCAACTTGTTTAAACAATTGTTTTTAATTCATCTTACTTATGTTTTGTGCAAAATTAGTGTCGTAGAATATTCATATCGAAGTTTTAATTAGAACATCTTATAATAGACATAATTAAGAGTAATTATACTAATTTGTATGAAATTATGTGTACTTATGAGGCCAGAAATTTTGAAAAACACAAACAACTTGTTTAAACAAATTTGTTTTAAATGCATCCTACTTATGTCTTGTGTAAAATTAGTGTCGCATAATGTTCACATTGAAGTGTCAATTGGCTAATCTTTAAATAGGCATAATTAGAAGTGATTATATTAATTTTCACAAAATTATGTGTAGTTATGGGACCAAAAATGTTAAAATACTCAAATAAGTTTTTTAAATAGCTTGTTTCTAATGCATCTTACTTATGTTTTGGGAGAAAATAGTGTCTAGAATATTAATTTCGAAGTGTTAGTTGAACAATCTTATAATAGGCATAATTAGGAGTAATTATATTAATTTACACGAAATTATGTGTATTTATAGGGCTAATGTTTTTTAAAAACTCAAACAACTTGTTTAAACAAATAGTTTTTAACGCATCTTAATTATGTCCCGTGCCAAATTAGCGTCATAGAATATTCATATCGAAGTTTTAATTAGATAATCTTATAATAAGCATAATTAGATGTAATTATATTTATTTGCATGCAATTATACGTAGTTATGCGGCATTTTTTTAAAAAACTCAATCAACTAGTTTAAATCGATGCTTTTTTTAATGCATCTTACTTATGTTTTGTGCAAACTTAGTGTCGTAGCATATTCATATCAAAGTATTAATTGAAAAATCCTCTTATAGGAACAATTAGGAGTAAGTGTATCAATTTTCACGAAATTATATGTAGTTACGAGAGAATAAATTTTGAAAATCTTAAACAACTTGTTTAAACAAAATAGCTTTTATGTCTCTTATTTATGTTTTATGATAAATTACCCTTATAGGATATTCACATTGGAGTGTTAATTGGAAAATCATATAATAGGCATAATTAGGTGTAATTGTATTAATTAGCATGAAATTATGTGTAGTCACGCAGCCCAAAATTTTTCAAAAACTCAAACAACTTATTTAAACATATGTTTTTAACGCATCTTACTTATTTTTTTTTATGAAAAAGTCGTTTCGTAGAATGTTCATATCAAGTGTTAATCTGATAATCTTCTAAAAGGCATAATTAGGAGTAGTTATATTAATTTTCATGCAATTATGTGTTTTATGAGGCAATAAATGTTGAAAATCTTAAACAATTTGTTTAAACAAGTAATTTCTAATGTATCTTACTTCTGGCCTTATGAAAAATTAGTGTCCTATGATATTCATATCAAGTGTTAATTTGACAATCTTAAAATTAGCGCCCTATGATTTTCATATCGAAGTGTTAATTTGACAATCTTATAATAGACATAGCTAGGAGTATTTATATTAATTCGCTCAAAATTATGTGTAGTTTTGATGCAAAAAATGTTGATAATCTTAAACAACAGTTTCTAATGCATGTTACTTATATTTTGTGCAAAATTAGCGCCATATCATATTCATATCTAAGTTTTAATTGGACAATCATATAATAGGCATAATCGTGGAGTAAATTTCTATGAAATTATATGTAGTTATGCGGCTAACAATTTTTAAGAACTCAAACAACTTGTGTAAACATCTGTTTTTAATGCATCTTATTTATGTTTTGTGCAAAATTTGTGTCGCATTTATGTTCATATCGAAGTGTTAATTGGATAATCTTTCTAACAGTAGAATTGGAGTAATTATATTAATTTTCACGAAATTATGAGTAGTTATGAGTCAAAAAATGTTAAAAATCTTAAACAACTTGTTTAAACAAATAGCTTCTAATATATCTTACTTATGTTTTATGAAAAATTAGTTTCGTAGGATATTCATATCGAAGTGTTAGTCGAACAATCGTATAATGTATAATTAGAGTAATTATATTAATTTTCATGAAATTATGTGTACTTATGCGGCCAAAATTTTTGAAAAACACAAACAACTTGTTTAAACAAATTGTTTTTAATGCATCCCACTTATGTCTTGTGCAAAATTAGTGTCGTAATGTTCATATCAAAGTGTTAATTGGATAATATTTTGATTGGCGTAAATAGGAGTAATTATATTAATTTTTACGAAATTATATGTAGTTATGAGGCCAAAAATGTTGAAAACTCAAACAACTTCTTTAAATAGCAAAGCTTGTAATGCATCTTACTTATGTTTTGAGAAAGATTAGCATCGTAGAATATTCATATCAAAGTGTTAGTTGAAATATCTTATGGAAGACACAATTAGGAGTAATTATATTAATTTATACGAATTTTTGTGCTGTTATGCGCCAAAAACTGGAAAGATCAAACAACTTGTTTAAACAAGATATTTTAATGCATCTTACTTATGTTTTGTGCAAAATTAGTGTTGTAGAATATTCATATCGAAGTTCTGATCGTAAAATCTTACAATAGGCATATTTAGGAGTAATTATATTAATTTATAAGAAATTATGTATAGTTATGCACCAAAATTTTTGAAAAACTCAAATAACTTGTGTAAACAAATGCTTTTAATGCATCTTACTTATGTTTTGTGCAAAATTAGTGTCGTAGAATATTCATATCGAAGTTTTAATTAGAACATCTTATAATAGACATAATTAAGAGTAATTATACTAATTTTAATGAAATTATGTGTACTTATGTGTCCAGTAAATTTTGTAAAACACAAACAACTTGTTTAAACAAGCTTATTTTTAATGCATCCTACTTATGTCTTGTGCAAAATTAGTGTCGCGGAATGTTCATATTGAAGTGTGAATTGGCTAATCTTTTAATAGGCATAATTAGGAGTGATTATATTAATTTCCACTAAATTATGTGTAGTTTTGGGGCTAAAAATGTTGATAATCTTAAACAACAGCTTTCTAATGCATGTTACTTATATTTTGAGCAAAATTAGCGTCATATAATATTCATATCTAAGTTTTAATTGGAAAATCATATAATAGGCATAATTAGGAGTAATTTTCTATGAAATTATATGTAGTTATGCGGCTAACAATTTTTAAGAACTCAAACAACTTGTTTACCATCTGTTTTTAGTGCGTCTTATTTATGTTTTGTGCAAAATTTGTGTTGTACGATGTTGATATCGAAGTGTTAATAGGAAAATTTTTCTATCTGGTATAATTGCAGTAATTATATTAATTTTCACGAAATTATGTGTAGTTATGAGTCAAAAAATGTTAAAAATCTTAAACAACTTTTTTAAACAAATAGCTTTAATATATCTTACTTATGTTTTATAAAAAAATAGTTTCGTAAGATATTCATATCGATGTGTTCGTTTGACAATCTTCTAAAAGGTATAATTAGGAGTAATTATGTTAATTTTCATGAAATTATGTGTAATTATGCCGCCAAAATTTTTGAAAAACACAATCAACTTGTTTAAACAAATGTTTTTAATTCATCTTACTTATGTTTTGTGCAAAATTAGTGTCGTAGAATATTCATATCGAAGTTTTAATTAGAACATCTTATAATAGACATAATTAAGAGTAATTATACTAATTTGTATGAAATTATGTGTACTTATGAGGCCGTAAATTTTGAAAAACACAAACAACTTGTTTAAACAAATGCTTTAAATGCATCCTACTTATGTCTTGTGTAAAATTAGTGTCGCATAATGTTCACATTGAAGTGTCAATTGGCTAATCTTTAAATAGGCATAATTAGAAGTGATTATATTAATTTTCACAAAATTATGTGTAGTTATGGGACCAAAAATGTTAAAATACTCAAATAAGTTTTTTAAATAAATGTTTCTAATGCATCTTACTTATGTTTTGGGAGAAAATAGTGTCTAGAATATTAATTTCGAAGTGTTAGTTGAACAATCTTATAATAGGCATAATTAGGAGTAATTATATTAATTTACACGAAATTATGTGTATTTATAGGGCTAATGTTTTTTAAAAACTCAAACAACTTGTTTAAAATGTTAGTTTTTAACGCATCTTAATTATGTCCTGTGCCAAATTAGCGTCATAGAATATTCATATCGAAGTTTTAATTAGATAATCTTATAATAAGCATAATTAGATGTAATTATATTTATTTGCATGCAATTATACGTAGTTATGCGGCATTTTTTTTTAAAAAACTCAATCAACTAGTTTAAATCGATGCTTTTTTTAATGCATCTTACTTATGTTTTGTGCAAACTTAGTGTCGTAGCATATTCATATCAAAGTATTAATTGAAAAATCCTCTTATAGGAACAATTAGGAGTAAGTGTATCAATTTTCACGAAATTATATGTAGTTACGAGAGAATAAATTTTGAAAATCTTAAACAACTTGTTTAAAAATAGCTTCTATGTCTCTTATTTATGTTTTATGATAAATTACCCTTATAGGATATTCACATTGGAGTGTTAATTGGAAAATCATATAATAGGCATAATTAGGTGTAATTGTATTAATTAGCGTGAAATTATGTGTAGTCACGCAGTACCAAAATTTTTCAAAAACTCAAACAACTTATTTAAACATATGTTTTTAACGCATCTTACTTATTTTTTTTTATGAAAAAGTCGTTTCGTAGAATGTTCATATCGAAGTGTTAACTGGATAATCTTCTAAAAGGCATAATTAGGAGTAGTTATATTAATTTTCATGCAATTATGTGTTTTATGAGGCAATAAATGTTGAAAATCTTAAACAATTTGTTTAAACAAGAATTTCTAATGTATCTTACTTGGCCTTATGAAAAATTAGTGTCCTATGATATTCATATCGAAGTGTTAATTTGACAATCTTAAAATTAGCGTCCTATGATTTTCATATCGAAGTGTTAATTTGACAATCTTATAATAGACATAGCTAGGAGTATTTATATTAATTCGCTCAAAATTATGTGTAGTTTTGATGCAAAAAATGTTGATAATCTTAAACAACAAGTTTCTAATGCATGTTACTTATATTTTGTGCAAAATTAGCGTCATATCATATTCATATCTAAGTTTTAATTGGACAATCATATAATAGGCATAATCGTAAATTTCTATGAAATTATATGTAGTTATGCGGCTAACAATTTTTAAGAACTCAAACAACTTGTGTAAACATCTGCTTTTAATGCATCTTATTTATGTTTTGTGCAAAATTTGTGTCGTACATTTGTTCATATCGAAGTGTTAATTGGATAATCTTTCTAATGTGTAGAATTGGAGTAATTATATTAATTTTCACGAAATTATGAGTAGTTATGAGTCAAAAAATGTTAAAAATCTTAAACAACTTGTTTAAACAAATAGCTTTCTAATATATCTTACTTATGTTTTATGAAAAATTAGTTTCGTAGGATATTCATATCGAAGTGTTAGTCGAACAATCGTATAACGGTATAATTAGGAGTAATTATATTAATTTTCATGAAATTATGTGTACTTATGCGGCCAAAATTTTTGAAAAACACAAACAACTTGTTTAAACAAATGCTTTTAATGCATCCCACTTATGTCTTGTGCAAAATTAGTGTCGTAGAATGTTCATATCAAAGTGTTAATTGGATAATATTTTGATTGGCGTAAATAGGAGTAATTATATTAATTTTTACGAAATTATATGTAGTTATGAGGCCAAAAATGTTGAAAACTCAAACAACTTCTTTAAATAGCAGTTTGTAATGCATCTTACTTATGTTTTGAGAAAGATTAGCATCGTAGAATATTCATATCAAAGTGTTAGTTGAAATATCTTATGGAAGACACAATTAGGAGTAATTATATTAATTTATACGAATTTTTGTGTGTTATGCGGCCAAAAAACGGAAAGATCAAACAACTTGTTTAAACAAAGATATTTTAATGCATCTTACTTATGTTTTGTGCAAAATTAGTGTTGTAGAATATTCATATCGAAGTTCTGATCGTAAAATCTTACAATAGGCATATTTAGGAGTAATTATATTAATTTATAAGAAATTATGTATAGTTATGCAGCCAAAATTTTTGAAAAACTCAAATAACTTGTGTAAACAAATGTTTTTAATGCATCTTACTTATGTTTTGTGCAAAATTAGTGTCGTAGAATATTCATATCGAAGTTTTAATTAGAACATCTTATAATAGACATAATTAAGAGTAATTATACTAATTTTAATGAAATTATGTGTACTTATGTGTCCGTAAATTTTGTAAAACACAAACAACTTGTTTAAACAGTTATTTTTAATGCATCCTACTTATGTCTTGTGCAAAATTAGTGTCGCGGAATGTTCATATTGAAGTGTGAATTGGCTAATCTTTTAATAGGCATAATTAGGAGTGATTATATTAATTTCCACTAAATTATGTGTAGTTTTGGGGCTAAAAATGTTGATAATCTTAAACAACAGCTTTCTAATGCATGTTACTTATATTTTGAGCAAAATTAGCGTCATATAATATTCATATCTAAGTTTTAATTGGAAAATCATATAATAGGCATAATTAGGAGTAATTTTCTATGAAATTATATGTAGTTATGCGGCTAACAATTTTTAAGAACTCAAACAACTTGTTTACCATCTCGTTTTTAGTGCGTCTTATTTATGTTTTGTGCAAAATTTGTGTTGTACGATGTTGATATCGAAGTGTTAATAGGAAAATTTTTCTATCTCTGGTATAATTGCAGTAATTATATTAATTTTCACGAAATTATGTGTAGTTATGAGTCAAAAAATGTTAAAAATCTTAAACAACTTTTTTAAACAAATAGCTTTCTAATATATCTTACTTATGTTTTATAAAAAAATAGTTTCGTAAGATATTCATATCGATGTGTTCGTTTGACAATCTTCTAAAAGGTATAATTAGGAGTAATTATGTTAATTTTCATGAAATTATGTGTAATTATGCCGCCAAAATTTTTGAAAAACACAATCAACTTGTTTAAACAAATTGTTTTTAATTCATCTTACTTATGTTTTGTGCAAAATTAGTGTCGTAGAATATTCATATCGAAGTTTTAATTAGAACATCTTATAATAGACATAATTAAGAGTAATTATACTAATTTGTATGAAATTATGTGTACTTATGAGGCCGTAAATTTTGAAAAACACAAACAACTTGTTTAAACAAATGCTTTAAATGCATCCTACTTATGTCTTGTGTAAAATTAGTGTCGCATAATGTTCACATTGAAGTGTCAATTGGCTAATCTTTAAATAGGCATAATTAGAAGTGATTATATTAATTTTCACAAAATTATGTGTAGTTATGGGACCAAAAATGTTAAAATACTCAAATAAGTTTTTTAAATAGTCAAGTTTCTAATGCATCTTACTTATGTTTTGGGAGAAAATAGTGTCTAGAATATTAATTTCGAAGTGTTAGTTGAACAATCTTATAATAGGCATAATTAGGAGTAATTATATTAATTTACACGAAATTATGTGTATTTATAGGGCTAATGTTTTTTAAAAACTCAAACAACTTGTTTAAAAATGCTAGCTTTTAACGCATCTTAATTATGTCCCGTGCCAAATTAGCGTCATAGAATATTCATATCGAAGTTTTAATTAGATAATCTTATAATAAGCATAATTAGATGTAATTATATTTATTTGCATGCAATTATACGTAGTTATGCGGCATTTTTTTTTAAAAAACTCAATCAACTAGTTTAAATCGATGCTTTTTTTAATGCATCTTACTTATGTTTTGTGCAAACTTAGTGTCGTAGCATATTCATATCAAAGTATTAATTGAAAAATCCTCTTATAGGAACAATTAGGAGTAAGTGTATCAATTTTCACGAAATTATATGTAGTTACGAGAGAATAAATTTTGAAAATCTTAAACAACTTGTTTAAACAAAGCTAGCTTTCTATGTCTCTTATTTATGTTTTATGATAAATTACCCTTATAGGATATTCACATTGGAGTGTTAATTGGAAAATCATATAATAGGCATAATTAGGTGTAATTGTATTAATTAGCGTGAAATTATGTGTAGTCACGCAGCCAAAATTTTTCAAAAACTCAAACAACTTATTTAAACATATGTTTTTAACGCATCTTACTTATTTTTTTTTATGAAAAAGTCGTTTCGTAGAATGTTCATATCGAAGTGTTAACTGGATAATCTTCTAAAAGGCATAATTAGGAGTAGTTATATTAATTTTCATGCAATTATGTGTTTTATGAGGCAATAAATGTTGAAAATCTTAAACAATTTGTTTAAACAAGAATTTCTAATGTATCTTACTTCGGTCTTATGAAAAATTAGTGTCCTATGATATTCATATCGAAGTGTTAATTTGACAATCTTAAAATTAGCGTCCTATGATTTTCATATCGAAGTGTTAATTTGACAATCTTATAATAGACATAGCTAGGAGTATTTATATTAATTCGCTCAAAATTATGTGTAGTTTTGATGCAAAAAATGTTGATAATCTTAAACAAAGCTTTCTAATGCATGTTACTTATATTTTGTGCAAAATTAGCGTCATATCATATTCATATCTAAGTTTTAATTGGACAATCATATAATAGGCATAATCGAGTAAATTTCTATGAAATTATATGTAGTTATGCGGCTAACAATTTTTAAGAACTCAAACAACTTGTGTAAACATCTGTTTTTAATGCATCTTATTTATGTTTTGTGCAAAATTTGTGTCGTACGATGTTCATATCGAAGTGTTAATTGGATAATCTTTCTAATGTGTAGAATTGGAGTAATTATATTAATTTTCACGAAATTATGAGTAGTTATGAGTCAAAAAATGTTAAAAATCTTAAACAACTTGTTTAAACAAATAGCTTTCTAATATATCTTACTTATGTTTTATGAAAAATTAGTTTCGTAGGATATTCATATCGAAGTGTTAGTCGAACAATCGTATAACAGGTATAATTAGAGTAATTATATTAATTTTCATGAAATTATGTGTACTTATGCGGCCAAAATTTTTGAAAAACACAAACAACTTGTTTAAACAAATTGTTTTTAATGCATCCCACTTATGTCTTGTGCAAAATTAGTGTCGTAGAATGTTCATATCAAAGTGTTAATTGGATAATATTTTGATTGGCGTAAATAGGAGTAATTATATTAATTTTTACGAAATTATATGTAGTTATGAGGCCAAAAATGTTGAAAACTCAAACAACTTCTTTAAATAGCAGTTTGTAATGCATCTTACTTATGTTTTGAGAAAGATTAGCATCGTAGAATATTCATATCAAAGTGTTAGTTGAAATATCTTATGGAAGACACAATTAGGAGTAATTATATTAATTTATACGAATTTTTGTGTCTTGTTATGCGGCCAAAAAACTGGAAAGATCAAACAACTTGTTTAAACAAGATATTTTAATGCATCTTACTTATGTTTTGTGCAAAATTAGTGTTGTAGAATATTCATATCGAAGTTCGATCAGAAAATCTTACAATAGGCATATTTAGGAGTAATTATATTAATTTATAAGAAATTATGTATAGTTATGCAGCCAAAAATTTTGAAAAACTCAAATAACTTGTGTAAACAAATTGTTTTTAATGCATCTTACTTATGTTTTGTGCAAAATTAGTGTCGTAGAATATTCATATCGAAGTTTTAATTAGAACATCTTATAATAGACATAATTAAGAGTAATTATACTAATTTTAATGAAATTATGTGTACTTATGTGTCCAGAAATTTTGTAAAACACAAACAACTTGTTTAAACAAGTTATTTTTAATGCATCCTACTTATGTCTTGTGCAAAATTAGTGTCGCGGAATGTTCATATTGAAGTGTGAATTGGCTAATCTTTTAATAGGCATAATTAGGAGTGATTATATTAATTTCCACTAAATTATGTGTAGTTTTGGGGCTAAAAATGTTGATAATCTTAAACAACAGTTTCTAATGCATGTTACTTATATTTTGAGCAAAATTAGCGTCATATAATATTCATATCTAAGTTTTAATTGGAAAATCATATAATAGGCATAATTAGGAGTAATTTTCTATGAAATTATATGTAGTTATGCGGCTAACAATTTTTAAGAACTCAAACAACTTGTTTACCATCTGTTTTTAGTGCGTCTTATTTATGTTTTGTGCAAAATTTGTGTTGTACGATGTTGATATCGAAGTGTTAATAGGAAAATTTTTCTATCTGGTATAATTGCAGTAATTATATTAATTTTCACGAAATTATGTGTAGTTATGAGTCAAAAAATGTTAAAAATCTTAAACAACTTTTTTAAACAAATAGCTTTCTAATATATCTTACTTATGTTTTATAAAAAAATAGTTTCGTAAGATATTCATATCGATGTGTTCGTCGGACAATCTTCTAAAAGGTATAATTAGGAGTAATTATGTTAATTTTCATGAAATTATGTGTAATTATGCCGCCAAAATTTTTGAAAAACACAATCAACTTGTTTAAACAAATTGTTTTTAATTCATCTTACTTATGTTTTGTGCAAAATTAGTGTCGTAGAATATTCATATCGAAGTTTTAATTAGAACATCTTATAATAGACATAATTAAGAGTAATTATACTAATTTGTATGAAATTATGTGTACTTATGAGGCCAGAAATTTTGAAAAACACAAACAACTTGTTTAAACAATTGCTTTAAATGCATCCTACTTATGTCTTGTGTAAAATTAGTGTCGCATAATGTTCACATTGAAGTGTCAATTGGCTAATCTTTAAATAGGCATAATTAGAAGTGATTATATTAATTTTCACAAAATTATGTGTAGTTATGGGACCAAAAATGTTAAAATACTCAAATAAGTTTTTTAAATAGTCTGTTTCTAATGCATCTTACTTATGTTTTGGGAGAAAATAGTGTCTAGAATATTAATTTCGAAGTGTTAGTTGAACAATCTTATAATAGGCATAATTAGGAGTAATTATATTAATTTACACGAAATTATGTGTATTTATAGGGCTAATGTTTTTTAAAAACTCAAACAACTTGTTTAAAAAGCAGTTTTTAACGCATCTTAATTATGTCCCGTGCCAAATTAGCGTCATAGAATATTCATATCGAAGTTTTAATTAGATAATCTTATAATAAGCATAATTAGATGTAATTATATTTATTTGCATGCAATTATACGTAGTTATGCGGCATTTTTTTTTAAAAAACTCAATCAACTAGTTTAAATCGATGCTTTTTTTAATGCATCTTACTTATGTTTTGTGCAAACTTAGTGTCGTAGCATATTCATATCAAAGTATTAATTGAAAAATCCTCTTATAGGAACAATTAGGAGTAAGTGTATCAATTTTCACGAAATTATATGTAGTTACGAGAGAATAAATTTTGAAAATCTTAAACAACTTGTTTAAACAAATTTCTATGTCTCTTATTTATGTTTTATGATAAATTACCCTTATAGGATATTCACATTGGAGTGTTAATTGGAAAATCATATAATAGGCATAATTAGGTGTAATTGTATTAATTAGCGTGAAATTATGTGTAGTCACGCAGCCAAAATTTTTCAAAAACTCAAACAACTTATTTAAACATATGTTTTTAACGCATCTTACTTATTTTTTTTTATGAAAAAGTCGTTTCGTAGAATGTTCATATCGAAGTGTTAACTGGATAATCTTCTAAAAGGCATAATTAGGAGTAGTTATATTAATTTTCATGCAATTATGTGTTTTATGAGGCAATAAATGTTGAAAATCTTAAACAATTTGTTTAAACAAGTAATTTCTAATGTATCTTACTTCGGTCTTATGAAAAATTAGTGTCCTATGATATTCATATCGAAGTGTTAATTTGACAATCTTAAAATTAGCGTCCTATGATTTTCATATCGAAGTGTTAATTTGACAATCTTATAATAGACATAGCTAGGAGTATTTATATTAATTCGCTCAAAATTATGTGTAGTTTTGATGCAAAAAATGTTGATAATCTTAAACAACAGTTTCTAATGCATGTTACTTATATTTTGTGCAAAATTAGCGTCATATCATATTCATATCTAAGTTTTAATTGGACAATCATATAATAGGCATAATCGGGAGTAAATTTCTATGAAATTATATGTAGTTATGCGGCTAACAATTTTTAAGAACTCAAACAACTTGTGTAAACATCTGTTTTTAATGCATCTTATTTATGTTTTGTGCAAAATTTGTGTCGTACGATGTTCATATCGAAGTGTTAATTGGATAATCTTTCTAACAGGTAGAATTGGAGTAATTATATTAATTTTCACGAAATTATGAGTAGTTATGAGTCAAAAAATGTTAAAAATCTTAAACAACTTGTTTAAAAAGCAGTTTCTAATATATCTTACTTATGTTTTATGAAAAATTAGTTTCGTAGGATATTCATATCGAAGTGTTAGTCGAACAATCGTATAACAGGTATAATTAGGAGTAATTATATTAATTTTCATGAAATTATGTGTACTTATGCGGCCAAAATTTTTGAAAAACACAAACAACTTGTTTAAACAATTTGTTTTTAATGCATCCCACTTATGTCTTGTGCAAAATTAGTGTCGTAGAATGTTCATATCAAAGTGTTAATTGGATAATATTTTGATTGGCGTAAATAGGAGTAATTATATTAATTTTTACGAAATTATATGTAGTTATGAGGCCAAAAATGTTGAAAACTCAAACAACTTCTTTAAATAGCAGTTTGTAATGCATCTTACTTATGTTTTGAGAAAGATTAGCATCGTAGAATATTCATATCAAAGTGTTAGTTGAAATATCTTATGGAAGACACAATTAGGAGTAATTATATTAATTTATACGAATTTTTGTCTTTGTTATGCGGCCAAAAAAACTGGAAAGATCAAACAACTTGTTTAAACGAGCATATTTTAATGCATCTTACTTATGTTTTGTGCAAAATTAGTGTTGTAGAATATTCATATCGAAGTTCTGATCAGAAAATCTTACAATAGGCATATTTAGGAGTAATTATATTAATTTATAAGAAATTATGTATAGTTATGCAGCCAAAATTTTTGAAAAACTCAAATAACTTGTGTAACAATTTGTTTTTAATGCATCTTACTTATGTTTTGTGCAAAATTAGTGTCGTAGAATATTCATATCGAAGTTTTAATTAGAACATCTTATAATAGACATAATTAAGAGTAATTATACTAATTTTAATGAAATTATGTGTACTTATGTGTCCAGAAATTTTGTAAAACACAAACAACTTGTTTAAACAGTTATTTTTAATGCATCCTACTTATGTCTTGTGCAAAATTAGTGTCGCGGAATGTTCATATTGAAGTGTGAATTGGCTAATCTTTTAATAGGCATAATTAGGAGTGATTATATTAATTTCCACTAAATTATGTGTAGTTTTGGGGCTAAAAATGTTGATAATCTTAAACAACAGTTTCTAATGCATGTTACTTATATTTTGAGCAAAATTAGCGTCATATAATATTCATATCTAAGTTTTAATTGGAAAATCATATAATAGGCATAATTAGGAGTAATTTTCTATGAAATTATATGTAGTTATGCGGCTAACAATTTTTAAGAACTCAAACAACTTGTTTACCATCTGTTTTTAGTGCGTCTTATTTATGTTTTGTGCAAAATTTGTGTTGTACGATGTTGATATCGAAGTGTTAATAGGAAAATTTTTCTATCTGGTATAATTGCAGTAATTATATTAATTTTCACGAAATTATGTGTAGTTATGAGTCAAAAAATGTTAAAAATCTTAAACAACTTTTTTAAACAATGAGTTTCTAATATATCTTACTTATGTTTTATAAAAAAATAGTTTCGTAAGATATTCATATCGATGTGTTCGTCGGACAATCTTCTAAAAGGTATAATTAGGAGTAATTATGTTAATTTTCATGAAATTATGTGTAATTATGCCGCCAAAATTTTTGAAAAACACAATCAACTTGTTTAAACAATTTGTTTTTAATTCATCTTACTTATGTTTTGTGCAAAATTAGTGTCGTAGAATATTCATATCGAAGTTTTAATTAGAACATCTTATAATAGACATAATTAAGAGTAATTATACTAATTTGTATGAAATTATGTGTACTTATGAGGCCAGAAATTTTGAAAAACACAAACAACTTGTTTAAACAAACTGTTTTAAATGCATCCTACTTATGTCTTGTGTAAAATTAGTATCTCATAATGTTCATATTGAAGTGTCAATTGGCTAATCTTTAAATAGGCATAATTAGAACTGATTATATTAATTTTCACAAAATTATGTGTAGTTATGAGACCAAAAATGTTAAAATACTCAAATAAGTTTTTTAAATAGTTGTTTCTAATGCATCTTACTTATGTTTTGGGAGAAAATAGTGTCTAGAATATTAATTTCGAAGTGTTAGTTGAACAATCTTATAATAGGCATAATTAGGAGTAATTATATTAATTTACACGAAATTATGTGTATTTATAGGGCTAATGTTTTTAAAAACTCAAACAACTTGTTTAAAAGCAATGAGTTTTTAACGCATCTTAATTATGTCCTGTGCCAAATTAGCGTCATAGAATATTCATATCGAAGTTTTAATTAGATAATCTTATAATAAGCATAATTAGATGTAATTATATTTATTTGCATGCAATTATACGTAGTTATGCGGCATTTTTTTTTAAAAAACTCAATCAACTAGTTTAAACTGATGCTTTTTTTAATGCATCTTACTTATGTTTTGTGCAAACTTAGTGTCGTAGCATATTCATATCAAAGTATTAATTGAAAAATCCTCTTATAGGAACAATTAGGAGTAAGTGTATCAATTTTCACGAAATTATATGTAGTTACGAGAGAATAAATTTTGAAAATCTTAAACAACTTGTTTAAACAGCAGTTTCTATGTCTCTTATTTATGTTTTATGATAAATTACCCTTATAGGATATTCACATTGGAGTGTTAATTGGAAAATCATATAATAGGCATAATTAGGTGTAATTGTATTAATTAGCGTGAAATTATGTGTAGTCACGCAGCCAAAATTTTTCAAAAACTCAAACAACTTATTTAAACATATGTTTTTAACGCATCTTACTTATTTTTTTTTATGAAAAAGTCGTTTCGTAGAATGTTCATATCGAAGTGTTAACTGGATAATCTTCTAAAAGGCATAATTAGGAGTAGTTATATTAATTTTCATGCAATTATGTGTTTTATGAGGCAATAAATGTTGAAAATCTTAAACAATTTGTTTAAACAAGTAATTTCTAATGTATCTTACTTCGGTCTTATGAAAAATTAGTGTCCTATGATATTCATATCGAAGTGTTAATTTGACAATCTTAAAATTAGCGTCCTATGATTTTCATATCGAAGTGTTAATTTGACAATCTTATAATAGACATAGCTAGGAGTATTTATATTAATTCGCTCAAAATTATGTGTAGTTTTGATGCAAAAAATGTTGATAATCTTAAACAACAGTTTCTAATGCATGTTACTTATATTTTGTGCAAAATTAGCGTCATATCATATTCATATCTAAGTTTTAATTGGACAATCATATAATAGGCATAATCGGGAGTAAATTTCTATGAAATTATATGTAGTTATGCGGCTAACAATTTTTAAGAACTCAAACAACTTGTGTAAACATCTGTTTTTAATGCATCTTATTTATGTTTTGTGCAAAATTTGTGTCGTACGATGTTCATATCGAAGTGTTAATTGGATAATCTTTCTAACAGGTAGAATTGGAGTAATTATATTAATTTTCACGAAATTATGAGTAGTTATGAGTCAAAAAATGTTAAAAATCTTAAACAACTTGTTTAAACAAGCTAGTTTCTAATATATCTTACTTATGTTTTATGAAAAATTAGTTTCGTAGGATATTCATATCGAAGTGTTAGTCGAACAATCGTATAACAGGTATAATTAGGAGTAATTATATTAATTTTCATGAAATTATGTGTACTTATGCGGCCAAAATTTTTGAAAAACACAAACAACTTGTTTAAACAATTTGTTTTTAATGCATCCCACTTATGTCTTGTGCAAAATTAGTGTCGTAGAATGTTCATATCAAAGTGTTAATTGGATAATATTTTGATTGGCGTAAATAGGAGTAATTATATTAATTTTTACGAAATTATATGTAGTTATGAGGCCAAAAATGTTGAAAACTCAAACAACTTCTTTAAATAGCAGTTTGTAATGCATCTTACTTATGTTTTGAGAAAGATTAGCATCGTAGAATATTCATATCAAAGTGTTAGTTGAAATATCTTATGGAAGACACAATTAGGAGTAATTATATTAATTTATACGAATTTTTGTGCTGTTATGCGGCCAAAAAAACTGGAAAGATCAAACAACTTGTTTAAACAAGCATATTTTAATGCATCTTACTTATGTTTTGTGCAAAATTAGTGTTGTAGAATATTCATATCGAAGTTCTGATCAGAAAATCTTACAATAGGCATATTTAGGAGTAATTATATTAATTTATAAGAAATTATGTATAGTTATGCAGCCAAAATTTTTGAAAAACTCAAATAACTTGTGTAAACAGCTGTTTTTAATGCATCTTACTTATGTTTTGTGCAAAATTAGTGTCGTAGAATATTCATATCGAAGTTTTAATTAGAACATCTTATAATAGACATAATTAAGAGTAATTATACTAATTTTAATGAAATTATGTGTACTTATGTGTCCAGAAATTTTGTAAAACACAAACAACTTGTTTAAACAGTTATTTTTAATGCATCCTACTTATGTCTTGTGCAAAATTAGTGTCGCGGAATGTTCATATTGAAGTGTGAATTGGCTAATCTTTTAATAGGCATAATTAGGAGTGATTATATTAATTTCCACTAAATTATGTGTAGTTTTGGGGCTAAAAATGTTGATAATCTTAAACAACAGTTTCTAATGCATGTTACTTATATTTTGAGCAAAATTAGCGTCATATAATATTCATATCTAAGTTTTAATTGGAAAATCATATAATAGGCATAATTAGGAGTAATTTTCTATGAAATTATATGTAGTTATGCGGCTAACAATTTTTAAGAACTCAAACAACTTGTTTACCATCTGTTTTTAGTGCGTCTTATTTATGTTTTGTGCAAAATTTGTGTTGTACGATGTTGATATCGAAGTGTTAATAGGAAAATTTTTCTATCTGGTATAATTGCAGTAATTATATTAATTTTCACGAAATTATGTGTAGTTATGAGTCAAAAAATGTTAAAAATCTTAAACAACTTTTTTAAACAAAGCAGTTTCTAATATATCTTACTTATGTTTTATAAAAAAATAGTTTCGTAAGATATTCATATCGATGTGTTCGTCGGACAATCTTCTAAAAGGTATAATTAGGAGTAATTATGTTAATTTTCATGAAATTATGTGTAATTATGCCGCCAAAATTTTTGAAAAACACAATCAACTTGTTTAAACAGCTGTTTTTAATTCATCTTACTTATGTTTTGTGCAAAATTAGTGTCGTAGAATATTCATATCGAAGTTTTAATTAGAACATCTTATAATAGACATAATTAAGAGTAATTATACTAATTTGTATGAAATTATGTGCACTTATGAGGCCAGAAATTTTGAAAAACACAAACAACTTGTTTAAACAAATGTTTTAAATGCATCCTACTTATGTCTTGTGTAAAATTAGTGTCGCATAATGTTCACATTGAAGTGTCAATTGGCTAATCTTTAAATAGGCATAATTAGAAGTGATTATATTAATTTTCACAAAATTATGTGTAGTTATGGGACCAAAAATGTTAAAATACTCAAATAAGTTTTTTAAATAGCTGTTTCTAATGCATCTTACTTATGTTTTGGGAGAAAATAGTGTCTAGAATATTAATTTCGAAGTGTTAGTTGAACAATCTTATAATAGGCATAATTAGGAGTAATTATATTAATTTACACGAAATTATGTGTATTTATAGGGCTAATGTTTTTTAAAAACTCAAACAACTTGTTTAAACAGCAGTTTTTAACGCATCTTAATTATGTCCTGTGCCAAATTAGCGTCATAGAATATTCATATCGAAGTTTTAATTAGATAATCTTATAATAAGCATAATTAGATGTAATTATATTTATTTGCATGCAATTATACGTAGTTATGCGGCATTTTTTTTTAAAAAACTCAATCAACTAGTTTAAACTGATGCTTTTTTTAATGCATCTTACTTATGTTTTGTGCAAACTTAGTGTCGTAGCATATTCATATCAAAGTATTAATTGAAAAATCCTCTTATAGGAACAATTAGGAGTAAGTGTATCAATTTTCACGAAATTATATGTAGTTACGAGAGAATAAATTTTGAAAATCTTAAACAACTTGTTTAAACAGCAGTTTCTATGTCTCTTATTTATGTTTTATGATAAATTACCCTTATAGGATATTCACATTGGAGTGTTAATTGGAAAATCATATAATAGGCATAATTAGGTGTAATTGTATTAATTAGCGTGAAATTATGTGTAGTCACGCAGCCAAAATTTTTCAAAAACTCAAACAACTTATTTAAACATATGTTTTTAACGCATCTTACTTATTTTTTTTTATGAAAAAGTCGTTTCGTAGAATGTTCATATCGAAGTGTTAACTGGATAATCTTCTAAAAGGCATAATTAGGAGTAGTTATATTAATTTTCATGCAATTATGTGTTTTATGAGGCAATAAATGTTGAAAATCTTAAACAATTTGTTTAAACAGTAATTTCTAATGTATCTTACTTCGGTCTTATGAAAAATTAGTGTCCTATGATATTCATATCGAAGTGTTAATTTGACAATCTTAAAATTAGCGTCCTATGATTTTCATATCGAAGTGTTAATTTGACAATCTTATAATAGACATAGCTAGGAGTATTTATATTAATTCGCTCAAAATTATGTGTAGTTTTGATGCAAAAAATGTTGATAATCTTAAACAACAGTTTCTAATGCATGTTACTTATATTTTGTGCAAAATTAGCGTCATATCATATTCATATCTAAGTTTTAATTGGACAATCATATAATAGGCATAATCAGGAGTAAATTTCTATGAAATTATATGTAGTTATGCGGCTAACAATTTTTAAGAACTCAAACAACTTGTGTAAACATCTGTTTTTAATGCATCTTATTTATGTTTTGTGCAAAATTTGTGTCGTACGATGTTCATATCGAAGTGTTAATTGGATAATCTTTCTAACAGGTAGAATTGGAGTAATTATATTAATTTTCACGAAATTATGAGTAGTTATGAGTCAAAAAATGTTAAAAATCTTAAACAACTTGTTTAAACAGCAGTTTCTAATATATCTTACTTATGTTTTATGAAAAATTAGTTTCGTAGGATATTCATATCGAAGTGTTAGTCGAACAATCGTATAACAGGTATAATTAGGAGTAATTATATTAATTTTCATGAAATTATGTGTACTTATGCGGCCAAAATTTTTGAAAAACACAAACAACTTGTTTAAACAGCTGTTTTTAATGCATCCCACTTATGTCTTGTGCAAAATTAGTGTCGTAGAATGTTCATATCAAAGTGTTAATTGGATAATATTTTGATTGGCGTAAATAGGAGTAATTATATTAATTTTTACGAAATTATATGTAGTTATGAGGCCAAAAATGTTGAAAACTCAAACAACTTCTTTAAATAGCAGTTTGTAATGCATCTTACTTATGTTTTGAGAAAGATTAGCATCGTAGAATATTCATATCAAAGTGTTAGTTGAAATATCTTATGGAAGACACAATTAGGAGTAATTATATTAATTTATACGAATTTTTGTGCTGTTATGCGGCCAAAAAAACTGGAAAGATCAAACAACTTGTTTAAACAGCATATTTTAATGCATCTTACTTATGTTTTGTGCAAAATTAGTGTTGTAGAATATTCATATCGAAGTTCTGATCAGAAAATCTTACAATAGGCATATTTAGGAGTAATTATATTAATTTATAAGAAATTATGTATAGTTATGCAGCCAAAATTTTTGAAAAACTCAAATAACTTGTGTAAACAGCTGTTTTTAATGCATCTTACTTATGTTTTGTGCAAAATTAGTGTCGTAGAATATTCATATCGAAGTTTTAATTAGAACATCTTATAATAGACATAATTAAGAGTAATTATACTAATTTTAATGAAATTATGTGTACTTATGTGTCCAGAAATTTTGTAAAACACAAACAACTTGTTTAAACAGTTATTTTTAATGCATCCTACTTATGTCTTGTGCAAAATTAGTGTCGCGGAATGTTCATATTGAAGTGTGAATTGGCTAATCTTTTAATAGGCATAATTAGGAGTGATTATATTAATTTCCACTAAATTATGTGTAGTTTTGGGGCTAAAAATGTTGATAATCTTAAACAACAGTTTCTAATGCATGTTACTTATATTTTGAGCAAAATTAGCGTCATATAATATTCATATCTAAGTTTTAATTGGAAAATCATATAATAGGCATAATTAGGAGTAATTTTCTATGAAATTATATGTAGTTATGCGGCTAACAATTTTTAAGAACTCAAACAACTTGTTTACCATCTGTTTTTAGTGCGTCTTATTTATGTTTTGTGCAAAATTTGTGTTGTACGATGTTGATATCGAAGTGTTAATAGGAAAATTTTTCTATCTGGTATAATTGCAGTAATTATATTAATTTTCACGAAATTATGTGTAGTTATGAGTCAAAAAATGTTAAAAATCTTAAACAACTTTTTTAAACAGCAGTTTCTAATATATCTTACTTATGTTTTATAAAAAAATAGTTTCGTAAGATATTCATATCGATGTGTTCGTCGGACAATCTTCTAAAAGGTATAATTAGGAGTAATTATGTTAATTTTCATGAAATTATGTGTAATTATGCCGCCAAAATTTTTGAAAAACACAATCAACTTGTTTAAACAGCTGTTTTTAATTCATCTTACTTATGTTTTGTGCAAAATTAGTGTCGTAGAATATTCATATCGAAGTTTTAATTAGAACATCTTATAATAGACATAATTAAGAGTAATTATACTAATTTGTATGAAATTATGTGCACTTATGAGGCCGAAATTTTGAAAAACACAAACAACTTGTTTAAACAGCTGTTTTAAATGCATCCTACTTATGTCTTGTGTAAAATTAGTGTCGCATAATGTTCACATTGAAGTGTCAATTGGCTAATCTTTAAATAGGCATAATTAGAAGTGATTATATTAATTTTCACAAAATTATGTGTAGTTATGGGACCAAAAATGTTAAAATACTCAAATAAGTTTTTTAAATAGCTGTTTCTAATGCATCTTACTTATGTTTTGGGAGAAAATAGTGTCTAGAATATTAATTTCGAAGTGTTAGTTGAACAATCTTATAATAGGCATAATTAGGAGTAATTATATTAATTTACACGAAATTATGTGTATTTATAGGGCTAATGTTTTTTAAAAACTCAAACAACTTGTTTAAACAGCAGTTTTTAACGCATCTTAATTATGTCCTGTGCCAAATTAGCGTCATAGAATATTCATATCGAAGTTTTAATTAGATAATCTTATAATAAGCATAATTAGATGTAATTATATTTATTTGCATGCAATTATACGTAGTTATGCGGCATTTTTTTTTAAAAAACTCAATCAACTAGTTTAAACTGATGCTTTTTTTAATGCATCTTACTTATGTTTTGTGCAAACTTAGTGTCGTAGCATATTCATATCAAAGTATTAATTGAAAAATCCTCTTATAGGAACAATTAGGAGTAAGTGTATCAATTTTCACGAAATTATATGTAGTTACGAGAGAATAAATTTTGAAAATCTTAAACAACTTGTTTAAACAGCAGTTTCTATGTCTCTTATTTATGTTTTATGATAAATTACCCTTATAGGATATTCACATTGGAGTGTTAATTGGAAAATCATATAATAGGCATAATTAGGTGTAATTGTATTAATTAGCGTGAAATTATGTGTAGTCACGCAGCCAAAATTTTTCAAAAACTCAAACAACTTATTTAAACATATGTTTTTAACGCATCTTACTTTTTTTTTATGAAAAAGTCGTTTCGTAGAATGTTCATATCGAAGTGTTAACTGGATAATCTTCTAAAAGGCATAATTAGGAGTAGTTATATTAATTTTCATGCAATTATGTGTTTTATGAGGCAATAAATGTTGAAAATCTTAAACAATTTGTTTAAACAGTAATTTCTAATGTATCTTACTTCGGTCTTATGAAAAATTAGTGTCCTATGATATTCATATCGAAGTGTTAATTTGACAATCTTAAAATTAGCGTCCTATGATTTTCATATCGAAGTGTTAATTTGACAATCTTATAATAGACATAGCTAGGAGTATTTATATTAATTCGCTCAAAATTATGTGTAGTTTTGATGCAAAAAATGTTGATAATCTTAAACAACAGTTTCTAATGCATGTTACTTATATTTTGTGCAAAATTAGCGTCATATCATATTCATATCTAAGTTTTAATTGGACAATCATATAATAGGCATAATCAGGAGTAAATTTCTATGAAATTATATGTAGTTATGCGGCTAACAATTTTTAAGAACTCAAACAACTTGTGTAAACATCTGTTTTTAATGCATCTTATTTATGTTTTGTGCAAAATTTGTGTCGTACGATGTTCATATCGAAGTGTTAATTGGATAATCTTTCTAACAGGTAGAATTGGAGTAATTATATTAATTTTCACGAAATTATGAGTAGTTATGAGTCAAAAAATGTTAAAAATCTTAAACAACTTGTTTAAACAGCAGTTTCTAATATATCTTACTTATGTTTTATGAAAAATTAGTTTCGTAGGATATTCATATCGAAGTGTTAGTCGAACAATCGTATAACAGGTATAATTAGGAGTAATTATATTAATTTTCATGAAATTATGTGTACTTATGCGGCCAAAATTTTTGAAAAACACAAACAACTTGTTTAAACAGCTGTTTTTAATGCATCCCACTTATGTCTTGTGCAAAATTAGTGTCGTAGAATGTTCATATCAAAGTGTTAATTGGATAATATTTTGATTGGCGTAAATAGGAGTAATTATATTAATTTTTACGAAATTATATGTAGTTATGAGGCCAAAAATGTTGAAAACTCAAACAACTTCTTTAAATAGCAGTTTGTAATGCATCTTACTTATGTTTTGAGAAAGATTAGCATCGTAGAATATTCATATCAAAGTGTTAGTTGAAATATCTTATGGAAGACACAATTAGGAGTAATTATATTAATTTATACGAATTTTTGTGCTGTTATGCGGCCAAAAAAACTGGAAAGATCAAACAACTTGTTTAAACAGCATATTTTAATGCATCTTACTTATGTTTTGTGCAAAATTAGTGTTGTAGAATATTCATATCGAAGTTCTGATCAGAAAATCTTACAATAGGCATATTTAGGAGTAATTATATTAATTTATAAGAAATTATGTATAGTTATGCAGCCAAAATTTTTGAAAAACTCAAATAACTTGTGTAAACAGCTGTTTTTAATGCATCTTACTTATGTTTTGTGCAAAATTAGTGTCGTAGAATATTCATATCGAAGTTTTAATTAGAACATCTTATAATAGACATAATTAAGAGTAATTATACTAATTTTAATGAAATTATGTGTACTTATGTGTCCAGAAATTTTGTAAAACACAAACAACTTGTTTAAACAGTTATTTTTAATGCATCCTACTTATGTCTTGTGCAAAATTAGTGTCGCGGAATGTTCATATTGAAGTGTGAATTGGCTAATCTTTTAATAGGCATAATTAGGAGTGATTATATTAATTTCCACTAAATTATGTGTAGTTTTGGGGCTAAAAATGTTGATAATCTTAAACAACAGTTTCTAATGCATGTTACTTATATTTTGAGCAAAATTAGCGTCATATAATATTCATATCTAAGTTTTAATTGGAAAATCATATAATAGGCATAATTAGGAGTAATTTTCTATGAAATTATATGTAGTTATGCGGCTAACAATTTTTAAGAACTCAAACAACTTGTTTACCATCTGTTTTTAGTGCGTCTTATTTATGTTTTGTGCAAAATTTGTGTTGTACGATGTTGATATCGAAGTGTTAATAGGAAAATTTTTCTATCTGGTATAATTGCAGTAATTATATTAATTTTCACGAAATTATGTGTAGTTATGAGTCAAAAAATGTTAAAAATCTTAAACAACTTTTTTAAACAGCAGTTTCTAATATATCTTACTTATGTTTTATAAAAAAATAGTTTCGTAAGATATTCATATCGATGTGTTCGTCGGACAATCTTCTAAAAGGTATAATTAGGAGTAATTATGTTAATTTTCATGAAATTATGTGTAATTATGCCGCCAAAATTTTTGAAAAACACAATCAACTTGTTTAAACAGCTGTTTTTAATTCATCTTACTTATGTTTTGTGCAAAATTAGTGTCGTAGAATATTCATATCGAAGTTTTAATTAGAACATCTTATAATAGACATAATTAAGAGTAATTATACTAATTTGTATGAAATTATGTGCACTTATGAGGCCAGAAATTTTGAAAAACACAAACAACTTGTTTAAACAGCTGTTTTAAATGCATCCTACTTATGTCTTGTGTAAAATTAGTGTCGCATAATGTTCACATTGAAGTGTCAATTGGCTAATCTTTAAATAGGCATAATTAGAAGTGATTATATTAATTTTCACAAAATTATGTGTAGTTATGGGACCAAAAATGTTAAAATACTCAAATAAGTTTTTTAAATAGCTGTTTCTAATGCATCTTACTTATGTTTTGGGAGAAAATAGTGTCTAGAATATTAATTTCGAAGTGTTAGTTGAACAATCTTATAATAGGCATAATTAGGAGTAATTATATTAATTTACACGAAATTATGTGTATTTATAGGGCTAATGTTTTTTAAAAACTCAAACAACTTGTTTAAACAGCAGTTTTTAACGCATCTTAATTATGTCCTGTGCCAAATTAGCGTCATAGAATATTCATATCGAAGTTTTAATTAGATAATCTTATAATAAGCATAATTAGATGTAATTATATTTATTTGCATGCAATTATACGTAGTTATGCGGCATTTTTTTAAAAAACTCAATCAACTAGTTTAAACTGATGCTTTTTTTAATGCATCTTACTTATGTTTTGTGCAAACTTAGTGTCGTAGCATATTCATATCAAAGTATTAATTGAAAAATCCTCTTATAGGAACAATTAGGAGTAAGTGTATCAATTTTCACGAAATTATATGTAGTTACGAGAGAATAAATTTTGAAAATCTTAAACAACTTGTTTAAACAGCAGTTTCTATGTCTCTTATTTATGTTTTATGATAAATTACCCTTATAGGATATTCACATTGGAGTGTTAATTGGAAAATCATATAATAGGCATAATTAGGTGTAATTGTATTAATTAGCGTGAAATTATGTGTAGTCACGCAGCCAAAATTTTCAAAAACTCAAACAACTTATTTAAACATATGTTTTTAACGCATCTTACTTATTTTTTTTTATGAAAAAGTCGTTTCGTAGAATGTTCATATCGAAGTGTTAACTGGATAATCTTCTAAAAGGCATAATTAGGAGTAGTTATATTAATTTTCATGCAATTATGTGTTTTATGAGGCAATAAATGTTGAAAATCTTAAACAATTTGTTTAAACAGTAATTTCTAATGTATCTTACTTCGGTCTTATGAAAAATTAGTGTCCTATGATATTCATATCGAAGTGTTAATTTGACAATCTTAAAATTAGCGTCCTATGATTTTCATATCGAAGTGTTAATTTGACAATCTTATAATAGACATAGCTAGGAGTATTTATATTAATTCGCTCAAAATTATGTGTAGTTTTGATGCAAAAAATGTTGATAATCTTAAACAACAGTTTCTAATGCATGTTACTTATATTTTGTGCAAAATTAGCGTCATATCATATTCATATCTAAGTTTTAATTGGACAATCATATAATAGGCATAATCAGGAGTAAATTTCTATGAAATTATATGTAGTTATGCGGCTAACAATTTTTAAGAACTCAAACAACTTGTGTAAACATCTGTTTTTAATGCATCTTATTTATGTTTTGTGCAAAATTTTTGTGTCGTACGATGTTCATATCGAAGTGTTAATTGGATAATCTTTCTAACAGGTAGAATTGGAGTAATTATATTAATTTTCACGAAATTATGAGTAGTTATGAGTCAAAAAATGTTAAAAATCTTAAACAACTTGTTTAAACAGCAGTTTCTAATATATCTTACTTATGTTTTATGAAAAATTAGTTTCGTAGGATATTCATATCGAAGTGTTAGTCGAACAATCGTATAACAGGTATAATTAGGAGTAATTATATTAATTTTCATGAAATTATGTGTACTTATGCGGCCAAAATTTTTGAAAAACACAAACAACTTGTTTAAACAGCTGTTTTTAATGCATCCCACTTATGTCTTGTGCAAAATTAGTGTCGTAGAATGTTCATATCAAAGTGTTAATTGGATAATATTTTGATTGGCGTAAATAGGAGTAATTATATTAATTTTTACGAAATTATATGTAGTTATGAGGCCAAAAATGTTGAAAACTCAAACAACTTCTTTAAATAGCAGTTTGTAATGCATCTTACTTATGTTTTGAGAAAGATTAGCATCGTAGAATATTCATATCAAAGTGTTAGTTGAAATATCTTATGGAAGACACAATTAGGAGTAATTATATTAATTTATACGAATTTTTGTGCTGTTATGCGGCCAAAAAAACTGGAAAGATCAAACAACTTGTTTAAACAGCATATTTTAATGCATCTTACTTATGTTTTGTGCAAAATTAGTGTTGTAGAATATTCATATCGAAGTTCTGATCAGAAAATCTTACAATAGGCATATTTAGGAGTAATTATATTAATTTATAAGAAATTATGTATAGTTATGCAGCCAAAATTTTTGAAAAACTCAAATAACTTGTGTAAACAGCTGTTTTTAATGCATCTTACTTATGTTTTGTGCAAAATTAGTGTCGTAGAATATTCATATCGAAGTTTTAATTAGAACATCTTATAATAGACATAATTAAGAGTAATTATACTAATTTTAATGAAATTATGTGTACTTATGTGTCCAGAAATTTTGTAAAACACAAACAACTTGTTTAAACAGTTATTTTTAATGCATCCTACTTATGTCTTGTGCAAAATTAGTGTCGCGGAATGTTCATATTGAAGTGTGAATTGGCTAATCTTTTAATAGGCATAATTAGGAGTGATTATATTAATTTCCACTAAATTATGTGTAGTTTTGGGGCTAAAAATGTTGATAATCTTAAACAACAGTTTCTAATGCATGTTACTTATATTTTGAGCAAAATTAGCGTCATATAATATTCATATCTAAGTTTTAATTGGAAAATCATATAATAGGCATAATTAGGAGTAATTTTCTATGAAATTATATGTAGTTATGCGGCTAACAATTTTTAAGAACTCAAACAACTTGTTTACCATCTGTTTTTAGTGCGTCTTATTTATGTTTTGTGCAAAATTTGTGTTGTACGATGTTGATATCGAAGTGTTAATAGGAAAATTTTTCTATCTGGTATAATTGCAGTAATTATATTAATTTTCACGAAATTATGTGTAGTTATGAGTCAAAAAATGTTAAAAATCTTAAACAACTTTTTTAAACAGCAGTTTCTAATATATCTTACTTATGTTTTATAAAAAAATAGTTTCGTAAGATATTCATATCGATGTGTTAATCGGACAATCTTCTAAAAGGTATAATTAGGAGTAATTATGTTAATTTTCATGAAATTATGTGTAATTATGCCGCCAAAATTTTTGAAAAACACAATCAACTTGTTTAAACAGCTGTTTTTAATTCATCTTACTTATGTTTTGTGCAAAATTAGTGTCGTAGAATATTCATATCGAAGTTTTAATTAGAACATCTTATAATAGACATAATTAAGAGTAATTATACTAATTTGTATGAAATTATGTGCACTTATGAGGCCAGAAATTTTGAAAAACACAAACAACTTGTTTAAACAGCTGTTTTAAATGCATCCTACTTATGTCTTGTGTAAAATTAGTGTCGCATAATGTTCACATTGAAGTGTCAATTGGCTAATCTTTAAATAGGCATAATTAGAAGTGATTATATTAATTTTCACAAAATTATGTGTAGTTATGGGACCAAAAATGTTAAAATACTCAAATAAGTTTTTTAAATAGCTGTTTCTAATGCATCTTACTTATGTTTTGGGAGAAAATAGTGTCTAGAATATTAATTTCGAAGTGTTAGTTGAACAATCTTATAATAGGCATAATTAGGAGTAATTATATTAATTTACACGAAATTATGTGTATTTATAGGGCTAATGTTTTTTAAAAACTCAAACAACTTGTTTAAACAGCAGTTTTTAACGCATCTTAATTATGTCCTGTGCCAAATTAGCGTCATAGAATATTCATATCGAAGTTTTAATTAGATAATCTTATAATAAGCATAATTAGATGTAATTATATTTATTTGCATGCAATTATACGTAGTTATGCGGCATTTTTTTTTAAAAAACTCAATCAACTAGTTTAAACTGATGCTTTTTTTAATGCATCTTACTTATGTTTTGTGCAAACTTAGTGTCGTAGCATATTCATATCAAAGTATTAATTGAAAAATCCTCTTATAGGAACAATTAGGAGTAAGTGTATCAATTTTCACGAAATTATATGTAGTTACGAGAGAATAAATTTTGAAAATCTTAAACAACTTGTTTAAACAGCAGTTTCTATGTCTCTTATTTATGTTTTATGATAAATTACCCTTATAGGATATTCACATTGGAGTGTTAATTGGAAAATCATATAATAGGCATAATTAGGTGTAATTGTATTAATTAGCGTGAAATTATGTGTAGTCATGCAGCCAAAATTTTCAAAAACTCAAACAACTTATTTAAACATATGTTTTTAACGCATCTTACTTATTTTTTTTATGAAAAAGTCGTTTCGTAGAATGTTCATATCGAAGTGTTAACTGGATAATCTTCTAAAAGGCATAATTAGGAGTAGTTATATTAATTTTCATGCAATTATGTGTTTTATGAGGCAATAAATGTTGAAAATCTTAAACAATTTGTTTAAACAGTAATTTCTAATGTATCTTACTTAGGTCTTATGAAAAATTAGTGTCCTATGATATTCATATCGAAGTGTTAATTTGACAATCTTAAAATTAGCGTCCTATGATTTTCATATCGAAGTGTTAATTTGACAATCTTATAATAGACATAGCTAGGAGTATTTATATTAATTCGCTCAAAATTATGTGTAGTTTTGATGCAAAAAATGTTGATAATCTTAAACAACAGTTTCTAATGCATGTTACTTATATTTTGTGCAAAATTAGCGTCATATAATATTCATATCTAAGTTTTAATTGGACAGTCATATAATTGGCATAATTATGAGTAAATTTCTATGAAATTATATGTATTTATGCGGCTAACAATTTTTAAGAACTCAAACAACTTGTGTAAACATCTGTTTTTAATGCATCTTATTTATGTTTTGTGCAAAATTTGTGTCGTACGATGTTCATATCGAAGTGTTAATTGGATAATCTTTCTAACAGGTAGAATTGGAGTAATTATATTAATTTTCACGAAATTATGAGTAGTTATGAGTCAAAAAATGTTAAAAATCTTAAACAACTTGTTTAAACAGCAGTTTCTAATATATCTTACTTATGTTTTATGAAAAATTAGTTTCGTAGGATATTCATATCGAAGTGTTAGTCGAACAATCGTATAACAGGTATAATTAGGAGTAATTATATTAATTTTCATGAAATTATGTGTACTTATGCGGCCAAAATTTTTGAAAAACACAAACAACTTGTTTAAACATCTGTTTTTAATGCATCCCACTTATGTCTTGTGCAAAATTAGTGTCGTAGAATGTTCATATCAAAGTGTTAATTGGATAATATTTTGATTGGCGTAAATAGGAGTAATTATATTAATTTTTACGAAATTATATGTAGTTATGAGGCCAAAAATGTTGAAAACTCAAACAACTTCTTTAAATAGCAGTTTGTAATGCATCTTACTTATGTTTTGAGAAAGATTAGCATCGTAGAATATTCATATCAAAGTGTTAGTTGAAATATCTTATGGAAGACACAATTAGGAGTAATTATATTAATTTATACGAATTTTTGTGTGTTATGCGGCCAAAAAAACTGGAAAGATCAAACAACTTGTTTAAACAGCATATTTTAATGCATCTTACTTATGTTTTGTGCAAAATTAGTGTTGTAGAATATTCATATCGAAGTTCTGATCAGAAAATCTTACAATAGGCATATTTAGGAGTAATTATATTAATTTATAAGAAATTATGTATAGTTATGCAGCCAAAATTTTGAAAAACTCAAATAACTTGTGTAAACAGCTGTTTTTAATGCATCTTACTTATGTTTTGTGCAAAATTAGTGTCGTAGAATATTCATATCGAAGTTTTAATTAGAACATCTTATAATAGACATAATTAAGAGTAATTATACTAATTTTAATGAAATTATGTGTACTTATGTGTCCAGAAATTTTGTAAAACACAAACAACTTGTTTAAACAGTTATTTTTAATGCATCCTACTTATGTCTTGTGCAAAATTAGTGTCGCGGAATGTTCATATTGAAGTGTGAATTGGCTAATCTTTTAATAGGCATAATTAGGAGTGATTATATTAATTTCCACTAAATTATGTGTAGTTTTGGGGCTAAAAATGTTGATAATCTTAAACAACAGTTTCTAATGCATGTTACTTATATTTTGAGCAAAATTAGCGTCATATAATATTCATATCTAAGTTTTAATTGGAAAATCATATAATAGGCATAATTAGGAGTAATTTTCTATGAAATTATATGTAGTTATGCGGCTAACAATTTTTAAGAACTCAAACAACTTGTTTACCATCTGTTTTTAGTGCGTCTTATTTATGTTTTGTGCAAAATTTGTGTTGTACGATGTTGATATCGAAGTGTTAATAGGAAAATTTTTCTATCTGGTATAATTGCAGTAATTATATTAATTTTCACGAAATTATGTGTAGTTATGAGTCAAAAAATGTTAAAAATCTTAAACAACTTTTTTAAACAGCAGATTTTAATATATCTTACTTATGTTTTATAAAAAAATAGTTTCGTAAGATATTCATATCGAATGTGTTCTGATCGGACAATCTTCTAAAAGGTATAATTAGGAGTAATTATGTTAATTTTCATGAAATTATGTGTAATTATGCCGCCAAAATTTTTTTGAAAAACACAATCAACTTGTTTAAACAGTTGTTTTTAATTCATCTTACTTATGTTTTGTGCAAAATTAGTGTCGTAGAATATTCATATCGAAGTTTTAATTAGAACATCTTATAATAGACATAATTAAGAGTAATTATACTAATTTGTATGAAATTATGTGTACTTATGAGGCCAGAAATTTTGAAAAACACAAACAACTTGTTTAAACAGCTGTTTTTAAATGCATCCTACTTATGTCTTGTGTAAAATTAGTGTCGCATAATGTTCACATTGAAGTGTCAATTGGCTAATCTTTAAATAGGCATAATTAGAAGTGATTATATTAATTTTCACAAAATTATGTGTAGTTATGGGACCAAAAATGTTAAAATACTCAAATAAGTTTTTTAAATAGCTGTTTCTAATGCATCTTACTTATGTTTTGGGAGAAAATAGTGTCTAGAATATTCATATCGAAGTGTTAGTTGAACAATCTTATAATAGGAATAATTAGGAGTAATTATATTAATTTACACGAAATTATGTGTATTTATAGGGCCAAAATTTTTTAAAAAGTCAAACAACTTGTTTAAACAGCAGTTTTTAATGCATCTTACTTATGTCTTGTGCCAAATTAGTATCATAGAATATTCATATCGAAGTTTTAATTAGATAATCTTATAATAGGCATAATTAGAAGTAATTATATTAATTTGCATGAAATTATACGTAGTTATGCGGCATTTTTTTTAAAAAGTCAATCAACTAGTTTAAACTGCTATTTTTTTAATGCATCTTACTTATGTTTTGTGCAAACTTAGTGTCGTAGCATATTCATATCAAAGTATTAATTAGAAAATCCTCTTATAGGCACAATTAGGAGTAATTGTATCAATTTTCATGAAATTATATGTAGTTACGAGAGAATTAATTTTGAAAATCTTAAACAACTTGTTTAAACAGCAGTTTCTAATGTGTGTTTTTTATTTTTATGAAAAATTACCGTTATAGGATATTAATATTGGAGTGTTAATTGGAAAATCATATAATAGGCATAATTAGGAGTAATTGTATTAATTAGCGTGAAATTATGTGTAGTCATGCCGCCAAAATTTTTAAAAAACTCAAACGACTTATTTAAACAGCTGTTTTTAACGCATCTTACTTATCTTTTTTTATGAAAATTTCATGTCGTAGAATGTTCATATCGAAGTGTTAATTGGATAATCTTCTAATAAACATAATTAGGAGTAGTTATATTAATTTTTACGAAATTATGTGTTGTTATGAGGTAATAAATGTTAAAAATCTTAAACAACTTGTTTAAACAGCAATTTCTAATGTATCTTACTTAGGTCTTATGAAAAATTAGTGTCCTATGATATTCATATCGAAGTGTTAATTTGACAATCTTAAAATTAGCGTCATATGATTTTCATATCGAAGTGTTAATTTGACAATCTTATAATAGACATAGCTAGGAGTATTTATATTAATTCGCTCAAAATTATGTGTAGTTTTGATGCAAAAAATGTTGATAATCTTAAACAACAGTTTCTAATGCATCTTACTTATATTTTGTGCAAAATTAGCGTCATATAATATTCATATCTAAGTATTAATTGGACAATCATATAATAGGCATAATTAGGAGTAAATTTCTATGAAATTATATGTATTTATGCGGCTAACAATTTTTAAGAACTCAAACAACTTGTGTAAACATCTGTTTTTAATGCATCTTATTTATGTTTTGTGTAAAATTTGTGTCGTACGATGTTCATATCGAAGTGTTAATTGGATAATCTTTCTAACTAGTATAATTGGAGTAATTATATTAATTTTCACGAAATTATGTGTAGTTATGAGTCAAAAAATGTTAAAAATCTTAAACAACTTGTTTAAACAGCAGTTTCTAATATATCTTACTTACGTTTTATGAAAAAATAGTTTCGTAGGATATTCATATCGAAGTGTTAGTCGGACAATCTTATAACAGGTATAATTAGGAGTAATTATATTAATTTTCATGAAATTATGTGCACTTATGCGGCCAAAATTTTTGAAAAACACAAACAACTTGTTTAAACATCTGTTTTTAATGCATCCCACTTATGTCTTGTGCAAAATTAGTGTCGTAGAATGTTCATATCAAAGTGTTAATTGGCTAATATTTTAATAGGCATAAATAAGAGTAATTATATTAATTTTTACGAAATTATATGTAGTTATGAGGCCAAAAATGTTGAAAACTCAAACAACTTCTTTAAATAGCAGTTTGTAATGCATCTTACTTATGTTTTGAGAAAGATTAGCATCGTAGAATATTCATATCAAAGTGTTAGTTGAAATATCTTATGGAAGACACAATTAGGAGTAATTATATTAATTTATACGAATTTTTGTGCTGTTATGCGGCCAAAAAAACTGGAAAGATCAAACAACTTGTTTAAACAGCATATTTTAATGCATCTTACTTATGTTTTGTGCAAAATTAGTGTTGTAGAATATTCATATCGAAGTTCTGATCAGAAAATCTTACAATAGGCATATTTAGGAGTAATTATATTAATTTATAAGAAATTATGTGTAGTTATGCAGCCAAAATTTTGAAAAACTCAAATAACTTGTGTAAACAGCTGTTTTTAATGCATCTTACTTATGTTTTGTGCAAAATTAGTGTCGTAGAATATTCATATCGAAGTTTTAATTAGAACATCTTATAATAGACATAATTAAGAGTAATTATACTAATTTTAATGAAATTATGTGTACTTATGTGTCCAGAAATTTTGTAAAACACAAACAACTTGTTTAAACAGTTATTTTTAATGCATCCTACTTATGTCTTGTGCAAAATTAGTGTCGCGGAATGTTCATATTGAAGTGTGAATTGGCTAATCTTTTAATAGGCATAATTAGGAGTGATTATATTAATTTCCACTAAATTATGTGTAGTTTTGGGGCTAAAAATGTTGATAATCTTAAACAACAGTTTCTAATGCATGTTACTTATATTTTGAGCAAAATTAGCGTCATATAATATTCATATCTAAGTTTTAATTGGAAAATCATATAATAGGCATAATTAGGAGTAATTTTCAATGAAATTATATGTAGTTATGCGGCTAACAATTTTTAAGAACTCAAACAACTTGTTTACCATCTGTTTTTAGTGCGTCTTATTTATGTTTTGTGCAAAATTTGTGTTGTACGATGTTGATATCGAAGTGTTAATAGGAAAATTTTTCTATCTGGTATAATTGCAGTAATTATATTAATTTTCACGAAATTATGTGTAGTTATGAGTCAAGAAATGTTAAAAATCTTAAACAATTTTTTTAAACAGCAGTTTCTAATATATCTTACTTATGTTTTATAAAAAAATAGTTTCGTAAGATATTCATATCGAAGTGTTAGTCGGACAATCTTCTAAAAGGTATAATTAGGAGTAATTATGTTAATTTTCATGAAATTATGTGTAATTATGCCGCCAAAATTTTTGAAAAACACAATCAACTTGTTTAAACAGCTGTTTTTAATTCATCTTACTTATGTTTTGTGCAAAATTAGTGTCGTAGAATATTCATATCGAAGTTTTAATTAGAACATCTTATAATAGACATAATTAAGAGTAATTATACTAATTTGTATGAAATTATGTGTACTTATGAGGCCAGAAATTTTGAAAAACACAAACAACTTGTTTAAACAGCTGTTTTAAATGCATCCTACTTATGTCTTGTGTAAAATTAGTGTCGCATAATGTTCACATTGAAGTGTCAATTGGCTAATCTTTAAATAGGCATAATTAGAAGTGATTATATTAATTTTCACAAAATTATGTGTAGTTATGGGACCAAAAATGTTAAAATACTCAAATAAGTTTTTTAAATAGCTGTTTCTAATGCATCTTACTTATGTTTTGGGAGAAAATAGTGTCTAGAATATTAATTTCGAAGTGTTAGTTGAACAATCTTATAATAGGCATAATTAGGAGTAATTATATTAATTTACACGAAATTATGTGTATTTATAGGGCTAATGTTTTTTAAAAACTCAAACAACTTGTTTAAACAGCAGTTTTTAACGCATCTTAATTATGTCCTGTGCCAAATTAGCGTCATAGAATATTCATATCGAAGTTTTAATTAGATAATCTTATAATAAGCATAATTAGATGTAATTATATTTATTTGCATGCAATTATACGTAGTTATGCGGCATTTTTTATAAAAAACTCAATCAACTAGTTTAAACTGCTGTTTTTTTTAATGCATCTTACTTATGTTTTGTGCAAACTTAGTGTCGTAGCATATTCATATCAAAGTATTAATTGAAAAATCCTCTTATAGGCACAATTAGGAGTAAGTGTATCAATTTTCACGAAATTATATGTAGTTACGAGAGAATAAATTTTGAAAATCTTAAACAACTTGTTTAAACAAGCAGTTTCTATGTCTCTTATTTATGTTTTATGATAAATTACCCTTATAGGATATTCACATTGGAGTGTTAATTGGAAAATCATATAATAGGCATAATTAGGTGTAATTGTATTAATTAGCGTGAAATTATGTGTAGTCATGCAGCCAAAATTTTCAAAAACTCAAACAACTTATTTAAACATATGTTTTTAACGCATCTTACTTATTTTTTTTTTATGAAAAAGTCATTTCGTAGAATGTTCATATCGAAGTGTTAACTGGATAATCTTCTAAAAGGCATAATTAGGAGTAGTTATATTAATTTTCATGCAATTATGTGTTTTATGAGGCAATAAATGTTGAAAATCTTAAACAATTTGTTTAAATAGTAATTTCTAATGTATCTTACTTAGGTCTTATGAAAAATTAGTGTCCTATGATATTCATATCGAAGTGTTAATTTGACAATCTTAAAATTTGCGTCCTATGATTTTCATATCGAAGTGTTAATTTGACAATCTTATAATAGACATAGCTAGGAGTATTTATATTAATTCGCTCAAAATTATGTGTAGTTTTGATGCAAAAAATGTTGATAATCTTAAACAACAGTTTCTAATGCATGTTACTTATATTTTGTGCAAAATTAGCGTCATATCATATTCATATCTAAGTTTTAATTGGACAATCATATAATAGGCATAATCAGGAGTAAATTTCTATGAAATTATATGTAGTTATGCGGCTAACAATTTTTAAGAACTCAAACAACTTGTGTAAACATCTGTTTTTAATGCATCTTATTTATGTTTTGTGCAAAATTTGTGTCGTACGATGTTCATATCGAAGTGTTAATTGGATAATCTTTCTAACGGGTAGAATTGGAGTAATTATATTAATTTTCACGAAATTATGAGTAGTTATGAGTCAAAAAATGTTAAAAATCTTAAACAACTTGTTTAAACAAGCAGTTTCTAATATATCTTACTTATGTTTTATGAAAAATTAGTTTCGTAGGATATTCATATCGAAGTGTTAGTCGAACAATCGTATAACAGGTATAATTAGGAGTAATTATATTAATTTTCATGAAATTATGTGTACTTATGCGGCCAAAATTTTTGAAAAACACAAACAACTTGTTTAAACAATTTGTTTTTAATGCATCCCACTTATGTCTTGTGCAAAATTAGTGTCGTAGAATGTTCATATCAAAGTGTTAATTGGATAATATTTTGATTGGCGTAAATAGGAGTAATTATATTAATTTTTACGAAATTATATGTAGTTATGAGGCCAAAAATGTTGAAAACTCAAACAACTTCTTTAAATAGCAGTTTGTAATGCATCTTACTTATGTTTTGAGAAAGATTAGCATCGTAGAATATTCATATCAAAGTGTTAGTTGAAATATCTTATGGAAGACACAATTAGGAGTAATTATATTAATTTATACGAATTTTGTGCTGTTATGCGGCCAAAAAAACTGGAAAGATCAAACAACTTGTTTAAACAAGCATATTTTAATGCATCTTACTTATGTTTTGTGCAAAATTAGTGTTGTAGAATATTCATATCGAAGTTCTGATCAGAAAATCTTACAATAGGCATATTTAGGAGTAATTATATTAATTTATAAGAAATTATGTATAGTTATGCAGCCAAAATTTTGAAAAACTCAAATAACTTGTGTAAACAATTTGTTTTTAATGCATCTTACTTATGTTTTGTGCAAAATTAGTGTCGTAGAATATTCATATCGAAGTTTTAATTAGAACATCTTATAATAGACATAATTAAGAGTAATTATACTAATTTTAATGAAATTATGTGTACTTATGTGTCCAGAAATTTTGTAAAACACAAACAACTTGTTTAAACAGTTATTTTTAATGCATCCTACTTATGTCTTGTGCAAAATTAGTGTCGCGGAATGTTCATATTGAAGTGTGAATTGGCTAATCTTTTAATAGGCATAATTAGGAGTGATTATATTAATTTCCACTAAATTATGTGTAGTTTTGGGGCTAAAAATGTTGATAATCTTAAACAACAGTTTCTAATGCATGTTACTTATATTTTGAGCAAAATTAGCGTCATATAATATTCATATCTAAGTTTTAATTGGAAAATCATATAATAGGCATAATTAGGAGTAACTTTCTATGAAATTATATGTAGTTTGTGTAGCTTGTTTCTAGTTCAAACTACCATGCAGCTGCGAAGATCCGGATTATGATTTCAAGTGATAAAATGCTGCAACCTAAAGTGTCGAAGTTTATAATTAGTAATTTCCAAGATTGGCATATGGTTACCCTATATTTAACCCATCTAAAGTTGAATCTTCATTTTTTTAAGAGAAGTGTTTTACGTCAACTTTTATATCTCATTCTATATCCGAATTATTTTAACTAATGTAACTATTTTTAACTATATTCAATTCAGATTTAAAAGAAGAATGAAAAAATACACGTACTTGATCCGTTTGAATCAAAATTTCAATGAATCTCTCTCATTTTTTGGAGTTATCCTTCATACTATATATTGTTGAAAAACTAGCAACAAGGAGAATATAATGAGCTAAATTATACATGAATGGATCAACGGTTTGAGAGAAATCAATGAAAAATATCTCGGTTAGAAATTTAATTGAAGCAATTTAGTGCGGGTGAGTCTGAATCGATTGATCAAATATTTTCTGTAGGCCAAAGAGATGATACGTGAAGTTTTAAGCAATTTCTCTAATATTCTATGTGTTCGGATCATTATTTCACTTTTCATGTGTAAAAAGAATGTGTTGAAACTCACATTTAGAAGCTCTGTTGATCAAGAAGAAAAACTAGATCAATTTCTAAGAGTAAGAAGATAAAAATTGAGCATTCATTCGAATAATTTGGTTGAGAGATATGAGAGATTATAAGAAGAATATTTTATTGCACTAAATAAATATGCGTCAGACTTAATATAGTGAATATGAAGATTAATTATACTAGATATAAAGTTTTATTATATAAAATATAAAAAAATGGATTGTAATATTGAGATTGAAGGGATTTCATTACAGTGAGTAATACAAAGGCTTTTTGGTACACCAATATGATTTTTTTTTTATGGAGTAACAAATAATTATTGCAAGGGGAGGTTTTATCTCCAGTTTCACACAGAGTTCAAATCTAAGCATTCAATTCGTGCTCTTATAACTGTTGAGAGTGACCCATTAACTCTAATTTGTAGTCAAAACTTACATATTAGTGTTGATCTAAATGTTGGAGCGCCTTAAAATTGAAAAACACACCTTTGTTGTAATTTAAAAATAACTTTATTTGTTAGAAGTTTCATTGACATGAATATTTATAATCCCCGAATTAGTTAGAAAAAACTATATAGGGACAAAAAAATCTCATCGGTTGCTTTATTTTTTTTTTAATTTATAATTCATTGCTAATTTTATGATTTTCTTTTATATTCAAATAATACAAAAACTTTTCTTTTATATTCAAGAAAAAACTAAAATTATCATATATAATCCCAAGATGATGTAACCTCTGCATTTATTTATCAAGAAATATGTTAAAATCAATATGTATGCATATTGCATATATATCATCCTAAAAAAAACATTTGCATCGATTATGAGGAATAATTTCATGTGTCTTTGTTTGGTCCATGAGACATTCACTCTTTGAAATATTTTATGAGATTTGTTAAGCAACTATTTGCTATAATGATGTATCACATATGCAGATAAAGGAAGCCTAGAAACATCAGCGTGAGAGAAAAATGATTCAAGAGGCACGTCATGCAGAATGGTGCAACATTATAGCAGACATGACACATGTTGAGTTATTTTTGCCTTTGTATAAAAGCGGGCAATAGATCTTTGTTAGGTATATAGACTTGTTCAATTATAGTTCATTGATATACAAATTTGTCCATATTATTTCTACTTTGTATGTCAGATATTAAGACTTAAAGTGATTGATATTAAGACTTAGAGATATAAAAATTAAGAGTTCAAATGATTAATATTAAAGCCTTTATTTCCATTGTTTTTTAAACCTTCATTTTTTTATGCAGATAGGGGCTCATAATACTGGTTTTTTTGACTTTTTTTTGTAGCAAGCGAAAAATCTACTATAAATTTTCACTAAAGCAAATTGAAGAAGAATTAATACAGATTAAAAAAAAAAGATGAAGAAACAAAGAGATAAGAAATATGAGATATAAGCATAACCCTAAATAGAAAAAATAAAATAAACTAAAATGAAAAACAAGCTCTATCTGTCCGCCGATCAGCTCTTGTAGCCGTACACTCTTGGAAGTTGATATAGATTGGATTGGAGGGGAGTTAGTTGTGGTTTGAGTTTAGGTTCTCAGTTTGGGAAGGCAGGATTTAGGTTGTCAGTTTGGGTTTATGTTCTCGGTTCCAAAAACTTATAATTGAGAGTATCAATTTGGATTTTGGAGATTTATTATTTTTGATATTAAGACTTATTATTTCTGATATTAAGACTTATTTCTCTGACATTAAGATTCATTATGTTGTGATAAAATTCAGACTTATTTGAATTTTAGAGACTTATAATCTTCGGTATTAAGACTTATTATTTTTGATATTAAGACTTATAATATGTGCTATTAAGACTTCTTATTTGTGATAATAAGAATTATAATTTGCTATATTAAGAGTAGCTTGTTATATTTTTAAGACTGATAATGAAATTGAGATTTCTAGACTTGTACTTTGTAAAAGCTCTAATATAAATTTAAAGTCCAAAATATTATTTTTTATCTTAGATATTAAGATGTCTTATTTTTCATATTAAGACGTGGAACATTCGGTTTTAAGACATTGATATAGGTATATAGACTTCCCATATCTGATGGCTGCCCCAAAAAATAACTTCAAATTTTAGGTATTAAGATATAATTTTTCTAGTGTTAAGACTTGAAGTAGTCGGTTTTTAGAGATTGAGGATTATGTATATAGATTTGCCCATATCTTGATGACCCCTGTGAGATAAATTTAAAGTTTAAAATATTACTTTTATATTAGATATTAAGATGTCATATTTTTTATCGTAAGACTTAGAACATTCGGTTTTAAGACATTTAAACTTGCTCTTATCCTGATGACTACCTGAATATAAATTTTAAATTGAAAATATCATTTTATATATTAGGTATTAAGATTTGTGTTGTCGAGTTTTAAGACTTATGACTTTAGCTTTTAAGACTTGGGATAATGCTTGTAGGGCAGTTATCAGCTCATCTTCGTGAACGTGGATAATGGAATTAACGGGTTTTTCAATTAGGATACAAATCTTAGGTATATTAGTTAATCTCTTTAAATAAATATACAAAAATCTTAAAAATAAAAAATATTTATAAATGTGTTATTTTACTTATAGATTGGAAATTTTTCAAATTTCAGGTAATTTCGTTATTTTTGATAGTCCATCAATGACCAACATAATTTTATGCAATTTACAACGGTTATAATTTGACGGTCTTTGATGAATTATCAAATAATAATGAAATTATATGAAATTTGAAACACTATCAATCTATAAATAAAAAATATATCTATAATAGTTTTTCTATTTTTAAATTTATTTAAAAATTCAGTATCAAAATTGTGAGATCCCTCCCCTTCTTAGAAATAGAGCAATTTAGTTTTTTATTTTTCACTTGAATAAAAAGGCATTTTTCGGTTATTTTTTTTAAATGTCAGCGTCAAAAATTCATCCAATGGTTCCAACTCTTTCTTCGGCCAGCTAAATGGCGCTGCTACATATCTAGAGGGGTAAATGGTTAGGATATTATTCGAATTTATCCGCGATCTAATTCCGGAGAGTATTATCAAAAATTATATGATCAGTACTTATATCTGAAAGTATGTGTATTTGTATTTTATTCAAAAATTATAACGTATATACGCTATTATTTATCCATATCAGATTGTTTAGTTATTATCTATCAATATCCGACATTAAAAAGTATCCGTATCAATATTATCCGAATTTATATCCAATTTTTTTTTATATTTTTATTGAATTTTCGACGTAGATTATAAATCTAATTAATTTTATATCTAATTTGTGCTATCATATCATATTTTTTTAATAATTCATTGATGCACTTTTATAATTAATATTTATTTATGTTATCAATGACTCTATTAAAAATAATTTGTAATTATTTTTCAGCGATATATAATATTTTTATATATATTCATATTTATATTCGTATTTTTTCAATATATAATTTGTATTCTTAACGGAATCTGTATCAAAAAAATTATAGTGAATCTGTATCACTATTTTCCATATCTGATCTGTTTTTTATCATAACCAACTATACAAACATTAACAGTAAAAAATGGGGCAAATGAACAAAAAGGGACAGTACCTTACAAACATAATAAAATAATAATGATACAATGCCCTCTGTCATGCTCCCCTCCTCATTTCATCTACTTTTAATGACGCCTCTTGTCATGCTCCCTCTCCCCCATTTCATCTACTTTCAATGATGTATGGGTCCCACGAATGATATTTCTTAGGGGTGCCCTTTTATTAGCAGTGGTTAGAGGATATGAAGGCATAAAATGAAAAGGTGCAACACAAAATGAACTTCCAAAAACGATACCTATATGAATACACTACCTGCCTATGGAAAACAAATTCATAATCTACAGCCCCCAGCTGCTTTCTTCATGAAATCGAAGCCCCAACGAAAAGCTCTTCAAATAAGTGGTTTCTCAAAGAGCCCAAAATAATAATAAAAAAACTGATTAACAAGGTAAATAATAAGCTCACATAAAAGTTTCTTAATTACCAACCAATAAACACTGAAATTTCTTTAACCTGTAGGTCAATCATGTCGCGAAGCAAGGACAACATATTAATGCAAACATCTAACACTTTTATAGTGTTACATATTATATTCACTCTAGATTTTCATTGTTGTATATAAATAAGTGAAAAATCGCTTGCAAAAATACTTTCTCTGTTGTATGTTTTATTTGTACTACACCGCAAATTATGTATATAACTAAGCATACGAGCGCTTGTTGATCATCCTTAGTAATTAATACTCTTACATTCATACCGGTTTAGTCAAGTTTCTACAACAATATACAATTTGAATATAAAAGACCTAAAATAGATCAAAAAAAAAATTCTGTATTGTTATATGATAAGTCATAATATAACATTTGCTTTCAATGAAATCCGTCGAAGCGTCGCCTCTAGTCAGACCTATATTTTAGCCTGGAATAAAAGGTGCTGCCTCTACATTTTCTGTGCTCGCGTTTCTATGTAGATTGTTGTTTTAGCGTGTCAAAATAAGGAGCAGTGCCCGTGGGCGGTGAAACACAGATGGAACTGTTTCAAATGATCAGTTGAACTACTACACAGTATATCCAATCCTGAACTACTGGATGCTCACCCCTAATATCCACCTACGAAGTACATGCACGGTGCCGCGCGACAGCGGATCCGCTTCCGGATGCTCACCCCTAATATCCACCTACGAAGTACATGATGCACGGTGCGGATCCTGACTCCAAAGGAAGCCTAGGCACATTTTCATGTGCAAAGATAATCTAAAGCTTGAAGTAATTTTTTTTTTGACGAGCTTTGAGTACTCCTATATATTTTATGTATATTAGCTTTGGTTTAAAAAATAAATTACAAGACTTTTTAATTAATTTTGAGATTTAATCTCAGCCACTGGTCTGAGCTTGTTTACTAATGGATCCGCCCCTTCCATGCATCATCGCTTTTATCCAATGATTTCGAATACTTGGATCATCGGTGAACTTCTTCATATTTATCAAGTAAATTAAATTTTTTAAGAGGTCACTGATCAATTTCATATAAAATTCATATTTTTTCACTAAATTTCAAATTATTCATTTTAGTCAAGTTTTTAAATAACGCGTTATAGCATTTTTCAAATTCAAAAGTTATGCTATGGTCCAACATTGTATTATGTCAAGTTATGACCGCTATAGTAGTAATAATGACTACAATAATGCATATCACAATAGTAAAATAGCGCGCTATTCAATATAAATTATAATTTTATTCAAAATTAATTTTGTACAACTTGAGAGACCCAAACTTATATATTTATAGTGTGGTCAATTTAATGAAAAAAAAATATAGTTTAGGGTTATTTGATTATTTTGAATAGAAAACTTATTTAATTTTTACGGTATCAATGATATTTGAATAGCAACTTCGAGTTTGTACTAAATAATTATAAGTTTATAACCCCTTAATCAATTTATTATTACTTAGTTATTCTATGAAAATCTAGTTTATATAAAAATTAATAGAAAATATTGAGAAAACGCGATGTACAATAGCTTCCTTTATAGCACGTTATACCGCAATAGTTTTTTTGAAACACCGCCGTGATGTCGTGATAATTGCTATTTATAACGTTAATTTTATTCATTGGATTTTAATATATATTTAAATTTAATCATTGTTGTCAAATTATCCATCCAACACCCTAAAGTTGTTGATATGATATTCTACGTGGACTCTATATTTTATGATTAACATATTTATAAAAGTCTATTATTTAGATCAGATATGTAGAGCTGCACTCCTAGTGATAAGAAATAAATATTTTCTTCTCTTTTAATGTCTTATTTTCATCATATATCGGTGTTGTTAATCCTTACTGGCAATATTAGGTCAACATTGTTAGAATTTTAATTAATTTAATTAAAAAATTAACAGAGTGAGTAAACCTGGATATATATTAAAATTTAGTAACAAAAAATGAATAAATTAAAATTAACTACTGATTACTATAGAAAGACAAAATTTTTGTTGAATTAGTTAGGAGTGTGATTTGCTGGGTGCTATGGTTAGAAAGAAATAAATCATTTTTCATCCTCAATTAGGTCTTTAGGAATGGAAATTATAAACTTAGTTATTTTTTTGGTGTATTTCTAGACATGCTCCACAATTATAAAGTTTTCTTTAATACTACCTAAGGAGTAAATGATCTTGTTTTGCAGGTAGAGAATTTGTTGTTAGAGGAGGGAGAGCTGTTAGGGGGCGAGGTGACTCTCACGATCAGCAATCCAATATATATATGAGGCAAAACCAAAAAAATTTAATATCGTTCACTATGCCTGTTTTGTGTATTGCTTTATATACAGTCTGTGATGTTTGTTGTTAGCATCATCTCCTATGTTGGCCTGTTGTTGTTTTATGATGTTTACTGTTTTTTGAATGCCTCTGGAATGTAGAGGTTATATGTTTAACTTGATGTTGTTTTAGAACTTATATTGTTATTTTGATGGCTCTGAACTATAGAGGCCATTTGGTTTAGCTATGTAGTTGTTTTTAAGAACTTGTATGAAGATTCAATTAGCAGTTGCTTGGTGTTTGATATTTTCTTGACATATTTTTGGTTTTAACGAAACTGGTGGTTGTCTTGCCACTATGAATTTTATATAAAATTGAATGACCTTTCACAAAATTTATCTTAATTTATCTATATTGAAAATTACTAATTCCAAATTTCCAATCAGACAAGTGTATCACACGGCGGAACCCGCATGATTTACTTTGCAGAAATCAACTAAAGTCCTCATGTGCTTCTAGGGGTGTGCAAACGGATCGATTTAATTGGTTTTGAACCGAACTGTTAAATTTTGGACTATTTGATTCGGTTTTTCGGTTTAAAAATTTCAGTTCGGTTAAAAATTTTAGCTAATTCGGTTTTTGTTCTTTGGTTCAATTTTGTTTTTTCTAAATTGGATAAACCGAATAGTCCAAAGTTTTTCAAATAATTTTATTTTACTTGATATAAATAAGGATTATATCAAAGATAATCCGAATATATTTATTTTCTATAAGTTTTATTTAGTTATTTATTTTATCCTTTTAACTATTTATTTCTTCTATCAATATTTATAACTTTTGATTTTTTTCTCTCTTTACATGATATAATTTCGATTTAACCGAATAAATCAAAAAAAATTGTTTTTCGATTTATTCAGTTTTTGGTTTATTCGGTTGATATTTTTAGAAGTTTGGTTCGGTTCATAATTTAACAAACCGAAAAAAACTTCGAATGCATATAATTATTTCGGTTTGAACCGAACCGACCGTTTGCACACCCCTATGTGCTTCTATGACGTATTCTGAATTTGGGACTTAATACGAAGAATATTTTATAGGAGCCATCATTAATATTTGTGCATCGAAAACAAAATGTTATGAATATAATTGATTGTTAAATAACGAGATTTTTTTATACGAATTGATATGGATGTCAGTTTAATTAGCTCGATGATAGTCAGTGCTCATCAAATTTTGGACTGAAATCTGTTATGGATGAACACTTTGGCATATTTAATTCCCCGCTTATTTGAGATCTATTATGCAAAAAGCGCAATCAATCATATTTGAGATGAGAAAGAACTTGAAATTGCATTCCAAAATAGTTTTTTATATAGCAGAAAAAAAATTTACTATGAAATTTCATTAAATTAAATAAAGAAATTAATACAAATTAGAAAGAAAAAATAAAAAAATAAGACAAAATGAAGTAAAACACAACTCTAAAACCCTAAAAAATAAAAATAAAATAAGAAGGAAGACGTGAGCTAGATCTGTCCATCAACTGGCTTTGCTGTAGAACCGCATAGCTAGATTCGTCCTTGGCTCATTGTAGCATCTTGTAGGATAAAGGCAAAGGAGAAGGAGATGCGATAGGCCAAAAGAAGAGGAGAAAAAAGGAGAGGAGGAGGGCAGAAGGAAGAGGGTCAAAAAAGAGAGAAGTGAGGATCGACGATCAATGGTTGAGAGAAAACTCATTTAAACAACACGATCATGGAGAGAGAAGAAGATATAAGATATCTGGGGTAGGGAGGAGAGGAAAAGAAGAAATTCGATAGTTGACCATTAGCCGCCAACAGTCAAGCCCAACAACCACGAGCATACCAACGGCTGACGGGCGGTGACCAAGAAAAGATGAAAACATAAAGAAGGAGAGACTTCAAAAAAGAAGAGAGACCTAAAGACTTAGAGACTTCGGCCGACGACACAAGAAGTGAATAGAGACCCGAAGAGTAGAGGGGAAGACAAGAGAGGAGGGAGGAGCAAGAACTCACAGACAACAACTGACGGCTGAGATAGAAAACTCAAAATGCTCTTATATTTCAAATTAAGGGGTGAGAAAAATGAAGAAGGGAGGAGAGAAAGGTGAGGCCTAAGGAAGCAGTGATAGATGTGGGGGGTGGAAGGAAGACTGACGATACGACCTCCTCACTTAGGGTTTGCTGAAACATCTAAAGAAAAAAAAAAATCTCAAATGCAAGGTGAAGGACTTCAAATATTGTAAGAAACTATAGAGGAAGAGGGTATCAAGATCAATCATTCAATCCACTTATTACAAGTCTCCGACTCTCAACATTGATATAATTGCTAAATGTGATGATAAAACAATGGAGTATGGTCGGATATTAGAATGGAACACATATACAACTGCACAAAGACAACGTTTTCAATCTTGTATTTACTCGAATGTCTAGCAATAAAGAAAATACTATAGTTCCAATCATAGAATTGAAGTATCTCCATATTTCTCTCAACGTCGATGCGTACAATGAAACCGTGAATCAATGTTTCTTCAAGAAGATTTTGAGTAATCCACTCAAATTTTTTTGGGAGACTTATGATACATTAACGACAAACGAGTGATAGATGATGAGCCCTAATCATCGATCCCTCCCAATGCTTGAAACATTATGAGTTTTCTTTATTTCTTTTGTGTTTATTTTTTAATTTCATATGAATGTTGCATTAAAAGAAATACAATATTCAAGATTGAGGGGAACACAATAAAAATAATAGCTAGGATTATATTATGATATTTAGTTCCATAGTAGTTTTTAGTTTAAATGTATTTAGAATTTATATTTTAATTGCATATAATAGTAACTTAGGATTAATTTAGGTAAAATTTTCAGAGATAAAAAAAATCTAGGAATAAAGACAAATAATTTTCAAGGAATTCTTTGAAGACATACTTCATTAAAATTATCAATGTAAAAATAAAAAAAAGGATAATTTTAAAAGAGATAATTAGACTGAGTTAATTATATTCATAAGGGTTAAATATGAAAAGTTTATAATTTTGACAAATGATTCAACTTTTTCTTGAAAAATTTTCTTCTATCTCCCTTCAATCAAATTTTCAACATCTATTTTTTTCTTCTTCTTATCTTTTAGCTTTTCTATTTGAAAAGATTTATAGTTTATTTCAAGTATTATAAATATTAGTTCAGAAAGAATGAAGCAACACAGAAAAACTCTAATGATTCTCTTGTGCTAAGTAACCGGACACATTCATGAGCCTCATATTTGGTGTTCATTGATGTACCTCGAGTACATCTATATTTTGATAGAATTTGATCACTAATACTAACCCTTTTACTTATATTTTATGTTATTTTATTATGTATTGCTCCTAGTTCTAGTATTGCATCTTATTTTTTGGGTTTCTGAAACTTTTGGATATTTAGACACACGTAGGACATCAGACAGGACACTGGGCACAAGAGCTGAGCATGAAGACCGCACATGAGCTAATCTGGCAGCCGACTGAGAATCAGCAGCTGCCTTCTCTGACATTTCTTGGCCATATGAACCAGCCCTGGTCGTCTCTCTGCATCTTCGACTATTCTAAGTCCAAAAGAGGTTAGGGGACAGACTAGGCTCTTCTCAAGGTGCATTTGGTACTTTTTCCAAGAAGAGCAAGGCCAAACGGTGAAGAACGGAGTAGAGGACATACCGGGCCAGTAAAGGAATTTAGGTTTTATCATTATTTTCATTGATTATTTATTGTTATATATTGTTGCTATGATGTTCTTGATATCATCTTTCTTTGCTTGTTTAGATCTAGTCATGTTCGGCTAGGATGACTTGATGCTTAATTTTTACTATGGTTTGATATTTTTATTATCATTATCTATGATTTTATGTATTGTGCATCATTTATATATTTGATTAAATATGTGCAATGATTTGGATAACCCGACGTCATTCAGAAAAAGCTATTTGATCATGTCATGAAGTACCTGAACAAGGCAGAAGGCTGCTGCATGGTAGATGTGATTGATGATTTGGTTAAGGAAACTGTCCTAGAGCATTCACAGCCCATTCAGGCATCACACTGATCTCCTATCTGATCCAAGATGAGCAGCAAGCTGTGGAGACAACATGTGCGGCAGAATTGGGTTTTGTCAATCTTGAAACACTGACACGCAGACCATACACCTGATTCAAAAGAGCCAGTGACTGAGATCCCATATGATCCACATGAAAGGCGCACGAGCTGCATACCTTTACTGCCAGAGCGAACCAAACTTGAGCTCATGCCTCTTCCTGCAATATTTGATATGAGTTCCTCAGGTTAGATGAGACTTTTTTTTATTATTATGAGCACACACTAGGACCCTGATCAGGCCACTCATTTGTTGGACCAATTGTAGATTCACAAAGGAGCAATTGACAACTCAATCAAGTATCTTGAAGGGCTCAATCCGACCGTCCTTATGCATGAGGTCTTGCTAGAGGATCACAAATCCTCCATTAAGCATCTGTCCTAACAAAAAGGTCAAGCTTGAGATCTTAAATGAGCGTTTCTTAGAAGATAATCCAAACCTTTTTTTTATTCTGAGATTTATTTTGTCTTTGCATTTGCACTTTTATTTTGCTTGCATTTTTTTTGCATCATTTTCATTTTGGATAAGAGAGTTGAAATCATTGGTTTAATATATTCCAAAAAAGAAGGATGATAAGTAAGAAGACTCGATTAAATTACGGGAGTCGAACCTAATTTGGAGTAGTAATTGATGAACCATACGGTTCGCATGCTCAATCTCGTACAACTCATATGAAAATCAGAAATTACAGCAAAGCACATGGACCACATAAAGTACTTGTACGAATTGCATGCATATGATGTGCCAGATGAACAGATGCATCTCCAAACTCTAATATGCAACCCATATAATTCCTCTCTTACAATACTAGACCCTTGTACACCTGAGCTGCACACAACTCGCATACGGGCCGCATGCAATGTAACTCAGTCTAGGGAGTCCGACTGGCTCAGACTATGACTCCTTTCAACACTCTTAATTGCTTGGTATGTGTTTTCTACTACTATTTTTTTTTTATCTTGGTTCCCATACATTGAGGACAATGCATGGTTCAGATTAGGAGGGAGTAGGATTATTGTGGGTTTGATGAAGATGATGATGTTGTATCTATATTTCAGGTGGTTACATTTTTTTAATTTTTAGTGGATATTTTTATAAAAAAATTACAAAAACTCTAAAGGAAAGGTAAATAAAGAAGTAACCAATATTAAAAAGTTTTAGAAAATTGATAAGCAAATATCAAACTTTTCTAAAATAACTCATGATGAATGAAAATGATACTTAAAAACGAAAACTCAAAATAATTATACCCTGAGAAATTCTTTATATGATAGGTGTTTTAAAACTTAATGTTAAAGGAAAATCATAAGTTGTCTAGATGTACAAAGCCCTTCATCTACATATAAATAAATAATAAAGAAAAATAAGTCAAATTAAGGCTCAATAAGTGCTAAGGATATCTAAGAAAACTCTCTTAACTTCCTAATAAGACACGAAACAGTTTCATGTGCATAATTGAGTGCTATACGTCATGAAAGCAAATGAATCTGCATGAGACTCGAGATTATCGCTGTCATTTTTTTATAATTGCGAGAAATTGGTTGAGTTGATGAGAGCAAGGAAAAAGTTGATATGTTTATCATCTAATAAAATATTTTAGAACAATGATATTGAAAGTATGAGTCTAAAATAATATTTTTAGAGACAAATCAGAAATAACAAACACATTACCCAAGATTTTTCTAAAAAATCTGACATTGGTCAATCAAATTTAAAGACTTTTATTTTAAAGTTAGACATTATTTTTTCTTTGCATCTATGATCTTTGCACCTAAGTAATATACATATTGTTGGTCTCGTTTGAGCCAAATACACTTGTACTGATTGATTGAACTACAATGGTAGGTTAAAATTGATAGGTTGACCAAATAATAGTCAAAGGATAAATCTTTGCTCAGATTGAGAGATCGAGCATGCCTTAAGAAGCTAACATTAAAACTAATAGGATTGATCTAAACACGGAAGTACAATCAATACACCTTTAGAGGTTTAGGAAGAGCAAACTGAGCAACCAAATATCTTCGTGTGATAAGTCGATATCTGCTAGATGCCAAAGAATCTTGACATAAATCTAAACAGACTGGAAAAATTAGATCTGTCAACCGTTGTCGATATATGCTAGATGCCTCTAGGAACACTTATTTTAATTGTTGTTTAAACCTTTTATTTGTTCCCTGTTATTGTTAATTTCAATACTAACTAACCAAAACCTCCAAAAATATTTCTCTAATTTAGAAAGAGATCGGGTTCGATTAAATCCTCTGTCCTTTAGATTTGACATCCAGCTATACACTTTGAGTTGTATGTTTGTGACTAGGACTATGTATCGGGTATTTATCAGTTTGCATCATTCATGTCAAAAGGCCTCAAAAAAGAACAAAGATAAAAAAAAAGTGTGTTGCTTTTTATCAAAATTTTACTTCTTTTAATTTTAATTTCATCTGTAATTTTTTTTATTTTTAAAGTACACAATGTACTTCATCATCCTCTTTAATCCTTTTTTCTTTTGAGAAATAATCCGATAGTTTGATAAAATTATAAAAGTTTTCATCTTTAGATTTTGATAATCAAATATACCCCATATCTAGTTAACTTTGTCGAAAAAGTCCAATTTATTTATAAATTTCAAAACCTTTAGAACAGACTCGATAACCTTAATAAATTTCCTTATGAGAGTTAAAAATACTTGCTTTTAGTATTATATTTCTTAACTTAGAATATTTTTTCCTAAATATTATATTTTTTGGTTTTCCATAGGTAGAATTGGTTAGTTCCGATCATACACTAATCTCTCGAGATGACTTTGCTTGGGAAAAATCGAATGTTCAAGTTTGGGGGCGTTGATAAGAGCCAAATAGCTATACAATTATTTTTTAAAAAAACTTAACCAAAAAGCTTTAATTTCGTTAAATGAGGGTTATGATCAATCTATTGTCCAAAATTTAATGTTTAATGTTAGAATAAAGAAATTAAACAAGTTGGACACAATTTGAAGTAAGAACATATGAGAAAAGGCGAAAATACGGAGTTTAGAAGCCATATGCGCCTCTGTGCGGCCTGAGGAGCGGTTTTAGTCTAATTTCCTGATAATTTTTTGCACTTTTTGAGAGACCCATTTTGAGTTTTTCAGAATTCTTGGGCTAGTTTAGCTCTAAAAAAATTAGAATATAATTCTTATGAGAAAATAAACTGACCCTCTTATAGGGTTTATGGTTGTAATTGATATTTATGCCGATTTAGTTGAATTATATTTAATTTCAATAATTGCTTTTCTTTGATATGAGTTTGTAATTTATTTGTGTTTGAATTGGATAATGAATTATTTGTTTAGGTAGTTGCAAATGCTTGAACATATACAAAAATTGATCACTCAAATTTTGTATGTAAAATCGTAGGTTTGAGAATAAGTACTGAAAGGTGACGTTGATTATCCGATCCAAACTTAGAAAAATAGTTTTATTAGAGACCTTAGTACTTTCAAGGACTCAGTTTTTGAATCTTGTTGTTGAGTCCATTAGGGGGATTCAATAATTTTAGTATACAATTCGGCTAATCATAGATTTTAGTGCATTTAGAATAGTCACACCATTGAAGTGGGTAAATCCTAAATTAGGATTAAGAAACCCTCAATTGCAATAGCATGAGAAAATATAGCAACTTAATTTGAATTAATTTAGTATATGTATTAAATTATAGTAAGTCCTAAAAACTTTCTTTTTTTTTCTAAAATTTTCATATTTATTTATTTTAATTTAGGATTGCATTTACTTTAGTATAACATTAGGGTTAGGTTACCATCTTCCTTAGCTCTCGTTTAGATAATTAAGTTTTAAATAACTTAGTATCAAAAGTTATCAATGTAGATCAACCCCTAACTATACTATAATCATTAGGTTTATACTCTTGTAAACCTAAACTTTTAGATGTATTTTAGGGTTAATTTATATTAGTCCTTAACACATGTCAACCCTTTTATTTTTAAAAATATTTATTATTTAAATATAATTTATATCTAAATCAATTACATTTTTGAATAAAATTAATTCATTATCTACACTATATTATAGATAGCATGTGTACTAGGTTTGTCCATTATTCAATCTTTTCTTAATGACCGAAATATCTCTAATCGAAATGTGTAGATCAATATTTTAAAAACTAATGATTCAAAATTTGACCAATATCATTTTTTTTCTTTGTTTTGTTCTTATTTTTATCACACATTAATGAGAGGTCTAAAAATATTTATCCATCAAATGAATTAAATAATCAACTATTTTTAAGTTTCTTTTTAAAAAAAATATCTACTATAAATCTTGATTTTAAAAATATTTATTATGTTTTATAAATAATATTTTATTAAATAATAAATTAATTTTATTTATAAATTTAAGAGTCTTTGTAATTAATTTAGATATAAATCAAAAGAGTTCTGCACAACAGACAGGTTTTTTCTAATTTAATAAAAGATGATGTATAAAATATAATATTTTTTTCTATGTGTGATTGCATAATGGGTAGATTTCTTTTTACAATAAAACATAATAATAGTTGATGTTTAGCTTATGTAATATATAACTTTTTTAGACCTGTTAAAATGTGTGGTAAAAAATAACAAATGAAATGAAGAGGAAAAATAAATTTGACAAAAATCTGAACCATTGCTTTCATAGAATCAATATCAATTATAAATTAAAATATAAATATTTTGATAATTATACATTATTTGATAACATTAATGGATAAATTCAATTTATATACTCCTAAAAATACTTATAAGTTTTGATTATAAATAAATAATGATCACAACGAAAAGAACAAAAAAAATATCCATAACAGTTATCAGTTAAGTTGATTTGTTTATTTTGTGTCATGGAATAAACTCAAAGAAAATGTCATTTTGATTTAATATTTCATCAAAGAAGAAAAATAAAAAACAGTAATCGGAATAACAAATCAATGAATGGAATTTGACTCAAAAATCTTGTTCAACTCCGCAACATGTAAAATTGTAAATGACCATCTAATTAATTATTACCGCTATGGAAATTTTTTGATTAAAAAATAATGATTATTATTATCCAAGGCCTTGTCCCCAAAATTTATCCCGAACGATAAATTATCTATATTTGGCAAATGATTTTATTCAAATATTTTCTTATTTAGTAAATGATCGGAAGTCACCTCTTCATGTAGTTATAACTACTGTAGTCTTCTTCTTATTTCAAATCTTTCACCTGCTTATTTATTTCAAATTCTTCACTCTCTCTCCTCGTCTCTTTCTTCGTGCACAGTGATTTAATCTCACTTCATGCTTTAATACACTAGAAAACGTACGTTCTCTCTTCTTTGTTCTCATCCTTGTTTACGTTTTTTTTTATATATCAAAAAGTTTATATTGATATTGGACTACATACCTATATGTGCAGATTATGAAATTTTTTAGAAGGAGAACAATATATTGACATATGGCGGCGAATTCGAGATAACCGATTTTTGTCTTGTTTATGAGACTTTTTTTGTACTCTCTCAAAAGGAATTTGAGACTCTTCAACTGAACAATTTATGACAATAAATCTTTTTTTTTTGTTTTTATTTATTTTTTAATAAGAAAATGAGGGCCAGCCCTCAAAATGTTATTTTTATTGATATTACTTTTCAACATATGCATCCTAGAAAAATAGATTAGTATAATCGATTTAAGTCAGTTCATTAGTTGAAAACTAGTAGTTGCAATTTAAGTTGGTTTATTTAAAAATATTGCAGTAGTAGTTATTGCTAATTAGTTCAATAGATAAAAATAATTCTTTTGACAACTATAAATAGCTTAAAATAGATACTGGGCATTTAGCATCTTTTATTAGAGTAGCATGTAGTTGTTTATAGACATATTAGTTAGTAGTTGTTTATAGACATATTAGTTAGTATAAATAACTCGACATCATAATTATAAATAGTTGTGTGACTTTTGCTAGTATTTTTAGTGCTTTTTCGTCACCGACTATTGTATTTATGTGTGACATATATCATAATGTATTTACATAAGTAATGTAAATAGCTTATTATAGAAATATAAATAACAAATATAATTGATATAAATAGATTTGAGCCTTTGACAAAGAAGCGGTGCTTTAACAAGTCACAAGGAATTTTGCTAAGTATTATATTGACACATAATATCAGAGCGAAATAACTAATAATGATTTATCAATTAAATATAAATAAGAATGCACCATTATAAATAGTTATATTTCTAAATTCTCTTAAGATATGTTTGCATGTAGTTATTATTTTAGCTATAAATAAAAAGCTATTTTAATATAAATGTAGCAGATAGTATGGACAGTGGTTCCTCAGGACTACATTCCCCGGATAATGTAGAGTGCTCCTCTAATGATCGGCTTGTAAAGTAATAAAGGTGGGTCAATTTTAAATGTAAAAACTGTAAAATACTGTAGCGGATAGTATGGACATTCGTGCAAAATAAATTTTATGCAAGAGATTCTGCCTTAAATGTAGGGGCGGTGGACTCCAAAGACTCCACTGAAAAAATATGTTTATCAGAGACCTCAGTGAAAATAATGATAGAGACCACAGTGAAAATAAGGCTGGGACTTCAAATGACAAAATATTTTTTAGAACGCAAGTGTGTAGACGGTCATGTAACCGCCCCGTTTATTCCCGACTAATAAGGTAATACCACAGACGCAGCACGACAGCAGCATCAAATCTTAGCCGTACAACATCACAGAAATTGACAAGGTTTCATCCAACCTATGTGAGATGCAGTGATTCATGTTGTTACTCACTGAAATTCCTCCAACCGTACAAAATCGCTCTTGGTTAGGCGATTGGACGGTTCAGGTGAAGCAGTGGAGCATTCAAGACTAGTGACATGATGTGGCACCTTGTTAAGGCTTTATTAAGGAATTGTCATGTGGGGAAGTGTAGAGTGAAGATGTTTCCAAAAATCTATTTAATTTTTTTTCCCAACTAAGTTCCAAAATTTTCTACTTATTTTAATTTATTTGTATAAATAATATATTAATATGGATATTTTACTTTTTTTTGAAACTATATTTTTAAAATTGTTAAGTTTAATTTGAGTTATCTTAAATTTTATATTAAACTAAAATATTTATTTGTGAATTGTTGTTGGTATATTAAATTTTATGACAATAAATTATCATTAAAAAAATTTATGGGACCCCACTGAGTCAAAATTCTGGCTACGCCACTGCTTAAATGGTAAAGTAGCCTAATTGTTCAGGTGATGTGGGAACGACATTCTGTGAAGAGCAAAAAAACTCTTCAGATGAAGTATTTTTGATCTAATCCGTTCGATCAGAGATTCACGATTCTAATCTAATAATAATAAACTTCCGTGCATCAAAACTCTCCGCACAAATATTCTCTAAGGGTATGTTTGGCACTCAATGGAATAGAAAAAAGTTGGAATAGAATTGTTATTCCGACGAATTAATTTGCCAAACGAATTTTAGACTAAGTAGAAGAGTGCGAAATAGTGCTAATCCGGTATACCAAGTTATAGGTGGTATACCAGATTAGCTCTCGTCGGAATAACGATTATTATTTGATTACGTTATATTATATTATTATATTATGATTATGATTATGATTATGGTTATGATTTATTAGTATTATATTATGATTTATTATTATATTAATATTATGATTATTTTATTATTATATTATTATAATTATGATTATTTATTATTATGATATTATTATTATTACATTATATTATTATAATTATGATTATTTATTATTATGATATTATTATTATTATTATGATATTATGATTATGATTATATTATTTTAATTATGATTATTTATTATTATATTATTATATTTTGATTATGGTTATATTATCATTATATTATTATATTATTATAGTTATGTTTATATTATTATTATTATGATTATATTTATAATTTATTATTATTATATTATTTTAATTATGACTATGATTATGATTATTATTTCATTATGTTATATTATATTATTATGATTATATTATTAAAATTAAAATTATTTATTATTATTATGATTATGATTATGATTATAATTATATATTTTTATTATATTATTATATTATAATTATATTTTTATTTTTATTTTTATTATATTATTATTTATTATGATTATGATTATGATTATGGATTATAATTATATTATTATTATTATTATAATTATTTTACTATTATTTTTATTATCATCGTCATTATTAGTATCATAATTATTCATATTTTAACTATTCTGATTAACAACTATCAAACATTATTTTCATTCTTTCGAATAATCAAAAATATCACTCTTTTACTATTTTTCCAAAAAATATTATTTTATTTTATGACTCTTATTTTATTGCTTAATTTGTCAAACCAACCCTAATAGCGCCGGTGATGTGAATTCGGACAACGTGTGTGTAATCAAGTCACCCGCGTACCGGCACCTTCATTCGCAGTCTTGTTCCATCTCCAGCGAAAGAACCGGAGCCTTCGCTTCAGCCTCCTCCCCCGCCACATCGACTCACCGCACACTGACGTGCTTCATCCATTGGTCGCTAGGTTGCGGTCCGATCGACCCAGACCATACCCCGACCCGACCATATCATCTTCAAATAACGAGTCTATCAGCAGTGGCAGCTTCTCCCTCCCCTCTCCCCTCTCCGGGGCTTTCTCAGTAACCACTTTCCTGATCCAGAGCTTTCCCACCTCGCTAATTCGTTTTCTGTCGCTTCCAGTAGCATCTCGAGGGTCAAATCTTTGACCCAATTTCAGATCCACTCACCTTCTAGTATGTCCAGGTATGAACTCCAGAAAAGTCTCAGGATCGTCTCCATTTTGTGCTCATTCTGTACAGGAACTGGATGCTTTCTTTTAAGTGCTAAAGCTGTGTTAGGAGTGGGGAAGATCCAATGCGGGGGGTGTCGACTGTCCATACTCCATACTGATACTGGCATTCTTGTTGTATATTCTTCCCACCCATGGTTGACATTGGCAACGTGCTAAGATGTTGTGGAATGTTTTACATTGCCTATAGATGATTTAGCAAACTGTTTGACTCACAGGTCTGGCCTAGTACCAAAACAAAATTTAAACTAGCTCCGTGTTTTTTTGGTTTGTTTCTCGCTTAACGCCCATTTCTGGCTGTCGGATGTGTCAATTTCTTAAAGCTATTTGACAGTTCACTTGAGAGTTCATTTGAGTTTTTAACACATGCATTGGTCCCATCAATATGGTTCATACTTAAAACAAGCAAGGCTAATACTTCGGCATGACATGGTGCTTGCCTAACGGTGTGTGAGATGGTCAAAACCACCCTTGGTCACAGTTCAATTCGGTCTTTTTAAAAACTGAAAAACAAAGTTTGACCCTACCACCTCAAAATGAAGCCCTTAGTTCTGAACTGATAAGTTTTCTCATCTGCAATATTCTAACTTTCTGTTTGCAGTTCGAGCAGATCACTTCGGCTCCAAGTCTGTTAATCTTCAAACAGAGGCACTTTTGTGAAAATCTATTATTCTGAAAGAACCAAAATATGGATCCTATCAGAACTTATTTGGGGAGGCTTTTACTTGAAGAAATTACTCCTGTCGTAATGGTTATCACAACCCCTCTCGTTGAAGAGGCTTGTCAGAAGAATGGTTTTAGCTTTGTTGACATGCTCCTCCCTTTCTCTCTTTTTCCAAGAATTGATGGTACTTTGATTTGGATTTTTTTTGCTATTTGTCACTTGGATTTAGTTAACGAAGATATATAATATTTACCTATTTATTTTTTGTTTCAGTGCCTGTTCGTACTGCCAGTGACCAACCCTATAGACTGCAAATGTTCAAGCTTCGACTTTTCTATGCTTCCAATATACGGAAGCCAAATTATGAGGTAGTTATGCACCTTCGTCGATTTATTCTCTATATTCAAGAGCATTGCAACAAAAGAGTTTGAATTGTTAATAAGCAAGTACTGTAATAACCCCCATAACTACGAAAACTTTCTGTATACATTCTGAGACAATATTTCAATGTCTACTGTTATTTTTAATATTTGGGTTACATTTTCTACAAATTGAGGTTTAATTTGATACTGTAAACATAAGTTAAGTATGATTCAATTCAGAAAAAAAAACAGAAAAGAAAGGGAAAATGCGAACAAAGATGTGGAGTGAAATTTCGGTTAGTTTATACTTTGTACCATATTTGGACTGCACCAGAATAGTACTGAAAGCTTACAGAAATTGGCTTTCAAAAGAAAGAGGCTTAGTTGATAATTGTTTTTCTCTTGTTTATCCTATAATGGTTGGGGTGCAATTTTTGATGTATTATGCTTTTTATGAATTTATCAACCTTGTAGATAGCTGAAGAGCACTTGAAGAGGGTGATATTTGATTTGAATGAAAAGAATCCTCCAGACTTGCTATCTGAACCACCACAGCTTGATACTGCACTTACAAGTCTGATATCTTTCTTTTCCTTTTAGCATACCCTCCTTTTGATATTGCACTGTAGATCATCAATGTACTACACATTGAAAAATTATCATCAATCTAAGGTCAATTATCAGAATTTGTGATTGCCGGAGCACATGACTTTTTTCATTCTGAGTCTGGTAATGGTATGGTATATTTCTGATTTTGCCAATTGGTCGATAAGCTGCAACAAAATGAATTTTAATTGTGCATTTGCCCTATCAAAACACAATTACCCTGGATTTTAAAGTAGTATGTCAACCGTTATGAACTCATGATGCTAAAGTGTAATGGGGATTGGGGATATAGGTAATTCTGCTACGAGACCCAAAGAAGAAAAAAAAAAGGAAGAAAGGGCGTCATATAGATCCTTGCATTGTGGTAAAACTAATAAAAAATATAAGAAATTTAAGATACAGGTGCTGTCAAGGATCCCTCCCTCCCTCATAGTTCACAGTAACCAATTCAGAGCATTAAAATAAGCTAAAATAGCACATTTTCCGTGGTATATGCAGAGTCAGAGTCTGATCTATGCCCTGCATGGATCAAGACATTCAACAAGGAGCTTATACGCACTGTCTTCTTTTCCGAGCACGAAACTTTTGACCACCCTGTGGCATGTAAGTTATTTTTTTTGGGGCACATGTTTTGTTCTTCTTTTGTATTGTTATACTGCATTTGCAAATTATACCTTATACATGTTGCAGTTTTTAGCACTCAATAGTTTTGAGATGTTGATAGTTATTTTTTTATGGGCTTCTTGTTGGTTCATTCAACTTTTGCAGGTATTTTAGTTGCATCATCTAAGGATGAAGAGCCTATCAACAAACTTACAGATTTATTCAAGATGGATCAGGCACCTCTTTTGAGTGAAGGCGCCATGGATCCAAAGATGTTGAAGCATTATGTTCTACTTCATGATAACCAAGACGGCTCAACAGAAAAGTACTATTGCTTAGATAATTACTTCATTCTTTTATTTTATTTTTTTGTTTACTTTTATGAAGGAGCAAATGTTGGCAACTCTGGGGTTCCAAGGATGTAACATTTTAATAAATATGATTATCTGTGATGAAAAACCTTAAGGTAGGAAAAGTGTGTTTGTCTTACTGTCCATTCAACACAGAGCCAGTATGAAGCTAACCCTTTTTTCCTGTATTCATTGCAGTTTTTTTTTTATATTGTTTCTCTTTAAGGTTTAGAGTTATTTGTTAGCTGCATGAGTTTCTTTTCTTGTGGTTTGGTTTACTGTACTGGTCTTATATCTCAAACTCAGCTAATTATTGTTCTAATTTCTTTTAATTGATTAGGAGTTTGAATTGCCTCATAGTTATTTTGGAGTCTTTGAAATGTTGACTTACTGTTTTCTTTCCTTTTCTTTTTACTATTGTAGCGCTTCTAGCATATTTGCTCAAATGAAGGGCACTTTGGGTCAGTATGAGTGCAAGATGTTATCCATCAATTCTTTGAGGGAAGGAGACGAAAATAACAATGAAGTACTGTGGCTACCATATGTAAGCAAACCACTTGGCTTAAAGTATTCTATATTTGCTACAAAATATACGTATTCTGACAACTTCTATACTAAATACCATTTTTCTCTTTTTTTTTTAATGTCAGAGAAATTATGGCATACTTGACAATGACAAGAAATGCTGCTTGAACACTGAGGATCTAAATCAGGTAATAACTTATTAGCCAATATTTTGGGTTATCACTCGCATGTTTTTTGTAAGAACCTTTGAGGTTTAGCTAGAAAAGTCAAAGTAGGATTGGTGCAGCTTACAAATTGGATAACTTGGATCTATGGTCCACAGAAAGGAACAAATAAAATAAGAAACTAATGGAAAAGAAATAATTGTTTGGAAAAAAGATGTCATATGGATCTTCTGTTACTACACCTTTCATTCTTTTGACAATTTTAAGTGTTGTTTTTCTTGTTCCAGATTAGAGAGTTTATGCAAGATCTCACCTCTAATCATATTATACCATATATGGAGCAAAAGATCCGTGTCTTAAATCAGCAGGTATGTACTTCTTAGTACTCATTATTTAAACTCTGAACTATTAATGATGTTGGTTTCTTTGTTTTAGGTGTCAGCTACCAGGAAAGGATTCAGGAACCAAATAAAAAATTTGTGGTGGAGAAAAGGAAAAGATGATGTGCCTGAAGCTTCTGATGATCCTATGTACAGTATTTGTTTGCATCTAATATGTCAGTAGCAATGATGTAATATTGGTAGCTATAGTTTGCTGCTACATACAAGTTCCTGTCATGACCAGATTGATGCATGGTTTTAGTACTTTAAATTTGTAATAATTACACAATATTAATTCTAAACTGTACAATTCATTATGCCTCAGCTTATCCGATTTTGCCACACTCAACCAGCCCTAAATTGTGTAATTTCACCCCAAGTAGCCATCAATTTAACTCAACTTGTTTTGGTGCTTCAATTGATTGTACAAATGTACAAAAATTATGATTCACAGTGGATATTTTCGATTTAGGATTAAGAAGGCAAATTCCAGTATCATGATTACTGCCATAAACTCATAATAGTTAGCATTTGATGATTTTTTTTTTGGCACGTGACCGAAGTATAGCAGCATTGACTTGGGTTAACTTGACCATGTCCATAATTATGGATATGACTGAAATCATACTAATTTTTATGATTCAATCCATGATCTCTTAGTATGTTCTAATAATATGCTTCTGCCTAAATCTATCAAAGTAGTTACTTTTCTCTTATCTTGTTTTCTTTTGCAGGTACACATTTAGCTCAATTGAGTCTCAGATTAGATTGTTGGGAGATTATGCATTTATGCTAAGGGATTATGAGCTCGCGTTGTCTAATTACCGGCTACTCTCTACTGATTACAAGCTTGATAAGGCTTGGAAAAGATATGCTGGTGTGCAGGTGAAATATACATATGTTGTGCATATTTTCATTTTGAAGTTGTTTCATTTTGGCGAGGAAATTTAACAGTCTACATCCATGATTGTGAATTTTCGAAACTAATGAAGTCTTAGAATGGTCTTAAAATATTTGAAGCATACAACGCTGAATTATCAGAAGAAGCCGATACTTGTACATTTATAGACATTATTTCTGGGATAATCTTTATAAAGTGTATGTTAAACACAAGTAAACAGTATGATTCTAAAGTCAGCATAAGTTGATATGGAATACTGACCTACTTTCCTATTAGAACAAACTCAAGCCAAAATTTTGCTTCATAGTCTTAACCTTGAGCCCAATTTTGACATCATATAATATTTTGAGTTGTCATTTTGTACATGTAGGAAATGTGTGCGCTCTCCTATTTCATGCTCGATCAATCGAGAAAGGAGGCTGAGTATTGCATGGAGAATGCTTTCACCACCTATTTGGTAAAATAAAAATACCTATTTATCCTTTTCTTGTTTTTATGTGATGAATCTCATTTTGAGAACATAGCTTAGAATAACATTCTTTATATAATTTCTTTTTGGTATTTTTTTTTTCTCAGAAGGTGGGTTCTGCTCAGAGAAATGCCACAAGATGTGGGCTCTGGTGGGCTGAAATGCTCAAGACAAGAGGTCAATACAAGGATGCCTCCAGTGTGTTTACCCGTATTTCAAATGAGGTAATTTGTCAAATAAATACAAGAGTTTTGTCAACTTTACATATACTGCAGTTTCTGCTAACAGTTTAGTCTGAGTGCAAAAGAATACAGGAAAATCTTAATGGATACAAAAGAGGTATTAAACTTTGTTAAACAGAAAAGGCCATACTTAAGGACCTGACAATGACTTATACAGAAGCTGTTATGGTGAACCTTGATTTTGTCGTCATTGTGAAAAATTACTTGTGGATGTGCGCGTATTGTTCTGATTGACCCCACTTTCTTAGGAACCAACACTGCATGCTGCAATAATGCTTGAACAAGCATCATGTTGTTATTTGCTTTCAAGACCACCAATGCTGAGAAAATATGGTTTTCACCTCATTCTAGCGGGTAATCGGTACTACATGTCTGATCAGGTATGAAAATAAATCCAAAATTAATGTTATATTCAGGACTTTAGTTTCTGATACTGGGTTTCTTACAAATGTAGAAACAACATGCTATCAGGGCCTATAGGAATGCTCTCTTTGTGTATAAAGATAACTCCTGGAGTTACATAAATGATCATGTCCATTTCAATATTGGAAGGTACTTCCTATTTTATTCTTGCTTACACTGTTATAAAAACTGGACTGGACTGGGTTGGACCGGAAAAAAACTGGAACCAAATATATTTATGGTTTGGATCTCTGAGATGATCGTTCTGTTATTGGGCTTGTAAAAATCCGTTTAATTGAATGGTTTTTGGTAAAAAAACCGGGTTATTCAAACTCTTAATGCATTAATTTATTTTCTTGGTAAAGCACATCCATCCAATCAACATGATAGAGAGGGTGACAAGTGACAGCTACCCTAATGGTGCTGGTGCATTTATTATTTTTTTTTTAATTTTACATATAAGACCTTACAATTTTGAATAACGTAATATTGAACTTTGAACTTTTTATTTTATTTTATTTTATTGATTTTTTTCTGAAGCAATCTTTTTTCCAGTGACTTGATATTTTATTATTGTCACAATACAGAGAGTTTTCGTATTTCAACAGTAGTTGCGAAATAAAAATGTTAACCAAAAGTGGTTATTAATTAAAACTTCAAAATCTATATTTATAATCTTCTCCTTGAATAAATATGTAGTCCTCTGTTTATCAATCAAGTTCTTATAACCGTATTTTCCACAAATATAATATGAATGTTTTATCATATTTGTAATTTTCATCGTATGAAAATAAATCAGTAGTTGACCCGGTCAACCTGACAGTTCGACTAGTAAACCATTGACCCAAAACTTTACCGGATCAGTGTCTGATCCAGTTATGATAACATTGCTTGCATGTATTTGTTTTTGTTTAATTTTATACAGTTCTTTATTATATTTTTAATGATTGATGTAAATCAGGTGGTATGGTTCCCTTGGGGCTCTGGATGTAGCGATCAAACATGTGCTAGAGATTCTTGCATGCAGTCACCAGTCACAGTCAACACAAAACCTATTCCTCAATGAGTTTTTTCATTTTGTTCAGGTTTTTTTTTTTTTTTGCTTTCTCCATCTTTCAATAATGTCCATTACTGATATATTGTCTTTGGTATTTGACCATTGATGTGTTGTCTTTTGTATACATAGAGCTGAGTTGCATAAAGGAGGCCAGTTTGATCAAATTGAGGCATTAGCTCTATAGAGTTGATAGCTAACTGAGGCACACTAAGAAAAGCTTAATTTACAAAATTGAAGTTTAGTTGCATTGTTGAAGGTTAATTAGCTTAGTTGGCCAACTGGTACCAAATAAAACATGATTTCATATTATCGAGGATTGGTATAGTAACTGCAGAATGGATGTAGCAATCTTTGGAATTTGACAATATGCTTTATAATTAGAGCGCAGGAAAGAGATTTGAGGTACATAAGCTCAGTCTACCTGCGATCAATATGTCCTCTTACAAAGTTATCCATGAGGACCATCGCACTTATGCCTCAGCTGCTGGTGTAAGCATATTTATTCACTGCAGATGCTAAACTAAAATGCAAAATAAAGTTTACTGGCATGAATTGTATGTATCTATTTGCTTTCTTAGTTTGATACGCAAGAGAATGTATGGCGAGATCTGGAGGAAGATATGATTCCCGCAGCATCTTCCACTAGAACGAACTGGCTGGATTCACAGCCTATATCCTTCTTGAAGAATGACTACTGTGTTTGTGTAGCTGGAGGTATATTATATTACTCTCAGCCTTTTCATTTTCAACTTCTTCTAGTTATTTGTTATGTTTGTTAGGTCGTTCATTATAATTGAGGGTTATCTGAGTTCAATTTCCACATTTTTATTAGTCTTTCTTGGTTTACTTTTGTGTTAACCTAACAGAATCCATGCTACACCAGTCAGGGTTTGGTAATTTCATGCTACTGACATACGTCTTAGCAGTGAATGAAATTGCTACCTGATATATTTACCCGACTTTCTATTTACATTTGATTCCAGTAGCAGTCGGGGATTTAATTATTTATTAATTTAACTTAATTATATTTCTGTCTGTTCATGGGCTTACAGAGGCATTAAGAGTTGAAATTGAGCTCAAGAATCCTCTGCAGGTTCCAATCCCTATTTCTGGGATCTCTCTTATGTGTGAGTTCTCAGAAAAATCTGATACTTCGACCTTAGGTAGGTCATTGGCATTTCTTTTAAATATTAACAGTCAAATTATTTTTAACAAACTTCACATGTAATATTTCTTTTGGTTGTGCAGACAATGGTACTGCTTCATTTTCAGTTGACCAAAAAACAGGCCATACTGAGTCACCTGTTAATAGGTTAATGCATATGAATCTCAAAACTAAGTTCTTTCCCCTGCAATCTATCTTACAGAAGATGATACTGTTTAATTTTTATCATCTTAGGGCCATTGATGGAGATGATTCTTCCTTTACTTTGGCAAAGTACGATCTTGTATTAGGTGCAGGTGAATCTAAGAGAGTATGCTTCTGTGTCTTACAGTTATTCTTTAATATTTTTAATCTAGGTTTGAAATGTACATGTGCTCAAATTAACAAGCCTCTTTTTTTTTCCATTTAACAGCCTCTGATTATTGCTGACATTAAAAATATGAACTGAGACTGCATTTAATTGATTTTAGGTTAAACTGAAGGTTACACCTAAGGTGGAGGGTATTTTGAAAATAGTTGGTGTGAGGTGGACTCTGTCTGATTCAGTGGTGGGGTATAGGTACTTTGAGGTGGATACAAAGAAGAAGAGAAAAGCGAAAAAGGGTGACAGGATTTCTTCAGGGAGAAACCTCATTTTAATTGTGATCAAGGTCTGTATCCTTATATTTTTTTATGTTAGGTAAAAGAGATATTACCACACGGCAGTTCCTATATGGATGTACTGGCAAAAACATTGTTACTTGAATGTAGTGTACAAATGCCTATATTGTTGCCAAACATCAATGCCTATATGGCTATCTGAAATGTTTGGTACTTCGTTATGGTTACTTGAATGTAGTTTACAAATTGTAACTGCATCTTATTATTAAATTCTTAGTGTGATTGATAACAAGAATATTATGTCAGGGGAATGAATTTTCATATGCTTTTCACTATGGATATTTAGGGCATAGCGAAGCTGGAAGGGTGCATTGATGGGTTTCCGGCAAAAGCTTTTATGGGTGAATTGCAGCTCCTCAATTTGAAATTGAGAAATATTTCAGATTCATCTGTCAAGGTATTAGCTATTTTGACTTCACTATTATATTATATGTTAAAACTTAAAACTAAGTACAAAAAGTGAACAAGGAAAGGAGGTGCAGATTTTTAACAATAAATAAATGGAAAAAAAAGAATAAGATAAGCATATGGAAGATCTTACTGTACTTTGACATTACATTTAGTTCAAAATATTGGTATTACAAATTAAGTCAGACATTCCATTGATATTTCTAATATCACTTTTAAGAACGGACAAATATATTTGAAGGCTGAACTCAGGAATCTAAGGTTCTCTTTTTAACTTTTCAGAAAATAAAAATGAAGATAAACCACCCAAGATATATGATCCCTGGCAGCTCACAAGAGATGGATCTGAGTTTCCCCCATTGTTTAGGAAAAAAAGATGCACATGAAGAAGAACACTATTTTTTTACGGATAACAATGATGTGTTCAAGAGTCTTCTGTTCTCTTTTCCAGAGGTAAATCACGATTACACATTCATCTGACAATCAAGCATAAATCGGTCCAACTGAGCTTTCACAAACCCTATGTTGTCCCACTCTTCTGTAGTTTAAATGTTGACCTTGGTTAGTGATCAAATGTGCAATTCTGTATTAGTCTACATTTAGTAGCGCACCTACCAAAAAAAAAAAGAAGAATTATCCTGGCCATATTTTATCACAAAACTTTTACATGTATTGCACACCTATACTTGTTTGTTGTCTTGTGCAGAGTAAGATGGTTCAAGGGGGGGAGACATTTTCATGGCCTATTTGGTTTCATTGTGGAACTCCAGGGAGGGTTTCTTTATTAATATCGATATACTATGAAATGGAAAATTCATCCAGTGGCATGACCTATAGAACTCTGCGGATGCAGCATATCTTGGAGGTGAATGTGAAATCCTCTTGAAAATCTTGTATTACTTTCACTTACCTTTGGACACTGCCAAACTTTGAATGAATCATTTAGTTTATGTATACAATAACTATTAATCTATATATATTTGAAACATTGTTTTATTCACTTACTGGCATATTACAAATTCCACTATTCTTATTGATAAAGATCCCGTTACAAAGCTGTTTGGTATGCCAGCTAGCGGGTCATGTGGACTTCTACATCTTGTATGCATCAGTTTCCACTTTCCACATGTACCAACCAATTGTGGTAAAAATCTGGACCAGCTATGTGCTAATGTTCCATGATTTGGCGAAAGGATGTAAACATCAGACTTGGTACCTTTCTGGTCTGCTATGAAACTATAACAAAATGCATAATTTTGAACCAGAATTTTACCGCATTTAAGTCAAATTTCAATCTGCTTGATCAAAAGGGAAAAAATAATGTCTACACAGATAATCTGGTATTAAATCTTTGGCTCCTGTATTTATGTACAGAGAACTGACAAAACACAGAGTTATTTATAATTTAAAAGAAAGAAAAGTAATAGTGTTTTACTTATCCAAAGTTATTGAAAATTTGGTACTTTCCGGTCTTACCGGATTCAGAATTTTGGCCCAATTTATGGATTTGTGTTTAGTTCTCTATTATTGGTTTTGATATCTCAAATACAGTTATAATATATATAACATAAACTTCAGTTGTAAAAACATTTATTAGGGAATTAAAAAATCAACAACAGTCCTGTAGTGACTGATTTGTACCACATTTCCCCTGTAATGTTTGTTTAATTCACAGGTATTGCCATCACTGGATGTATCTTTTGTTGTTAGCCCATGTCCGTCAAATCTCACAGAATACCTTGTCCAGATGGACGTTATAAATCGCGCTTCATCAGAGTCTTTCTCATTCTACCAGCTATCATGTGTGGGTGACAAATGGGCCATTTCAACATTACCATCATGTGCTGATATTACATCAGTTCAAACTGTAGTTGCAGGGCAGGCCTTGTCATGTTTCTTCAAAATCCAGGTTAGCAAATCAGATAGTTGAGATAAATCTAGAGGTTTAAGGAGAGACCTTATGAACAGTTTTTTTTTTTAATGATAAAAGAGTTCAAATTACGAGCTTCTGATTGGATGTGAGCAAATTGAGGGCATGCTGATGCATGTATTTTCTTTTAGGATATTGATGGTGTGGCTGAGGGGCGATGCTTTGACCATGGAAGTAATATGCTGCTGAGTACTGAAGGAAGAGGAGAACCATTGTTTGATATTTCCAGATCTCCATTGTTTGATTTCCATTATCAAGAGAGGCATCACCAGGGCAAGTTAGCCAAGGTATGTTACCTGTAATATTTATGTGAGATTGTTAGAATTCTGAATATGAAAGGCACACTTATTCATGATTGCCCTTTCAGGCATAAATGGATATCTCAATTCAATGCTGTTGTAATTTATTCTCTTTCCTCTTTTTGTATTTATGGTACTTTTTGTTCAGGGATCAGAAAGCTTGCTCGATTTCATTCTTATATCCAAAGCGATTGGGAGTAATTTTGAGTCAGAAGCAGGGTCTAACCATCATTTGTTATCCCATCATATGTGCCACTGCAGGCTAGTAATTTAATCTCAATTATTTGATTCTTTTTAAAAGATATGTTGCTCAGACCTGCATGACCATTCAAACTGAGATAACACAACATGCCCAAATATAATTCATGCTTTTGCTGTGAATTATGCTTTCTATGGACAATTTCCTATGAGAGTTTGGTACTCTTCATTTTTGTAATATGGACTGATTAATCAAGAGGTAAATAGACAGGAAGAGAAACAAAGAAGATCACTGATGACAATGGATGTAATTTTTTTTTCAGTGTTACAAGAAAGAGTTCCATATCATGGCATATGGGTGGACCCTACACCATATATCACGACTTCTCAAGTTCCTTTTGTGAAGTTGATCTCCATGTTGATCTCCTCAACTGCTCTTCAAATCAAGTGAATGTACAACTGTCAACATTTGACTACACACCAAATACAACTGAAAACCCATCGGACGAGTTGAATGGTGCCTCCGATTCCTCCACCAAACAAAGTGGATGGTCTGACATATCTCTAGAAAGTGATATCAAGGTAATGTCCAGTTCCAAGAAGGTACATAAGTATCACAAGCCAACTTCTGGAAGTGTACCCCCTTTTATCTGGTGTGGGTCCTGTGCGATACAACTTACTTTGGAGCCGGCTTGTGCAGTTAGAGTTCCACTGAAGGTTTGTGTTTTTGCACCTGGTACATATAATTTGTCGAATTATGAGTTGCATTGGAAGGATGAAATGGAGGGGCTTAGTGGCACTGGTACAGGACGAGGGCATCCTTTCTATCTCACTGTGCTTGAATGTCCACGTGGCAAAGTTACAGCAGATGAAATTTAATATAATTTATTGTTGAGCTTTTTCTATCTGTACATCATTTTTTTTCTACATCTGACAACAAAGAAACGTATAGCTGGGTAAAATTTTGATAGTGGTGCTTGTATAAACATCTTCACAGTTCCTTTCCCCCTCTTTTTTCTTTCCTTATAGTTTATTTTCTTTTCACCTTATGTTGTAATGTTTTAATCTAGTCTCTTCGGGTTTGTTTGGCACTTGGTGGAATAGCAAAAAATTGAAATAAAATAGTTATTTCGATGAATTAATTTGTCAAACGAGTTTTAAACTAAGTAGAAAAGTGCAAAAGAGTGTTTATCCGGTATACCAAATTATAGGTGGTATATCGGATTAGCTCTTGTCGGAATAGTGATTATTGTTTGATTATGTTGTATTATATCATTATATTATGATTATAATTATGATTATGATTTATTATTATATTAATATTATGATTATTATTTATTATTATTATTATATTATATTATTATAATAATTATTGTTATTATTATATTAACATTATTGTTAGTATTATTATTATATGATTAATTTTATTATTATTTATTATTATTATTATTATAATAATTATGATTTTAGTATTATATTATTAGATTATGATTATAAATATGATTATATTATTATTATATTATTATGGTTATGATTATGATTATTTATTATTATTATATTATTTTAGTTATGATTATTTATTATTATTATATTATATTATTATGATCATGATTATAATTTTATTATTATATTATGATTATGGTTATATTATTATTATTATATTATGATTATGATAATGATTATTATTACTTATTATTATTATTATATTATATTATATTATAATTATATTATATTATTATATTATTGTCATGATTATGATTATTATTTTATTATTATTTGATTATAATGTATTGTATTATTATATTATGATTATATTATTAGAATTATGATTATGATTATGATTATAATTTTTTATTATTATATTATGAGTCCGACTATGGTGCTTTGCAAAGTACAGTCGTTGTGTGCTTTGTGCTTTATTTTTAATTTCAAGTCAGAAATAATCGATCTAAATCGTTCAATCTAATCTTCATATCAAAATCTATTGGTAAATCATATTTTATATTTTTTAAAACTTTTTTGCTATTTTTTTTATGAGGAGAAAATTACTTGTTCTGAGAATTCTGGTTCATTCAAAAATGACGGTTTTCCTCCTATCCAAAAAAATAGCAAATGAATTTCAAAAAAAATATAAAATGTAGTTTACTAATAGATTTTGATATGAAAATTAGATTGAACGGTTTGGATCGATCATTTCTGACTTAAAATTAATAATATGACGCAAAGTACACAATGCTCTTGTGCTTTGCAAAGTACCATAACTTAATTCATTATATTATGATTATGAATTATGATTATTATGATTATTATTATTATTATTATTTTACTATTATTATCATCATCATCGTATCATAATTATTCTTATTTTAACTATTCTGATTAATAACTGTCAAACGATATTTTCGCTCTTCTGAATAGTTAATAATATCATTCTTCTACCACTCTCCAAAAAATATATTATTCTATTACTCTTTTAAAATTATCACTCATCCAAATCTATTCCTTAATTTACCAAACAACCATTCGTTCTTTCCTTTTTTAAGTCTATAACAAATTACATTGGAAGATTTGACCGAGAGAGATCAGTTGAACTGTTCACATTGGATTATACATTTTCTAATTTAATGATTGAGTTGTATCACGTAATTTAGAATTTATTATATTTTTTCCCCTTCTTTTCAAATAATGATGCTTGTAGGCAGTATTTTGTTTGAGCCAATTGTTCAAGAATTCTAGTTCGTTAGAGTGATTATAGCCTCTTTTCGAATAATAGTGGCTCAAGACAAATTCCTCAGAAAAATATCTCTAAAATTTTCATTTTTCGTTTTTAGTAAAAAGGTCGTGGATCAATCTGCTTAAAATAAAAAATGGAACTTTTGATGTGCGTCATGCTCTTCAAAAATAAATTATTGCGTTTTCTCAGCTCATGTGTGTTATTTTCAGAATTAAATTAGTTGTCTAAATATGAATCAGGTGTTTAGATAAATGGTGTAATTATTTAGTTATATATTTAGATAAATAACTTAGATGAGTGAAGTGTTTAGATGAGTGAATTAGGTATTTAGGTATATAAATTATGCATTTAGATAAGTGACTCATGTATGTCTTTGTGTTATGGATCGTTTTTTTCGTTCTCAAAGTCTAAATAGCCGATCTCTCTCTATATATATGTGTGTGTGTGTGTGTGTGTATGTGTATGTGTGTGCATGTGTGTTTAAATAAATAATTCAGGTGTTTAGATATATGAATTTGACATTTAGATAAGTGACTCTGGTATTTAGATGTACGCATTAGGTATTTTAATATATACTTCATGTTTATATATCAGATTCTTATATCTAAACATTTATATATAGCGTGTATAAATAACTCATATATTTAGATATATGCATGGGTTGTTTAGATGAGTTAACTAGATATTTAGATATATGAATCATGTATTTAGATAAGTAACTCAGGTGTTTATATATATATATATATATAATTTATGGTGTTTTGCAAAGCAAAAAATCGTTATTGTTTCGGGGTGAGATTTCATATCTCGAGGTCTCAAATGGTCAATCTAAGTTGCTCAATAATTTCTTCATATCAAAATCTTATAAGATATTAAATTTCATGATTTTTTGAGCTTTCTAACTATTTTTTAAATTATTTTTAAAAATAGCCCAGTTTAACATAAAAAAATAGCCTATTTCAGGGTTGTTTTTAAAAATAATTTAAAAAATAGTTAGAAAGCTCAAAAAATCATGAAATTTAATATCCTACAAGATTTTGACATGAAAATTTTTTATTGAGAAACTTAGATTGACCATTTGAGACCCCGAAATATGAAATCTCACACCGAAACAATAACGGTTTTTTGCTTTGCAAAGCACCATAAGCTATCTCTCTCTCTCTCTCTCTCTCTCTCTCTCTATCTATCTATATATATATATATATAAGATATTCAATGTTTGAACATCATTTTTTAAAATTAAAAATGGTGACTTAGAAAGCTCAAAACACTCTAATTTTTTGCATCCCATAAGATTTTCATATAAAAAATTTAATGAGTATGATAAATTAAAATTTAGAGATGATTTAATATAATTTTTGAGTTAAGCCAACGGAAGGCCTCCGTGAGCTTAAGTTCATGGTATCTTTACTCTCTCTCTCATATATATATATATATATATATATATATATATATATATATATAGTAAAGATACCTTGAGTTTAAGCTCATGGAGGCAATCCGTGAGTTTAACTCAAAAAGTAAAATCAAATCATCTCCAAAAATTAATTTATCATCCTCATTAAATTCTTTATATGAAAATCTTGTGGGATACAAAAATTTGGAGTGTTTTGAGCTTTTAAAGTCACCGTTTTTATTTTTTTTTTAAATAATATTCAAGTATTGAATATATTATTATTATTTTTAGAGTTGATTTTCAAAAATTAAAAATCATGACTTAAAAAGCTCAAAACACTCCAAATTTTTTCATCCCATAAGATTTTCATATAAAAAATTTAATGAGCATGATAAATTAAAATTTGGAGATGATTTGATATATTTTTTGAGTTAAGCTCACGGTATCTTTACGATATATATATCGGGTGTTTGATATATGTATTATTGTCAAACCATGAAATTTAATTTGAACAATAATAATGATTTAACGTAAATTAATAAATAATCTAAACCAACAATTAAGAGAACATATATATATGTGTGTGTGTGTGTGTGTGTGTGTGTGTATGATTAAATAAATCGATAAATAAAAAAACATAATATAAATAATTAAGAAGGTCAATAATAATAATAATAATAATAATAATAAAAATATATATATATATAAGTAAATGATGACTTACGTAAATTAGTAAATGAAACTCAATTTTTAAATAAACTAAAATAATTAGACTAATAACTAAATAAATATAAGTTTGAAATAAATAATAAATCAATCAAACTAGAATTTAAATAAAGTGAAATAATACAAAAACTAAAAATAACATAATATTAACTCAAAGGCAATAGATACAAATGGGAATAATAATACTAATTAAGTAAAAAAAAATCATGATTTAAAATCCCCTAAAACTAGCTAGTTAATTTAATTGTGAAGTTAAATTGTAATTAACTATATAACCTAAAATAAATAAATATAGAACTACATAAATAATTGAAATAAACTGCTAAAAAAAATTTCGTAATGAGTCATCAACCCGTTTTAAGGCTAACTAGGACTTATTACACCAATTATCACATTAGAAATTATCCGAAACCGTCACAGAAAATCTCAGACAAACCTCTCTCTCTCTTAATTACTCCTTCACCCACTCTTCCTCTCCCTGACCCTCTCTCTCTCACGAGCCCTCACTGTCACTCCGCGCTATTCCTCATTTATTATTTGACGACTTATTTGCCTGTCCTTTCCCCTTCGCCCACTCCTTTCCCTGACCCTTTCCGCCCTTTTTCTCTGACCTTCTCTCGGACGAGAGATCTCACTCTCTGCCTCTCTCTCTCTCTTACATCCCCTTCCGCGTATCACATCGCGCTGCTACCCTCTCTAGATTATCGCCTCACACAGACCCTTGTCCCTCTCACCCTTGCCACCGCTCACCAACCTATTGACCCTTTCTTGTGACAAGAAGTTTTGACTCCGGCCACTTCAAGGCTCCTCTCCCCGCCCCTACTTATATATGCTGCTCTGAACCGATTTCTCCTCTTGCTCATTTAGATTTTCTCATGCGCTGAGATTTAACATTTAAAATTGATAAGAACACTCGATATTTGAAATAACTCGTTGCTAAGAAAAGGGGAACGGAGCCAAGAGTGGCGGTGAAGGAGGAGCTCACTCCTTGTTACCTCTAAACACCTCTCTGCCCTTTTTTTGCTTGCTCTCTCACTCCCTGGTAAACCCTAAATTTTCTGAATACCTTATTTTTGCTCTTTTGCTGGTTTATGATGGTTGACTTTGTGTTAATCTGGGTTGTTTTTGTGTGTTGATGCTTACTGGTAGAGATTATGGGTTAAGGGACTGTTATTTTGTTGTGCATGTTTTCTGGGCTAGTTACTGGTACTACCTTCTGTATGTCGCCTGCTGAATGAACTATCTGGTTTTGTTGATTTGTGGGTTGCCTATTGCTGGTAATTATCTGATACTACACTTGGTCCCTGTCTTGACTTGCCCCCTTTGATTGTGTTATGCTGTCTTGCTAGTTTTGTTTTGTGGGTATGAAAATTGTTGTTCCACCCCTGTGATCTTGGTTTCTAATACACTGGTGTCACTGGGGTTCTATCTGTGCTGGCTTTGCTTGTTGCTCTAATCTGTTTGGCTGGTTTATTTTGTTGCTTGTGGATGGAGTCTGGTAAATAGGGTGGTTATTGTTGCTCCTTTGATCAGTTCTTGGTAAACTTAGTCGCATTCTCTCTTTGTCTCTGATCGATCTTTGTTATAATTGTTTCTAGTTGATTCTGGCCTTGGTACACTGGCACCAGCTGGTACCAGTGATGTGAGGTCAGGCCAACCTCGGGTGTTTGCTGGGTTGATGTTTCTGGTATGTTGTCTGGGTCTGAGATTTTGCTTGCTGGTATGATTGAACTTGGGCATGTTTGCTGTTGCATATTTTTCTATACTGTCTAAGTACCCCTGACCCGGTTGCCCCTCTGTTCTGGTACTATCTTGGTTGATGCCATCTATTCTGTCGTCCCTTTGTAACTCGATTTGTTTTTTTTTTTCTGATTGTTTTCCTGGCTATTGCTTTCCTTGTGTCCTGCTCTATCGAAAACTCTCAGTTGGCTTGAACTCCTAAATGATGATTGTTGGATTGTTCTAAAATAATTAGGGGTTGATTTTGGGCTTAAGGAAATAAATGAAATGGATAGAGAAGGATGGACTTTTAGTTAGAGAATTGGGCCCATAACTTAAAAGGCTAGATTCAAATGAATAAAAATCTGTTGGGCCAATAATTGAACTCATAGTTAACTTAATTAAAATTTAATTAAGATTAGTAGAATGTGACAATAAATTAAAAGTCCCTAGATAATTAAAAATGCTTAACTAATGAATGTGACAATTAATTGAAAGCCACCCCGAAAGGTTAGGCGGTATCCATGGACTAATACGTAAATTTAAAGACTCGAGAAATGATTAAATTCCCTGACTGCCCCCGATTTCAGGATATCAATGCATTGGCACTAACAATTCGGTAGTCAGCGTATGATCCCGAACATTAAAACACCAACACATTAATAGAATAATAACTTTTTCTTTAATTTAATTTTATTTTTCATTTATTTTATTTTTTATTTATTTTATTTTATTTTATTTTATTAAAACTATTTTCTCTCTAACTTATAAAAATCAAATAATAATACATATATATAATAAAGTAAAATATATAATTTAAAACATAATAAAAATAATAATTAGGATATAATTAATATATATTAGAATATATATTAATCAATTTCTATATTTTTAAATAATAAATAAAAGAATATTAGAATATAATATTATATATATAATATATATTAATTAATTTCTCTATTTTATTTTAATCATAATTAGTGATTTTATTTTATTTTATTTTATTCTATGTTGTAGGATGTTCATTATATTTCTTATCCCATTGTGATTGAAAATTTTATATGTAGTCAAAATGAAACTAATAAAATGAATTATTATTTTTATATTTATCTCGATGTACATGTACGAATCAGTTTTTGATATCTATCATTTACAGATTGTGAATTGTCAATAACGTAATCTTACACTTATCGAGAAACGCGATAAAGATAATGAACAAGTAAAATGGATGGTATTTATGATCAGAACTTGAATTAATTAAAAGGGGATTTACGACTAAACACTAACGTAATTAAATGATTAAATCAACGAACCCGAGCATAATAATAATAATAAACGTATAACAATGTTATTAATATGACAAACGCTGCATTACGAACAAAATCACGTTAGTTAGATTTTTCGACACCGCATATATGCAGCAGAAATGCTGTCGAATTTTCAAGAAAAGACGATGAAACCCGAGCAAACGGTTAATTAAATTATCAATCTAATTTAATTATTAATTATGAAATAAATCAAGTTAAAACTAATAAACATCTAATTTAAATTAAAATAGGTGATATAGTCGACTCGAATCCACTCGCGGAGTACGAGGTCACTCCTGACCCGACGTACGTGGACGTCGACCCCGAGGCCGGTGTTCTACCTTAGTGGGCACAGTGTAGGCTCCCATTTATTTATATTTTATTTTGATACTTTTACGGGATGCGGCCCTATTACCCTTAGTTGGTACAGTGTAGTCTCCCATTTATTTTCGATTTGTTAATTCACGGGTAATTATCTCCTTTTGACGATATGGCAACTGAAGACATACTATATCCGTTTGCTTCTATTTTGTAAGGTAAATTACCAGATTCAGCAGACCAGAGTACGTGTTTTATAGTCGTTCACTCTCCTAGGGCGTTATTGCCTCGGGAGCCAAATTATCGTTTATGCGGCGTTGTTGCTGCACAAACATAAAGTCCTAAGTTAGTAAGTTGGGTCCTGGTAGTGCCCGCTTAGGCAAGACCCGAGTTAGTAAGTTAAGCCCTGGTAGTGCCCGCTCGGGATGAGTCTGGTAAATTTACAATCTGGATACTTATTACGGGTGTTTGACTCTTGTACCTTATATTTTATATTATATTATTTTCCACAGATTTTCTATTTTGAGTTCCTTGTCATTTCATGTCATAGCATTTAGGTAAGCTTCTCAAAATATGCATGAAAATAGTATTATATTTACACATCAATATTATATTATATTTTAAACATCAGTATCGGTTTTTGGGTCCAGTCTAGGAAAGGAGATCAAATCTTAAGGCTGAATCTAAATCCGTACTGAGTAATTTTTAAAATTACTCACGTTTTCACGGTGGTTGTGGGATCCAGGTATTTCAGGTTCGGGATGATCTTAGAGCGAGTGCTAGGGACAGTCCTGCGCGATGACAGAGATGTTTCGCTACATTTGCATGTGAGACGGGTAGTTGGTTAGGATCCATCGGGTTTGGAGTTTTATTTTTTTATTTTGGGTTTTTATTCGAGAGATTTGCTGCCCATTCCGATGGAGTTAGCCCCGCCGATGCAGGCGTTGTATACTCTTTGTTTCATTCTGGACTGTATGATCATGTATTTATATTTATTATTGTTTTGTTTATTCTGTGATTGATTTATTTTATTCATTTAGCCTTCCGTACACACGTCTCGTTGTGTGTACGTGGCGGGATTAAGCACCCCTAATCCGATTTAATTATTCTGGGGTGTGATAATTATAGTTCAAATAAGTAATTTAAGTGGTTAGGTATATGAATCAGGTATTTAGATGAAACAGATCGCTGAAGAGACTAAAATCATATATTTCTTTCTTGAATATGTTTTTTATCTTCCTTGAAGAGAGGAAACATATTGTCAAAAAGAGAAAAAAAATAGTCCGCTAAAGAGATCATCATAGAGAGGGAATAAATTATTGTAGAGATCATCAGAGAGAGAGAGCATATAGCCGGAGAGATCGTCAAGAAATCACTAGATCTATTTTTTTTTAAGATCGAGGGAGAAAAAAAAAAGAATGAGTAGAGAGAAAAAAACAATTTTAATTTAGGAGAGACCAAATGAATAAATATTTTTAATACATAAAGAGATTTAAAAATTTTTAAGCACGTCACATCATCACTTTTCTTCATTATTGATTTTATTTAAATCTTTTCATTTTTTTAATCCAAGAATTTATATAAAATAGTTTCTCTCCTTATTTAAAATAATGTGTGTAATATATTTAAGATGAAACTTAACTCTTAAAATGATTCAATTTTTTTATATGATCATTTATAGATTATTATTTTTATTTATATTATTTATTATTATAATAATTATTATTATAATTATTATTATTATTTAGTATTTAAAGATATTGTGTCTAAAATTTCTTCAATGTGAAATTTTATTAAATTTATTTAAAAATTTTATATTATTAATTATTTATTCGATGACTATATTATTAAAGCGAAACTCGAGTTACAGCCTAGTTTAAATAAAGATGTGATTGACTTTGTGATATGTGGATGAAGATAATCCGAGAGACGAAGGCGAGAGGGAAGAAATTTTTTTCTCTGATGTTTATACGGATAGTGTAGCAGTTTTGACTATTCATCGCTCGTTACTCTTTGGACGGTCTAAATTGAACTTGATATTTACTTTAAAATTTTAAAAATATTGTAGAAAATGGAGTATGATCGGCACGCAGATAAGTAGCACTACAGACAAAAAAACATTTTATCAAACTTAGCGTTACAAATTACCCCAGCACACTATTCTAGACTTCCCCGTCCGTGACTTTAGATTTTTCTCCGATTTCTACTCTCTTTTTCGATTTTCCTATGATTTTGCACGCCTATTAAAGCATTAATTTTGGTCTGTGTTGGATTTTTTTGTTTTGAATTTACTCTGTTTCCAATAGAAAAGTAATGGAATAATAACAAAAGATCTTCATATAAATTTTCTATGATAATTTCTTGGCATCTATTGTATTGAAGCTTGTAATTTGTTTCTCTCTAGTTTGCTACATGAACAATCCTATACTTCTCATTTCATCTTTCCTCTACTTTCCTGTGCCGCACCTCTTTACCAGAACAAACTTACTCAGTACTCACATTCCCTTGTTGGAATAATGGAAGGACAAACAAAAACACTAACAAATAATTTCTGCTAAAATTCTCTTCTTAATTCATTGCATATTGGAGACAAACAATTACATAATATTCTATGATTTATATAGCATAAAACTTTCTCAAATTAATTCTATTATATTCCTAAAATATCATCCACCACTTCCTATAAATTACCCCACTAACTCCATTACTTTCTAAATATAATTATCTACTAATTTTGGCTCTTGTATTTCCTAAAATAAGCTTATAATCATTTTATGTCTTTGCTGAAATTATCTCTATCAAAATAATTTCCAAAAATATATTTTGAATCAATTCTCAACACTCCTACTTGATTCAAAATTTCTAACTCCAAAAGCTGTGACAATAATAGCATTCCACTTGACTTTTTTCCCTTTGTTTTTTATAACAATAGGCTTCTATATGCCTTTTCTTGTGACAATAATAACACTTCACGTCTTTCTTCAGTTGAATAGAGTATTGTTAGTTGTTTCTGCTGCTCATTTCTCTTCCATGACATCTTCCATTGTGACCACTTCCTCTACTTGAATTGCTTTTGGTGAGGAACGCCTTAGAATCATCATTCTCTTCAGATCTATTGAGTCGAGTTTCATGAACCTGCAGTGATCCCATCAACTCATCAAACGTGTAGGTGGATAAGTCTTTGGACTCTTCAATCGCTGCTACCACATGATCGAACTTGGTTGTCAAACTACGCTACACCTTCATCACAACTATCTTTTCAGAAAGATTTTCCCCATAACTACGGATTTGATTGATTATTGTTGTAACTCGTGTGAGAAATGACTGAACTGACTCGTCTTGGTTCATGTTCAACGTCTCAAACTCCCGTCTCAAGCCCTGCAACTTGATGACAACTACCTTGGAACTTCCCTGAAATGCTATTTTCAGAATAGTCCAGGCCTCTTTTCTTCGCTTCTTCGCGTCGCAATCTTCACGAACACTGTGTCGTGTACGGCTTGTTGAATGAAGAACAACGCCTTCGCATCGTGCTTCGCTGTTTCTATTGGTGTGGGATCTATGCTCGGTGCTCCCATCTCTACCAATTCCCATAGACCTTGTGACTTGAGCAAAATTCATATCTTGATGCTCCAGAACTCATAGTTGTCTCTCTTGAACAGCGGAATTGACGGATTTGAAACGCTCATATTTTCTGTCATGGACGGATCTGCCTTGATCTCTCACATTTGGCTATAATATCAAATTGTTGGAATAATGAAAAGACAAACAAATACACTAACAAAAAATTTCTGCTGAAACTCTTTTCTTAATTCATTACATATTGGACACATATAATTACATAATATTCTATGATTTATATAACATAGAACTTTCTCAAATTAATTCTATTATATTCCTAAAATATCATCCATTACTTCCTATAAATTACCCCACTAACTCCATTACTTTCTAAATATAATTATCTACTAATTTAGCTCTTGCCTTTTATAAAATAATCTTATAATCATTCTATGTCTTTACTGAAATTATCTTTATCAAAATAATTTCCAAAAATATATTTTAAATTAATTCTCAACAATCCCTCTCCTCTGCTCTCGCTCCACAACCTCCTCTCCTCTCTCCCTCCCTCTTCTCCGAGCACAGCAAATTGTCAGAATAATGACTATAAAGGAGGTTGTGGTGTGTGCTTTCGATTCGTTCTAGATCCTGTCCATGGAGCCATGTGCATCTCTTTCCCATTGACTCAGTGGTAAACCCTATTGCATCTGTCTGCCTTTCACCAACTTCACTCGTAACGTGAACCTTCTTCAGTCTCTCAATTCGAACCTAACCTTGTAGTGGCGCTACCTTTACGCCGTATCTACTTGATTCGTATGCTCACCTCCTTGAGGCATCCCACCTCGACGTCACATCCGCCTTTGATCGTGCAGCTGGGGTGAAGTGCTTGTAGATCTGAGAACAGCTGAAATCCTTCCAGACTCTCGATTGTATGATTTGTGTGTCAATTCCTTGGAAGGATAACATCAATTTTGTCATATTGTTCAAAGCCTGATGAGACTTGAGATGCAAAGTGGGATTTTGAACTATAATGAAACCAATTTTTGTATCTTTAGGTATGATGCACATGTGTGTCACACAAGTCTTGTTCCTCCAACAAACTTATGTTCTTCTTTTGTGCATTCACAACAGGCCATCTATCATGATTTAACAATAGGATAGTTCTGCTAGCTGATCCTCTGCTAAATGATTGAAGCTTTTGATATGTTGAGTTGCCATTAGGCTAAGTTTGGATTTCAAGGATTAAACTCAGACCTTCATGAAATCAAAGAAGTATTTATATTGATGAGATACTATTCTGTATCAGTATCGAGTTTACATATTTGTATTACTTGGTTATTTCAGGTGCAAACCCGCAATTGGGAACTGGTTGTGCCTAAGGAGGTGTTATATAGTTAATTTGTCAACAAATACATGATGAGTTACCACCAAGATCCAAGAAGCTGTCATTCTCTTTCTCTAGCTTCAGGTACAATAATCATATATCTTTAACTGGTTATATGTTACATTTTTGTCCCTTTTATGTCTAAAATATATGTGAAAAATATTCGTTGCCCAAGCATTTTCAATTTTAATTTTGGTCATCATGTACTTGTCAAGCACGTTTTGGGTAAATGATTTAGGTCGATACTTGGAGAGTAACATTGAGAAGAGAGAGATATGAAGTGTGACGAATTCTTAGATAACAGATTTACGGGTAACAAAAAATATGCCAAAATCCAGATCAAATTCTCATAGATCAATTGACAAGTTTTCACTGGCTCCCAGATTTCTTTACCAGTCTTGCATAGGGGATTGCAGCAGTTTCAAACTTGGATCATTATCCTTTCGATTAGGCTTTTTTTGTGCTCAGTTAGGGTTCTTGAGTTATGAAATTTATACTTCGGTCATTGATGATAGCAAACATATTGATGTACTCTGATCTCAATATCAATACAAGCCAGCTCCCGATCTCCGTCTTCTGCCTTCTCTGGCGAGCCATGCTGCTTTGTGAAAAAATTAAATTCAGAATGAGTATTTATGCTTCTCACTTAATCTTTTGATACCCGTTTGGATTATCTTGTGGGTGCTTCTTTTCTCCTGTCGCTCCTGCCTTCGGTGTCTCCGTCTTGAGGGCCTACCCAAAGGTAGCAATCGATTGATGAGGTTCACAGAGGCTAATGTATAATTATAACCCAAATCAGACCAATTCGGCACTGGATATATCTCAGTTGTTGTTCTTTTGACTGATCAGGCTGAAAGTTATCTTATTTTGTCTTCTTTTTCATCATTTTTTTACAGCTTATCTTTGCTTATTTATGCTTTATGGGAGTTTGTATGGTATGAAGCTTTAATTAAGGCTATCGGCTTCCATTAGGATCAGGAACCAGGAATTGTACTTCCCTTATTGTTAACTCCAGCTCCAGAAAAATTATGTCAAATCTCTGACCACTTATTATTAACTCTTGTCAATTTTTTTTCACATACATGTTTTAGAGTCCTTAAATTATCTATTCTTCATCCATTCCTCTTCCTTAACTGACCAAATTAACCTCCTTTCACTTGCTCCTTAATAGTATAGATTTATATCTCTAAGTATGCTTCATTTTTTTTTTCCAAATTTGGGTTGTTCGCTAATATCATTGTCTTTTTTCCATGCTCTTGATTTTTAGTTAGATTATTATGGAGAAAATGGAAAGTGCTAATAATGTTCGGGTTTTCTCAGATTAACAATCAGTTATGCAAGTTTTCATTTTTTTCCTTAGTTTCCTCGAATAATTGGAAATTCCTCGTTGATTTGATGGGTGTTTTATTGTTACTATTATTGCAATTCTTCAGTCATTTTTTTTTTCACTATATCCAACTAGCTATCTCAATTTATAAAGTTAATGGTAATAAGTTTAGGGTTATAGTCATGGTAGCAGCATTAATGGTGCTTTACATGTGTCACCAAGCTTCTAACAGTTTGAATTGAATTCAGATTTTTTATTAAATGAGCTATTGCCTTTTGTTGGAGTTGAATTTGATGCTAATTATACATTGTACTTCAATAGCTATGAACATTGCAACCCTTTGTGTTATTACAAAGGGGTTCAGACAGAATTCAGCTCTTTATAGTGGCACCTTTATATACTTCAATAACTATGGTTTGGTTTTTAACGTTTTCATTAACCGTTATAACATTTTCAGAAGATATCAAGCTTGTCAGAGAATTGGTCAATACGGGGTCAAAACGTTGCTAACGCTTTGTATATCGTTCAACGTTTTAGAAAATCGTTACAACGATTCAAGGAATCGTTACAACGATTCTTTAACATATGTTGACTTGTCAGAGAATGGTCAAAGCGTTGCTAACGTCATGTGAAGCGTTATAACGATTTGATGAACCGTATAACGATTTAGGTAATCGTTACAACGATTCCTCAGAACATATTGACTTGTCAGAGATTAGTCAAAGCGTTGCCAACATCTCATGAAACGTTCAACACTTTGGTGAACCGTATAACGATTCAGAGAATCGTCATAACGACTCTTTATTATTATTATTATTTTGTTTAATTTCATATACATGTATATATATTTTTTTACTTTTATATATTTTCTATATTTTTATTTCTGTGCTTATATATTTTTACTATATTTTTTATTTCTTCTTTCTTTTTTTTTCTCTTTTTTTTTATTTCGTATATATATTTTATTTCATTTATTCTTCTTCTTCTTATTATTATTATTATCTCCTCATTATATATATTTATTTTATTTTATTTTTTATTTTTTATGTGTGTATTTTTTTATTATTATCATTGTGTATTTATTTTTATTTTTATGTTATTAATTGACTATTGGGCTTAATAGATTGGGTTTAATCTGGGCTGTTGGATTCCCTCACGGTTAGTGCAAGAAGGAATGAAAAGTCCTGATGTATCTGATGATCTCCTCTTTGGACTTGGTCCTCCAAACATCGTTGGATCGTCATGTATCCTGTTGAGATGCGTGAGAACACTTTGTGATCCGTGTTATGAAACTCCTCTCAGCCTTCTCCTTGACAGTTCTGAGATTCGCACATGGTAGCTTCTCCGACGATTTACATCTCCGATTGGAGATCGGCCGATGAGAGTAGCATCGTCTTGCTATCATGAGTTCGTCGGAGGGATCTGATCGACGATCGGTACGACGATTCACCGAGAGGACTGATACCGTTTTGAACTTCATTTGTGATTCGGTACCAGGAAAATTCTAATCTCGTTTCTCGTTCAATTAAGCGTTAGTTCTTCCAATTTTCACCTTAAACTCCATCTTCCTGATGTGTTTTATTGTACCTGTGAATCACATTCTCATTGAAGCTTATTCGGGACGTGGCTAGGCCACGCCACTGACTGGTACCGACAAGTGCTGGTCTTGAACCCCTCTGCGTTTTGGATTTCACTCGTGCTATATTCGCATTTGCTAATCTCCTTCATGTTTTTGTCAAGCACACATGAAGCCTCAATTCTAGACTAATTCTACTTCTTTTGTGAGAAATAATGCACACTCAATTATGTCCAGTTTATGCCATGGAAACTAAAAAATCAAATAATCTATTCTGTTCCAATTAGTCTCCTTCATGTTTTTGTCAACCAGCTTCAGATTTGATCATGTTCCAATTAAAAGCAAAAGAAATAATCGAAAGATCTCAAATTCTACAAATTAGACGAATCAGCAAAGAAGGGTCAAAATTTTATAAGAAAGTTTTATTCTGAGAAACGGATTGTACTACTCAAATTGTATTAATTGCTTAAGTCCTCTTTCTTACGACTCATGAGCGAAAATTGAGAAAGGAATTACTAATGAGTAATCAAGAAACGAATGAAGAGAAACATAAAACTTGAACTTTATTCCTCTTTTTGCAAAATTTACAAAAATTTTTACCAAGATCACACCTTACGTCAGAATTGTTACCTGATTACCAATTGATCAAGGGCTGAGGACGGTTTAACCCAATCCAATCGAGGAAATTGACCCCTTTCAATCAATTCCGCTCTTAATAGATTTCATCGATTCTTTGATCCCATTTTCTCCTTTCTGCAGGTATCTAATTCCCCTTCTCCTTTGTCTAATCTGGATTTCACTTGATCTCAGCTGAGTTCTCAAGTTTTCACTGAGATCTATCAGCCTAGGTTGCTGTTCACGGTTCTGATTGAAGTTGAGCTGAGTTCTCAAGTTTGTAACTGAGGTCAATCACGGTTCTGATTGAAGTTGAGCTGAGTTCTCAAGTTTGTAACTGTTCACGGTTCTGATTGAAGTTGCTGTTCACGGTCCTGATTCTCTCTAGGGTGCAGTGTATTCAGGTTCTCAAGTCCTTGCTTACTAAGAAAACATGTGTATAGAGATAATGTTCACTCTGGGAGGGGTATGTAATTGCCTTTTTTTTTAATGCAGCTACTAGGGTTTATATATGGTCAACTGGTTGGGTCTTGGCTGGATTGTGCTTCTTTCAACACAATTTGTGTTTCTTCTCTCCCACGGATTGCTGAGATGGCTTCATCTCAACCCTTAATCTACGTTTTGGATGGTGTAGATTGACCCTGCTGTGCTTGTTGAATGGAACAATTTAAGTTTTGGAACAATTTAAGTTTTGGATCGATGACATGACAACTGATGATCTCCCAACACTCCTTGCACCTGGTTCTCTAATCTTCAGCTTGATCACTTCCTGGATGTGCCTTATGGTGCACTGAACTACTCTCAAACAATTCATTAGCTCGCAACTGATTAAAACCACAATAGTTTTCAGTTAGTTACACTTTAACTGAATTTACAGATTTGCCATTCAACTGTCATTCATGCAATTCCCTCCTTATGGACTTTTCTAGAAACTTTCAGGCATCCACACATTATCTCAGCACTCTTCTTAATGGGTTTGGGTAATAGGAAGATCCAATTAAGCGTCCTAGACCCCTATTTCCATCCAAAACCCGGTTTAAAGCCTTGGGCCAATTTCACTCATCTTTTGGTTAATTTCTCTAATTGAAAACTCTGCTAATATCTCCTTGACTCCAACAATTAGTTTAGCAAGCTTATTTGACCATTTAGACACTTTGGCACTAGGTTTGAGCACCTCCTTCTCCGGTACAGTGAATGGGTTGGTGATACACTAAGTGGGGAGTTTTCAAAAGCTGGTCAAGGGCTTTGGTTGATGTCGTATGAGTCAAGAGAAGCTCTATGACCACTCAATTGAGGCTTTCAAGTGTCGAATTGCTCCTAATGCATTTTAGCCGAGCCACATTCACTTCCAATGTGAGTGCACCATAGAACATCATTTGACAAATGAGTTGTTGATCCATCTTCTCCTCTTCGTAAGCTTTCCTACGATATATAATAAAGATGTCTCTCTAAACAAATTTTTTGGATCGCCATTCTCGGTTGTCTGTCAGGGAGAAGTCGAGGAAGAAGAAAGAGAATTGAGAGGGAAATTGAACTTGCCCCTTCGTTCGGATGGACCTGGTGCGTGTAGGCCGAAGTAAGAGAAGGAGAGAAAGATCCTAACAGGTGGGACCCGAGTGTAAGTGAAAGAATAAGAAATGGGGAGTAGCCGGATTTTGAGTAGACTTGGTGCTCGTAAACCGACTCCACATGTCAGGATTAATGAGAGACAAAACTAGTGCGCCAAGTTCACCTCTGTATTTTCTCCTTTTCACTTGGATTATCTTCAGCGCCCTAACTAGAGCTTTCTGCTTGTCATTCCCAGATTGCACCCAACTGGACTCTTTGCTCCAAATTGCACCCTTAAATCCCTCTATCAAATCTCAACTTTTAGATTGATATGATTTTCTTTCTCCAATTGATTTTAATAGACCTCTTCATCCAAAAATCATGAAATTTTCATCAAAATTCTCTAAATTCATGATGATCATCTCTATAATTTTTAATTCTATTTTTACCCGTCTCCTTGCATTAAAAATTTATTTGCCAAGAAAACCCTATTTCCCTATTTAATTTAATTCCAGATTTCAATTATAGCTCAGTGTCTCTGCCAAATAAACTTTCTTTGCAGAAACTCCCTCCAATTAAACACCAATATTGATGTTCATTAGGGTTTGATTTGATCAAAAGCTGATTACTTGTCAACAATTGATACAAATCCAGACTTGATCAGATGGTTGCTCACAGCTTTGGCATCTGATCAGTCTTGTGAAATTGACTTTCAATCCATACTCATGAAGGTGATTTGGTCAACAGCTGATTACTTGTCAACAATTGACACAAACCTTGGCTTGATCAGGTGGTTGCTCACACAGCTTTGGCACCTGATCAGCCTTGAAAGCAAGATTACATTGAGATTTTCTTGTGATTAGCTGTATCAAAATACTGGCTTGACATTGACACGATTCTTTGTTGTACAGGGATTGTATTGCTTCAGCTCTTAGGATTTGATCTTGACTTTTCTCTTATTTTTCTTCTTTCGATCTTTCAGGGGTAAACAACATGAGACCAAATAAGCCACTCGCCCTTATATATCTTATAATTTCTTGATGTATTTCTCATTTATATGACCTAAATGATAATACCATATGAAAGTTGAACTCTCATGTGAAGCCTTGCATTTTTTGTCATTCTCGGCACTTAAAACTTATTTTTCATTTTCAAGCACATAAAAATCATTCAATAAGTGCACACAACAAAAATAAACATCATCACGATAAAAAATATTTTATCCTTTATTATAAAATGATAACCCTACAAATTCAAACATAAAATGGAGATAGTATTTCAAGTGACACTGAGAATGAAGTAAACATCCTTGAATTCAAAAATAAAATCAGAAGATAAAGCTAACTCAGCATTTTCTACAGCAACAGCTGAAACTAATCAAGTTATCTCGCTCTTCAATTAATAAATTAATTAGATGAAATATTATACTCAACACATGAGTTAATGGATGGAGATGGTGATTAAAATTTTCAGGTAAGAGGAGAAGAGAAATGAGAAGATGGAGGCTAGGGTTTGCTCTATTCTCTCTCATCTAAATGGTGTTCATTATATTATATAGACAATAGTCAAAGACAACTCTAAACATATAATTATAAGTATATCCTCAAAATATCTCATTTAAAAATAGACTCTTCTTGACAAAATTTTTAGCTCATAAAATGATATTTTTGACCCACTTAATTTATCCAATGAATTCTCTTATCCATCACATTATTAGCTCAACTAAATATATAATTAAATTATATATTATTTTAACATAATTTTATAATTATATTTTCATGACAAAATTATTTTTTAATTAGTCATAGCATTAATTTTAGTTTCATATGATCATTTTAATATAATTAATATTATAATTAATTATTTAACATATTATATTTTTATCTTGAATATAATATACTAAAATCCAATGCATTATGGATTACGAGCTTATTTAGTAATACCCTGAAGGATTTAACAAATACATTGATTCTTAATTAACATAAAAAAGTAATATACAAATATAGCATTTCAATCATCTATGAGAAAATAAAATTTTCCATATTGTTTGATTCATACGTCACATGGTATAATAAAACAATCCTTGATTGAAAAATATCATCTTTGCCGATTATTCATCTTGATCTAGAGTTGATTGTATATAATTTGCATGTAAATAATTCAACTCCATCAAGAGGCCAAATATTATGAGGGACATATAGTTTTCTACATAAATATCTTTTTCTCGTACAATTCATTAATGTCAAAATAAAATACTTATAGCAGCTAGTTACGGACAACATTAAAAACTATTCGTAGCAAATAATTCTCATGTGAAAAAGATGAATCATTTCAAATTAATAAAATAATTATTGACACATAACGCAATTCATATAGTTATTTCATTGCGTCAAGTCCAGTATTATGTTCATCTAACATACACATGCAATTAAGTTGATAGTATACACCGTAATTTGTAGAACTTAATCATCACTTAACTTGCATATTATTTTTTATGAATAATTAATGTTCCTTTTTAATTATCAAGATTAGAGACTTTAGGGTTATTTTCATCATTTAAATAAATAATCCACAATGATCTACAATTATGTTCTCAATTCAAATGATATGTCAATAATAAACACATGGAACAAATGATATAAAATATCATCAGTAATATAAACTAAATGAATTATCAAAATGATTAGTTTTTAGAACATAACTCCAGAGAGTTTATTTTGGATAGGAGTACCTAAAAGATGACGATTCAAGTATTAGAATCATGATTTATGGGTTAGAGCTTAGTAGTAGAGTTATAGACTTCAAATATTTAGTTTTAAATTTTAGTGTTTAGTATTTAAGATTTAGAATTTTAAAATTTAGGAGTATGATTTATAATATAAGTATACTATGACTATGAATAATAATAATAATAATATTATTATTATTATTATTATTATTATTATTATTATTATTATTATTATTATTAGTGTTATTACTATTATTATTGCTGCTACTATTATTACTATGACTATTATTAGTATATTATTATCATGTTATCATATCATTATCATTATCATCATTATTATCATTATTCTCATCATCATTATTTTCAGTATCATTATCATCATTACTATCAATATTTTTTTTATATTTGAAATCTTTGATCTCTAAGATGTCGGATTGGGTTTCATTTCTAACTTACCCCAATTTATTTGAAATTAAAGACATTATTGTTGTTATTATATTGGATGAAATAAAAGACCAATTAAAGAGAAATAACAGACTAATCAATTCTTTCAACTGATTAATCATTCACCAATACAAAAATAATATTCTTATGATATGTGCCAAATTAATATAATTTATCTAGAATTTTTATAGAGTTGAATTTAGAAAACTAGATCAAAAGACTTTAATTTTATTAAATAAGTTTTTAAGATCAAGTTACCGCTCAAAAGACACTGAGTTTATATAATAACATAATACACATAATATAAATTTATTGATTTTATCTGTTGTAAAAGTCAGATTATATAATGACATAATAAATATAATTATCGAATATATATTTTACTCTCTAAAAAAATGAAAACAAATTTATTGAGCAACTCATTTTGAGATTTATATTGCATACAACAAATTGCACTTAGAAATCATTCATAAAGTAAGATCCGTTAAATATGAATTGAATGAAATTTGCATGGCAACATGCAAAACGCTCCCCCTTTCTCAACTTTACAGCTCATGCAAAAAAAAAAATATCTACAAATTAATTTTCAACGAAATTTATTCAATACCTCCTGATATTAAATTTAAAGCGTGTACATCTTAAGATAACGTTATTAAATTTTAGAATATTAGATTTATTTAGTTTCTATATACATCTTGACAAAACAGAATCACTAACATGTATAAAATTAAAAAAAAAATTGTTACTACAAAGGAAACACGATAATCAAGCCTTTTACGAAGTGCTCATAACATGTACTAAAAAAATGAGTTCATTGAAACATAACTGTACTAAAAATTTTCTATCACGAAGGTTTAATTTCAAATTTAAGTATTTCGTATTAGTGGGAGAAATACATAATAATAAATGTAGAAAGATCAAAGAATATAGAAAATTAGTATTGTAACTTTTAAATAATTGAGGACAGAGAATAAAAAATAGTGAAAAAAGATAAAAGGTATTATTTCAATCAACTTTTTTATAAGAGAAAAAATTATATATTGAATTTATTTATAGAACTATGAAATTTTATATCTTGAATTTTTTTTATAGTTTGTAGTTTGATTAGTTAAACAATTGAAGAGAAGTAACAGACGGGTCTAGCGGTGTCAATTATCGATCCGACCCGACTCGAATCCGACCCGACCCGACATGACCCGAAAATAAATGGGTCAGGTATGAGTTTAATTTTTTTGACCCGAATCGGATCGAGTCGGATTCAGATCAACCCGATCCGACCCGATTAATTATGATTTTTGAAGTAATTTTATAGTTTAGTACTAATTAAAGATTAAATCTACACTAATTATATACTAATTAAGATAAATTATAAATTAATTAATATTTAATTACTTACAATTATATTAAAATAATTAATAAATAATTAATTATTATACACGGGTCGGGTCGGGTCGACCCATGACCCGATTGGGTTGGGTATGAGTTAAGATTTTTTTGACCCGAATTTAATCGGATCGGGTTTGAATCGGGTCAATAATAATAATAAAATAATATGACCCGACCCGATCTGATCCATTGACACACTAGGGATCACGACTCAATAACGTTACCCGAGAAAATTACATTTTTTTTCTTGGACGACATTTATTATCTGTCTGATTTTCATCGATAAATAAAATCATGTATTTACTCCTTGATAAGTTACGTGCTTTATTTAATCCCCCATCTTTAATTTCATGTCCTTTTATTATTATAAACAGAGCAAACACAACGATTATGATGTTTTTAAAAATTATTACATATCATTAGAATCTCTTTCTGTCCATCTTTTACATCTAAATAAAATGAAATAAAACAACATCTTGGTTGATAATTGGTTGATAATAAAAAAGAGAATGATTGCAAAATCGTGTCCCTAGACAACCAATCAATTCTTGAAGAGCAATATTTATTTTTGTTTAAGCATTGAAACTAGAACAATTTGTACAAAAAAGACAGATCCGTTATTTAAAAAAATTGCTATTATATGGTTAGTTAATACGTATTTCGTTCAATACACTGAACAGAGCACTCATGATGGTTTCATAGAAGAATATTCCAGAAGTTGTATTTAATGACAAATCCAGTGATTTTCTGCTGTAGTTTTTCTGGATACACGCAACTTATATGTGCAAATAAATATATCTTATATGAAATAAGAATCATGTTCATATTTTGTTATGGCTCACTTTTGAAATGAGATATTATTTAATTTTAATTATACATCGACTAAAGTACAATGGTTGCATTTGATTAATTAAAAGAATATTATATTTTTTTATTTCTTAATTAGCTTGCAAAATAAAATTCATACAGCGAAGATGACATTTTGCGATTAATTAACATATATAGTATATTTTATTTTTGATTATATGTTACTTTTTTAATACATTGTAAAGATGACATTTCTTTCATTATATATTGTTAAAAATATCATGCTATTCTAATACAAAATATAATAAAAATATACTAAGAAATAAATATGATTAATTAATTATTGCAGTAATCATAACTTTCTTTAAAAAAGTATAATTATATTTCACTAAGAGAATAAGTATAATTTAAATTTGATAAATTATTCAAGAAAATAATATCTAGAGATATCATCAATTGTATAAGTTTTAATGTACCTTATATGTTATGAATTTAAGAAAACTTTAATACTTTCGTCATAATTTATTACATCATAAAAAATCTCTGATATATAAAATGATTTATATTCTCTTAAAAAATAATCAATAAATTTCAGTCAATCATGATCGTGCAGGATTATGACACTTACACTTATTAGATGAGGGATTTTAATGAAGCTTTCAGTTTTTCGATCTCTTTTTCGGCTTGAAATTTCCATATTTCATCCCAATTTCGGCCCAAAATCTGCAAGAAAATCATGCGACCTCTTGGCATATTTTTCTTTCTTCTGAGGTTTTCTTTGAAGTTTTTCTTTTTCGAGTTCATACATTCTTTTGGATTCAAAGAGTCCTTGAAATATATCTTTTGATAGGGAACTACTTAAGAGAAATATAAAAAAGAGAAGAAAAACCCAAAAAGAGGGGCGGTTCAGATTTCATACAAGAATTCACATCTCTCCTCTCTGAGCAAATCTCCTCACAGTGGAAATCGAGCTGTAACTTCTCGCACACATATTTGAGGAGGATTCGCGCTCTCTCCTTTGTTTTGGCTGTATTTTTTTTAATATATTTTCTTTATCTTGTTATGAATTATTTTATAGAAGGCTAAACTCACTCTCTTTTAGGATTTAGAATATGTAATTGATACTTAATGTAGGTTTAATTTGAATCATGTTGTCATTTCGATGATTGCTTTCGTTTGATTAAGTTTGTGATCTGTTTAGTGTGTAATTTCTGAATTTGGATTATGAGATCAGTATCTGAACTTATGTAGAAATTAATCAATTTAGAATTTATATGCAAAATCTTAGAAATTAATCTTCCAAGCCCCTCAAACTTGTTTTTATGCAACATACATATTTTCATTCTCCAAGAACCTCAAATAGCGAAGACTACATAGAATTTCAACACAAAAGTATGTCTTTGTTTTTTTGCTATTGTGTAGGGTGTCTATGAAATATGACAATTATCCGACACACGTGAACTAAGTATAATTGCAAGGATTGGGTTTCGCAGGAGGATGATGAAATCTTTTGAGCATACAATTTTATAAATTAGTTATCATGTACATTGCTAGTTAAAATTAGTTTATACTCGTATTATTAATTTAAACTAATACGTGCAGTTGAGAGATGGAGAGCTGAAGGTACAAGTGTATAACATGATCTTTCATATTCATTTATTATACTTAGAAATATGTTATAAAATATTTTAAAACCTCCGACATTGTTGCATAATTGTGCCGAACCTTTGGCCCTGGAATCATATCACCTGCGGAGCTGAAAAAGCTCCGCAGGTGCGGTTCTTTTGATATGAGCGGTCCGATAATTTATCAACGGTTATGATTTAACAGTAATAAACAGCCCCGATGCATCAAAATTCGTGTTTAGACTTCCACACAGCCGTTGTGATTTCCTTGAGCCGTTGTAATTTCCCTGAATTGATTTCCGCACAGAAAAAAAAATCCGCAGAGACTGTTTGCCCTTTGGCCCTAGCTAGCGAAACATTAACTTCAGGGCTTCACGCCACCCCCAAATATCCCTTACGAATCACCAATCGATCCCATCCACCTTCGCGGCTTTGCCTTTGAAGAATCGAACCGGTAAATATCAAATCTGAGTAATCAGTCTTTCACAAACCCACAGTGGAAGGGAGGAAGAATCGGCGTAACTCGAATCTAAGGTGAGTCTCTCTTACCTCGAGTGTTCTTTCGCTCAAATCCAAAATGCAGCCAGTCGGTTTGAAAAATCCCGCAATAATTGGATCCGAGACAGCCGATAGATCTTTCCAAACCATGGTAGCAACAGCGAACTGCTGCTTGCTAATGCTAAGGTTGAAGGACCTAGAGGTACTTCACAAACAGTACAATTTTTGTGTGGAGTGCATAAAAGTTCTGTTAGAACAGGTCCATAGTGCTGATTTTGCATGCTAAGTTTTTGTGTAATTTAATTTTTCATCTGTAAAATATTAAACATTCTGTGCCTTGAGAGCCACTCTATGGTTTTTGACTTCTCCAGAAGTGGAATGTTTTCAAATTGTTGCTTACCGTTCAAGAATTCTGTTTTTTCCTTCTTTGCATTTTATTTCTTTCTTTCTTCTCACTTAAGTTGATGTCAGTCAGTTTAATTTTAACCTGTTTCTCACACTCCCTTTTTATTGATTCAATTCAGGTTGAAAAGGAATTTCAGAAGCCTTTACTAATGAAGAGCAGATAATATTGTTTATGGAGTGCAATAAATAGAGATCCTGAGATACTCTTAGAATCTGTACTTTGTAGAAGTGGGGAAAATGAAGATGATTAATAGCCAGCTTTTACTAACTTATTTCTATATTCTTATCTACATTTGCCTTTCATCTGGAGTTATATTGTTTAACAAGGTATGAACAACATCATTAAACATATCCTGCTAGTATGTACTGTTCACATGCCAGCACTTGTGAGGTCGAGTCTAATGAAGCCTTAATTAAATATCAGTTCTTAAGCTAAGCCTGAATTAACTGAATTTAACTCAATATTCATTCAATTCAATTCAATTAACCATTGACTTATCTTTGAATTTGCAAATTTCTTACTTACATCTCTTTTATTCTTCTTGCAGTGGATTTTATCACCAAAGTATTTCAAATTCCCATTTCCTATTACTCTTACCATGATTCATATGGGATTTTCTGGTGTTGTGGCTATCTTACTTGTTCGCGTTTTTAAGGTATGAATTGCTTGCTTCAATTTCCTACTAATTTACCCTCCTTTCAGCTATCTTACAACAAATTCCTGCTAATGTTTTATGTGATTTTAAAGTACCAAATTCAAGTATTTTCTTTTTAATTCTTTTGTCTGGAAAGTGCTAACTACATCTATGATGGTATTATCCTAGGTGGTGCAACCTGTCAAGATGACTTTCCAAATGTAAGACCATGGTTTACTTTTATTTAATCCTTTGTTCTCCTTTTTGGACAAATTAATTCCTTGAGGCTTATGAGATATTTAATGTCTCCTGCAGATATGCAACCTGTGTAATTCCAATTAGCGCCTTCTTTGCTTCCAGTCTTTGGTAAGTATATTCTTGATCAAATATTGCATGCTCCAATTGGATCAATCAGTAAATTAATTAAATGATAACACTTCACACAAGCTATTTTACAATTAATTTTGTAAGTCAAGATTTTGATTTTTTGTACATACAGTATTCTGTGTTTGGTAGAAGTTCACTTTTGCTTTTATGCTACAGGTTCGGAAACACCGCTTATTTATATATCTCAGTGGCATTCATACAGATGCTTAAGGCCTTAAGTGAGTTTCACATGCCCTTCTTTATATTACTATCCAGTGTTTTATTGTAAGATGCAGCAGAAATAGCATCTTTCCATTGTTTACAGAAACCAACTGTCATTGCAGAAATTGTATCAAGGGCACTACTTTCATTTAGATAGAATAGAAACAATTAATACAAAAAAGCATTTTTTACAAATTGACAAGCTGAATCTTGATTGTCCCCTCAAGCTGGTCGATCGAGGACTTGTACAGGATTGACATGCACAGTACCGGAGTATTGAGGTGTACTGCCTGAAATTGCTACTTAAATTTTACTAAGGCTCAAGAACCCCTTTATTAAGCTTGTACCGGATACCAGCAGCTTCAGCTCACCCTTCAAAATAACATTTTGTACCAAGAAAACAAATATTTATCACCAAATTAAGAGATAATTAAAATCAGTATCTGGATCAATACTAATTTTTTTAGCTCTGACTTGATGTGCTCTTCTATTATAGTGCCGGTCGCGACTTTTGTGATGGCTGTGATATGTGGAACTGACAAGTTGAGATGTGATCTGTTTCTCAACATGCTACTGGTTAGTGTTGGCGTAGTTATCTCCTCATATGGCGAGATACATTTCAATGTTATTGGTACAATGTACCAGGTCACTGGTATTTTTGCGGAGGCTCTAAGACTAGTACTGACTCAAGTCCTCCTTCAAAAGAAGGGCTTAACCCTGAATCCTGTTACAAGTCTGTATTACATAGCCCCTTGCAGGTAACATATACCTTTCAAGTGCAATGTTTGAATTGTACAATTTACTGGAATCCAATTGTTGTCATAGAACAAAAGATTCATGTTAGTATGTAATGATTGGTTTCTGTTCAGAATAAATTTAACCTTAAATGGAAAACTTGTTGGATTATTTTATGACAGCAACATAATAATTAAGGATGCCTTTCAGCTGATGATAGTATGGCCTTTTCAGTTATATTGGACCTCTGAGGAGACGTGAGCAGTGTACACCAATGGATAGTTACTGATAACTTGTTCTGTGTGAGTGCTGTCTTGATATAATTGTTTTCTTTTGCACAGTTTCTTGTTTCTTTTTGTGCCTTGGTATATGCTGGAGAAACCAGGGATGGATCTGTCACAGATACAGTTCAACTTCTGGATTTTTTTCTTGAATGCAATTTGTGCACTGGCCTTGAATTTCTCGATATTTCTGGTAATTGGTAGAACTGGGGCCGTCACAATTCGAGTTGCTGGGGTTCTGAAGGATTGGATTCTCATTGCCCTTTCAACAATTATTTTCCCTGAATCGACCATCACTGGCCTCAATATAATTGGCTATGGAATAGGTAATAAGTAATGGCTATTTTTTTTTTCAGGAATTCATGTTGGATTCCTGACCTTGTTCAATTCTGGTTCTTGTATACTGATCGATTCCAATTTAATTTGTTATTATACTTTTTTATTTAGTTTCTTAATTGAGCAGTTGAAACTTGGGTAATGTTTAGCATCTATAATTGATAATTCTAAGAAATGAAATTGAAAACTGGTCATGCCCTGTTTGTTCAGCTCTATCTGGCGTGGTGATGTACAACTATTTGAAGGTGAAGGATGTAAAGGCTTCCAACCCTCTACCCACTGATGCATTGCCAGTAAAGGTAAATACTTCACAACTAGTACAGGTTCATAATTTGCCTTCTTAACGACGGTGAAAACAGAGAAGTTGTGGTTAATCCCCTCTTTAGAGAAGTCAAGGTCTTAAATTTTAATTACAGGAGTTCATAAAAGGTCCTTTTCTTTTGTTAATATACATCCATTACTTTGCTTGCTTTTTCCAACATTTCTCATTTCTCCACATTTTTGTTGCTGATATCAAGCAAAGAAAAGCAACTTTAGGGCATTTACATATATACTGAACTGTTAAAAGCCACATTAACAAAAATCTGAGTAAAGTGCTCCTGACTATTTTGGTTTGGTCCCAGCATTTTGTTTGATTGTAGTTTAATCTAGGCTTAGTTACATTAGCTCATCTGTTCCTGAAGTTTTGGCATCCTGTTCCTCATCTAATTGTGCATCATATCAATCGACATGTAAAGTGCTAAATGCTAGTATCTGAAAAAAAGTTGGCTGTCAGTTGCAAAAATTTGGTGTATTGCGCACATATTGCAAAGTGTTTAGTCTAGCACCTAGGAAGTCCTAATCTGTTCCTAGATGAATTTACGGTTAAAACTGATTCGGGGTCCTTAAGTTCCTCTTTGAGTATAGTCATTTGTTAAAATAATTCCTTAAAAAAAGTCATTTGTTAACATAAATCATTGTGATCATCTTCGTGAATACAGGACTGGAAGGCTGACAAGAGATCTTCAGACCTGTATAAGGATGACAGTGACATAGGCAACATAGATGGAAACAAGGGACTCTCTGCATCAGAATCGGTGCTAGATGAGGAAACACCACTTATTTCTTCTAGGGTTTCTTATGTAGGCCGAGGCCAAACCAACATCCTCTCTAGTAGATAATTTATGCTCTTTTTAATTTTTGACTGAGCAAAGCGAAAACCACCATTTTCCCGGTACTTAACATTTTTGTACGAGAATGGGAACTATTTAACAGCCTCAAAGTGATAAGAACAATGTATTTAAAATTGATAGGAATTCATGTCAGGAAGGTGCTTGTAACCACAAAATGAGGACTCCAGTTGCATTCTTTTATTCTTTTATTTATTTTTTTTCCTTTCTTGAATTTCCCTACAGTGACACGATACCTCTCTTTTATAGTTTTATGTGAAAAGCTTACTCAGCTGGTAGGCAACAGTGATTATTGCCTTCTTTTAGTCAATATGGATGCTAAAACATCAACTGCACTGCACAGTTCGACGTTTAAGGTTATTATTATATAGTATAAACGCTGAAACGTAGGGTTTGCACAAAGAGGGCCGTTTGATAACCTTTTGTTCCATAACTATTTGGTTAGCAACGCAATTTACATGCAAGTCATTTCTGTAAATACAATTTTGTTATTTGAAGCGTGTTAGGCCCTTCCGTTGTTTTACGGAAATATTATAAATTTATAATGGTTAAAGAAAGAAGAGAGAAGTGACTTCCTAGTGCGGTCTCACTCATCGTTGTCAAACATACTTATTTGTTGGTTATTACTATTTCAAATATCACTCTTTCAAAACTCAGCTAGCACCATCCTGCATGTTATCAGTTTGTCATATATTAATGCCTCCTGCAACATCGTGACAGTAGGAAATTTTAATCTGAGATGACTGGTTCACCCGAACCCATTTTCCCTTTCTAGCTCTTATGGGTTTGGGGTTATTTGATTGAGAAGGAATCACTTGACAATGACTACGTTGACAATTTTGAAAATGAATCTTCAAATATATACAAAAAAAATCTTATAACTATGTTTTTCTACTTATAGATTGAGGGTGATTCAAATTTTATGTAATTTCATTATCATTTCATAGTCTATATGAAATTTAAATCACCATCAATCTATAAATAAAATAATATATCTATAATTTTTCTATTTTTAAGATTTTTTGGTATTTATTTAAAAACATATTATCAAAATTGTCAAGATAACCATTATGAAAGAATCCCTTCCCTATTTGATTTATCCGAAACAACATGATTTTATTCGGTCAGTTAAGATTCTGTGGTTGTATTATCTACAATTTTTTAAGATTTTTTTATAATTATTTGAGAATTTATTGTCATAATTGTCAGATAATCCATTGTAAAGAGATCCCTTCCTATTTGATTTATCCGAAACAGAATGATTTTATTCGGTCAGTTTAGATTCAGTGGTTATAGTCTTATAGAAACAATGTTGTCATTATATACGCAGCAGATGCGATTGTTTAGATGCTCCGTAAATGTGACCTGTTTGGACAAAATTTTAAGCGTCCACCTCGCATGAAGCTTTCATTGTTAAAAATCTTGAGTACTTGACAACGAACTTTAAATAATTTAGTAATCGATTGATATTATTTTAAACCTTATAAAATTTTATTATCGTTTGATAGTCCATCAAAGTTCATTAAATTAAAATTACTATAAATTATATAAAACTTTGATGGTTTTTGATGAACCATCAAATGATAATAAAATTATATGATTTGAAACACTTTCAATATATAAGTAAAAATATATATTTATAATTTTTTTATTTTAAAGATTTTTTATATTGATTTGTTTAGATCTTTTAAAAAATTTTAAACATGTCACACCATCATTTTTCTCTACCATTGATTTGTTTAGATCTTTTCATCTTCTTGAATCCAATGATTTATATAAAATAATTTCTATTTTCATTTAAAATAATGTGTGTAATATGTAACTTAAGGTGAAACTTAAATCAAAGTTATCATTTTTTTTACATTATCATTTATAGATTATTATATATTTAATTATATTATTTATTATTATAATTATCATTATTACTTAGTATTTAAAAATAGTATGTTCAAATTTTTCTTTAATGTGAAATTTTATTAAATATATTTAAAATTTTATATTATTTATTATTTATTTAAAAATTATATTGTTGGAGCGAAATCTGAATTATAACCCTAATTATCAAAATAACCCAGATCCGTCCCCTAGAAAATAATCACCGGAGAGGGAGTCGGGTACAGTCAATATTTGATTGTTGGAGTTTTCTTCATATCAACCACCAGGTTTGAATGGAACTGAGTATTCAAGAGGCTGTGTTGTCTGCAGAAGTGATCAGATAGTCACATGTTAGGTTATGTTGATGACACCAAAATAACTGGTATACAATATAAAAACAACCACGCAAGTAGTTAGGGAGTATGTAAAATTATTCTTAAAATTAAACAATCGTTTTACTAAATCATCTAAGCAGCTTAGAAAGAGGGGGGAAAACTGATTCGCCACGAACAAAATTACAAAAATGTTATTTTGCAATTTCGGCAATGCAGTGATTCTTAAAACTATTTAAAATTGGAGATTTTTTTTTCTCCCCTGCTCTTTTGTCCCTTGAAAAATTCCTCACGTGTTCCCTCATATAACTCATATAATGCTTATCATTTTTATTTGAATATTTAAATATCTAATTTATTTATCTAAATATTTGATTCATTTTTATAAATATATGAAGTATATATACAAATATTTAAGTTATTTTTTATTTTTTAAGACTTTTTTCTCTTTTCTATCACACACATTTCTTCATACAATTCATATGATATTTGTTATTTTTCAATCTAAATACTTAATTCATTTATATAAATATCTGACACACATAAGTATCCAAGTTATTTTTTGAAACCAAATCAGAAGAGATGATGTACTTTTTATCAAAACTAGAAAGTTAGTTAATGTATTTTTTTTTTGTAAAAATGAAAAATTAAGTGAAAGATAATTTTTGGAGATTTGCTCCGGTATTGTTAATCGGATCCTTAAAATTGACGTGGTTCTGTGTTCTTCTGTTTTTGGAACAAATACTTCTTCACGCAAATACAGACATCGCCGTAAATCTCACAGGTTAGTTTCTCTCAGTTCAAAATTTCAAATTGGATAAGTTTTATTGAAATGTGCTGAATTTTTTTGTTTATTTTTCAGATGGTATGTTCAAAGGCATCTATAATGGCCGCCAGTGCCACGTGGCAGACATTCCTTGTGTCCTCTCACGTGCATGGACTGCTGGTGTTGACAGAATAATTGTACCCTATCTTTCTTTTTCTCTTTGCAACACATTATATGCAAACTGATTTATACATGATTTATTAGTCTGATTTTATTATATGATATTAGTTGGTCTCTTACTGGTGGCAGTATTGATAATGTACTGGATTGTTAGATTCGATTATTTTTACATGCAGCCTAATCAGTGCTTAAACCATGTTTCAATGTTTAGCTGCACAAGAAATTCACTAGATAAACCCCCAAAAATAGTCCTGATCAATTAACACCTAGTAACTTGTATTGAATTTTGGGCTAAAATTTTCAGTTGACGTTGAGAAAACATATGCAGGTGACGGGTGGCTCACTCGAGGAGTCGAAAGAGGCGTTGGCAATTGCTGAGACTGATGGTTGTAATTTTGTTACACATTTTTTGCTTAAATCTAACTAATAGCTTGCCCATAGTTTTTGGGTTTTCTCCTGAATAAATCATTAAGGGTGATTTCCTGCAAAATATTTAAAATATCCTGCACAACTATGTAAGGCCAGAATTGTGCCCAAGACCTTGAAAAATCAGAAAGTATGAGAGAGATATCCTTAAGCTTTTGACTTTCCTATTCACCATAAAGGTTACTCTTTCCTCACTAATCGCCTTTCCACAAATGAGTTAAAAAGAAGGGGAATTCTGGAAATAACAGAAAAAAGAGAGTAGAGAATAATTTCTGGTGTTTACTTTTCTCCTTTTGTTTCATTAAGTTTTACACCTGTGGATGTCTGGAGTAGTTATGTTTGATATATTACTGCCATAGCATAGGAAGGCTTTTCTGCACGGTAGGTGTCCATCCAACCAGATGCAAGGTAAACTACTTGACTATGGAAAATAATAGAAAAATTCTTCATTATGATTCATTTCGGAATCATTTTGTCACTATTTATCTATATTTTTAGGAGTTTGAGGAGAGCGGTGACCCACAGAGGCATTTCCAGGCTCTCTTATCTTAGCCAAGGTGGGATTGAGAAAGGAAAGGTCTGTTTAGGAACTTCCATATTAAGTTAATTTGATGCACCTTTGTTTATAGCAACTTAACATGTAAATCCCCATCCCTACACAATATTGAATGTATGGCAATTTTGAACACAGGTGGTGGCCGTTGGAGAATGTGGATTGGATTATGATAGGCTTCACTTCTGCCCTGCTGAAACACAAAAGAAGTATGCTAAGAGTCTCCCCCTTCCCTTGAAGCCTATGTGCGCTCTCGTGTGCACACACACACACACATCCAACATACTTGAATATAGAACCTCAAAGGGTTGAAATTTTGAAATTATGAACTGTTTCGTCATAAGGTTTGGTACACAGCAATAGATTACCAGTTTAACCCATCAATTTTATTTTGTTTTACCCATAAATTGGGGTTAAATCTGTTTAACTTCTCAGAATCCTCGACCGATACAAAGTCTTCAAATGTCATTCCTTTGTTCATCTGCTATAGGTACTTTGAAAAGCAATTTGAATTGGCAGCAGCTGTGAAACTACCGATGTTTCTCCATATGTGTGCTGCTGGTGAAGATTTTTGTGAAATTGTTGCTCGAAACAAGGACAGGTGATGCAACTTTTAATTAACTTATGTAATTCATCAGTGCTATCAGCTAGTACAAAAATTTCTGTTTTTATTTTAGAACTAACCCTAATATAGGCTTCTTCATGTACTGTTCTTGTCAGTTTGGTTTTTACACAATAATCTTCTTTTTTTCTTCACTTGCATCTCTTTTTCCATATAATACTTAAAATAATACGAAGAAACCAATGTGTGGTATGAAATTTCCAGAAATTGACATATAATTAGTTATTCAGCACCTTTATTAAATGTTATCTGGAAGGTCTTCAATGATGGAGTAGCTTTCTAGGTTGGTTGTTGTTTGCTTTATTGTTAGACTTTTGGCATGTGTGCTTTCTTATTGTTTTTCCTTGTCTTTATGAATTCTACCTATAATTTAAATAGATTTACCGGCGGTGTGGCTCATTCATTCACTGGGAGTGCTGAGGACTGTGACAGGCTATTAGCATTCGACAGTACGTTCATTGGTAATATGTTGTTTATTATCTTCATTATGCATTTACACATCTTTTCTCCAAATAATTAAGCTTATTGTATCAATTTGTGAATGTTAGTTATTAACGAACAGAGACAACGGTTTATCATATTGTGTGTTGGTTAGTAACACCTTTTGCCAAAACAAACTTTGTAAATAATTAAGCTTCATTGTCCTTTTAATTTGCTGCAGTTCACTCATTTATTCAATATTTAGCTCCCAATTTAGACGAACAAATTGGTTTGAATTAAATGGATAAAATGTGGTCAAACCAATGCACTGTATCCCCACCGGTGAATGTGATAGTTGCTCCTTTTCCCTCTATCATCATGTTGAGTATATTTAATAGTGGATACAATTTATATAATGGTAGAGAGAAGAAATAGAGAAAACAAATAAGTTCTTATCTAAAAAATTCTTTATCATTCTCTATTATATTATCTCTCTTACATTGTTATGTAAAGTAACATATTATAACTCTATTTATAGAGCCAAAACATCAAAAGAAAACTCTAAAATTCGTAATAAATATAGAAAACAGAAAACTAAGCAACCTAATCAAATCTGAGTTATCTCTATTAAAATTGTCATAACTTTCTCTAGAAAACTCCAATCGACTTAAAATTTAAACCATTAAAAACTAGACTTAAAGAGTTTTAAATCCATAACTCATATACCTAAAATAAGGTTCGGATGTTCTATCAAAATCCCTAATGAATTAGCCTTAAATTCTGTTAACTGGATAACAAACTTCAAGAAAATATTAATTAAGTTTATATTTTCAACATCCCTCTTAAACTTAATTATTTCTGGCTTGCATTCCGAGCAACTTCTTGAACTTGTTGAAGAGTTCTGCCGGTAGTGGTCTGGTGAATATGTCCGCCACTTGATCACGACTCTCGTCACATGAGTCATCTCCACATCGCCATTCTTCATATGTTCTCGTATGAAGTGAAAACGCACATCTATGTGCTTGCTCCTTTCATGATGCACCGGATTTTTCGCCAACTCAATTGCCGACTTGTTATCCACTTGAATATTCGTCACCTTCTCTTGAGAAAAATTCATCTCCTTTAGTAACTTGCGTAGCCAAAGAGAGTGACATACATAGGAAGATGCGACAACATACTCTGCTTCACATATGGACAAAGTAACAATATGTTGCTTCTTAGAGAGCCATGTAAATGTCGTGCTTCTCATGAAAAATACAAAACCCGAAGTACTCTTCCGATCATCTAAATCTCCACTCCAATCACTATGGGTCCGTTTGGCACCCAATGGAATAGCAAAAAGTTGGAATAGAATAGCTATTCCGATTGCCAAACGAATTTTAGACTAAGTAGAAGAGTGCGGAATAGCGCTAATCCGGTATACCAACTTATAGGTGGAATACCGGATTAGCTCTCGTCGGAATAGCGATTATTGTTTGATTATATTATATTATATTATTATATTATGATTATGATTAAGATTTAGTATTATTATATTATTATATTATATTTATGATTATAATTTATTATTATATTAATATTATGATTATTTATTATTATTATTATCATTATATTATTATTATTAAATTATTATTATCATTATTATTATCATTATTGTTATTATATTATCGTTACCATTGGTATTATTATATTATTTATTATTATTATAAATATAATTTTAATATTATATTATTATATTATGAATATAAATATAATTATTTTATTATTATATTATTATGATCAAGATTATTTATTATTATATTATTATATTATTATATTATGATGATTATGATTATGATATGATTATTTATTATTATTTTATTATATTGTATTATATTATTATATGTTGATTATAGTGATGATTAATTTATTATTATATTATTATAATTATAATTATTTATAATTATTTTTATGATTATGATTGTATTTTTATTATTATATTATTATATTATTATGATTATGGTTATATTATTATGATCATGATCATGATTATGATTATTATATTATAATTATATTATTAAAATTATGATTACTTATTATTATTATATTATTATAATTATGATTGTAATAATAATTTTTTATCATTATATTACTATATTATGATTATGTTTATATTTTTATTATATTACTATTATAATATTATTATTTATTATGATTATTTTTTAATACTTTATTATTATTTTATTATGTTGTATTATATTATTATATGTTGATTATAGTTATGATTAATTTATTATTATTATTATAATTATAATTATTTATAATTATTTTTATGATTATGATTATATTTTTATTATTATATTATTATGATTATGATTATGATTATATTATTATGATTATGACTATAATTATTATTATCATGATTATGATTATGATTATTATATTATTAAAATTATGATTATTTATTATTATATTATTATAATTATGATTGTAATTATAATTTTTTATTATTATATTACTATATTATGATTATGTTTATATTTTTATTATATTACTATTATAATATTATTATTTATTATAATTATTTTTTATTATTTTATTATTATTATTATCTTACTATTATGATTATTATTTTACTATTATTATAATCATCATCATTATTAGTATCATAATTATTCATATTTTAACTATTCTGAGTAACAACTGCCAAACGATATTTTCGCTCTTCCGAATAGTTAAGAATACCACTCTTCTACCACTCTTCCAAAAAAAATACTATTCTATCACTCTTCCAAAATTACCACTCTTCCAAAGCTATTCCTTGATTTGCCAAACGGACCCTATAAGAATATCCAACAAGATCAAACTCATTAGTATGAGAATAAAATAAGTCATGAGATAATATACCTTTGACATAGCGAAGAATTCGCTTTATGACTTTCCAATGCGTCATTTTCGGCTCCTCCATATATCGGCTCACCAAGCCAACTCCATAAGCAATATCCGGCCTTGTGCACGTCAAATAACGCAAGCTTCCAACCAAGCTTCTATATAGTGTTGCGTCAACCGCCTTTCCTTCATCATATCCAGACAATTTCGTCCCACTCTCAACCGGAGTATTTACGGGATTACACTCATCCATCTTAAACTTCTTTAAAATCTCCTTTGCATATGCTTCTTGTGATACAAAAATTTCAGAATTTTCTTGTCTCACTTCTAACCCAAAAAAATAAGACATGAGACCCAAATCGGTCATCTCAAACTCCTTTGTCATTTTCAACTTAAACTTCTCAATCATATCTCTATTATTTCTCGTAAAAATCAAATCATCTACATACAAGACCACAAATAAAATGTCATCTTTTTGTACCTTCAAATATAGCGCATGCTCATATGGGAATTGCACAAACCCATGCTCATTGAAGTATGCATCAATTCGAGTATTCCATGCCCTTGGCGCTTGCTTCAACCCGTACAACGCCTTCTTTAACTTCAACACCATGTGCTCTTTGTCAACTTTCACATAACCGGAAGGTTGCTCGATGTAGACTTCTTCTTCAAGCACTCCATTTAGAAACGCCGATTTCACGTCCATTTGAAAAATGCTCCATTTGTTTTGAGCCGCCAACGAGATTAGTAGTCGGATTGTCTCCATTCTTGTTACCGGGGCAAACACCTCTTCATAATCAATCTTCGCCTTTTATTTGTACCCTTTCGTCACTATTCTCGCCTTGTATCTTTCAATCTTTATAGAGCCAAAACATCAAAAGAGAACTCTAGAATTCGTAATAAATATAGAAAACAGAAAACTAAGCAGTCTAGTCAAATCTGAGTTATCTCTATTAAAACTGTCATAACTTTCTCTAGAAAACTCCAATCGACTTGAAACTTGAACCATTAAAAACTAGACTTAAAAGATTTAAATCCATAGCTCATATAACCTAAAATAAGATTCGGATGTTCTGTCAAATCTCTAATGAATCAGCCTTAAATTCTGTTAACTGAACAACAAACTTCAAGAAAATATTAATTAAGTTTATATTTTCAACACATCATAGCTGTACCCTGACTTACTGTGATCATTCTGAATAAACAGGGATAAATGAATGCTCGCTAAAAATAATTGAAAAGGTCTTAAGAGACGTTCCTATTGAAAAGATGATGATAGAGACTAAATCACCATACTGTGAAATCAGAAATACCCATGCAGGAATGAAATTTGTCAGATCAGTTTGGTCTGCGAAGAAAAAGGAAAAGTATGAAAGTGATTCACCTGTCAAAAACCGCAATGAGCCATGTTATGTCAGGTGAGATGAGGATTTTGCTTTCCACTTTCTTCTCTCTAAAGGTTCATCCTTGTCGTTTTTTCATCTTCTTTTTTTCAAAAATTCATAACCTGATTTGTTTGATTTTCTCAATTTTTATCATCTCTCTATAAAACGACGAGATTTCTTCTTATTTGCTAGCCTACATTTAAAATCACTTTTGGAATTCTATTCTTTTTGTTCATATTTTTCAGTTTGTTTGTATAATTTTTTTGCAACGTGCATACAATATCGGTGTACAACCTCCCCGCGTTGTTCAGACCATCCCAATACGACTGATCGAAATCACCTTTATTCCTTTATAATGGTCGGATATTACACATATTTTCTGATTAGATTGTATCACCTTATCATGGACCCACTGCATGAACCAACTCTAATTTTTTATATTTTTCTCATCCATAATTTTGAATGCTAAAGAAAGCAGTTTATTCTCAGCATTGTATCCATATGCCATAATCTTTCTTTATAACTACTTGATAAAAACCCAGCATCGATGGTTATAATGGGTCTTAAATATTTGAACACTTCAATACACGATCCGTAAACCCAAACTATAGATTTAAATATTTTTATATTATCTTCTGAAGTGTCACACATCAATATTCGAGCAATCGCCCCTTAATATTTGTGGTAGCAACGTATATAACAATTCTCATGTGTCAAATGATTGTTTGATTGCTCTTTCTCGATCGTTTGAAAGTTTATTGTACGTTGATGCAACACTGAGATATCTCATTTCTATAAGCATATTTATTTGCTGCACCGTCAGAAAGAGATCTTTTTTTAAAATTTTATCGAATGCATCCTACAATTATATTAGATATCAATTACAACTATTTATGGTCTCCTACAACTATGAGGGTTTTTGTTTGTGATGATTTTCTATGTATTCAAGCCCTTTTCAATTCTAGCATATAATATTCAGGGACAATCTCATACTTTATATTTCATAATAAGTTTTGTTTTACTACAGTCTCAAGTCCAATATTGAACGTTCTTTTTAACACTCCATTCATTAATTGCATAATTTACACTTTAGAAACCAAATAATCTATCTTCAGCTAACTCATCATCGGGTCCTGATCAACCTTCATTAACGCCTAAACAATCGAACATCTCAATATCGTTCAACGCTTCTACAAAATGGTACCTCTCAGTTCTGTCAATAACCAACAATGTATTATCAGTTTTTTGGGATTCCTCAATTTCAAAATCATTATCCAAAATATCAGAATCCTCAGTGTAATCCTCTCTTATTTTCAGAACAGTCAGATGATCTGGACCAATATCATCATCCTAATTATTTTTTTATTACAGGTAATAAAATATTGACATTACTATCACTGTCAATAACAACATATAGAATGAACAGTAACACGTGAACAGTAACTCTGATTTTTGATTAATGGTTTTGGGCTCTTATAAGCCTTACAACACTTCTTACAAATAACCCCCTAGAATTCTCTGTAATTACCTAAACCCTAGAAACGTACAATATATCTCAACACAACAGTACTAGTATTTTCGCTTATATCAAGATTCAAACTTGTACTAATATCGAAGTTATTTTCAGAAAAGTTGTATTAAGGAAGATTTGATTTCTGATAAATACTTATTAGTAGGACAATGTTGTATTGTTGGGTTCGATTGTTGGTAAATGATGTTATTATTGTTAAAATAATTTGATTGCACTGGTGGATAAGATCCTAAATAAATAGAACTGTTTGAATAATTCGGATAATATCCGATTGGAATAAAAGTGAATATCTCGTTTCAATAGGAGTTGGTTTGGGCATAACTCGAAAATATCCTGCCAAAATCAATATTATTGTTTAGTACTTCCGTAAAATAATTTGAGTCATCACTATCATATTTATGATAATTTAAGTTCATATTGAGCGAGTGTGGTTTAACGAGTGTGATTTGATAAAAGAGATGAATGACGAGTGTTTTCATAAAAAAATTAAATGTGCCAGTGTAATTGACGCACCACTGAAGTCACCAATGGCGCACTAAGAGGAAGACGCCACTCCCAATAGCACACTCATTGAAAGACGTTATTTCAATGACGCATATTCCGTGTGCTAATACTAATGACGCATTGCCATTATGAATTTTAAAATTTGACAATTTCCGATATTATTATCATTAATAATATAATTTATCTAATTATTATATTCAAAAATCAGTGACATATCAATGCTCTAAACTTTGGTTGCATCAATCAGAACAGATCCCGAATACTGAGATCCCATAACTTTTAAAGGCACTACAGCTCTATAATGTTCCTATTTCCTCAAAAAAAATGACGTTTCTTTTAAAAATCAAAATTGTAAAATCAAAATTGTAACCGGTTTAAACCATCTATGATAGAATTAAGAATCACATCATGACCATGTCAAATTTTATTTTATTAGTTCACTAATTTGTGATGAACTGGCTCTCTCGAGGCTCAGATTGTGGAAAAACCTTGTTTCATCATCTCCTAATTTGTTTTGAATTTTTCAGAGCCTCCTTTTGTGCAGCAAAGCATGTTGCCTCTACATTTTTCTAGTTAGCATAGCTGCATTGACCTGCTATACGCCGGGCCATATAGTATGGCCAGAAGTCCTTGGTATGCCCTGTTCATTCAACGGCTGTCAAATATAGAAGTATAATATAAGAGAAGAGATCAGTTGACAATGGGTTATTTTGAGAACCTTGACAATGGACCTCTAAATAAATATAAAAAAAATCTTAAAAATGGAAAAAAATTATCGATGTGTTCTTCTACTTTTAGATTGATGGTCATTCAAATTTCATATAATTTCATTATCGTTTGATAGTCCATCAAAGACCATCAAATTTTCATGCAATTTGCAATGGTTTCAATTTAATGGTCTTTGATGGACTATCAAACAATAATGAAATTGCATGAAATTTGAATGACCATCAATCTAAAGGTAGAAGAACACATCTATAAATATTTTTTTATTTTTAAGATTTTTTTATATTTATTTAGAGATCCATTGTCAAGATTGTCAAAATAACCCATTGTCAATGAATCCCCACTCATAATATAATTTCTTCAGTTGCACGAATTTAATATCTCTGAGAGCAAGTGAAAAAAGAAAAAAAGAAAACTAAACTGACAGAAATGAATCTATGGTTCAAGATTCAACTTTCTTTGTTTTATTATTATTTTTTCATCACATCTCACTATCCCTGCATAAAACTAATGCTCAAAAACTCATAGAGTTCGATTGTAAAGAATTTTCTTGCACCTCTGTCACTGTCTCTGATGAAGAAGACCTCAATGGCGATTCACGGTTAGCAAAACTCAGACGCAGTGGCCTCCCTTCAACTTCCTGTTGTTATAGTTATCCAAAACTTAACAAGCTTTATATGGAATTATTATCAATCCTTATTTTTCAAGTTAGAAAGTATGAATGCATTCTGCCTATTTCAATGTACTGGACATCAAGAATTACAAATTTACAATACCCAGCCAGACCAGCATTGCATAGCTTGTTTTCATAACTGTAATAGGAATAGTTAAACACAAGACTTGACCTGATCTCCCAGAAACACTTTTTGGTATGGCTATACTCCAATTCAGCATCAATATTAAGCAAAAATTTTATCAGCCACTTCATCACTTCCAAATTCCAATCAGAACTTGGAAAGAAGTAATTCACCTTAAAGTTTCCAACTCTAGCTTTTCCTAAGTAAAAAGCACAAGAAAGTACCACTCCATTCATGGATTCAAGTGCAGCTTGAGCGTCGTCAGGAGATGCAAATGATACAAAACCAAAACCCCTTGATCGGCCAGTGATACGGTCAAAAATAACCTTGGCACCAAGCAGCCCAGATTGATTTGAAAAGGCCTCCTTGAGTGCTTCAGAGCTCACACCCCACCCAAGATTTCCTGCATATATCTTGTAGATACTGTCAACATATCCCTTCGATGGTATCGAGCTCGAGGTAAGAAAATCTTTCTCTGCTCCCCTCGGCACTTCTGGAAAATTCACTTTAATTAACCTTCCTCCAAGTTGCTGAATCCAAAAACAATAAAACCATGTCAGATTTTTTTTTTTTATTTACGTCTTCCTTTATTTCCCTATGATTAACTGATGAAGGCTTGGAGACCCACTCCAAGAAGAGCAAAACCGATACCAAATTGGTGTCAATTCTTGATTGGCAAATTGTGTATGTCACATGCGTGACAAATGGGAATCATTTGATCACAAAATATAGACATAACAATGGATATAGGCAGCTATGCTTACAGAGCCATCAAACATGTGAATGGCCTCATTTGCCTCCTCGACATTAGACATAGTGACAAATGCAAACCCTCTGCTTCTATCTGTCACCCTGTTGTAAATCACCTGACATATCAAATTTCTTAAAAGACTTAAATCAAACTTATACTCAAAAGTCAGAATACATCATCTGATAATACAAACCTTCATGAGTCCACCTAGCTAGGAGAAAGAACATTAAGAAACTCATTTAGAATTTAATCTGGAACAAAGCACCTGATTTACCCATATTTGATAATTATCTAAGTATCTTGATAGTAGCCCATTAGCATTTATTATCTCTTGATCTATGTGAGGTTGCTTCTTACGAGAATCGGAACAATCAGTAGTAAATTGGTATTCACTGAAAAATGAAGCTTCATTCTGTTTTAACAATTACAAGTTGTCTACTACTTGGGAAAAATAATTAGCTGGTTATTGGTATACTTCAGCAACAACACAAATATGTAGTCTTCAAAAATGCAAATTACTGAGAATTTTCAAGATAAAACCTAAAATTCTCATCAAACAATATCACACATAACACCTAATTAAAGTAACAAATCTCACATCAACACTATTGACAGTTCCGGCCTCGCTGAAAAGCTCGGCAAGATCATTAGCTGTAGTAGAGAAAGGGATACTTCCAACATAGAGTCGTGCTCTATCTTTCCTTAGCCGCTTGGGCGCCGGTTTGTCTGGTTGAACTAGTACCGCCGCCTCTACTGTTTCTGTTTCTCCTTCCGTTTCATTTACAAATTTGCTCGCCTCATCTTCCTGCTCCTGCTTCTCGACTTCAGTGTCGGACTCGGCGTATGCATAAGCTGAGATGCGCCGAGCTGTGATTGGAGAAATTTGAAGAGCCAAGGGTTTTTGTTTTCTGAGGAACAGTGTTCTAGAAAAAGGATAGTTTGGGTATTTCACGCGAGTTGTTACTGACGGAATACCCTGGATGACAGGGCGCAATGTGACAGTCGCCATGGCGGAGCTGGGGGAGTGGAGGGTGGAGGTAGAGAGTGAGAATCACTATGTACAACTTTACAAGCAGTTTCTTATCTATCCGGACTCCGGAGAGCGGAGACTTGAGAGCCTCGAAATGCGTCCAACAATTTCGGCACGGATTGTCAGATTGATACTTTTGTTAGCATCTGAAAGACTGAAACTGCAAGAGCATGTAAAATAGGCCGAGAGCAAAATTTGATTTGGGCCAGCGCCCAGCTTTCCTCTTCCTTTATTCCGAAGCAAGCTCTTTATTATTCTAAAACTAACACGCCTTATGCATTTTAAAAATACTAGCTCTATATACTCGCTCGTACGTTATAGTGGACTTTTTTATTTAAATATAAAAATATTATAAGATAAAAAAATTCACATTGATCTAATATTAAATTAAAAATTCATCAAATTATAGAAAAAACTATAATAAAAGTTAGATTTAATTTTGGATGAGATTTTCTGCACAATATGAGTTAATGATTTATGGTGTTTATGGTAAGAAAAGTGAATTATTTCAGTATATATTATCACCATTAATTTCTTACCAAACATATACAAAATTACTAATCATAGCGCATACCTTAAGCCTTAAATCAATTTTTTTATATCATAACATAAATAGAAAGATATTAAATATTCTAATTTATAAATTATGTGCATAAATAATAAAAAAACTATATATAGAAATAATATTATAGATGGTAAAGAAATGGAGAGAAAGAGGGGATCAATGAACGTGATTACATACGTTCAATCAATCAAAACTAGATATTATCCGTCTAATTGAGGGATAAAATGGGTATAATAAAAAAATACCATGACAAAAAATAGATACTCCAATTTTTAGCTGCTTTATATAATAGTATAGATTTATGTAACACTAATTTTATTATAAATAAATAATATTTTTTCTTTAAATATAATTTATAACTAAATTAATTATAAAAATTCTTAAATTTTTAAATAAAACTACTTCATTATAGAACACAATGGACAAAATATAATACCTATTTTTTAAATAAAACTTAATAGTTTATGTTTAATTTATTTGTGTGCGACCCTTTTTCGCGCGCTCCGCGCCGCCTCTGGGCGATGGGATGCGGAAGAAGGACACGGAGATCCCTCCCAAGCGTGCATTTATTTAATGCCAGTTGATTCTACCGTTTAGACCAATTTGAATGCACATTTAGGGGTTTTTTTTAGTGATTGTGAGTTCTTATAGATTCCGGTGGGCGCAAGCCCCCACCGTTAATTACCCTGGGCTGTTAACCTCGAGGCACCTCTGGATCTTTAAAAAGGAGAAGCAAATAGTATAGTTAAATGATGGTCAAGTGGTCATGTGCTTCGGTGATCGGAATCACTAAAACATCCTGGACTTACCAATAGGTCACCCAGTTGGAGATGGGGTGATGAAAAGATGAACTTTACGGATCGGTTCAATCTTTACCGCCTCAAGAGATAATCTTATCAACGGACGAGATTAATCTTCGGAGAGGATGAAAGGTAAGTCAACTACGAACGACTCGACCTCGGTTGACTAGAAGATAAACCAACTACGAATGGTTAATCTTCACTAGTCAACGACCAATCGCACAAAATACAACTCGAAGCACTTAGCGGTTGATCTTGAGGTTGGTGAATCGGGAGAGGGGTGGATTTGGCCCACGTGTTTCTTCTCTCACCGATCTTCTAGATCATGAATTCCAAGCACTAAGCTGATTCATAAACCTAGGAACACAACTGCACACAAAGTCAAACATGAAGCACTAAGCCAGCTTAACATTGAGGCGTGTGTCAGTGAAAGAACCAACTACAGAACGGTTCATATTCACTGTTTTGTGGATGAATCAACTATAGAACGATTCAATCTCACAATCTCGGGAGATGAATCAGAAGACAAACTTATCGACGGATGAGTTCAGTCTTACTAACTCAACTAGTCATGAATTACTTGTTCATGACACCGAGTCATTAAGATGTCACTTCTTTCGGACATCGTAATGTTCTTCTCTCTTAAAGTCGACATATTTCTTCATGTTGATGTCGCAGTCTTGGTTATTCTTCAACGAGCGTCAAGATGTTCTTGTCCCGACTAATTGTCTTGAATGTTGCATTACTTGTGCAAGATCATCGTGTTACTCTACACACTTCTTACGAGCATGTTTAATCACCTCTAAAATGTAAAAGATTATTACATTTTTGTTGATTTTTAAGATAATTTCTTTCATTATTATCTCAATTACAAAGGTGGATTTATCTTTATTTTTGAACTACTTTAAAAATAATAGAAAATGAGTTAGCTATTATTTAGAATTTTATTTAGATTTTTTGGATTTTATAATAGCTAAAGTAATAGAATTTTATTTTTATTATTTTTGAATTCTATTTATTTTTGTAGAAAATTATTTACAAAAGTAACAGGGAATAAGTTGGCTATTATTTATGATTTTATTTGAACTTTTAGAATTTTTATAATAGCCAGAGTAATGGAAGTTTATTTTTTTTATTGTTTTTAAATTCTATTTATTTTTGTAGAAAATTATTTACAAAATAAAAGATGAATTAGCTATTTTTATTTTGATTTTAGGATTTACAATAGCTAAAAGAATTATTATTATTTTTTTATTCTATTTATGATTTTATTTGAATTATAGGCTCTTATTCATTATTTTTTTTATTACTTTTATTTCATTCATTATATATGGGAAAAATAATAGAGAATGAATTTTATATTTTTATTTGAATTTTAGCTCTTTTTGAATAAGATTTTTATTATTATTATTATTTTATTATTTGAATTTTAGAATTTTTATAATAGCTAAAAGAATAGAATTTATTATATTCTTTATTACAATGATTATTTTATTTATAAAATATTAGAAATGATTTAATTATTATTATATTTTTATTAGTATTCTTAAACTGAAAATAATAGTATTTATTCTATTCTTTATTTGAGTTTTAGATTTTCATATAATAACTAAAAGAATATAATTTGCTTTATGTTGGGTTTTAAAATAAAAGGAAGTATTTTCATTATTCATTATTATTATTTATGTTATTTCTGTAAAAAGAAAGATTAAAATAATATTCAATTATTATCAACAAATTTTATTGTTATTTATTCTCTTTTATAATAGCTAAAGAATAGAATTTATCTTATTATTTCTTATTGAATATTATTATTGTTATTATTATTTCATGAAAAATCACTTAAAAAATCAGTAAAATATATCTAAACATAATTTAAGATTTTATTTGAGTTTTTGGAATTTTTATAATATCTAAAGTGATAAATTAAAGCTAAATTAAATAGGAAAATGCAATATAGTGTCTTTTGCTTTAAAATTATTTTTATATAATAATATTTTTATAATTAGAATATTTTTATACATAAAAATATTATGGAAAATAAAGAATTTTTAAAATAAATTTGAGTTAATTTGGAGTTTGGGAGAGCCTCCAAATGATTTTTTCACTATTTATTTTTAATTTTTTGTTATTTAACTGAGTTGGGCTTAATTGAGTGGGCCAAGATTTAATTTCCTTTAATTATTACTGCCGGACCCAATTCTATTATTTTCACTGCCTGGTTAATTTCTAAGTTCATTTTATTTCTTTTTCGTTTCAAATTGGGCCCAGGTTTTTTTTCTTCTCTTCCGGGCAACACGGCGAGATTTATCTTTCTTTTATTTTTAACTTGTTCTCTCTTTTCTCGTATCCGTCAGATGCCTTCAAGATCTGTACCGACACAGATGAATGCTTGTGATACAGTTTATCTTTCATCCGAACTCTTCATCACTCTGATGTCGTTGGATTACTCTAAGATTAGTGCAAACATGTTATGATTGGTGCTTTTATTTCAATAGTTGTGCCAGGTGATCTCTTCGACTCCTTTCTTCATCGCGCTTTGAGATCTACGCAAAAGGGTGTCTCCAGTGATCGGAGATGCCGATGGCAGATCAGACGATGAGGTTAGAATCGCCTTGGCACTCACATACTCATGACAGTGCCATATTGTAAATCCGTACGGTGAAGACATGGCGTCACCTGTATCGTTTATGTGCTTCGGTACCAATCTGGTACCAACCGTGCTTTCATTAGTGAATTGGTGAATTGAATCCATCGTTGGTACTAAATTCTAGTCCTGTGATGCTATCTCTACTCATTAACTTCACCAATTTGTTGCTTCTTATCAGAATTCTTGAAATTTTGCTGAGACGAGCTTTTGACAAATGCTGATCAATTCAATCATTTTCCTTTGCACTTGCATTCATCTCGGCCTAAAGGCTCGCCAAACTTTCAGTTTGGGCCAGTGGCTCATGAGATATGCTGACACTCCTTTGTACCATCTTCTACTTGATGTTCAAATAGTTCAATTTGAAAATGTCGATAAAATCAGTAAAGGAGAAACTATGACGAAATCAAACATTGATTTACGCTCTTAATCTTGACAGTCCTTATTGATCAACCCTGCATTTACCTCGGCCTAAAGGCTCACCAAGAAAACTTGGGCCAGTGGCTCACGAGGCATGCTAAGGGCCATCCTATGCTAATGTTTGTATAATTCCCGATCGACACAATGCAAATCAAGAAATCAGTAAAATAGTGAAATTTGTGATATCAAGGTGCTATCTCAAATCCTGTAACATTCCTTGATTGATTTTATAACAGAAAGTAAATCTAATTGCTGTAATTTGCAAAAGAATATTTGTGTGAATGCTTGAACTCAAAAGAAACAAAAATTGAGTAACAAGGTGATCGGTTCAGGCCTAAAGGCTCACCAAACTTCTTGTTTGGGCCAGTGGCTCGCTGAACAGGATCATTAGGTGTCGTATTGACAAAAAAAAAAAAAGGAAGGAAAGAAATTCAAGCTCCAGCAATAAGGAAAATGAAAAAAACAATTCTCATTATTCTACTGATCTTTAGTGCATATCCACAAACCTCTCTTGAAATACAGTTAAGCACCTTCCAATTCACAAGAACTGAACTGTCTTTGATGGTATCAGATCTGTCTAACCTTCACTACAGCAAGAATCTAATCTCTCTTTTACTGGTAATTGCCACAATATATTTTTTTACTGGTTCCTTGCTCGCTGAAAGGGGGGGGCTGCTCACTTATAATTTGAGGTTTATATAAGCTTAACTGGAGCATAATTGTCTAATTGTGCTTCCTCAAAACCCAATTTGTATTTTTTTCCCCACGGATCGCTGACATGGCATAATCACAGCCCTTGATATAGTAATCGAATGGCACAAGTAAGCTTCTGTTGTGTTTGTTGTGTGAACACTCTTTGGTTTGGATTGCCAGCGTGGCAATTAGTGATAACTGCCTCTGCTCTTTGCTCTATTTTTAGTTTTTTTTTCTTCTCAAACGCCAATTCAGATTTACTGTTAAAGTCGGCCCATGGTCCGTGCACCCATCCCATTGAGGAAATCATACCATGAGTAGTAGTTTTGTGCCAACAACGGTGCTAACAGAATCGTGGGACCCACTTGAGGCTCCTTAAACCGCCAATTTATCCAATTACTCGCCAAATCATCCGATTGAATTCTATGTCCGAATTTCTTTTCCCTTGAATGTGAGTGATTCACAGTGCATGAAACCGAAAATAAATTATTCTAGAATGTTCTCCTCGCTGAGAGCTTTCCAACGGTATATAATTTGTAAAATTCCGTCGCCGTTTGAGTTCTTTTCCATTTTCTACTTGTTTTCTGTTGAGAAATCGTGTTCAGCAGAGAGAAAATCGTGTTCAGCAGCAGAATAATTCGCTGGAGCAAGGAAGGAAGATGAGTTTCTGTTCTGTGGGTCCCATTGGCAGCGACATAAATGAAGAGAGGAAATGGTGCAGCTCGGATAGACTCGGCGCATAGGTTTAGGCCCCACCCGTCATGTTTAATGAGAGACATAATTGGTGCACCGGGTTCACGCAATATTTTTCTCTTCAAACTCTTTCCTTCAGCGCCAAAGTGGGTTTTCATTGTTTGCTGTCCCCAGTTTGCACCTGTGAAGTGTTGTCCCAAGTTGCACCCTTAAAATCCCCTTGATTAAATCTCAACCTTTGGATTGATCTGATTTTCTTTCTCCAATTAATTTTAATAGATCCCTTTATCCAAAAATCATGAAATTTTCACCAAAATTCTCTAAATTCATGATGATCACCACTGTATTTTTATATTCCCATTTTACCCCTGTTTGATTGTGCTAAAAATTCCATGATCAAGAAAACCCTATTTTCTTCTAAATAAATCCCAATTTTATCAGTGGTAGCTCAGTGTCTCTGCCAAATAAACTCTCCTTGCAGAAACTCTCCCCAATTAAACACCAATTAGACTTGTATTGATGCTTATCAGGGTTTGATTTGATCAACAGTTGATTACTTGTCAATAATTGATACAAATCTTGACTTGATCAGATGGTTGCTCCCAGCTTTGGCACCCGATCAGTCTTGTGAAATTGACTTTCAATCCATTCTTATGAAGGTAATTTGGTCAAAAGCTGATTACTTGTCAGCAATTGGCATAAATCATAGCATGGTCAGGTGGTTGCTCACAGCTTTGGCACCTGATCAGCATTGAAAGCAAAATCACATTGAGATTTCTTGTGATTGGTTGTATCAAAATCGGCTTGGTATTGACACGTTTAGTTCATAGGGTTTGATCTTGGCTTTTCTCTTGTATTCTTCCTTCGACCTTTCAGGGGTAAATAATTTGACATAAAAAAATTTAGATCTATAAATGTATGATAAAAATAATAAATAAAATAGAGAAAAAAAATGGATTTCATTGAAATATAAATCATCACATTTTAAAATCAATCAATCAATCTCAATCACAAATTGAAATATGAGTATTTTAATTGATATGATTGTCTTCTTGAACACTCATTTATCACTAGTCTAAACACTTAACTCTAGAACGCTAATTCATTAGGCCTTATGAGGCCTCCTTCACTCATCATGAATCTTGAATAAGCATACCTCGAGCTGGGCATCCCCGAGCTCGAAGTCATTTCAATACTCATCTCGACTATAGCTGTTTTTATAACCACCCACTATTATGAATAACAATTATAATTGGCCACACCCGAAATAGCATAACTAAACGCGGCAATAACGCACGATCAAGCGCACTGACTTGCCATTACATGCAATTGTCACTTTTAGGATCGATTTTTTTAGAAGTCGTGACATGAAATGGCCATGATCCCCATGATAGTTTTCCCCTATATAAGGCCTTACTTAGAATAGAAGAATGGATCCATTCTCAGTTACATACTCAAAACTTATAGGTTAGACTAGCTCTCATGCCCCATTTACACACGCTTTCAACCTCAAACACTAACACCTCATCCTTATCCTCTATGGCACGCCTAGGCCCTCTAAGCCAGGACGTATCAATTGGCACCCACCGTACTTGCAAGCAAGATAAGAAGTTTTTGATATCTATAGTAGATATAGCCAACAAACCTGAAGAAGAGCATATGTCAGTGCACAACGAAGACTCAACCAGTAATAAAGGGTCTCCTAATCAAGAGGGTTCTACACGAGACTCGATTGTGAGGAGCTTGTTCCGATCGTAATGACGACAACAATCATCATAACTACACCAGCACCAGTAGCTAGTACCGATGTAGCAAACACCACCCTACATGCATGGGGAGCCGCCCTTACAAACACAATAGGTGGGAGCCCCTGCCCCTTGGCAACCTACAATTGGGCTACTCCCTGCAGAAACCTTACAACCCGTAACTTTATATCCTAGCAACTATTACACATAGTTCTATGCACCATATCACCCTCAATGTCCCAATGACATGTTTACTGGTCATCATACCCAAACCTTCCCAACATATCAGCCAATCACATCCATTCTACAACAATAGGCCGTCCTAGTCACACAACAACCTATCTTAGAGACCATATGTCCCTCTAACACAGGAGGAGCCGCAACCGTCAATTCAACCAATCAATCATCAAACCCCTACATATAATCCCCGGGATGAGCCCTATGTGCCCGAGGACAGACCACCACCAAGCCATGTTCATCACACTGAGAACCCTCGACACTCTCAGGCACAGGAGTTCTCTTGAACCCGAGATAGTTCACCCGTATATACTCATTCACAAGACTGAGAATGGGTTGCATACATCACAACAGAACATATCGAGGAGATTGTTCGCAAGAGAGTTGAACACTAGATGGTCAAATATGTGAAGTCCTCAAATCCAAAAGGTTTATGTCTACTGTTGGTCCCTTGTCACCCGAGATGTATCGGCTAACTATGCAGGACTTCAAGATCCCTTTCTCACTTGATATGTTCAAATAAAGCGAGGATAGAAAAGATGTTGAGTCGTTCATCCACGACTTTCATGAGAGGCTAAGTCTATTAGGGCTATCGACAATATCATATGCAGAATATTTTTGACATGCCTGATAGGTGAAGCTTGGGAGTGGTACAAGACCCTCTTACTAGGCTCAATCAAATATTTTGATGATTTCATCGAACTGTTTGTCAAAAGGTATAGCCACATCAAGGTACCTCGAGTTACAGTGGATTCATTTTTGGATATGAAGCAAGGCCCTACTGAGAAGACTAGAGTCTATGTTCACATATTTAAAAAAACATGAGGAATATCAAGAACTGCTCCGATGAGTTTCTTTAATTGCCCTCCAAAGAGGACTGCAAAATGGATGCCGGGCACCTTGAAGTACAACTCATATAGGAAAACTATAGAACTTTCAACAAGTTTATAACATTTGTCGAAGGATATATATATATAAGAGGAGAGGGGAACACCGAATCAGTTTGAAGAGGTTCGAGATCCCCGTCTCTAAAAATGAAGAGAGGTTATAATTCCTTCAGAATGGATAATCGAGCACATGACTCTCGTAATGATGGATGCAACGACAACCGCAAGCGAGGACAGTACAATGATGATATGAAATACATGCCATATTTTACCTCCTATGCACAGTTCGATCAACCAACTCAAGATCTCCTTAAACTCATTAGCCGCAAGTTTGAACTACCGAGACCAATTGACATCTATATATTAGAAATCCGGGATGAAAATAGTTATTACCAGTACCACCGCTCCAAGGGACATTCTACTAAAAATCATATGTAACTCCGAGATATTCTCGATAAGGTTGATCGTCAAGGAGATCTTACACAAGTATCTAAAAATCATATGTAACTCCGGAATAACTCTACTCATCCATATTATTATTTTTCTATTATTAATTAATTTATGCAGATTTTAAGAAAAATTACAATATGTGAACTCATTATTTCTGTCAGTAAAAGCATATTTCCGACAGTAGTATGTTTGTCAAGAAATCTATTATTTATGGGAGTAACACCGCTTATTCTGACAATAAAACTCATTCCTGTACAAAATAGCATCCCTAATTTTTATTTTATTTTCCAATTGTCAACTGATGACAAATTAAAATAATCAAGCATTAAAAATAACTTCAGAAAATAATATAGCATATAAAAACACCAATTGAAAGTACATCAAATCAAAAAATACAGGTATTGAACTGCCAAAATATAAACCCGTATATCAACTGCTATATTGCTATAATTGAAAAGATGTTTGTCTGTTATATTGCTATAATTGGATATTCTATTACCAAAAAATTAAAAACCGTTAACCATACCAAACCTAACTATTGTATTTGTTGATTGTCCGAGTTTGATCCCTCGTACCATCGGCTCATGGCTCATGGTCCTCTTTATTGCGGCTTGCGTTACAAGTGCTTGTATCCCTCCCATCACATTTGATTGCGACATTGAAGATAATCTCTAGTATAGAATAAAAAAAATACTTAGGATCTTTTACTTTGAAGCATCAGTACAATTAAACAACCTACATTTATAAAATTGGGTCTTTTGTATCTCTCTATTTTGAAGCATGTACAATACAGTTTTTTCTTCTTGCCCTCAAGCATGACTAATATAAATTTGTAATATTTACCACTAAACACATGCTTAAACCCAATATTGAAAATTGATCAAACCTTAGACATAACAACAAAGTTGAATCTATATGTTTTGTTCTTACTTGGTGCAGAGGCATTTGCATTCCAATAAGTGCACTGTAAGGAAGGGCCATGTGACCCTAAGTAAATAATATGAAAATATTAATATTACGATGATATTCTTTTATGACTGCATAAGAGCCCTGAAATTTGCCATAATTTCTTTTTAGAAAATATATATAATTTTTAGTGAAACATGATAATTATCAACATTCATACCTATCTGTTATATCAATTTTAGCAAAGTCTTAAAACACAAACTAAATCTACAGACTTTGACATGCATGAATCTCACAATACTAGTCCACTCCAATGTTAAAAACTATGAAAACCTTACACAACTCCCGTCAAACACCATCACCCATTCAAAGTTGTTAGAAATTATACTTACCTAAAATAAAGGCATATGTTGTCCTTGAGTTGGCTGAAAAATGAGACCATGAGCCTACAAGCACAACATACAGTGAACAACAAAAATTAGTATTGTGAAACATCAAAACCTGACTTGTTTGCACTCAATTCCCACTATAGAAAGCTGAAAATTCATCTGAGATAAAACTCTGTCGTGACATTTTCTGCTCGATATTTAAACTGTTCCTTCATTAATAAAACAACACAATAGCAATTTGGTGAATACATTAATTAATCAATTATCGAGTTAATAAAATCTACTGGTCTCCATTTGTATATAAATTATAAATTAACAATAATTTTTATTTACCAAAAATTAGATCTCCAAAGTATCTCTTGTGGTCTGATCAAATATGCGAAAACTTCTAAATGGTCCTGGCATGAGGTTCTAAATGATCCTAGGATTCGTTTTATCTGTTTTTCAGTGGTGAACTCTTCTGGGACCACCGGTCACACCTCTAGCTGCTGATTTGGCGATCTTGATTGACCTTTTTTCCGCTTGGTAGAGAAGACTTTGTACCAACCATATGAAGGAATCTGTGTCATAAACAGCACGAAAGAGTGTTTGATTAAGGCAGAAAATAGTATATATGTGTTGTTTGAATAGAAATTAAAGTATCAAAAGTTATTTTGGGGCAAGCTAGCATATATATTACCAGTACAAAGAAACAACTATTTATATAGTAATGCTAATATTTCTATGCGGCAGAGATTTTTTAGTTTTCACTTGAGTCCACACTAATATTTGTTCTTCTGTTAGAAGAGCAAATATGACACCAACTGTAAAAATAAAATTAGAGTCATTATTTCTGTGAGTAATGTCAATATTCCTGTGAGTAATGTCAATATTTCTGTAAGAAATATTGAAGTTCTGTAGTAATGCCAATATTTATGTGAGTAATGTCAATATTCCTATGAGTAATAATGAAAATGAAGTCAAACTGCTCAAATTCTAGAAAACAAGGTTTTCTAACAGAAGAAAAGGGGCACGGGGCTCAGTCCTTGGCACCGCGAGATGGCACACTAGGCTAGGAAAAGAAAAGAAAGGGAGTACCAGAATGTCAAGGCGATGATAGGGAGCAAGGTACAAGAAGGGGGGCTTGGCCAAGATCAGCCCGAGATTGTGTCGACCGTGTCGAGGCGACCATAAGTGGGGAGGCGAATGGTGATCAGCAAAGTGGGTAAGCCGAGGAAAAAAGGTGTTGGGATGAGCGCTCGACGACCACTAATGGCTGAGTAGCGAGGGTTTCACAGCGGAACCCTAACTTGGAGATGAGAATGGTAGAGAAATGAAAGCGGAGAGCTAGCTTGGAGGATATATGTGTACTCTTTTTCAAAAGATGTCTCATCTTTTCTAATTTTAGGCCCTTGAAATTGCTTATGAACCGTTAGATTTATGATGTGATGCATTTCTGGGCGTTGCGATTATCATTTTATGGTTTCTCTCCAATGTAATTTATTTCTGGGTGAAATGATCAGGGGGAGGGGGATTTCCAGTGGAGGGAAATGAGAGTTTTGGCCTCCCTCCCAAAAATTTCACTCTCGCTGTGTTTTTCAAACATATAGAAAGTTCTGGAGTATTTCCGTGAAAAGATAGATTATATTCCGTGAATTTTATTTCCGTACAAATTTTTTCCGTGGACTTGTCTACAGAAATGATGAGCGTCACACGTCAATCTCCTTATTTCCGTAGAACCCAGATTTACCACAGAAAAAACATCAACTAACCACGATAATAACTCAAATTCTAGTAGTGCTCGACAAAGATAGGAGGAGTACCTATGGTAGGTGATGGCGAACCTCGGGATGTTGCCGAAGACAAAGTGGGGAACTAGGACCCCCGTTGCCCTTCTTATGGATTTTTAGGAGATTTAGGGGTAGTCTTATCTGCTTTCTTCTCCTTTTCTTTTTCTCTATTTTTTTCTTTTCATTCTCAATGATTTTGGCCTCATCTCGAACCGCCTCCTTAGGAAGGTCTTCCACTGTGATTGTCTCTGTACCAATAGAACCAATTACTTGCTTTCTTTTTTCCTTGGTGGTTGCCTTTTGAGTGGTCACAGATGTGGAGTCTTTCAGAGTTGAGTCAGAGACCGCACCCTTTGGAGGAGCCACTCCTGAAGGAGAGACATCAGTAGCCTTAAGTTTCTTTTGGGGTGGGCCTTATCCCAAAGAATTTCATCTCTTTTCTTCAGATTAGGAGAGTTTGCCACCTTTTTTCCTTGCTTCCCTGTTCTCGGTCGGATATATATTATATCCCTTTATGATCCTTCCATCGAACCCTCACTTCATGACGCCTGATTTTGTACATAAATGAAAACTTACAGACCAGAATAATGAAGCCACATATTTTCTTTGTAAGAAATAAATTAACAAAAATATTGGGGACGGAACCTCCAATTATGGCTTCGAGAATGAATATGATCTCACGATCATCATCGGGTTGAATATACGACAATGACGATTTCTGTGAACATCGAACCGACCTCCAGTTGGTTCAGACGTCTCTTAAATAGTTGTTTCGCTCAAGTTTGAGAATATACATCCACATGACATTTTAAAAATCTATCCTTTGAATATGTGGGTCCTTGGAATCAAATATATCTATACCATTAGATTTTTTCCTAAGCATATAATGGTGATTGAAAATACGTAAGCTGGGATTTTTTTCCCCCAATGGCTCCGCAAGTTAGACAAATATCTTTTCGAAGCTAGTGATCATACACCACACGGTACCCGTTAGCTGCAGGGTTTTTTTATTTTAGTAAATAAAACAAATATAGCAAACTGACCATTTCTTTCCTCACTTTTGCATAAATAGCCAGATCCGACTTTGAAACTCGGGTCCGTTTTTTTTTTTATACAGAAACGTAAAAAAAAATTACCCGGACCCGAGTTGACACAACAGTCAGTAGATTGATCTAAAATATTACAATAAAAATTAAAATAAATTTTATAAAGCCAAATATTGTTAGTGTATTTTAATTTTACAGCAAAAATTAATAGTCCAAATAGAAAAAAACATACAACGTTGATGACACGAGAGTGGTGAATACGGATCGAACCTAGATCTGTCGAAAAATAAATTTCCAGTTTGAAGCTCTTGCAACAGTAACAATGGCGATTTTGAAGAAATGGTTAGCTGAAGGAAGATGAAGAAGAAATGTACTGGGTGTGCTATATAATAGCATGATGCTGGGACCGAGTTTAAAACTCGGTTCCAGGTGTACTGGGTCGAGTTTAAAACTCGGTTCAGACACCTGCAATTTTCAAATGTACTGGGTGTGTTTATTTTAATTTTTGTTGTAATATTTTAGATCAATCTACTGACTGTTGTGTTTTATTTTTAATATAACACACAAACGTAAAAAAAAAATTACCTAGACCCGAATTTGAAATTTGGGTCTGGGTAATTTTTTTTTACGTTTCTGTGTAAAAAAAAATGGACCCGAGTTTCAAACTCGGATCTGACTATTTATGCAAAAGTAAGGAGAGAGATAGCCAGTTTGCTATCTTTATTTATTTTATTTACTAAAATAAAAAAAATTTGCGTTAGCTGGGTTGGTGTAAGATCCCAACCTCTAAGCAAATCTTTTTCGAACTGTGTCAGAGACAGCCTAAACTCACATTTAGGTATTTTCCAATACAGATATAACCCTTTTGTAGGTGAAAAAAATAAAAAAATACACTGAAGTTGCTGCAGTTGAAAAATTCAACAAATACATTACTGCTTAGAGGTGAAAAATTCAACAAATACATTGTAGTTTGATTCATTACTGCTTTTGTAGGTGAAAAATTCAACAAATACACTGCAGTTGCTGTAGCTTCAACCCTAAACAGATTTGGTAGGTCATGTGACCTATCATTCTCAGATGGCGGGATAACCCTGGGCCTATTCCCATCAGGATTAATGCACATCAATTGGTCAATAAAACTCTCTGTCCAATCTTGATTCGCGATCAGGTTCGCTTTAGAGAAATCAAAGATACGTGTGGAAATTTACTATCTAACTCTACCCCTTCATGAATTTTAGAACTTGGTTTCACATTTCTAGTTTTCTTTTCCTTAGGCATACGAATTTGCTCGGCTAAAGGACAATCATCCCTTCTCGATCCCCTCCCTTCTTTTTGTGACCGATCCATTTAGAACTATTTTTTGGTCAATAAAGTAACTCGAGATAACTTATATCTTGAGGTCTTCTCCGATTTCATTAAACAATTATGAGTAATTATATACTAGCATGTATTCTAAATTACCAATTCATATCGGTTACTGATACCAAAGACCATACTGGTATCTCATCAATAGGGTGTTTTTACCAAAGAATTGTATTACTCCTATCAAAAACTAAGATTACTGTTCATAGTGTAGACTTTGTTGTAATTACCAATATAACAGTTTAAGAATCAATACGGCTCGCCTATCCGACTAATTATCCAACATACAGATACCAATACAATTTTTTTTGTTATGGACGCGATTCAAAATACCATTTAAATTTCCTGGTGCATTTGATATAATTGGGTGCTTATTGATTAAAAGCATTTCTTCACATAATCCAAAATCGAATCCACATGAAGAAGAACAATTACATATCAGAATAAAAAAAAATGACAAAACAGAATACGAATAAGGGTAGAAATACATAATTCTCCATATAATAAGAACCATGATCAAGAATCAAGAAATGAAAAAGCCTAGAAAAAGAAATACTCTTGGCGATGGCGAACTTGAAGAGACCACGCTTCTTGTGATCTTATTACTGAAGACGCTTGCTGGCTTTGTAAATAATGGTGGTGAGTAAATGAGCTTAGTACTTAGATGGTTAATGAAAGCGATGAAAAGAAAAGTTCTGTCTGTTTCATCTGAATCGGCTTATAAAGGAAGGAAATCATAGTAAAAAATCATAATCTCGAGCCATTATACTCATTGCCTTATGGCACACGACCATTAGTTCTGATTACATGCATTAAACAGTCATATAAAATTTTGTCGCCTTTGCATTTCGAAGGCAGACGGTCGCATAGGTCTGGATAGTGTCAGATAACTTTACCCGTGTCCCTACCCCCGCTTCTGTTTTTTTTTTTTTTTCAGGAGAAACCGTCGCCTCTTTTCCGTTGATTTGACAGTCGGATGATAATTATTTAATATCGAATATTTGACATTTATTACTCCTTATTCACATAATTTTCTAGGAAGATCTCTTTGACGCAATCATTGACATTTATCATCTATTTATCTCGATATGGGTTTTTCTTTAAAAAAGAAATACATACCTATATACCTCATCAAGATATTTGGATGAAATTATTTTTTTTCCAACAAGATATGTTGTCTAGCTTTACTGTTTCAATTGTTCAACAAGAAGACATTATGAACACTAGTAATATCTATGATGTGAACATCTCGAGAATACTCGATATATAGTAATTGCATATATTTCAACTTCATTGACAAGCTTGACAAACGAGTATACTAAAATGCTTCCCGAGTTTTAGAGACAAATGATAGGACTACGTTATCACTACACCTAGTTGTACTTATTCACATCTATTCATGTAATTATAATTCAAAAGTGTTTTATTACTGACACATTCTGATTTTGAGTACTAATGATAGGGTTGTGTTCTTGAAGGCCAATTTATCACTGGCCTGAACACTTCGTCCTATAACGCTAATCCATTGGGCGTTATGAGGTCTCACTCACTCATCATATATCTCGAATAAGCATACCTCGAGCTGGGCATCTCCGAGCTCGAAGTCATTCTAATACTCATCTCGAGTATAGTTGTGTTTGTAACCGTCCACTATTATCAATAGTGGTTTTAATTGACCATAACCCAAAATAAACACAGCTAAACGCGATAATAATACACGGTCAAGCGCACCGACTTGCCATTACGTGCAGTTGTCACTTTTAGGATTGATTTTTCCTGAGGTCGTACCATGAACTAGCCATGATCCCCATGATAATTTTTCCCTATGTAAGATCTTATCTAGAATAAGAGAAGAGATCCATTCTCATTTACACGTACAGAACTTATATATCAGAGTAGCTCTCGTGCCCCTTTACACAAACTTCACTCTCAAACACTAACACCTCATCACTATCCTCTGTGACACACCTAGGCCCTCTAAACCAAAACGTATCATCAACAACAACAACAACAACAACAACAAAGCCTTTAATCCCAAATAAATTGGGGTAGGCTAGAAATGAAACCCAGTCGGAAAACATAAGATCAAAGATCTCAAATATCAATGATAATAATGAATATGATGGAAGAAATAAAAAATAAATAAATAAAATAATAATAATAACATATAAATAAAGATGATAATGATAATATGCTGATAATAGTAGCAATAATAATAATAATAATAATAATAATAATAATAATAATAATAATAATAATAGTACAATAAACCTCTATTATAAAATCTATTTCTAAATCCTAAAATCCTATTTTAAAACCTAATTCTAAATCCTAAAATCCTATCTAAACCTCTATTTCTGAAATCTATTTCTAAATTCTAAATCCTAAAATCTTAAAAAATCTAAGAATATGAAGTCTATAACTCTACTATTAGACTCTAACTCCTAAATCATGATTCGGGTATATGAATCACTATCTTCCACGCACTCAAAAAACAAGCTATTTGGGTATATTTCATTCCTTCAAATCTCTTTTTATTGCTTCCTCCCATGCCAGTCTCGGTCGACCTCTTCCTCTTCTTGTATTTTCAGGATGACTTAAAATACCGCTACGTACTGATGCTTTAGGAGGCCTTCATTGGATATGACCAAACCATCGCAAATGATGTTGGACTAGCTTCTCTTGAATTGGTGCTACCCCAAGTTTGTCCCTAATATCATCATTTCTGATTCGATCTTTCCTTGTGTGGCCACATATCCAACACAACATCCGCATTTCAGGTACACTCATTTTCTGGATGTGTTGTCCTTTTGTAGCCCAACATTCTGCGCCATACAACATCGCGGGTCTAATCACCGTCTGTAGAACTTGCCTTTTAGTTTGTTTGGGACCTTCTTGTCACAAAGAACACCAGATGCTTGTCTCCATTTTACCCATCCCAGCTCTTATTCTATGACTCACATCTTCATCGATCTCTCCTTCCCTCTGCAACATCGATCCCAAATACTGAAATGTGTCATTCATGGGTACTACTCGTCCATCCAAACTAACATCTCCGTCATCTAAGTTTTTTCCGCTGATCTGACACCTCATATATTCAGTTTTTGTCCTACTAAGTCTAAATTTTTTTAATTCTAAAGTTTGTCTCCATAACTCTAGTTTCTGATTGACTCCAATTCTGCTCTCGTCAATCAGCACCACATCATCAGCAAAGAGCATACACCAAGGAATATTTTCTTGTATGTCCTTTGTGATCTCATCCATCACTAAGATGAAAATATATGGATTCAATGCCGACCCTTGATGTAATCTTATCTTAATAGGAAATGTATCGGACTCGCCGTCACATGCTCTGACACAAGTCACAGCATTTATGTACATATCCTTAATAAGGGTAACGTGATTTGTTGGGACTAGTTTCCTTTTGAGCGTCCACCACATGATATTTCTCGGAATTTTATCATACGCTTTCTCTAAATCAATTAATATGATATGTAGGTCCTTCTTCTGTTCTCGATGTCTCTCCATAAGTTATCTTATCAAGAAAATCGCCTCCATAATGGACCTCCCAAGCATAAAACCAAACTGATTTTTTAGGGACAGTTGTCAGTTTTCTTAAACGGTGCTCGATCACTCTCTCCTAAAGCTTCATGGTATGACTCATGAGTTTATTTCCTCTGTAATTAGTATAACTTTGAATAATAATAATCAATCATTATATATTATCTGATAATAATAATAGACAAATTTAATTCATTCACTATTTATAATATAATATAGATAAAGACAAAAAAAAACATGCTCTTTGCTTCTTCAACCGTTGGAAATTCGCTTGCATGTTCCATGATTCCAATTTCACGGCAAATCCAATGAATATCACATCGAAACTATTCCATATTCACGCTAAACCCAAGTTATGAAAGTTTTTCATACATTCCAAGTTCGTTTAATCTTATCTGAACCCAACAAATATCAAAATTGAGATCTGTAAGCAATAATATATTGAATGGGGATATCCCTTGACAATTAGTATATTTACTTGACCGATGTTGCAATACTAGTAAATATTATTACAACTCAGTTTATCAAGTTTGTTCGATTTATTTTATTTTAAATTTTAAAACTAAGCTTAAAATAAAGCACCAAAATATAAAAAGAAATTTAAACAATACTAAATCATATTAGCGAAATCAACAATAAATTCTGGTTACAAATTTTGTAAAAAGCGTCAAGTGGAATCCAATTCAACCATTCTACATTGTTTTTCAAAACTATCATTTGGCAATGAATTAGAAAAATTTTTCTTAATTGTTTGGTCAATGATCAAAATTCCTATCATATGATTAAAAAAAATTGGGCTAGCAATCTTAATGAAATCCGACCAATTCTTAAGTAGATTGCTTCGATTTAACCTATCTTCGACCCCTAATAAATATACCTTCGTGGTAAGAATAAAAATAGGATCCCATAAAAATAATTCGTGCAAAAATGGTTTCGAAGAAATTCACATTAATTAAGGTTTTAAGCAAATATTAGGTATTTTGTACTGGTTTGTAGTTTCTTATAACCTTTTCACTTTCACTTTTGTGGGGTTTAGGGTTTTAACTTCAAGCAACTTTCCGACTAAAAGTCGGCACAGAGACAGCGGTCCATCAGTCAACATAGAAACCCCCACCTACTTCTCCCTCTCTTCCTAGCCACCTTCCCCAAGAAATGGCGTCTCCGTCTCCTTCCTCCTCTTCTACAGAAAACCTAGGCTCTCAAACCACAGCTCCAACTCATGAATCCGATCCGAGGATCCCTTCTCCACCTGAATCCGATCCAAATCCTTCTCCCCAATCCCAACCAGAACCCGGATCCGAGCAAGGAGAAGGAGAGGAGGAAGAGGGGGAGTGCGGGTTTTGCCTTTTCATGAAAGGAGGAGGTTGTAAAGATGCATTTATTGCCTGGGAGCAGTGTGTTGAAGCGGCTGAAAAATCCGGCGAGAACATTGTAGACAAGTGCTTTGAAGTGACATCTCAGCTAAAAAAGTGCATGGATGCTCACGCCGACTATTATGAACCGATTCTTCGCGCAGAGGAAGCATTGGCGGATTCAATTGCAGAGGAAAAGAGTGCCGAGGATAAAGATAAGGAAATCGGGAAGGAGGAGAAAGAGGAGAAGGAAAAGACGGAGTCTTCTGAGTAAGAAGATCTGAAATTGATCTGGTATAACATTTACTTTGGGGTAAATTTTTGTTCCTTGTTGTCTAAATTATTGGAATAATAATAAGTCGGAGTAAATCTTGTTCTTTTCTGCGAACTACATGGGTCAATTGGTACCTAAACTCGTATTCATTAGTTCAAGAGATGATTATATACAATTTTCAGTTTTTTTTTTTTTTTGCGTTTGTATGTTTGTTTGGGTTAATGCGCACTATCTCGCTTGATTATGAGCTGCTGGATATTTACATTTTATTTATTGGGCAGGCGAATAGGGACTTGTAGAAGCTTTTTGGGGATAAATATAAATTTTTGTATGTGCTTGTCAGCAAATTTTGGATCATTGTTGTGTTGATTAGCATTCATGTAAACTCGATAATCAAATAAGAAAAACTTCCAATGATCTTATCCCAGATAAGTTTTAAATAATGAAGATCCTGTTTTATCCTTAATATGCATGGTTATTAAGAAAAAAAGGGGATATTTTAATGTCATTTTTTATTTCATTACGTATTTAATTGAATGAACCTTGAGTTTCGTGAATAATTTTGTGGAATGGTCCAATACTAAAATTAGGTGAAATAGCATGAGGTGATGTGATTTTTCTATATTAAACCTGTTAAAAGTAAATGCACTACTGTAAAACCTCTCAAATTTTTTTACTGAGGGACTATAGGAAACTAGGAGCGTTAACAACGTTTGCCTCATGAAATCTAGGAGATATAATATATGTAGCAGTAGTGTATGGACTATATACCATTATCCTGCCTATCTGCTTCTTAACCAAAAAAAAGAAAAGAGAGATACTCTTTACCTACCATTAATTTTCAGTACACTGATGAAGAAAAAGTCATTGTCCTTACTAGGAAGTGCAATTTATTTAAAGCACATTGTTGTTTCTAATAGAAATCTAAATTAGTGCGAGCACATTGTCTCCTTTTTTTTGCAGCATATATATAACACATGTAGTTCTGTAAATTTTTTGATAAATTTGTGTATTGTGCTATGAGGTCTGATTGTAATTTGGCAGGGGATCCACAAGGGATTTTTCTTCGGGTGATTTGATTTACCTGAAATATTGTTATGCTATCATACTGCACGTTTTAAGCAGCATGTTGTGCCTGTCACTTTGACCATAGAATGCTGCCATAATACCTTTCTTTCTTTCTTTTTGGTTTATGCCATACCAAGGAGTATGATACCTGACTTTAGTGCTGTACCGGTAATACACTGGTTGTTTCCTTGAGCGCTGCACTGGTAATACACTAGCTGTTTTCCTTGACAGCCCAACTTCAATTCTGCATTAGTATGCATTGGCTGGCACTTGACAGTCATATATATCAGATATGCAAACATCTTGATTGAACCCATTTTCTGTAGTTTTGTACCAGTGATCTGTAGTTGTTTTTGTGTACTCTGAGAGAATGCTAACAGTGCGAAATGAAATTTTGCATAAAAAGGTTACAGTAAAGGCAGTTCAATCGCCATTGTTTTAGAAGGAGATGTAATGGTATGAACGTTGGCACCTGGTTGGTCAGAGAGGAGTGAGAGTGCAAAGTATATATTTTTAAATAGGGCTTTTATTAACAGTTTTACTTTTAGTATGTCTTTTTTTTTTTTTTTTTTTGGGGGGGGGGGGGGGGGTACCGCAATAGTGGCATTTTCATAAAACATTGTTTTCCTATGTAAGAGGGTGAAATGTTAAGTCTCCTTATTTATTTAGGAGCACTCCCAGTTTGACTTGGTGGTTCTTTTTGGAATGCCATAAAATTTCGCTGTTGGTCTAGGTTAAGTTCCTGCTTGTACTGATCGCCATTGGCCATAAGAATGTTTCTTGGATTGTGTGAAGGTGAAGGTTTATAACATATTTGTACTGGTCAAAGTGGTACCAGAATTCATTTGAATTGCACAAAAATCATATTAGCTTCTATGAGAATTGAGATATCTAGAGAAAAATTGCCAAGCCAACACCAAAACTGAAGAATGTCACATACCCTTTGTTCATCGTTAAACAACAAATTTCATACATCAAATGAATACAACCACACTTCTCAAAATCACTGCAGTATTGGTTGTAATCCAAACCAGGGGTGACACCCTCATTTGAATAAGCCAAGGATGAGTTGCCATCTCACTCAAACTAGACCTTCAACAGATGATCGCAACAGCCATTCATCCTGAAATGATTACAACTATTAACCCCTTGGTCATTTATGAACATTTGCATCTGATGGAAATATGGTGTGCCAAGTTGGCCGAACAGGTTGAGTTCGTTGAAGCTGTGTTGGATGTATGTGTTTGTCACTTCCAATCCTGCTACTCTAACAGCGCCACCACTTCCAGAATCCGGACATCCGCTCTCAGATTGTTGGCTTCCTGAGCTACGTGATGAAGTCATAGGAGGCGGCAAAGTCAATGCTACGTTCTGGACATTTTTGCTTCTGACATTGGTGGGCTGTTCATTAGTCAATGACACGTCGCATTGCATGGAGATGCCGTGATTCATGCAGATAAGGCTGTAGAAAAACAATCGGATATGTTAGTTTGCTGAGAACATTATGGTAGAAGGATTCACCACATGATGCTTTGCAGAATTTCAAATTGAGAATGGTCCATGGTGCGGGGAGTTTGCTATAAGAGCCAACAACTGAGCTTGTAAAATTGATTAATCTAAGCTTACATCTGGGGTGAGGAGTGCTGGAGCTCCCATTTCATCTCAGTACTGAGATATACAATGGAACTTGTATTTACCTCTTTGACAAAATGCCTCATGCTCACACAACAGATATGAAAGGGAAACTATGCCCAAAACAATTGGTCTAGAACTCTCAATTCTGGTTGAATGATTCCATTATCATACAAACACATTACCAGTAACTGCTCAAGACTGTTTTTCATACGCATTGACTGAATTTTTACAAATTTTTTTCTATTTTTAGAGTTTCATAGTACTTATTTTAGATTTTTAAAATGACTTATTTTCATATGCAAATATTGATTATTTTATTATTATTTTAGATTCATCTTAAAAAATATGAAATAGATACTTATGAAACTCTAAAAAATAATAAATTTTAATATCTCATAAGATCTTAAAGTAAAAAAATTATTGAGAGAGAAATATTAAAATTTGGAGATGATTAGATATATTTTTGAGCTAAAAGTGCGGAGGGGTTTGGTGCTCCTAGGAGTACCCTAGACTAACTATATATATATATATATATATATATAGGCGTGCTAATGTGTTTTATAAATCACAAAATACTTCGTACTTCATATTTATATTTTATGTTTCAAAATTCAAACGGACGATCCAAACCGTTAAATATGATCTTAATATAAAAATATCCTTGGTGATCAAATTTTATATTTTTTGGAATGGTTCAGAAGACGTCAGATCAATGAATTTTGTAGTCCTTCAAAAAAATAATAAAAAAAATCCAAAAAATATAAAATTTGATCACCAAAGAGATTTTGATATGAAGATCATATTTAACGATTTGGATCGTCCATTTGGATTTTGAAACATGAGATATAAGTATCAAATATGAGGATTTTGTGCTTTATAAAGCACATTAGCACACATATATATATATATATAGAGAGAGAGAGAGAGGAGATACCGTGAGCTTAAGCTCACGGAGGCCTTCTGTGAGCTTAACTCAAAAAACATATTAAATCATCTCAAAATTTTAATTTATCATTCTCATTAAATTCTTTATATAAAAATCTTATGGGATGCAAAAATTTAGAGTGTTTTAAACTTTTTAAGTCACCGTTTTTAATTTTTCAAAATGATGTTCAAGTATTGAATATATTATTATTTTTTTTAGAGCTGATTTTCAAATATTAAAAACCACAACTTAAAAAGCTCAAAACGCTCCAAATTTTTATATCCCATGAGATTTTCATATAAAGAATTTAATGAGAATGAAAAATTAAAATTTCGAAATGATTTGATATGTTTTTTGAGTTAAGCTCACGGAAGGCCTCCGTGAGTTTAAGCTCACGGTATCTCCACTCTCTCTCTCTCTCTCTCTCTCTCTCTCTCTATATATATATATATATATTATGGTGTTTTACAAAGTAAAAAAATATTTTTATTTTGAGGTGGGATTTCATATCCCGATGGCACAAAAGCTCAATCTAAATTGCTCAATAATTTCTTCATGTCAAAATCTTATGGAATATTAAATTTCATGATTTTTTGAGTTTTCTAGTTGTTTTAAATTATTTTTCAAATTAGCTTTGTTTAACATAAGAATATTATCTATTTCAGGGTTATTTATAAAAAAAAAGCTAGAAAGCTCAAAAAATCATGAAATTTAATATCCCATAAAATTTTGACATCAAAAAATTATTGAGCAACTTAGATTGATCATTTGAACCGTCGGGATATAAAATCTCACCCCAAAGTAAAAAATAGTTGTTCACTTTGCAAAGCATCATAATTCATCTCTCTCTCTCCTTTTTATATATATATATATATAGAGAGAGAGAGAGAGAGTCCAACTATGGTGCTTTGCAAAGCACAGAGGCGTTGTGTGTTTTGCGCTCTATTTTTAATTTCAAGTTAGAAATAATCAATCTGAACCGTTCAATCTAATCTTCATATCAAAATTTATTACTAAATCAAATTTTATATTTTTTAGAATTTTTACTATTTTTTCTGATGAGGAGAAAATGACTTGATCTGAGAATTCTGGTTCATCCAAAAATGACGGTTTTCCCCCTATCCAAAACAAATAGCAAATAAATTCCAAAAAAATATAAAATTTGGTTTACTAATAGATTTTGATATGGAGATTAGATTGAGCAGTTTGGATCGATCATTTCTGACTTAAAATTAATAATAGAGCGCAAAGCACACAACGCTCTTGTACTTTGCAAAGCATCATAACCTAATCCTCTCTCTCTCTCTCTCTCTCTATATATATATATATATATACTAATATATTGTCTGTGTGTTGCAACGGGACCATATCATGTATAAGACGTTACATATTGCATTGAATGAAAATTTCATTAAAGTGGTTTCATTATAAATTGAGAATTAACATCATAATAAGATTAAATAAAAAAATTATGCTAATTACATATCCTACCTTCAATTCAGTTCAATGTGTTAGTGTTAGAGTGATCTATAGCCAATCATGTGATGATTATACTTAGCTTATGTATAAGAATGACTATATATGATATATCATTTGTTTCTTGAGTTATTTATTATTTATATATTGAGTCAAACTCAATTATAAAATATATGCATTAATTAACAATAACTCTAAAATGTCCCTAATCTGTTAATTACTTAGGAACAATAATTAACTAAGATTGGTGTGTAAGTTAAGTGATGATCATGTTTTACAAATCATACGATAAGTGTTATCGGCTCTAATAGACCTAGGATGGTGGTATTTAAAGGCTAAAATAGTGCAACATTGTAAAGAACTTAAGGTAGAAATATATAAACCATTTTGGGGCTTAGTGTTCAAGTGTAATGACAGTGAAAGATAATTCAATTCGATTTAATTCTCACAAGAATATAGCAATCAAAGAAATGAGAGAAAAGAAAAGAAAAGATCAAACAAGAACACAAGATGAGTGACAACACATCAAAAAGTGTGAGCACTACAGCTCAAGAAAGGTTTACAAGAAGAGTATATCACAAATGATCAAGTTGAGAGAATGAAGAAAAGCTAGATTGAGGTTAAATAAAGATTTAACTAATGGAGTGTTTCTATCTCTTGACTTATCTCTCTCACTTAGTATATGGCTAGTAAGCTCTCTGGAGTAATGATTATTGAACTTATTAAAGTATTTAATAATGTTCAAATGGAAGAGTTTTAATAAAGTTCATATGTTATTTTTAAAAGTATTTTGACATGGCATAATTAGGTGAGAATTATGCTATTTCATAGAAGTCTAAATTTAGTCATATGTTGAGTGACTAAAATTAGACACTCACTCTCCATTAATGCACTTTCTTTAGCTATTTTAAAAGGGTAAGATATGAAAAGTGGAGCATGATCCATTATTTCTACTATCTCTAATTTTTCTTAGTTAATTAAGAAAAGTTCAGCCTATTTTTGAAAACCGACTAGTTTTGGCTGTCCAAAATTAGTGGGAGCTCTTCCAAAATGTGGGAAAACACTCTTTCACCTATTAGGAAGGTTTTATAAGAGTCTCTCTCCTTATAGAAAAAATAACAATTTGTTTTCCTAAGCGTGAAAGTTCTGTTGAATTTCTACCGCACCCGTTTTGACTATCTCATGTGTTGAGAACCTTTTCCACCACCTCTAAGGGTTAAAATTTGTAGAGAATGACCAGAGGATCAAGGAGAGCACTCTCAATTGCCCTAGCAAAAGGTTGAGAAGGTATTTGTGGGCTGTTCTTAGTGGATACTGTTGGAGGAGATCTCGGTTGGTCTCTCGGTGTCATGCGCGTCTCCCGATCATTTCCTGCTGCCTTTTCGGTGACTCAAGAACACTTCAAATGTATACAAACTTTGTTTATAACTTGTGTTTGGTTCAATTAAGTCATATACAAGATCCTTTTGATGTTTTAAATTAATATTTTTAAATTTATACACTAGTTACACCGATAAAATCCCGACACAATGTTCAATACTGGCTCATAGAAAATATCATAACTCAATGATTAAATAAAAATTCAATATTGCACATCATAAAATGATTCAAATTATCGCTAGCAGACAAATCACACAAAACTTATTGTGGAGAAGCACCCTCTTTTCTCAAATTATCGGCGACGCTCCTCTACTCCCCTTTTATCTTCCTTTTTCCCAGGTTTCGCCTTCCGCCATCATTTCCGCCCGAGGTTTTATTCTCTCTCCGAGGTCAAACAGATTGCCTCCCCCTATAAGTCACGTCGCCCCAGCCCTAGGGCTCGACCCTTCGGCCCCTAACCCGATTTTCCCTAGCCAAGCTCTGCACCTGCGGACCTAGCCCTAACATGTGAATTCCATTTGACTGTTGGCTCACCCCTTCCCCAGTCGCCCTCGTGTGCTCTGACACTGGCCATCTGGAACCCTCTCCCTCTCTTATATAAATCACCGCCCCAGCCTCTTCTCCCTTCTTGCTCGTTTGAATTCTCATGTGCTGAGATTTTATCATTTTCTGATAAGAACATATTGTGCTTGAACACTATCCCAATTTTTTTCTCTTGCAATAAGAAGGGAGAGTTCGGGAGTGGCAGTGGAGGAGAAATTGCCCCTGACATGCAAATGTACGTTGACGTATTCGGGAGCTGAGGAGAAATGCTGCTGAATTTTTCTTAAACACCAATTTCCAACTAGCTAGTGTGTCCACTAATGAGATAGAGTATTCAAAATATGGGTTAGAAGGTTGGCCAAACATGAAACCTTATGTGAAACTTGAACCCTAAACTCTAAATCCTTCACTTTTCTTAATCCTTAATCCTAATTAAACCCTAAACCCTAAGTCGTATACCCAAACCCTTACAGAGAAGATGACATGAAAATATTTTTTTTTCAGATGGATTTTAGCAAGTGGATGTATGAAATCAAGTGACGAAATACAATTGAATACTTGAGCGGACTAGATGAATTTATGAATTATGCTATTAATTATATGAAATCGACGGGTAAACAAACACTTCTCTGTCCTTGTTGGGACTGTCAGAACTTGTGAAGATTTCACAATGTCAACGAAGTTAGAGGTCATTTGATGACACGTGGTTTCATGAGAAAATACACCAAATGAATATGGCACGAAGAAACATTTAAAAGAACTATAAATATTGGGACAAATGGAAATGTATTAGATTTAGAAACTGAAGCGGGTGATCAATTAGGGGCTCAAAATGTATAAAATTTGGTTCCAGAAACTATTGTACATGATGAAATTGGGGTTGAAAATGTATGTAATATTCTAGAATGTGTTAATAATGATGATCACCTTGATGAAATGATGAATGATATGGAAAAAAAATGTGTTGATAATCCCAAAATTATTAGAAAGTTGTTTGAGATTTCTCGTATATCATTATTTTCTGGTTGCACAAAATTTATGAAAATATCCGCAATTTTTAAATTGTATAACCTAAAAGCCAAAAATGGATGGAGCGACAAAAGTTTTATACCTTAACTCTAACTTTTAGGAGACATGCTTCTAGACTCAAATGAATTGCCAGATTCTACTTATAGGGCGAAAAAACTATTGTGTCCTTTGATGATGGAAGTAGAGAGAATTCATGCATGTTCGAATAATTATATACTATACCGAAATAATTATAGTCACTTGGATAAGTTCCCAAAGTGTAATGCATCTCGGTACAAGTCTAAAGTCGACGAGGAAGAAGATGGAAAAAAGAGGCCAGTTGTGAAGGTGTTGTGGCATTTGCCGATAATACCAAGGTTTCAACGTCTCTTTTCAAATCAAAGAAACGCCAAATTATTACGGTGGCACGCAACCAGCAAAAAAATGATGTAATGCTTACTCAATACTCCCTCCTCTCCCCCCCCCCCCTCAAATCACACCCTCATGCAATCACCTATCAACATCATTTTCCTGCACCTCCTAGAACCCGAGCTCCCTTCAATGGTCCCAAAACCAATTACCAAACCTCAATGTCAGATATGTTCAAAGTTTGGACATATTACCAAGGAGTATTATTGGTATTATGAATCTAACCCATCTTAACAAGGTCATCCCACATCCAACTTTCAAGCCAACAATGCTCAACAGTCCCTTCTTATCCTATCCTCTACTTGAGTACTTGATTCTTGTGCTACAAACTATGTCACCAATGACCTAAATAATTTATCATCCTTCCAAAATTATGAAGGTCAAGACACACTTCATATTGAAAATGATATGGACTTACCCAATTTGCACATTGGCTCAACTCAACTCTTACTTTCTTCTAGCTTTATTCTCTTAACAACATCCTACATGTTTTCGAATTCTCCAAGAACCTTATAAGTATACTTAACTTTTACTTGATAACCCTCATCTAATTGTTGAATTTTCTTCTTTTTCATATTTTTTTAAGGACCACCTCACCAAGACTACAATCCTACAAGTTTCATGTTCTAGCAGCCTCTACTTGTTTTGTCAAACTTCTTCAACTTCACCTCAAGCCCCTTTTGGTGTTAGGGTCTCGGCCGATACATGGCATGCTAGACTTGGACACCCATCCTCATCAACTACTTTACATTTACTTAAAAATTTAATTTGTCTCGTCTTTCTCCAAAATTAAGTACTTACCATGATTGTTTAATGGTCAAGTCTCACTAATTACCTTTTACTCCTTCAATTACATCTACTTCTTCTCCTTTAGAACTTGTTCATTTGAATGTTTGGGGTCCCTTCCTTGTTACCTCATATAATGGATTTCAGTATCATTTAATATTTATGGATGATTTTACTCATTTTACTTGGATCTATTTCATGCAACATAATAGTGGCATGTCTCATTTGTTTTCCATTTTCAAAGCTCAAACCGAAAACATCCTCTCCACAATAATTAAAACACTTCGTACGGATAGTGACACTGAATACCTACCAATCACCAAATAATTCCCTCATATTATCCATCAAATAACTTGCCCATATACGCCTCAATAAAATAGCCTAGCCGAATGAAAACACCGGCAATCATCGAACTCACCCTAGCTGTTATGTCCCATGCTTCCTTACCCTCACATTTTTGGATGAATTTTATTCAAGTATTGTTTATCTCATTAATCATCTTCCCTCTCCCACTAACCATGCCAAAGCTCCATACTTCACCCGATTACTCAACGCTTTGAACCCTTGGCTGCCTTTACTTCCCACATATGAGACCATATAACTCGCATAAATTACAAAATTGTGTCCTATTATGTCTATTTCTTGACTATGCCTCCACATAGAAAGGCAATCGATGCCAACACTTACCAATAAACAAATTATATATCTATCATCACATTCAATTTCATGAACACAGTTTCTCTTTTAAAACCCTCTCTACTGCCACTGAAAACTCACTGACCCCTAACCCAGACACCACTATCCATTTCCCATTTTACAAACCCGACCCACCAATTCTACCTTCTTCGGGCCCATTAACTACTCTCTCACAACCAAGCCCAACCACATTACCCCTCAGAACTCCTTCATCCTTTCGGCCCTCCCCATCACTCAGCCTTCCCCATTAAGGCCCACATCACCTTCCACCCAACCAAGCTCAACTCTAATCCCAAACTCCTCACCAACCCATCAAACACAAATCAAATTGATCCCCTCTCTCGCCTACACTAGACCCGACTTGCCTTCCACCCCCCACACTCATTCTCTGTCAACATCACAACAGCCTACTCTAGGCCATATTCATACTCCTTTATCAACTCACCCAATAATTACCCGTACCCGCGACAATACTCGTCGAACTCATACCTTTTAAGACCATGTGGCAAATCCTTCGGTGGTATCAGAGCATAATTTTTTATAATCTGATTCCCTATAAATCATGCTAGGGTAACATTTAAGAAAAATCCCGAGAAGATGAATAAATAAATAAAATAATAATATATACTTGACATAGGTCTGTGAGGGGTATGTCTAGGAGTATTGGGGCTAGCGTTGCACGTTAGTACACATGTGACTTCGTTGTTCCTACGGATCCCACTACTCGAACATGAGAAAACTTAAAAATTTATAAACACATTTATGAAAAGATCAACAAGGTAGAATTTGAATTTTTTAATTGCATTTACGTCTCTCAAATTTTTATCGTTCCGCCTCGACTGGATCATCTGACAAAAATAATAACATAATTAAATAAATATATATAATAATAATACTTAAAACTACATATCCTGTTAAAGTTATTTCTCGTGTTTAAATCTTGGTAGTTCACCTACCGGTGTATCCTCTCGTGACCTCAATGGAGCGGATCTATAAGCATCAGAAATTAGTACTTCGCCCTCGCTAAACTTTTCAGATGATTTAATTATCAACATTATCGATTCTAGGACGCAGAAATAACTTCTTTCCATATATGGGCAACAGGTAATACGTAATCAGCTAAAAGATTTCGCTATCACGCTTGACTTTGACTAAACGCTCGATGACGTCAAATTTAATTTAACCCTGATTTGAAATCACCTAAACAAATTATTATTCAATTGCACGGGTTTCCAAAAGATTTGTATCTACGTGATATTCGACTTCATATCTGAGCCGCTCCTTGATGTTCGACGTATGTCGGATCGTTATCTTTAGCTTTAGTGATACGTATGACTATCATAGGTCAAAACCAATTTAAATTTGAAGAAATTCTCTTTAATCAAACTTCGCTTCCGCATGTCCAGCATAACTTTATTCAGAACGCTGATCAAATTCTTTTAGTATGATCCGTTGAGCAAATATTTAATAATATTTTAATTTAAATACAATAATTATTATCTAAAGATATAATATTTAGATATAATATTAAGAAGAGAGAAATCGTTAACTAAAAAAATTATTAATTGATTATATAATAATTTAATTAAAAAAATTTAGTAACAAAATATCGTTGACAAAGTCGGACCGGGCGAGTAGACCCGTCAAACATCATAGGCGAGCCGAATCATCAATTTTAGACCCGGAGATAAGGACCGGATAGTCCGAACCGAGAGTTTTATAAAACGGATCAGGCTCCGAGTTTGACATAAACCCGACCCGACCCGACCATTGCTATCCTAGTGAGGGTTCCCCCTCGTGATCCAATGGCATCGGTCGATGAGAAGTTGTGAAAGGTCGGAGGAGCAAACGAGTAGAATTTTCTAGGGAAACATTGCTTAGTTTGATTTATTGAAAACAAAATATCAGTGCTTTAGATTTCTTAACAGTGTCTTTGATAACAGTGCATTTGTTCGGATCTCCCATACCTCGAACATTCCAAGGCAAAATGGATAAACTGCCTACATTCATTATTTAGTCATGCTTTCCCTAACCTAAACAAAAGTCAGCTAAAGAACTAGAAGACAAAAAAAACATAAAAGCGCTATAACTATTATCTGAGCGCATAAAGTTGGTGCCTTTCTCGGGGTTGGCATCAAGCCTTGCGGCCCGGTATCTCCGCCTCCTCCAAGTCATCCAAGAGGTCCTCGTCTTCCGTGTAGGCATCAATATCGTCCAAGTCGATTCCTTCCATGGCTTTATTGTATGCCATTTCTTCTTCAACAGATAGTGGAAAGCCCAAGTCTTGTAAGGTCAGCGAGCGGTGCTCCTAATGTGGTTCTTGCGCTAAGGTTCTGGCAGCAGCTTCAGGGTGGTTTGTTGGTTGGTGCAGTTCATGGTTTGGAGCCGTGAAAGTTGCACCACCTAGGTTGCTGTTTATTGTAGCGGAGTGGTGCTGAACGGACAAGGCCGTCGAAGCCAAGGAGGGTTGCATCATTCCTTTGGTTGTCGGTATAGACACAAAACCTTTGATTTGTTGAATGGTTTCTTCCTGCAGAGGGGCGCGGTCCACAGCTTCGTGTGCTAGGCTCTCGGTAAATCCGGCGGCTGCGATGGCTAACTTGAGTGCTTTGGGAGTAGTCTTGGATTAATGCCGTGGTTTGGCCTTGGTAGGCGTGGGGATTAGACCCGGAAAGAGAGGAGTTTGCTTGACAACTCGGTGGCTACGGCGGAGGCTACGATGTGCCAGTGCTACCGGTATCATTGCTCGCTTGCTTTTCACTTCAAAAGGGATTTGGTTGGTGGTACGCGACTGGCACTTTTGGTGCAACGGTTGAAGACTGGAAGGCGGGACTTGTTGGGTCTAGGAGGGGAATATTGGATCCATACTGGTTTATAACCATTTGGGCTGTTGGGGATATGAGCTTTTCGGTACCTGTTTGCTGGGTCGGGCTGTCCCATGCATATTCTAAATCCGGCCTGTCATCTGGTGAGGTGGTTGGCCTATATACCACTCTTGAAAGTTGAAACAATGGAGGTGTCCATTGCAACGTACGGAGTTTAGCATAACAAAATGGGTTAGGTTTAATTGACAATATTTATTCGTCAATTTTGATAAAACTTTTTGAAACCGTACATTTTTTTTTCAAATTATTTTATATAAAAATTATTTTCTTTAAAGTTGATATCAATTCTCGCACAATGTCAATATCATTTGTTGTTTCGCCGGTTAAATACATGACAATTGATAATTGATAAATGGTGAAACTTTACTAATGTTTTACTTTCTTCATGTACTTACAAAATGTATATTACACTTAACTTGTCATATTTGAAATTTTACAACTTAGTTATCGATAGTATGAAACATTCAAACTAATGTGTTATCACATAACTGGGCTTAATTAACATGTTTCCTTTGTTTGTTTCTTTTGTTCGTTTATTTCTCACATACCACTCCGGTAAAATTAGAGCCTTCATCAGGGCAATAATAATTCTTAATGGAAATCTTCTTATCATCTTCTTTCTTAATGGCACATTATGACATTAATTTCGCCAAGTGAAACACATGTAGGAACCATCTTCCAGCTGATGACATGGTTATTTATTCATCAAGTAGTATTCATAAACCGTTAATGCAGAGTAAACAAGCCCAGCCTATTTCTTTTATCTTTTTTGTGAAAAATGATTACTTTGAGCTTAATCAGAAAAAGTCAACATAAGTTATGTGGATGTCAAGGAATCCCTCCCAACTTATATTGTTTAAACCCGACATATCTCATGTTTAAAACAACTTCCATACAGTTTTGATATGATTGTCAATAAACGAAAAACAGTACAATGATAAATGCTCAAATATCAAGGTTTTAAAATTTATAATTACATAGCAAAGAGGGTTAAATTTTTAAGTTTTTCAAATATGTCATATCATTTATATTATCTATTGGGTTTGATAATTTTTAAGTTTTCCATTAAAACAGTTATGTGTTTGATAATTTTGTAAATAAAACCAAACTTTTCTTCTTCTTTTATATTTCACATTGCATCATTAATTATATTGTCATTATTATATACATCATTTTTATGTTTTATACATAACTCTAATGTTTCAATAACTATCTATTATATACAGGGTGGGGATCCCTTGATAATGGGTTATTTTGACAATCTTTATGGATGCTTCAATAAATATCAAAAAAATAGAAAAAAATTGTAGATATATTTTTTTATTTATAGATTAATAGTGTTTCAAATTTCATTATAATTTGATAGTTCATCAAAAATCATTCAATTTTATATAATTTACAAAAGTTTCAATTTAACTATCTTTGATGGACTATCAAACGATAATAAAATTACATAAAATTTAAAACAATATCAATCTATAAATAAAAAAAATATATCTATAATTTTTTTCTATTTTTAAATTTTATTTATATTTATTTAAGAGTCCATTGTCAAGATTATCAAAATAACCCATTGTCAAAGGATCCCCACCCTTATATATATAATTTATTGAAAGGATTATAAATTTAAAGAAAACTAAGTTTTTCAATTAATATTTTTTCCCCGGGGCAGTCCTGGAAACAACCCTGGTTGTACCGTAATATTCTAGTTACAATTGAGCTAATGCAATGTTAGAATTACCATTTACTCAAAATGTACTAGTCAGAAAATGCTTAGAAATTTACATAGAAAAGCTCAAAGTAGTACAAAGAACAAAACGAGCCCAATAAAAACTGAAATGAGACCCTTCTTTTTTTTTTTATGATAAATGTGACTTAAAATAACTGAACTCAAATTACTCGACTAGTATTCAAAGATATCATTAATGGTATGCAGAACCGTTAAAGAAGAACGTGGCTTAAGCACACAAATCTGTTAAATCCTCCAATTCGGGCCTCTAGACTTTGTTTCGCTTTAGCATATTAGGGTTTCAGAATACATTGTGCCCACATTACCAGATCATGAAACCATCCACTGAGTCCTAAAGATGACTAGTTCTAACTTCTAACAGGTTGAGAAGGTTCGTTCCACTTATTTTGTTTATTCTGTACCCTTGGCATTAATTGTTGAGGTACAAGATTGGTCTCACTGGATGAGGATTAGAGCATTGGGTACCTTTACAAAACGATCGGTATTAAATTGTAAAAATATAGGCAATTTAGGCAATCAAAACCACAAAACAATAATCAATAAAAATTACAGAAAGCACAAAAACGTGTGTACTTGCTAGAGTAATTACTAGTATCGAATGGTCCAGAAGAAAGATACACTCCTAGAAATCACTAACTGCGTACTTGTAATGCATGATATTATAATGAGAAAGATTTACAAAAGCATACTCTAAAAAAGAGAAAAACAATAATAAGAACAAGCATTATCAGAAAAAATTCTTGAAGGGGTCAGTGATAGAACCCTTGACATCAGAGTAAAGGCCATAAAGAGAGTACTGGTTCATGTTAGAGACCTCATACCATGAGTTGAGAACAGCATCGTGCTTGTCCGTACCAGAAAAGGCGACCTGGATACCTACACTGCAATCAATTTGACCGCTTTGGCTTTTACAACTAGACCTCTTTACTGCACATGTAGTTCCTTCAAGACACTCAAAAATGCCACCTGAGCAAGAGGAGCAACCATTTGTTTTCCAGTATAGGTTCTGAATTGTCCCTTTCTTGAACTCAAGGACCTGAAATAAGAATTTATTTAATTTGAGGATATGGAAATTCAATTTCTCTCTTTCAAGGACAAGATGCAAATAACTTAAATCATTTCCCAGAACAACAGCAGTTGTAATAACTACTAAATCAACAAAATCGTCATATATAGAATTAGCATTTAGTGCACTACTGATCATTTTTCTATATTTGATTATTGTTATATACTAGCCTACCCAACTTGTTTTAGACTAAAGGCCTTTGGTGGTGGTGTTGTATGGTACTGTCACAACACAAATGTGGCAGAGCATCCAGTGCTGTAAATTTCATCCATTTATTCATTCAAACTCTCAAGTAATATGCTTACCAAGTTGGAGTAATTCAACGTAATATACCGAGTTCTTGTCATAAAAACTGTCCAAGGAGCTATATTTTGTTTTGTTTATTTTTTGTTCGGAGTATACCAATGCAAACTGAGAACACCATGCACACCACCTGTGAAGCATGAAACCATTGCAAAGAGGAATAATCCCTCCACATTTTATAAAATTAATTCCCAAATAACCCCTTCATCTCTCCAACTATTATAAATTTATTAAAAAAGGTCAAGACATTTAGCAAGAAACTAAGAATAATTGCTATCTCAGCAAAAATACATCATATCATAAAAGTTAGTATCTTACGATTTATGATACGAATCTTACAATTCGATACGATACGAATCTTACAATTCGATACGATACGAATGGATAAAGATACGAATCTATACATTGTATCTCTAGAGAGAAGAATCTTAAGAATCGTGTTTGTATTTTTTTGTATCTCGATACGATACGTATCCCAACGATACAATAATTTTAAGATACATATACTTTTTCGACTTTACCTCTTCTGCTCGACTTCACACATCCTATTCGGCGATCAGATAACCTTAGTGTGAGAGGAAAAAAGGCGAAAAGAGAAAAAAAAATGACAAAGAAAAGGAAAAATATGCCAACGATTTGAGAGAGGAGTTAAAAACTCCAAGTACGAGACAGTACAAGTGGTAATTCTTATTTATTTCATTTATTTTATTCTTCCATGCAGGGATAGATGTAGTAAGGCCCAAAGTGGGGTCTTGAATTTTAAAAAATAGTGTTTTCAATCAAGGTATTACCTGATTAATTAATGGGTTTGGACCCGATAAGTTATTGCAATCCGATTGCTGACCCCCTCTAACTAAAATTTTGCATTCGCCCCTACTCCCACGTCTCTCTCTCATAAACACGTATAGTATTTCTATGAAGCATCCAAAACTGTAGGCAATTATATTAATTTTTGAAGACTCAAATAATGTAGTCAATACCACTAAATTATATTAATTGATTTGATTTAATTTATTCTCCTTAGATACTTCTCCCGCACGCACTTATTATAATTTATTTTGTAGTGATTTTATTAGCTAAAATAGAATTATTTTATTTTATTTTCCTTAGATATTAATTAATATTATCATTGGATTATCATATGAGCTATAATAAAACTTTGTGCTCACATATATATAACTCACATAGTATAAATTATGCTAGTATATTACATAAATGTGATAAACGCTAAATAATAATATTTTCAAGTGTAAAAATTCACTACATATTAATTTTAGTTATTATTGATTCATTTTAAGACAAGTTTGTGTATCTTAACGATACGATACGATACGATACACGATACACTGATACGATACAAAATACTACGTTTCACGATACAAAATGCGATTCAACTTCTATGCATCATATACTTCGTATTCTGGATAATTAGCAGATTAAAACTTCTCAGCTTTCTTTACAGGGGCTGATTCAATAATCAAAGATATCTCAGATACTCGAGGAACTCTGTTCCAGAGTGACAATAAAATGCATACCAGTGTAAATCCTGTGACAACATAACTACTATTGCCAACAAATGTTGGAAAGGACCGAGCTGCATACTTCCTACCCGCAAATGCAACCATCCAGCCTCCTGAATTTGCCTGATATCAATGAGTAAGAAATAACAACGTAAAAAAAATTACATAATATTCTATGATTAGTATTAATTCAAGGTTTAATACTAATAAAATGTAAATGGGAAAAAGGTAACTAAGAAAACATTTTTTAAATTCAAACAATTATAGACTATTTCTCGAGATATGACCAAATCTTAAAACCCAACCATAAGCATAAGTGAAGCTTACAAGGACCTGAATCAGTGAATCATAAACAAGTTGAAATAATGACATCTATAGATTGTGGGATCCTTTTTCTACGGTACCACTTGTTATCATTATTCTCTTAGGGGCACTGGATGTCATCTAGTGAAAATTGTAGAAATCATCACGATTTTGCATGCCCAAAAAATAGTTGTACCCTAGTTTGCTAGAAACTTTCCTTGAGTTGCATCAACTGGCAGGTTTTACCGATCCGCTAAGAATTTTTGGTCAGCAAGTAGAAAAATAGAGAGAGAAAATGAAGGAAAGTAAAATTAAGTTACCAAGCCTGTTTGGACATAGAGCTATTAAGTTACTCACAATCCTTTTACTTTTTCCTAAAAAGACCAAAACTTGAACAAAATTATTTCCCTCCCTTCCATCGGTCCATAAAAAAGGTCCTCCTAGAGCGCAGGTTCAGTAATTAGAAGCATAAAGAACTAAGAAAGAGAACATAACCACCATAAATTAGCAAAAACTTGATATATTCTTACAGGATCCAAACCATTGGAGGCATTTATGGTCAGGTAGGAAATCTCATCGACTTTGGGTCGAAACACGGCGAGCTGAGCGTTCTTCGACTGGAGAGAGAGGCGACTGTCGCACGGCGAGTATCGCGTCTGGCCAGAGAAGAACGAATCGTAGCTGGCGAAAGCAACGCCGAAGGAGAACCCGTCCCACCGCTGCACCGTTGCATCCTCGCAGGGGCTGTATACGCCGTTCTGATCACTTGCATGCACGGCGGAGATCAAGAGCATCAGGGAGAGGGATGCGACGACGATCGCAACCGCTTGCGGCATCATCGTAGAAATTTGTTCGTTTGATTGGATTGGTGCAAGAATCGAGAAAGTTGCGTGGGGAGCAGGGTTTTTTTTTTTTTTTTTTTTTTTGAGGAAAAGCCCGTAGGGACTGTCGCTTGAGTTTGAGACCTGAGAAAAAGACAACTGGAAACGCGGGCGTTCCTGGAACCGGCCTTTTCTGATATTGATTAGACAATGAATCACATGAGGCACAGGTATCAGTGAGTTATAGGTCTGTCAAGTATTTGTATACCAGGTGCAGCTAATAAGTTTATTATTGCTGGCTTCTCGTTTGTCTGAGGTGCAAATAGCTGATCTTTCAAGACTGGGCTTTGGGAACGTATGATAGGATTTTATTTGGAGAGTTTCAAAAATTAATTATGACGGTTCATTTTAATTATAACGGTTATGAATATGTTTAAATATGAAGTTTGATACATAAAGGGTTTATTATTGTTAAATTAGGATTGTTGATTTCTGATCGAACGGATCAGATCAAAATTACTTCATCTAGAGAGTTTTTTTTGCTCATCAGATGATGTTATTTCTTTTGCTATAGTGTGTGGTTTAGTTGTCAGTGAAAATAAATTAGTACACTAGTTCTCTTGCATACGGAGATGCTAATATATGATGTTCCAATTAGGGCTGCAAACGAGTCGAGTTCGAGTGAGTCAGACTTAGTTCAAGCTCGGCTCATGAAAATTCGAGCTGATTCGAGTCGAGCTCGTGAAACGCTTCGAGCTGAAAAGTCTAGCTCAAGCTCAGCTCATTACTATTTGAGCTAGCTCACGAACTGGCTCGTGAGTCAATGCATGTACGTTGACTCAGTTTGACCTTTATATTTAGTGTATCTGCAAACTATAAATTTGGTATATGTACAAAAATAGTACATGAGTTAGTACAAAATTGATATATCAATAAACTATATTTTCAATAAAATTTTTGCTGCACTAATTTGAATGGATTGACCAATAAAAAAACTATCGAGTCAGATATATGAACGGAGTCACGAGTGAATACGAGAAGTTATTAAGCCGCTGAGATTGTGAGATGATGAGAGATAATGAGAGAGAGATTATCGGATTATAATTTAACAGAAAAAAGTATATAATTTATTATTATTCGAGCCGAGTCGAGCCAATCCCAACTCAAACTCAGCTCATTTAACTATCGAGCCAGATTAGCTCGAGCCAAATTAGCTCGAATCATATTAGCTCGAGCCCGAGCTAAGCCACGAGCCTAAGTTTTTTTGTATAATGGATGGGATCACTTGATAATGGGTTATTTTGATAATTTTCATAATGAATTTTTAAATAAATATTAAAAAAATTAAAACTAGAAAAAAAAAATTATGGATATGTTCTTCTACTTATAGATTAAGGATGATTTCATGTAATTTTATTACTGTTTGATACTCCATCAAGGACCATCAAAATTTTATATAATTTACAACAGTTATAATTTGACGGTCTTTGATGGACTATCAAATGATAATGAAATTACATTAAATTTGAATCTCCATCAATCTATAAATAGAAAAAATATCCATAATATTTTTCTACTTTTAAAATTTTTTCATATTTAATTGAAAATCTATTATCAAAATTTATTTGAAAAACGTATTGCACATTAAACTAATGAATTATTAGTAAAACATCTAGCTATAAATGAAAAATGAATAATTCGTAAATCATATGACTATGATTGCCATTGGTCTAAAATTCGTTTGGCAAATTAATTCGTTGAAATAGCAATTTTATTCCTACTTTTTACTATTCCATAATATTTTCTTTGAAATCCCGGCTCGCAGAAGATCCACAATGAATCAACTCTGACAGTTTCCGGAATAATGCTTAAAAGATATATTATACTCTTTTTTGTGATTAAATGCTCGTAGGCTTTGATTAGAGATATCAGAATTAATCTTATATCTTACATGAGTGTTTGAGCATAGGCAGAATTTCAATCTAATCGGTTTCCCCCCTTCTGACCTATCACTGGTAAATCCCGGACTACCATAAAGGCAAAAAACAAGAAAACAAGATACTTCAAAGTCGAACTGGCTACCTAACCATGGTACCATGCCCCCCGAGTCTTGGTTTGTGTTCCACTCCATGCCTTGTGATAATGTGCTTCTTTCGTACCTTCCTCCCTCTCTACGTATCTAATTTGCCAATCTGTGTCTGACTGAGTGCTATCCTATTAACGTTTTCGACTCTGATTCTCTCATTTGCTTGTGAGATCATGTCTGTGATAGTCATGACAGTCTCGGCTGCCCTCCATGATGGACATTATTGTACCTCTCTTGCACTTACCACCAGGGGCGGACCCAGTGATATCCAGGGGGAGGCACGTGTCCTTCCCTGGATTTTGAAAAATAGTGCTTTTCAATAATATTTTCGGTACGTGCTCTTTCTGAAAAAAATTTTTTTGTCCCCCCCTGAATTGTCTGGTTATTTTTATTGAGAAAAAAATATTTAATACCGTGCATAATAAAATAATTATGTAAAGATATCAAAATATAAAGTTTCTTAGTCGAAAATTTTCTTCATCAACTTGATTATCTATTACTTTGAGCTTTATTTTATTATTATTTTAATATATAAAATGTTATTATTTAATACAAAATTTATTAGTTAAGTATATATATTAAATTATTAATTTTTTTATTTAGTACCCGATTAGTTAATGGATTTGAACCCGATAAACCATTACAATCCGATAATTGCCCCCCCCAATCAAAATCCTAGATCCGCCACTGCTTACCACTGTGGTCAGGTTGGCACAATCTGTGAGCACCATTACCCCTCGCCAATTGCTTTCCCTGGCACTCTCCTAGATCCATTTCATCGCCATAAGTAGTGTTTCTGCCTCAATTTGGAAGGCATCATCACAGTTTTGTGCCCGACATTGCACCCATGTTATTTGGCCGTGGGGATCTTAACCTAGGAAAGCTGCCCTCCCAGTTGGAGTAATGTCAATTTAAACTCGAGTGGCAGATTATCCACCTGTAGTTGTAGCTCTGAAATAAACCAGATTGCTCGCGAGCTAGGGCGGAAGAAAAGGAGGTGCATAATGGTTTCATTTTTGTGGTGGCATTTGCTGCAGGTTTGTTGGATTCTGTGTATTTGATGGTGTAGCTCATTAGCGATTGGTAGTGCCCCGTGACATGCTTTCCATAGAAATAATTTAACCATTAGTATAACTCCTTTCATGTTCCAGATTGTTTCCCATACCGTGTCTTCCCCTTCCGGTGGTTGGCTAATGCTCCTTACTAACAGCTCATCCCTCTTTGACTATGTACTGATCTGATTTTGTATGGCACCATATCAGTCTGTCCAAGAGCCGAGCATTTCTATTCGGTACCAGTACCGGCTCCTGTATCATGCGTACCGCTGCTTCATCAAAGATGCTCCTTAGCTTTGGCATGTCCCAGACTGAACAATTCGGGTTAACTAGCCCCGAGATTGTTAATTCCTCTAGTTCCCCTTGGTCCTCCCAACCCTCAAACCACGGTTGCCCTTTGACCACCACCCCTGTACCATTCCCCAACGCCCATGACACATCTTGGATCAGCATGCCTCGGGCGAGCCCAGATTACCCTCCACAGTGGGCTTGCTCCTGGCCTTAGGGTGACCGTCATATAGTCCCTCATCCATAATATTTGGTCTTCATTATTCACACCCAGATCTTGTTATGGCCTACTGCTAATTGCTACGCTAATTTCAGCAGCAGCGCGTCATTCATTCATTCTTCTCAGATCCTTCATTTGGAGCCCCTCTTCTCTTTCGTGCGACATACTTTTTCCCAGCTTACTAGTGCCAAGTATCTTTCTTTGTCCAGCTTCCTCCACATGAATTTCCTTAGAAGGGTTGTCAGTTTAGTTGTGGTTTTGGCGGGTAGGGCAGCCACACTCATATGGTACGCAGGTAGGGATGTTAGGGTGGATTTGATGAGTGTTAATTTTTCAGCCGATGACAAAAATGACACTTTCCATCCTGCAAATTTCTCTGCAAATTTTTTCTCCATCAATGAGTAGGTAGGGTCCACTCTTCTAGTTCCACTGGGCATATATATCTCTAGGTACTTTTCTTTGCATCCTGCCCTCTTTGCATGCACCACAGCTAGCACATCTGCTTTATTCATCTTAGTACGGGCTCTACTAAACCAAATAATCGATTTACTGGGTTGACTTGGAGTCCAGAGAATTTTTCGAATTCTTCTAGAATTTGATTCAGCCCTCTCATCTTGTTGCCACTTGCCTCCCCAAATAATGTTATATCATCCGCATAGATCGCATGTGTTAGGATAGGTGTTCCTTTTACTAATTTCATGCCCCTAATCTGCCCCCATTTCTCTTGCTCTGTCCAGACTTTTTGTTAAAAAAATCATTGCTATAATGAAAAGGTAGGGTGAAAGGGGGCAACCCTGCCTTAGCCCCCTTATTGGTGTAATAAAACCACCCCCTTGCCATTTTATCATAATTGTGACTTTACTGGAGCGAAGGCATGCCTTGATGATTGCCACCTGCTTGTTTGGTACACCCAGGGATGATAGGGCTTGTTCGATTAAAGTTCACTCTACAGTGTCGAAAGCCTTATTAATGTCGGCTTTGATAGCATTGAACTTCTCCCGATTCCCTCTGTCATTGAGCGAGTGGAGGACTTCCTTCATCATTATCGTGTTATCCGCAATATGGCGCCCCTTTATAAATTTCGTTTGCTCCTCATATATCATCCTGCTAAGAAAAGGCAAGAAACGGTTAGCAATAATTTTGTTGAACAGCTGATATATTGTGTTCCCGATACTGTTGGGCTCTGGACATTTTGGTATCAATACAATATTAGCTTTCATACATTCAGCTAGCGCCCTTGCCTCCTCATAGGCTTTCTGTATCTCCCGGCATATGTGTTGCCCAAGAATCTCCCGGTTAGATTGAAGGAAATAGGTTGTGAGTCCCTCCGACCCAGGGGCCTTATCTAGGCCTATTTGCTTTAAGCGGAGATGGATTTCACGTGGAGTTAGTGTTGCGCTGAGGCCTGCCCCTTCTTCAGGGGGGATTCTCTTCTCTGGGCTGTTGTTGATGTTTTGCACAAAAGCACGCCCTCTACTTTGTATCTCATTATCTTCTAATACCGAGCTGTATAACTTCTTGTAATATAGGATGAACTCTTTTGTTATATCCTTCTTGTGACTGCATTGGTTCCGTCCTCTCTTTTTATTGACACGATTCAGTTTCGCCTCCACCGCTGTGTGGCCAGGAAGAACTTGATGTTTCTGTCACCTTGCACCATCCATTGCATTTGGGACATTTGCCGTCAATATTCATATAACTCTTGTTCAACCTCTTCACACTCATTTGTGAGCTGATCTTCTAATTGATGATCCTGTATGGCTGGGTGTTGTGTTTGGAGACATTTCCCTTCTACTAAAGCGACCTTCTTTTGTGATGTAACTGTCACCATACTCCATTTAATCATTTCTTGTTTCATCCTTTTATATCTCTACTTTCAGCCTTCCCCTTCATTGCCCTCTCAGCTTCCTTTCCACATTTCTATAAAGTCATCTCGCCCCAGCCACCAGTTCTCAATTCTGAAACATTTCTCATATCTTTGTCCCCTCTAGTTCTTAAAATGATCGGGCAATGGTCATTGTGTCTTCCGAGGAGGTGGTTTACATACGCATCCGGGTACAGGTTGCTCCAGTCACTTATGGTCAGGAAACGGTCTAGACTGACATATATGGCTTCAAAGGCACTCAGTTTAGTTGTTCAGGTGAAAGCCAGATCTTTAAAGCCTAGATCTATCAGGTTGGCATCAAATACAAAGGCCCTGAATCTTACGCTGTTTGCATTGAGTGTATTATTCCCCCGAAATTTTTCCTTCACTTCTATAATGACATTGAAGTGATATCAACACAGCGGCAACTCTGTTGTTGCCAATATTCTGATATCATTTCAGATTCTGAAATTGTCCTGGTTGAGGTGTCCCCATATACGAAAGCCATAAATCATGTCAGCTTATCTACACAATTCGATTTCGCCTCCGTAGCTGTGTTCGAACTTCTTGTAATATAGGATGAACTCTTTTGTTATCTCCTCCTCACTTTTGGTGCGGAGAAAATAGAAAACGTCACGAGCAGTTGAGCTGTTGAAGAAAACATTGAGATCTCAGAAAATATTCATCATAGATCATCTATCAATCCAGACCATGAGATTGTATGCACAGATAATCAACGACTCACTGAAGAATTAAGCCTAACGGCTATATTGAGTACCAAGCTGTAAACTACCATACTTAGGATTACACAAATCCCGTAATTAAGCAATCAAATGGCAGATAGTTAGCAAAGAACATATTAGGAAATGATAATGACTAGTATCACCAAAAGAGACTATTTATAGGTCTTTGTAATCTCCGTAATTGGTAATTCATTTTTTTCACAATTTACACATAATTCTCTTATCAGATTTTCATCTCCAAAAATAATATGGTATCAGAGCGGAATTGAAAGGCCTCAGAAATTCAAAAATTCTCAACCAAAACAGGTTGCAAGTGTACCGTGATACCAGCAATGACAGAAGTACTCGGCGGGCACCATTCTCACACTGGAGAGATGCAACAGACGCCGAGACTCACAAACACGCTACTCAACGGTACAAACTATCCATCATGGGCCAGATCCGTGTATCTCTTTCTCCATAGCAAAGGTAAACTAAGCCATATCACTGGTAAAACTGAGATACCGCTAGAACCAAAAACCAACACAGAACCAGAAACCGGTACCGGTGGGAAAAAAACCAGTACAGAACAAACCGACCTCGAATGGCAACGAGAATGACACGTCTGTAATGACATGGCTGTTAAACTCAATGGAGCCCCAAGTATCCAGACTATTCATGTTTATGAACTCAGCCAAAGAAATTTGGGATGAAACCAAAGAGATGTATGACCAAGATCAAAATTTCTCATATATCTTCCACTTGAAACAAGAAATTGCTCAAATAAAACAAGGAACCAAGACTGTAACCGAGTATTTCGGTGATTTGAAAGAAAAGTGGAATGAATTAGCTCTTTATACTCAAACCATCGACACCGAAAGCCTTACAGCAAGACCAAATTTTTAAATTCCTGTCTGACCTTCACCCGAGTTATGAATCGGCTAGAGCCCAAATCCTGTTATCAAAAGAACTACCGACCCTCAAGAGTGTAGTAGCCATGATACTGGGAGAAGAGACCCGCAGAGCCTGTATGAGTTCTCAAATCAACTCTGAATCGGAAGGACAAGCCTTCTTAGTGCACAACCGAAACCCTAATCACAAAGGGGAGAAGCGGGGAGCAATCTCAGCAACCAGATGCGATAATTGCAAGAAGGAGGGGCACAGTCGAGATGGTTGCTGGTTCCTCTACCCGCATCTCCGGCCAAAGAGAAAAGGGGAGAGAGGCGGTGATAATCGCAAGAGAGGCAGAGAAGGCGGACCAAGGGAAGGAGAAAGAAAGGGTTTTGCGGCGGAAATGAATGAACCGGACCACAGGGGATTAAATAGAGCTGCTCGGTCCGCTGGAGAAGCAACTGAACCGGCCGGTCCAATAAGCCAAGCCCAGCTCACAAGTTTAATCACTCAATTGAACGGTCTGCTTAACAAATCAGGTAAATGGACAGGTAATTGCTCCAGTTTTCTCTCAAGTTTTAACAATAAAAATTGGGTTATAGATTCTAGCGCAACCGATCATATGACTGGCAATTTGAACTTATTAGAAACAAAAATTAAGGCAGAAAACCTGAGCCCTGTGACCGTAGCAAATGGTTCCAAAGTACCTATTGATCAAATAGGAACAACAACTATGCTGTCAAATAAAATATCCAATGTGTTATATTTACCAACATTTGCTTCGAATTTAATATCTGTGAGTAAAATAACAAAGGAATTAAATTGTAATGTGATTTTCTCACCTGAAAATGTGGTCTTTCAGAATAGAATAACGAAGAAGATGATTGGTGAAGGAAGCTTAGAAAATGGGCTTTATATTTTAGATATGTCAAATAAAGCATTATTTGCTAATAACTTAGAACAAAATAAATTATGGCATTGGAGAGTTGGACATGCTTCTGATAAAGTTTTGAATAAAATGATGTCGGTGACAAACCTAAACAATAGCAATTATGATATTTGTCGATTTTCAAAACAAACAAGATTACCTTTTTCTTTATCAAACAACAAAACTACTAGAATTTTTGAGCTTGTACACTCTGATGTTTGGGGACCTGCACCTATAGATTCGTATAATAATTTTAAATATTATGTTACATTTATTGATGATTTTTCGCGCACTACTTGGATTTATCTGCTCAAAACTAAAGATGAAGTATTTCTAAAGTTTCAAGAATTTATAAGTTTTGTCGAAAATCATTATGATACTAGAATTAAAATACTTAGGTCTGATAATGGTACAGAATATGTTAATAAATCTTTTTCTAATTTCTTAAAACAAAAGGGAATTTTGCATCAAACCACATGCATTAATACACCAAAACAAAATGAAATTTCTGAAAGGAAAAATAGGCATATTTTAGAAGTCACTAGATCTTTGTTATTTCAAACAAATGTACCCAAACGATTTTGGTCTGAAGCAGTTCTCACAGCTGTCTATCTTATAAATAGACTTCCAAGCATAGTTTTGAAAAATAAAAGTCCATTAGAAATTTTGAATAAAAGAAAATCAAAATTAGATCACCTTAGAGTATTTGGATGCATATGTTTTGTACATATTAAAAGACATGATAAGTTAGATAAAAATGCAATCAAAACTATATTTTTAGGATATTCTTCTCAAAAAAAGGGATATAAGTGCTATTACCCTACTAGTCATAAAATTTATACCTCTAGAGATGTAACTTTTTTTGAAAATGAATCGTTTTACAAAGAAAAAGGAGATATAGATAAATAAGATTTCATGCATTCATCTAGTAGCATTGTGCTTCCAGAATTAACCTTTTTTGAAGGTACAACTGAGACCAAAGTCCCGAATGAAGAAGAATTGAACTCAGGGGGAGAAGTCGAGCAGGAAGTAGAAGAAGCTCAGCCTAGAAGATCAACTCGTTCAACTCAGCCTTCTTCCAGGTTACGTGACTATGTAACCTATAAGGTACGGTATCCTATCCAAAATTACGTTTCTTTTAGGAACATTTCCACACCATATAAGGCTTTTTTGACATCGATTTCAAAAGAAGTCGAACCAACCAATTTCTAGGTAGCCAAAACCATCCCGGTATGGTGCACAGCCATGGAAGAAGAACTCAAAGCACTTGAAAAAAATAAAACCTGGACACTTATGCCTCTACCAAAAGGCAAGAAACATGTAGGATGTAAGTGGGTTTACAAAATCAAATATAACAGTGATGGAACAATAGAAAGACATAAGGCACGACTGGTAGCAAAAGGTTTCACACAGACATATGGTCTAGATTACCAAGAGACATTTGCACCAGTTGCAAAAATGAGTACTATAAGAATTTTACTATCTATTGCTGTTAATTTGGGATGGAGTTTGTGTCAGATGGATGTAAAAAATGCATTCCTACAAGGTACCCTAGAAGAAGAGGTTTATATGTCATTACCCCCAGGTTACAAGAATGACACGGATGACAATCTTGTATGCAAATTACACAAATCAATTTATGGACTTAAGCAATCTCCTCGAGCATGGTATGGCAAGCTTAGTCACTCTCTGTTACTTAATAATTTTATTAAAAGCTCAGCAGATTCATCTATGTTTATTAAACATTCAAACAATAAAACAACAATAGTACTTGTCTATGTAGATGATATCATTATTACAGGAAATGACAAGGAAGACATAGAAAATGTAAAAAACTACTTGAAAAATAAATTTGACATTAAAGATTTAGGAAAACTTAAATATTTTTTGGGTATTGAAATTGCACATTCATGCAAAGGTTTGTTTCTCTCACAAAGAAAATATGTTCTTGACCTATTAAAAGAAACAGGTAAACTAGGTGTAAAACCCGCTAGTACTCCAATGGAACCCAATAAAAAACTTGAGATCGAAAGTGGTGAACCATTGAAGGATATAGGACAATATCAAAGACTTGTTGGTAAATTAATTTATTTGACTGTTACTAGACCTGATATTACATTTGTTGTTAGTGTAGTAAGCCAATTTATGCATGCACCAAAGACCACACATTTAGAGGCCGTAGATAGGATACTTAGTTATCTAAAAGGGTCTCAGGTCAAGGTATATGGATGAGGAAAAATGACACTAATAATATTGTTGGTTATTCTGATGCAGATTGGGCTGGTAGCTATGATCGAAAATCGACCACGGGATATTGCACATTTGTAGGAGGTAATCTTGTGACTTGAAAAAGCAAAAAGCAAAGTGTTGTTGCAAGATCTAGCACAGAGGCAGAGTACAGAGCCATGGCATCGACTGCAAGCGAGTTGACTTGGATCAAGCATGTGCTCGAAGACATGAAGATTCCTTGCAATGAGCCAATGCAAATGTACTGTGACAATCAAGCAGCAAGACACATTGCTTCAAACCCGATGTTCCATGAAAGAACAAAACACATAGAAGTGGATTGTCACTTTGTAAGGGAGAAAGTCCAATCCGGACAAATCGAGACACCGTTTGTTAGAAGTCAAGATCAACTCGCAGATATCTTCACCAAGTCACTAGACAAAGGTCCATTCAAGAATATTCTCTTCAAGTTGGGATCAATTAATATATATGAATCCAACTTGAGGGGAGTGTTGAAGAAAACATTGAGATCTCAGAAAATATTCATCATAGGTCATCTATCAATCCAGACCATGAGATTGTATGCACAGATAATCAACAGCTCACCAGCAATTAAGCCTAACGGCTATATTGAGTACCAAGCTGTAAACTACCATACTTAGGATTACACAAATCCCTGTAATTAAGCAATCAGGCAGATAGTTAGCAAAGAACATATTAGGAAATGATAACAGCTAGTATCACCAAAAGAGACTATTTATAGGTGCTGTAATCTCCTGTAATTGGTAATTCATTTTTTTCACAATTTACACATAATTCTCTTATCAGATTTTCATCTCCAAAAATAATATGAGCAAATTATTTATTGTTGTGAGGTGTTTATCATCGTTGGAGCTTATAATTTATAAACAATTGGATAGTCTAACTCGACACTTCTCTAAAAAGACTTCACATCCTTTAGTACAAGTGCGTCGTAAATTTTAGAACCGATTGAAGTTCTTCAACAAATACATAAAAACCATTTATTCATGAATAATAGGAATCAATGGCAGTATGTTCATATTTTTTTATTTTAAACAGTCCATTACATTTTAATGTCAAGGGCAATAATTCACGTCAAATGTGTTTATAACTCTTTACTTTTTTTTGAGATTAAAAATGCAATAGGTTAGTAGAATAAATATCAAAATTTTGGTTCTTTGATATTGTACAGAACGGACGAAATTTTATAGTTTTCATTATCTTTTTATGTATATTAAGAGTATGGTTTACAATTCCAGTATGAAATATTAGTTTTGAAATTTCATGACAAAATAAATCGTGAAGTATGATAAGATCAACAGGGTAGGTTAGATAGGCATTTAGTGGTGACTGGTGAGTTATATTTTGACTGAAGGCAGGACGGAGCCAGATTTTAATACAGGAGTAAAAAAAATAAATTTTGTTAGGGGTCAAAATTTAAAAAAAAAATTACATCTTATGAACGGTGTTGAACTTTGACGTGGGTCTATTTTTTTCTGAAAAAATAAATAAAATGTAATCAGAGGGTCAGGGGTATGCCACCATATAGCTCTGCCCTGACCAAAAGAGCCCAACCCAAAAGAATAAATTATACTTTTGTGCGACCCTTTTTCGCGTGCTCTTCACCACTGCGGGGCGATAGGATGTGGAAGAAGGATACAGAGATCCCTCCTAAGTATACATTTATTTAGCATCGGTTAATTCTATTATTCAGACTCATTGGGATGCACATTTAGGGGTTTTTCAGTGAATATGAGTCATTGTAGATTCCGATGGGCGTAATCCCCCACCGTTAATTACACTGGGCTATTAAACTTGAGGCACGTCTGGATCTCGAAAGGGAAAGCAAATAATATAGCTAAATGATAGTCAAGTGGTCAAATGGTCAAATGTTTTAGTGATCGGGATCACTACGAAATACCCTAGACTTACAATCAGATCAGTCCAGTGAGGCAGGAATGGCAGAAGATGAACTTACCAACATATCAGTTCTATCTTTAGGGTATGGTATAAATTGAATCTACAAACAGATCGATTCAACTTTCATAGGGTGTTGACAGACGAACTTACCAACCGATCAATTTGGAGTTTAGAAACAGGTGAAAATGAACTTACAAACAGATCAGTTTAGATTTAAAGATAGCAGAAATGAACTTATAAACAGAGCAGTTCAATTCAAAGTAGATGCAAATACAGTAAAAGATGAACTTACACACAGATCAATTCACAGGTTACAGATTACAGGAGTACAGATGAACTTACTAACAGATCAGTTCACTTAAGTTCAGATAGCAGAGATACAGATGAAGTTACTAATAGATCAGTTCACTTGAGTTCAGATAACAGAGATTCAGATGAACTTACTAATAGATCAGTTCACTTGACACAGAGAAGTAATAGTAGGTTGGTAGGAGATGAACTTACAAACATATCAGTTCATTTTAGGGTAGAGAAAGATGAACTTACAAACAGATCAGTTCAATCTTGGCAGCTCCGAGAGATGATCTTACAAATAAATCAGATCAACCTCTACAAAGATATAAAAGACGAGTCTACAAACAGATCGACTCAATCTAAATTGATCTAGAAGATGAACTTACAAATAGATCAGTTCAATCTTAACTAGTCAATGACCAATCACACAAGATATAACCTGAAGCGCTAAGCTAGTTGATCTTGAGATTGGTGAATCAGAAGATTAGTGGATATGGCCCACATGCACATCTTACTGATCTTCTAGATCATGAATTCCAAGCACTGAGCGGATTCATAAACCTAGGAACACTTCTACATACAAGGTCAAACATGAAGCGTTAAGCCAGTTCAACGTTGAGGTAGGTGTGCTAGTGAATGAACCTACAAACAGATCGGTTTAATTCCACTGTTTAGAAGTTGAACTTACAAATAGATCAGTTCAATCTTGTGACTTAGGAGATGAACTTACAAACAGGTCAGTTCGATCTCATGGACTAGAAGATAACTTACAAATAGATCAGTTTAGTCTCACTAGCATGTCAAGTCATGAACAGTTATTCAAGACACAAAATCAGTAGACAGTGGACAGAGTCCCTACAGTTGTCTTACTTGATCTTCTAAATCATGAATTCTGAGCACTTGGCAGATTCACAGATTCAGGGTTACCTTGTACACAAAATTAGACTCGGAGCACTTGGCTGGTCTAATATTAAGATAAGTTTGTTAGAGAGTGAGTTTCTAGACAGTTCCGTTCAACTCATCTAATATGATCAGATTATGGGCTTACAGACAGATTAGTCCCATATTTGTACACCACTAGCCTTGGGAGATAGCTAGTGTATTGGTAATCAATGAATCATCAATCTCAGTATTATGATGTCACTTCTTCAGACATCATGATGTTTTTCTCTTCTGGAGTCAGCACACTCACTTGTGTTGTTGTTGCTGTCTCATTTGTCTTCTTGGCAGGCGTTAGGATGTTCTTGTCCTAACTGTTACTAACTAACTGTTTTGAGTGTTTCATTACTTGTACAAAAATACTCAATTTCTCTACACCCCTTGTGTGAGGTTATTTAATCACCTCTAAAATGTAAAAGAATTATTGCATTTATTATTGACTTTTATTAATAAGATAATACATTTTATTATTATCTCAATTATAAAGTTGATTTTATTTTTATTTTTAACTCTCTTTATTTTTATAGAAAATTACTTATAAAAATAATAGAATATGGGTTGGCTATTATTCATAATTTTATTTAGATTTTTAGGATTTTTATAATATCCAAAATAGCAAGTCAAAACTTGATCAAACAGAAAAAACAAATAATATTGTTTTGCTTTTAAATTGTTTTAATACAGTAAAATTCTTAAAAAATGGAATGTTTTTGCATATAAAAATAATATGAAAACAAAGAATTTTTAGAAATAAATTTGAGTCAATTTGGAGTTTGAGAAGACCTCCAAATGATTTATTTACTCTTTATTTTTAATTTTCTATTATTAATTGAGTTTTGGGCTTAATGAGTTGGGCCAAGTTTAATTTTCTTTTTATTTTTGCTAATAGGACCCAAATTAGAATTGGGCCGGCCTTTTTTATTAGTTAACTGTGATTTATCTGGGCCCTTAGATTTACGTTGAGATTGATTCTTAATAGATGAAGGGTCCAGATGCTTCTTTCATTATTCCTTTTAACTGTCAATTTACAACAGCAAGATCTCATTGAGATTAACCCAAATGTGTCAAGATTTATGCTAGTGCGTCAAGGATCATGTCTACTCATTTCTTCAGCTCCTCTGTTAGTTGCACGCTGAGATTCATGCGACTAGCGTTTTCGGTGATTGGGAGTTTCGATCGATGATCAGTCGGTGGCCTTAGCATTGTCTCATTGAGAGGAGCACGTCGGTGCCCTCTGATTGAAGATCTGTACGGTAGATCATAGGGAAGGGTTGTATTGATCGGTACTATTCTTGTAATTCGGTACCGAGATGAATTAATCCAATTTCTCGATCAAATTGAGTGCTAATTCTTGCAATTCTTACATTTTACCTTGTCGCCTTGATGTAATTGAAGCATTCACAGGTTGCTTGCACACAATTACCTCTAATTGCAATGAAAATTCGAAAGCAATTGGTACTAGTTGCGAAGTTGATTGCAATCTTGATTGTCAAAGCTTTGTATACGAGTTATATATGTTCATCACACCTTTACACAATTTTATTTAGATTTTTGTGTGATTTTAACATAAATTAGGGGTGGTTTTCACGCTACTGTGCAGAGAGAGATGAACGAGTGAGTGCACAAACCGAATTTTCACTAATTCAATTGTGAATCTCACATAATTGGATCTTAATTGGGCAATCAAGCTTGTAATAGAGTCAGGAGGGTTACACAAATCTTTCAACTGATTACAATTGTAATTATTGTTAAGCTCTCATTTGAATAGTACTCGGGAGGGTTACAAAAACCCTTCAACTGAGTTTCAATTCATCTCATACACCATTTCATCATGATCAACATCAAGAAACAGCCAAACAAGTGAAGAGAGAAGAGAGAAACAGAGAACAAGGCAAAGAAATCGAAAAATAGCAAATAAAATCAGAAAAATCAGAAATTACCTTAACACTTACATTGATCTCTTCACAAAGTTATACTTAATTAGCATCAATTACCTAATCTTTGATGCTTCTTGAGATGAACTAGTAGTTGAACAAGAGTTTAGATTCAACACAAATTGAAGAAATTGTGTTTACACCGATTAATCTATTTTCTCTCTTTCTACCTTTCTTTACAATTGTTCTTTCTCTCTCTAGTTGATTTCTTTCCTTTCAATCTCTTTGTATATTGATCTCTCTTGTTTGATGGCCAGGAACGGGTTTATATAGGTCTTTTACTTAATTGTGATTGTTAGGTGATTAATGGCCGGATTATGGTCTCTAAGTCAATCTTAGCCCTTAACTCTATTTCAATCAATGGTCGGGATCTATTTGTGCTTCTTATCACCCAATACACTATCTCTGAGCTAATTCCTTGCAGTTGGAGTTAGTTACACTTCTTTTCATTTTTACTCTTTTACCACTCTTTCACATAACTCGGCCTCCCAACACTCTAAACCTTTCTAGAAGCTTCCAAGTGTTTACACATCAATCTCACACTCCTATAAGTCGATTAAGTCAGTGAAAGAGTTCTATTTGGCACTTAGCATCCACTTTTTATCTCTAAGCCTTTCAATTGGGTCTCTATTGCCATCTCACCCTTCCTTCATCAATTCTTCTGCTTACAAGCTCTAACCTCATCACTTTAACTCTAGAATTTAATCCCTCATACCTCTATGATCGATAGCGCACTCTATCACCATCTCTTCATCACTGGTTTCGCCATCCAATGGCGACTTGGTGAAACATCAACTTAAAGCTTCTAAAAGTGCTACTTTTGTACTCAAACAAGATCGCCTAAGTAGTAAGAAGATGTGCAAGTGATCAATTTGTCTCCTGCTTGCTTATAAAGGTCAATCCCAATTTCAATTTCATTAACTGACTCAATCGATTATTCATTGTTTCCTTTTCAATCCTCAAAATTGATCACTCATACAAGCTTTAATCTATGTTATACAGCTTTCTGTGAAGAAATCTCAAAGAAAGGAACTGCATTCAACCTCACACAGCCATGGCGTCTTCTTCTCCATCGCGCAGAAGGAAGAGAAAGAGAGGAAGAAGGGGGGAGGGGAGCCGTATTCGGGTGCACATGGTGCATGTGGACCAGCGCCTTCAAGAGGTAGCTGTCAGAGAGGGATAGCGCAAGAGCCAGGTTTGTTCTTTCCTTTTCCCTTTTGATTTAAATTATGGCTCTTATTTGCATGAGATTGGTCTATGCTTGTTGATATGCGCCTCTGTCTCACCTTCTTATAAGTGGGCCCTACAAGTCAGCTATCTAATTGACTGACTGAATGTAGCCATGTCAGCACTTTATGGATAATCAAGCTAACATGGCATGCTGTGATAGGGCTAGGTGTATGATTAGGGTATGATTATTTATTAATTGTTGCTGATTGTGCCTTGATCTGTGAGTGCCATATGGCACTAAGCGGGGTCCACAGTGCTGATTTGGTCCAATAGACAACTAGCACATGGTCTGTCATTATAAATCCCTTAATGATGTGGATTAGTACTAAGCTACCACGTGGCAGTAATTAGTTGATGTGGCCCAATGATATCCTACCATGTGGCTTGATTAGTCAATAACCAGATCCAATCATCTGGTCAGTTGCTGACATGGACCAATGGGTGGCTGCCACGTATCACATGTGGGGCCCACTTCCAACCGAACTCCATCATGTGGGGCCCACTCAAAATGACGTGAACCAATGACAATGTGACATGTGGCGCTCCTCTGCTGACTTGGCCCACTAACATGATGTCGCGTGTCATCCTTCCTCTCTCTTTTGATTTGGGTTGTCTCTATTTTCTGTCTCCATTTTACACCCAGATGGTTATTGTCCCCAAGTTGTACCCAGAGAAGCTAGTGATCAAATCCTAGCCCTTGATAAATTCATTTAATATGTTTTATCTTCTCTGAATTTATTTTAATATCTCCACTTGTCCAAAAATTCTAAAATTTTCACCAAAATATTCGTGAGCATTGTCTAAATCTAATTCCTAAATTTATGATGATCACTCCTGTAATTTTTAATTCTATTTTTTCCCCTCCCTCCATGTACTAAAAATTCTTTTATCAAGAAAACTCTTTTTTCTTCTCTGAATTAATCTCAATTTTCAATTGTAGCTCAGTGTCTCTGCCAAATATAATTTTCTTGTAGAAACCCTCCCTAATTAAACACCAATTAGACTTATATTGATATTTATTAGAGTTTAATTTGATCAACAGTTGTTTATATGTTAATAATTGATACAAATCCTAACTTGATCAGATGTTTGCAACATTGGCACCTGATCAGTCTCGTGAAATTGACTTTCAATCCATGTTCATGAAAGCAAAATCACATTAAAATTTCTTGTAGTTGGCTGTATTAAAATACTGATTTGGCATTGACATAGTTCTTATTGTACTGCTTCGGTTCTTTGAGTTTGCTCTAAGAGTTTGATCTAAGGGTTGATTCTTAAAGTTTAATCTTGACTTTCTTTGATTTTTGTCACTGAAGTGTGGGCCCACCTATGAGCGAAGTAAGATAAGAGTATGGTTTACAATTCCATTATGAAATATTAGTTTTGAAATTTCATGACAAAATAAATCGTGAAGTATGATAAGATCAACAGGGTAGGTAGGTTAGATAGGCATTTAGTGGTGACTGGTGAGTCATATTTTAGCTGAATGCAGGACGGAGCCAGATTTTAATACAGGAGTAAAAAATAAATTTTATTAGGGGTCAAAATTTAAAAATATATATATTTTTACATCATATGAACGGTGTTGAACTTTGACGTGGGTCTATTTTTTTCTGAAAAAAAATAAAATGTAACCAGGGGGTCAGGGGTATGCCACCATATAGCTCTGCTCTGACCGAAAGAGCCCAACCCAAAAAGAATAAATTATACTTTTAAACAAAGAATTTTAAAAGATATATAATTCAATTTCATATATCACAATTATTTATGTTATAGAAATGTATCTTCTAATTATACATATCTATTACTATATTACAATATTATAAAAATCATATAAATTGAATTTGTAAATTAATATTATTAGATAATGTGAAATGACTAGAATATTCATATTTTAATTTACAATTGAGATTAATTAATTTTATAAAAGCAACAGTTTAGATTTCAGTCATATCAAATATTATTATGTTTTGCAATAAAAAAACTATGCATTGAAAAAAATATTATATTTTGTACATTATTTTTATTAAATAAATAATTAATTTTATCCAAAATTAAAGAATTTAGACAAAATAATATATATATATATATATATATATAATTTAAGAGGATGAATGAGCGATTCCACGCTAGTGACATAAAAATGCACAAATATACTTAATTGTTAAAATAATTATAAATTTGCGTTATATACTAAAATTTTGTCTCGTCAGAATCCTCGATAAGCCCCCCTCACCTTACGTGGCATACACAAGGATATGCTGATGATCCTGATTAATAAGACAATTTGATGCATTAGTAAACAAATGAGAAGGATCCAAATCTGCCATTATTTTTGTCAATAAAGAGTTATACTTTTAAATTAAAAAATATAAAAGAAAATTCTAAAAATATAAAAAAGTTTATAGATATATTATTTTACTTGTCGATTGATAGCTTATGAAATTTCATATAATTTCATTAATATTTGATAGTTCATCAAAAATTATCAAATTTAATAGTTTTTCACTAATTTTTCAACGGTTTTTAAATTAACGGTCATTGATGAATTATCAAACATTAATAAAAATTACATGAAATTTGATGGGCTATCAATCTATAAGTAAAAAATATATCTATGAATGTTTTTCTAATTTTAAGATTTTTTATATTTTTTAAATTTAAAAATAGAACTATTATTTTCCAAAAAAAAAAATAGCAGATTTAATCCAATGAAAAGCACCATGCATACAAGACAACACGAAAAGAATTATTAGTGTACTATGTTTTCTGCACTTCTGCACAAAAAGGCCGGGCACATTAGCCAGAACAGCACGTATTGACCACAACACTATGCCTGCTTATAATTTATAAATGCAAGCCAGCAATATAAGGCCCGTTTTATTTTTTTGGTTCAGGCTTTTGGATTTGAAGTTACAACCATTTTCGTTGGGTGCCCTTGTGAAAATTCTGGTTTGAGAACTTCTGATCATGGAAATAGGTGACCAACACAAGCAAAAACCGTTTGAAAACTAGATTTTGCAAAAAGCAACTCCGACTGATTTTTTGCATGGTGGCTTGCTCCATTTAAGATTCTACTTTCTACAATCAGGCTTTTGTAAATTCTTAGCGTTCATAATAAAATGCAGCATCTCTACCGATCAAAGGTTTTACCCTAAAATTTAAAACTTTGGGGCTTTGTCTGGCCAAGTCTCAAATCGTCCATTGGTGGATCAAATATCAAATCTAAACGTCAAACCCAGATTGCAAAAATATTGATGTATTGAAATCCGGGACTAAATTCACAGATCTTACTAGAGGTGGAGAGGTGAAATGTGTCGGGTTCGGATCAGGTCGAGTCAAGTTAGATTTGTTTGATTTTTTTAATGACCGTGTCAGATCAATTTAAGTATTAATTATTTTTTTCATATTTTTGATTGATTTTAGTCGGAACGTAAGCTATTTAATCTCAGATTGAGCCGGATGATCAAATTAAATTGATATTATGAAAAATTAGATCAGATCAAAATCAAACTGAACAAGTTTATCGGATCTAATATTGAAACCGCTTGGTACATGATGTAGCTTTTGTTGTTCTTGTTACCAAACTAGGCTCTTGACTGTTCACTCATAGATCAAATTCACATGAAAATTTATCCTAAATGACATTAACGGACTTATCTAGTCCATGTATTTTTAATCGCACGATCAAAACTAGCAACTTCGGTTACAATACAGATCGAGTGTATGTATTTTTAATATCATTTTTTTTAAAAAAAAAACTATCTAACTCATACTTTATTTATATCCCTTAAAATTAGACTTACACAAATCTTATCCTCATTCATTAAAAATAAACGAATAACGAAATGATAATAAATACTAATGAATAATATTAATATATCAATTAGTTTTATTGTCATTCGTGACTCGTTCATTTCATATAAATACCTCTATTTTACTAATATAAAATCAAATTTTAAATCATTATTAAGTAATTTTAATTTTCTATATTGAAAAAAGAAGAAGAGGAAGTTAATTCGCAGTTATGAAAGCAATTAATTTTGTATTGAAAAAAGAAGATAACTACTACATAAGATAATTATATTTGAAATAATATAAATTATTTTTTTCATAATTTATTTTATAAGGTAATGGATACTAATGACCTTTACCTGTATTCATTCATTTAACAACAATCGTTTGCCCACCCATATAAATTAAGTTAACAAAAAGTTTTACCCATACATATTTTATAGAATATGATAAGAATCAAATAATTTAGTACAAATATGATAAGAATCAGATAAATTAGTAAAAAAAAATATCATTGACCGCCCTAGATCAAAAGCACAAAAAAGGAATAACTCCCCTGCCTATAAACACACCTGAGAAGGAGATGATCCCTTCCTGAAATATAAACCTTTAAAACAAAACAAACATATACAGAAATAAAATAATTTCCCTTCATATAAGATTTTACATGATAAAAAGCAAATACCTGAAACATGCATATACAGAGAAACAACAATTGTCAAATGTTCATACAATAACCCAACCCGCAACTTCAATTCAAACTTTTGATAATTTACACACTAGATGTTGCACCCATCCTGCACCAAATCGAACATTACATGGCTACATTAACCGATAAAGAGCTAATTTATATAACATATTGAAGATGATGAGATGGGCAGGAAGATGAAAAATAAATACTACATATGCAACAACTAAAAGCCGCAGATAAAAATTGAACCTCCTTCCCAGACAAATCCCTCAGTGCAGATGAAAGCATGCTGATAAATGCACACTCCAAGTATTTGGCACACACTAAATGCCTTCAATCAAATGCAGTAAAGATCATTCGGCAATATCTCAATGGTGAGTAAATTACACAAGTGGCTCTTGGTTATACCACCATTGCCCCTAAACATTTCAAATTGAATCATATTATGTCCCTATCAGTATACCCAGCTGCAAAAATGGCCAGTATTGATTTTGCTATCATATTTACCCATAATATAACATCTTTGGCTCATTCTTCACTAATGCTGGGTGCTAAGTTTATTTCTTCCTGAAAGACAATATGAATAACTTTCAAACTCTTGGGATAAAATAAAAATAGCTAATTTACTGGCCAATTGTGTAATTTACTCTATTATGTTTGCTCTTGATCTTTTATATTAAATGACATGCTGCCCTCGGGATTAACACGGCAGTTAGATTCAGGATTCAAATGATCTTTGCCAGCCTTTTGAGCGCGACCAAGTGTAGATTTGCCCAATGGTTGCTTCCTAGCTTCTCTCCCTACAAGCAATTAATAAAACAACAAAAATTAGCTCAAAATCAGGCATAATTCAATAGAAATTGAGAAAAAAACTTTTGGATAGGAGGATTCAGACTGAAGATATTTAAATGGTATGGAACAGTCACCATCTCTCTCAACAGGGACATAGATGCAACAAGAGGTCTACCCAGTGTGCAACCAAATTTTTGGAGGTCTTATGCTCAAAACACATTAAGACATAAATTCTAGAATTGTGAACAACACCTCTCCATACTGTATACACCAGATAGATCTAGAAAAACAATACAAAAGGAAAAACAGAAACAGCACAAATGCATTATAGAATCTTCAAGTTGAAGCAAACCATTATTAGGAAGGGAGAGTCTCTTGTGAGCCTGCAGGTCCATCTGAACAGCCCTCTCTCTTGGGTTACTGTAAGAACGGGCCCCAAGACCTGATGGGTGTGAAACTGCCTCAGAATCATCCTGAATTACTGCCTTCACCTGGAGAAATCACCAAAACCAAAACACAACTTGGGATCGAATGATAAAGGAATTCAACTGATGGTCGGCAACAGTGATACATGATGAATGAACCTTTACTTCTTTCCAATAGGTTTGTTCTATTAGATTGAATAAAAACCTAATACTGAACCCCATGACAGAAGTACCAGTACCTAGCCCTTGATCGAAGATGTAATCCATTACCTTTGATTTAGCTGATGCTGATCGGGTTGAGGAAGACCCGCTCCCTTCTGACTGAGATGGTCGAGCCTTGTTCAGAGTGGAAGATACAGGCTTCTTAGCAGAAGCAGGTACACTACCTGCAGTCTTATTGTATCCACCATAGGTTTCAGCCTGTACCGTCTTAGGTTCCTTCACTGTTTCTGGACCGTCCTTTGTGCTGGGATCAAGCAAACGATTCTCCCAAGGTCTGACAGCCATCCATCTTTCTAGCCAGTTCCAGCCCCAATTATTCTTATCAGGTTCAAGCCCAGTAGGAGGCAGTCCCTGTCTCAACCCAGCTTGCCACTGCAATGAAACCAAAGTTCAAAGTTAGCCAATCCAAAAGATACAAACTATTTTGGCAGGGAAAATTCTGATAAGTTGCTGAAAAGGAAATAAATACCTGATGAGTTAATGCATATGCCATGGCTCTCTCTCGCTTGGCAGCTGCTTCTTGTCTCTTTATTATTTTTGCTTGTATTTGCTCAACTGACCCAATACTGTCACACCATCCTTCCTGAAAACAAAAGAGAACTTACAAAATGCATACTTGAATTTATCTATGGAATGTCATTCAAATACAGATAATATGTAGAAGGTTTGGACTTATGAGAACATTCAAATAGATAAACTCATTTCACGTATCATATAAATAAAGCTACTACCATGAATCCATAGACTGTGGTGCATCGCTCCGTGAAAAATGTAGTCCATGCTTTGTTGTGGTGTGATAGCGTTGAATAAGAAGTTGGAAAAGTAAGAAAAAAGAAATCTAAACACTTGTTTCACTTGTACAAATGTTCAACTTTTAAATTGGAGGTGAGCAGTCACAGAATATTCTAATGAAATACCGTCTAAAAGATGACAAACACTGAGGCAAAATAGCATAATAATATGTTAATCAAACAAAAGTGAGTTAACTGGTACTATTATTTTGAATATTCATGAATTTTATGTTATTTTACATTTTTATATGATTATATGAATTATCTCCTAATGTTGATGTCCATAATGTCTTAAAAGAAAATGCAAGATTACATTAATATTCGGAGTATTTTGGCACAAGCAAATTAAATAAGTGCACCATTATCTTAATAGCAAGCTCTTTAATAGTAGCAGTACATCAGGTGTTTTGAATATTCATGAATCTTGCAAAATGTATTTATATACTAACAAGTATATCTGACTAAATTCCGCGATAAAATGATAAATATGAACTTGGTAAGTCTTTTTTGATATAAAGATAAAGTAGTTCTTTGTAAAAAGCTCATGAGAAAGACACCTCAATTTCTTTGACACGATTCTCTTGAACAGGCCGAGGCTGGGCCATGTGTTGACCAAGTTGACTTTCCAGTGTCATACGAACTCGACGGGCCCGAACACGAGCCTGGACCCGCACAAGTGCTTGCATGCACCTGAGAGTGGTAGCTGCTTGTTTTCTAACAATGTGACCTCTCACAAGGGCTTGAAGCCGGACCAACCCCTTCAAGGCCCTCAAAGCTCGTCTAGCCTGAAAGATTTCAAAATCACCTAATTACTAATCAAAGATGGAAAAATGACCAACAATTCTATATAAAGAACATTGTTGTTTTTATCATGATTGATGGTGGGTTTTTTTTTCCAGAATTTCCCAACTGATGTGATTTTCAACTGGTGTAGCCAAATATGAACAAACACTACCTGATATTCCTCAGTTATGCAAACATGCACTTGGATGTCTGCAATTAATCACAGAGGGGCACCAAACAGACAAAGGAAAAGGAGTCAAATTGATACAGGTAACACACAAGCAAAGCACATAGCAGTTCACACCAGAAACATATTGATTGATACAATACCAGAGAGTACATAACAATCATTCTGAGAAAATTATATGTTCTGAACAAATACCAGAAAAGCTCGAAAAGTGGTTTGAATAAGAGTAGCAGCCTGATTCTCTCTATGAATTGTATCAGCTTGGGACAACTCTTGCACTTGAACCAAGGTAGAAGCCATGTCAGAGCTGGAGACGACATTTGTGTCAACGGTGCTTGCACCGCTTGCTGCTGTGTCATCTTGAAGTGGCACCAAAATGGCTTCAGGACTGTTTACTTCTCTATTCTCATGCTGGACCTCATTTGCCACCTCTTTCTTCTTTATTATCAAAATTGTAGAAATGATTCTTTAGTAGCTCAAAATTACAAACTCAAGACTAAAAAACTGGCTGTATAAAGACTATAAAACTGCCCTTGCACTGGCTGCTAGACCAAAGTTACTATTTTTTATTTCTTGTAGTCAGTTTGCAAGTTGTATGGTTGGGGTATGCAACTAGATTACATTTAGGCATTGCCCCAAGTTTATTCTCCCTTCTTGTCTTTGCCAGTAATAGGCTCTGGTCCACTCCATTTTAGGATGCACTTCGACTTTGTACCTGATCTTATATGCTAGGGTCTTTTCTACAATGCAACTAGTCCAAATTATCCAGACTTACAATGGTCAAGGTTCTATTTCCATAAATTGCATCTCAATCAATAATTTGATGGCACCACTCAACTGTCTTGCTATAGAAAACTCTCTTTTGCAATGACCCACTTTAGGTTTTTTAAAAAAAAAATCCTACCAGGATTTCCACTTGTCTTTTCAACTTTTGGTGTAGTTGTAAACCACATTCTCAATAAACACAAGTGAATATCATCACCCTAATCCCCCCCCCCCCCCATTTTTTTTTCCTTTTTTGGCTACAAGGAAAAAGAAGCATTCAATAAAAACTGTACATCATCCTTTAAATGACTTACATCTCCATCCTTTTTATGTTGACCTGCCTTATCTGATTTCTTGACTCCAACTAGTGATTTCATCCATTTAGCTGAGATACCCATTTTTTTTATTTTGCTTACAGTACAGCAGCCTGAAAGACAAAAATCAAGCAATGATAAATACTAATAACAAATTATATCATTTCCATTCAAGACACAAAGCAACTGAGAAAGGATAGCTGATAGAAACAACATGACAATTAAGGGAACTTATCTACTATCAAATAAAGGTGATCAATTGACAGTATGCGGATACTAATACAAATAAATGTTCCCAAACCAGCTCTGATTAAACAATCTGGTCAATAAATAGAATGTAAAGCGAGAATTTCATTATTCTGTAAAAAAAAAAATCATCATTACTAATTCTTTTTTTTTAAATCCCTATACAGAAAAAAAAATACACAGTAGTATTTGGCAATGTACGCAAATTTAATTATACTACGAAATGGAACAAGAACCGACAGCATCAAATTGTTAATATAAAAAGGCAAAAAAAAAAATAGCATTATGTTTTGAGCCGTTGACACGCAGTAAAAGAAAAAAAGCAAGAAAAATGACGAAGGAATGTTCTCTGGAAAGAAGGAAACAGATCAACCCGATTCTGCTCTGAAAACTAGTCAAATTCGAGAAAGTAAAATCTCTGCACTTAAAATTCACCTAAACAGTATAATAATTTTTTTCTGAACAAGAACGATTGCAACGAGTAAGAATTGAACGCAGATTTTACCTCATCCATGAAAAGGCAAGAGAAGAGACGCGATCTGACTGCGCATAACTAAATGTTATACCAAATGTAGCATCACTATGGAGATTCTTAAAGGGGTTGAAACTTGAAAGCGAGTAGGAGAGTATATAGCAGATCTGCGAATCTCCAGAGAGGAATCGAAGCGAACAAAAGGAGAAAAAGGGGGGAAATTGTCCTGATTGCAGCCCAAAGCTGAAAATATGCTAAAGGGTTTAATAAAATCTCTGCCTCCCTCGTCTTCTCTCTCTATCTCTCTCTATCTCTCTCTAAACGTAGAAAGGTCTTTTTCCCATATCCTTTTCTCTGGTCCTGTCGGAAGTCGGAAGTTTTTATTATCGCACCCTTTTATCTCCCGAACATTTTTATTTACAAAAGAAAACGGAGACTCGCTGAGAGAGTCGGAGGGACTGAGCGAGAGGAACGAAACAAAGATTAAAAACAGTTTTCAAGTTTTAACGTTCTACTGGAGCCTGGACTCTGGAGCAAGGGGTGAATTTCACCGAAATATTAATAATAAATTGGTCTCCAGTCGCCGCGCGATTACTCTGCCACGCATTGTCTCCGTATTTCCGTAACAACTAGTACATAATTGTACTTAATCTGAGCCGTTCGATCTGAAATTAACGGTTCAGATCTGGTTAGACTCCACAATGAAATGTGTACCATTGCAGAGGAGTAATTTCTCGGTAGGGGTCGTCGAGTCAGGCGAGTGGCGACCTTTCATTAGTTGGGTTAAAGGACGCTTTCTCATAATGCAAATCACTCGAGAAAATGCTTCTTAAATAAGAACTCATCATTAAAAAGAATATGATCTACCTCTCCGAGAAATTGAAAGCTTGAAATAGTGATTTGTCGGCGGATACCGCTGGTACGGGCCGGGTACACCCGTGGCAGGCGGTGAGTACGACGGGTAGACGGGTACGGCGGGCACGGATAGACGGTTTTTTTTTTCAAAACCGTACCCTACCCGTCTCATACCGTGCCCGTCACGGTACACGGCACGGGTACTCGGCACACGGGTCGGCGGGTCGAGAACGGATGGGTCGGCGAGTCAAACGTTATAACGGTTTACTGAACCGTTATAACGATTTATGAAACATTATAATGTTTCAGAAAACCGTTATAACGATTTATGAAACGTTATAACGTTTCAGCAAACCGTTATAACGATTTATGAAACGTTATAACATTTCAGCAAACCGTTATAACGATTTATGAAACGTTATAACGTTTCAACAAACCGTTATAACGACGGGTACACGGGTACGGGCACGGGCGACGGGTACGCGGGCGACGGTAAACGAGTACAACAGGTTTTTTTCAAAAAAAAAAACTGACCGGCTCTTCTCAAACCCGTACCCATCTACCCGTCTATACACGGACACAAGTACGAATACCGCAAGTACCGGGCACGGATACACAGGTACGGATTGTAGCCGACGGGTTTTAGCAAACCTCTAGCTTGAAATGCGAGTCATCAAAAAATTGAGCCCACATCGTTGAGGACCTGAGTTATAGATAGAATCATATAGAACTTAAAAGTGAGTGTTCTTATCCCTTAAATTTGACCCCAATCTTAAAATTGAAAAGAAGAAGTTTGGAGCATGAAGCAATCATTAATTTTTCTTGAGCCAAAAGAGTTCTTATCCCTTCTATCTTTCTTTTAAGGAGATCCATGATGTAATTAGAGATCCAATTCATAAATCGAGATGTTAGAACTCGTGAGATGTGCAAACTCACCATGCGTACCGCACGGATGAGTTTGAGGGGGATGTTAGAGGTATAGGTTGAGATGAATAGAATTGTATAGGAGATATTTTGTGAGGTGTGATGTGAGAGATGTTTAGTGTTTAATATTAGTTAGTTAGACAATTAGTCTATAAATAAAGGCTTAGTCATCGTAATCAATTCATTTCAAAATAATCAAGGATTGTTTCACTCTCTCATTCTATCACTAATGAACAGAAAAGAGGGAAAAACTTTATTTTCCCTTTTCTTTTCCCGTTTGAATGATTAAAATTTAGAATGGTAAACAGAATATTTGAATTAACTAAAGCAATTTTTACAAAACCAATTGCTACAATACCAGTTTTCTCAAAATTAGATGAAATCAAATCATGTGCCGCAATAATGAGAATAATTTTATCTACATGATCTTTCTTAAAATAATTTTTATTTCCTCAAGAAAATATTATGCGGTAAACATGAAAAAAAAGATAAAAAACTATAATTCTTTATGCGTAACGATACCGGATTGAACTAGCAAAAGACTATAAAATACACAATAGAAGACACACCTGTTATGAACAATAAACAAAGAGCAGATCCCCAAAAAAAAACACTGGTGATTGAATTAGTATTTACAGTTCAAACTTTGCGTCTGCTTTTGATATTTGTTGTTGTTGGATGTGAATTACATAAAGTGAGATAGAATAGTTGTGTTATTTTCTTCATCGTTACACCTCAACTTGGGGGGGGGGGGGGGTTTAATTGGCGAAAATCATGTAAAGTTATTTGTTCTTATTCCTGTACCTCTAAACCTCTATCATGATTTTATCAACCAAATTAATTCGATACCAATTTTCCCTTCCATTCCGTTCCGTTTCTCTTAGTAACCTGTATTATGTAACGTGCGAGAATCGAGAATTTGAAGATAGCATATTTTGCTCCATTAGTTGGTGGAATAGTCCATGAAACCCAACCCTTTACCACTACGCATAGTTAGTGGCATTTCAATATGTAATGATGATTCCGGTCATTATTTTATTATTTAATTTTTGATTGAAAAAAATATATCATACGGATTATTTCTTATAGTGAGATGGTATTAAGCTGACATACCTAATGTTGTTAAAATTTTAAATTCACAACCTTATTGTCGTTACTCGTTACTAACACAACAACTTGTGAAATGATAAAAAAAATATTCAAGAGGCACTACCTAAATTCCACAGTTTTTATTATTAATAAGTATTATTAAATTAATATTGTTAAAAATAAGAGTGAAAACCGTAAAATTTCAAATCTACGAATGGCGGTACTCATTGTCGAATAGCGCGGACGCAACGCGCCACAATTATTATTGGCGCGTTTTAAAAAATAATGAAACGCCGTTATCATTAGTATTATTATATTATTTATTATTATTATTATAAATATAATTTTAATATTATATTATTATATTACGCCTCCATCTCACTTGCGATGCGATTATGATTATTAATACTTATTATTATTTTTTTGTATATATATAGATTATAAGTAAACGCGATTATGATTATATTTTTATTATTATATTATTATGATTATGATATGGTTATATTATTATGATTATGAATATAATTATTATTATCATGCGTTTTATAAAAAATAAAAATGATTACTTATTATTATATTATTATAAACGCGTAATTATAATTTTTTATTATTATATTACTATATTATGATTATGTTTATATTTTTATTATATTACTATTATAATATTATTATTTATTATGATTATTTTTTATTATGTTGCGTTGATTATAGTTATGATTAATTTATTATTATATTATTATAATTATAATTATTTTTATGATTATGATTAAAAAATTATGAATGGTTATATTATTATGATTATGACTATAATTATTATCATGATTATGATTATGATTATGATTATTATATTATGATTATATTATTAAAATTATGATTATGGCGACTATAATTATTATCATGATTATGATTATGATTATGATTATTATATTATGATTATATTATTAAAAATTCAAATAATTATGATTGTAATTATAATTTTTTATTATTATATTACTATATTATGATTATGTTTATATTTTTATTATATTACTATTATAATATTATTATTTATTATGCCATTTCGTATATTTGAAATTTTACGTTTCTCACTCTTATTTTTAATAATATTAATTTAATAAAACATATTATTACTAAAAACTCTATTTCCTCACTCTTTTTCTCGATCTCTTCAATCTGGATTAAATCTTTATGCTCATCTCATTTGGACAATCTTCAGAGTTTCAATAATAGTTTAAGTTTGATTGATTATTTCGCACCATAATTACTTCATAAAAATCGATTATGGAAAGTAGCTATGCAGTTATTTTCATTCTATCCGATTGGTGATGAACTTAAAAAAAACAATTTTTTGTGTAATTGTGTTTAATGATATTTTTCAAGCTATAAATTTATTAGATTTATTTCTTAATTGGATGTGCTGATGATTTTCTATAATTTTTTAGGTGTAATTGATTTCTTGCGTCATAAATGCTTCACATAAATAGTCATGAAGAGCTACAAAATATAGTAGAGCATATACAATTTTATTAATTAAAATGTAGGACAATTGCAATTTTGTTTTTTTAATATAGCAAAGGACGATGCATTATTTTGGGCAAATTTCTATCCACAATCCTACTTTGTTTCTCAAGTGTAAAAAAAAAATCAAACATGATTTAAAGTTTGACGAAAAAATAATATAAAAAGATCGAGACTCAGTCCCAACCTAAATAATACATTCGAATTAATTCCTGGTTTTCTTCCAAACGGAGGGGGAAAAGTTAAAATCTACGGAACTAAAGGCAGATGTATAATTTTGATCAAGTAATCAAATTATAATAATTTATCATATTCAAATTTATTAACTAATTAGTTACTAAATAAAAAATTAAAATTAATAATTCAAATAAAAAACATACAATAATTCTTATCATAATAAAAAATAAATCAAAATAATAAAAAATTAAGTTGATGAAGAAAATTTTTCTTTACATAATTTTATATTTTAAAATATTTATATAACTTTTTTATTATCTATAATTTTAAATAAATTTTCTTAAAAAATAATTAAATAATCCAGGATACAAAATTAAATTAACAAAAAATTAATCAAAAAATATTACTTTTTAAAATTTAAGAGGTGCCAGAGCCGCTGAACTGCATCCGCCTCTGTACGAAACAATTTATTGATTGGAGTGTAGCTCAAACCAAGGTTTTAAAATGTCCATTTCAATATATTTGCAGTTGATCACTATATAGCGTATATACGATATACGAGTGCATATGCGGTTCAGTATGCGGATATGTATTCTAAAAATTTTTTATAATATTTAAATCAATCATTTATTTTTAAAGAATTTTAATATAAAATAAGAAATATAATAAGATATTAATATAATTTTAAATATTTTACATTAAAAATATCATATAATTAATTTTATAGACTTATTATAATAAATATTTTAAAAAATAACACATATTGTTGAATATACAGATGTATATTCTTTCGAGTGTTCAATCTTGAGAAATTCCAGTTCTATTATATATACAATATCACATCATATAAGCATAAACATCCATATATACGATCATGCGGCCGCATTTTAAAATATATTATGTATATTAAACTAAAAAGTCATTAATAACCGTCATTATAATTTTTAAATAATATGTGAAAAGTTACTTCTGACTATTTTTAGTTATGTAAGATTTATTAAGACAGATTTTAGTAATTATTAATATAGATTATAATATTCTTTTTTTAGTACCGCGTAAAGTTTTATTTCTAAATATATAAAGTTAATTTAGCGTTTCAACAACATCATGAATCCATTACAAATCCAATTTGATCTTAACTCCACTGACTATTTATATTAAAAAAATACTATTTACATCAAAACAATAAGTCATTAGTACTTGCTATAAGTCAACATCTGTGTGAAGCTATTTATAGTTAATAATCTTCTTATTAATAGTAATCATATTGTATATTAATGATAAAATAAAAATGATTCATTAAGCACCTTGTTCTAAATCATATTAGACTATTTATATCTAATTATATGTTTATTATTAGTAAAATTATAATTATTTATATATGATTTTAGTATTCCTTCAAAAGTTGAAGGTAGTTGTGTGCATTCTCGTCAATATTCATATCGTAACTATTTAGACTAGATATTATGTTTATTCGTAATAGCATAGTGATGAAATAATTATTAAATAAACGGTTTAATTTATGACAATCATATGGATGCGAAGAAACAAATTTGAATATTTGGCAACTGATTACAAAAAAAACTTTTAAGATACAAAAGTTGGCTTTTAAATCAAAATTGATTACATGAAAGAATAAACAAACCTATACTTATTCTTAGTATAAACAAAATCAAAATAACATACAAAATCATAGGCTTGAATAAGTTCCTCAAAATTTTATATCATTTAATGTTATCTCAAAATGACAACACACCAAAACTTTTTGTAAGAAAAACTTAAATTTAACAAGGAAAACTTAAATTTAGAATTACAAATAAAAAACTTCAACTTAGTTTCAGAGTAAGGCCTTGAAATAAATGAAATCAATCTAGTTTAAGAATGTAATGATCGAAAACACACGAAACCTTTCATTAGACTTTATTTCTCCAACTAGCACTATAAATTCTTGTGGATAGAAGGATTGATCATGCCAAATGAATGAGGCGCAAAGTGAAGTGATGAAAAGTGTTGGAAGAAAAATATATGGAGCCAATGATATGTAAGTAAGAAAATAAGAGCACTCCTAATCAGATAAAAGAATAAAAAAAATATATATTTTTTCTCTCTTTTGAAAATATATTTTGGAGATAGAATTTTAAATAACAGTTTTTTTTTTAAATCAATAGAGTGGTATCTAAGAGACTCATCCAAAATTAGAAATTATTTTAACCGTTTGTGCTAAAAATGGAAACCAATGGCTTGGAGATAGATTATGGGGATAAGCGTCTGGGATTACAATAATTTTCCTTTAAAATAATGGCTCAGACTGAAACATGTTATTTTAATAGACGGCCCATGAATCCATCCGAATAAGACACTTTAGTCCAAATTTTCTACATGCACGTGCAGGCATGCATAATCTAAATCTAAAATTAATTAATGCTTCGTTCAAACTAAAGGGTTTGGTACTTCATTTATACCAACATCAACATGCATAATCTACATGCAGGCAGGCACACATATCAACAATTTAATAGTATTATTAAATCATAAATATTTGATCATCTAAAAGTATATTTTTTTGAGTTACAAATAACAATATAAACAATTCAATTTTAAATGTTTGTAAAAAGTTAGTCATTCGAGTCTCACCTCTTAGATGTTATCTTTTCACTGACTCAAATATTAGTTCTGGTCTAAAATTGTAAATGTAACGTCACATCAAAACTAGCAATTTTTTTTAATAATAGAATAAAAAGGAGATAAGGGATTAAATCATTAAGAGATCTAACAAAACTAGTAAACTATTTGCAGGAAAAAAATGAAAATACTTTTACTAACTAAATAATTACTGTTCCCATTGCAAAGTTTCAACTTAACCAAGAAAACAAATACATTCGAATTAAAAATGAGGTCGAATTAATTGAAAATTTGAAGTCCTTCTCCATCTAGTGGCAACGGGCAACCTCATGGTTCTAGATCCTTCTCTTTACTTTCGATTATTTTCCCGTAGACCTGTTCTATCGCAAGTGATCGGACATACCAAATGATATGATGATATCCCATGATCCCCATCCGGCTATCCCGGGTCATTGTGAGGAAGCAATTTATTGGTCCATTAAACCAGGTTTTTTCTGCACGACATTATCTAGCCTACTCGTCTATTTGCCTCTTGTTTGCTTTCAAGCTTCTCATCTTTGTTCTCTACCCCTGCATTGTCGACTCGTGCTTCTATCCTTCTCTATCCGTTTGCGCGCATGTGAGATACCTCGCTGTCGGGAAAGATGTTTGGTAGAGCGCCAAAGAAGAGCGATAACACAAGGTATTATGATGTCCTTGGGGTTTCCAAGGATGCATCGCTGGATGATTTGAAGAAAGCCTATCGCAAGGCGGCGATGAAGAACCATCCTGACAAGGGAGGAGACCCGGAGAAGTTATCTTCCTTCTTGCAGTTGATTGATAGATCGATCGATCGATCGAAATTTTAGTTTTAGCTATGCGTAGTTACTTTCTCTTTGCCTGTTGGAGTGAAGATTTTTTTGTTATGATATACATTTTAAAGATAAGACTAGTGTGTGAAAAATATTTCAATTTTTTTCGTTGCTGTGTGTTGACAATCTGGAATTACATGAAGTTATTTTTTTCATGCTATGCCTGACTAGTTAATTGACGCCATACCTGAGAAAGCTAGAATCTGGAAAGGTACTCTAAAAGAAATTATACTCGCAACACCAAATTCTGTACCTGTTGCTTGTACCCAATGTTAGGTATAAAGGTTCTTTGAAAACATATATTTCAAAATTTAAGTTAGAGACTGTGTATTCTTGAAAATGCTACCTTATATTGGGATGCTGATAAGGGGTGTAATTGTTACTCTTATGAGTAAGTATTTTTGATCTGTCATGATGAATCATTTTTCAGCTGGAAGTCTATGCATTGTGATATAATATAGTTACCGGATACTGAAATACTAATTTCAATTTCTTATCCGTCTAGCGTCTAACACATTAGCTATTTGCTCTTTCAGTTTAAGGAGTTGGCACAGGCATATGAAGTATTGAGTGATCCAGAGAAGCGTGAGATTTATGATCAGTATGGTGAAGATGCTCTCAAGGAAGGTATGGGTGCTGGAGGCGGTGGCCATGACCCGTTTGATATCTTTCAATCCTTCTTTGGTGGAAGCCCATTTGGAGGTATATTTAGTTTCCACAGTAACAAATTGCACTTACTGTCAAAGTGAGATATAGTGATATACTGTTAATTTGCCTGAACAAGAAGCTAAAAAAATAAAAAAAGAATTGCTTAGATGTTATTGAAATACATATTACCAACTCGTTTTGAATATTTTTTTTATATTTGGGGGTTGAAGGTGGCGGTAGCAGCAGGGGCAGAAGGCAGAGGAGAGGAGAGGATGTGGTGCATCCTCTCAAGGTTTCTCTTGAGGAGCTTTACAACGGAACTTCCAAGAAGCTCTCTCTTTCTCGTAATATCATTTGTTCTAAGTGCAGTGGGTCAGTAACTTTTCTGAATAATGTTTCATAACCTATTGCAGTTGTTTGCCATTTCAAAGCTTGGTTTTTGCCTGCCTATTTTTTTCTGAATTGACATGATGTTTGGCATCAGTATCAACAATGCGACAAAATAATAAAGTTTATAACCCTCAGACCTATAAAGTTATGAGGATTATAAATTTTATAATCCTCTGACAAAAATTCTACAGAAGACTGTTCAATACAGTAAATTTCAATCATAGAAATTTGAGCTACCTTATTATTAGTTATTCTGTTTGGAGGAGGACTAAGAACATGACATTTGCTATCTGAGACCTTTGATAGATATTGAGTGGGGTTACTGAATTTTTTTTTTTACAATGAGCTAATAAAGTTCTTTGTAATGATAGAAAAGGATCAGACTGGTCAGTGCAGTAAAATTCAATCATAGAAATCTAAAGCTACCTTATTATTACTTTTGAGGAGGGCTAAGAACAAGAAACTTGCTATCTAAGACTACTGATAGATATTGAGTGAGGTTGCCTAATTTCATTTTCAATGAGCTAATAAAGTTCTTTGTAATGACAGAAAAAGATTAGACTGTTCAATATTAGTAACTTTCAATCATAGAAATTTGAGCTAACTTATTATTAGTTTAGAGGGCTAAGAACATGAAACTTGATATACAAGACCATCGATAGGTATTGAATGAGGTCGCCTAATTTTTTTTTACAATGAGCTAATAAAGTTCTCTGCAATACAGAAAAGGATCAAAATCTGGTGCCTCGATGAAATGTGGAGGTTGTCAGGGGACGGGCATGAGGGTGTCGATCAGGCAGCTAGGCCTGTCAATGATCCAGCAGATGCAAAACCCTTGCAATGAGTGCAAAGGAACTGGGGAAACAATAAATGAGAAGGATAGGTGCCCCCAGTGCAGGGGTGAGAAAGTCGTGCAAGAGAAGAAGGTGCTTGAGGCTGTGGTTGAAAAGGGGATGCAGAATGGCCAGAAGATCACCTTCCCTGGAGAGGCTGATGAAGCTGTATGTGTTGATCTATTTGTTCATTTCAGATCCTAATTTATTGTTTTGGAGTATTAGCTTGAAGAAGGCTCAGATTTCTTGTTTTATTGATGCATAACTGCAGAATTGAGTATTAACCTTGCGGCCTAGTGCTGCCATATTGGCTGGGTAACTGGTACTATATGATGGGTTCAGGAAGCCTTGCGCCTTGAAATTTATGATGGGAACAACTCTTCTTGATTTACCACTGGGGATATGAGAATAATATTTTCAGCTATCTCATGTCCATAACTCTTCTTTTCTTATTAATAAAAATACGGTAGGCCTTTGGCCTTCTCTTAAAAAAAAATATTTTCAGCCATCTGTTTCATTAGTTAATTTCCATCGATTCTTTTTTATAACAAGGATATTACAAGGTGTTTTTGGGGAGTATGCTTATTCCAGGAAGAGGGCCTAACAGATGCATATTGTGTTTTTTGTCCAGCCTGATACAGTAACTGGAGACATCATCTTTATACTCCAACAGAAGGATCATCCCAAGTTCAAGAGAAAGGGCGACGACCTCTTTTATGAGCACACCTTATCTCTCACCGAGGCGCTTTGTGGGTTCAGCTTAGTTCTTACTCATCTTGACAACAGACAGCTCCTTATAAAGTCCAATCCTGGTGAAGTGATCAAGCCTGGTAAGCATTTTCACTTCAAGTACTAAGTATCTGCTGTCTTTGAACATGGACAAGTGAATGTATTTGAGCCTGGCTAACTAGTACCTAGAAATTTGAAATGTTTGGTCCATATTCACTGTTGCAAACTGTGGGCATTGGAACTTCTAAAGGCCCAACTCCTATGCTATAAACACAGATCAATTCAAGGCAATAAGTGATGAGGGCATGCCAATGTATCAGCGACCATTCATGAAGGGGAAGATGTACATCCACTTCACAGTAGATTTCCCCGACTCACTGACACCTGACCAATGCAAAGCCCTTGAGTCAGTGCTACCACCAAAGCCTGCACAGAAGATGACAGACATGGAACTGGATGAGTGTGAAGAGACGACTATGCATGATATCAACATTGAGGAAGAGATGCGACGAAAGCAGCAGCAGGCTTCCCAAGAGGCCTATGATGAGGATGACGATATGCATGCAGGTGGCCAGCGCGTGCAGTGTGCCCAGCAATAAAATGCGTTGCATAATTAGTGTATGGTGACAGGATTCTCATGTTTGCTCTTGTTTCCTTGAGAAGTTCTAGGGTCTTTCTAAAATCGTGCTATTTGAAGTGTGTTAGTGGAGCTGATTATATTAAATTCTTTCTTTTTATTCGTGTCTTCCCCCTAGTATAAAGTTAATAGATGCGTCTGGGGAAAAGATAAAATAAAATGACGACAGATTTAAGTGGTTTGGTTTTTTCTTTCCTCTTTTTTTTTTTTTTTTTTTTTTTAAAAAAAAAGGAGAAGGTGATTGATCTCGTTGTTATGAAATAATCTCTTTGATTGGATGCCACTCGTTTACCGGGGACGAGGTAAGACAGCGACTATTGAATATGGGTCATTTCATATGCTTCCAGCAGTTGATGGCTCCATCTTATTCTCTCTAGTCTTTGCGTAATGACAGTTTCAGATTATCGTGGAAGAGCTCTTATGTTAGCCTGTTAGGCTATTTCAGAGATAGAGATTCCGTGCTTACGTGCTTAAGGTGGTTTCAATTAGTAATTTGGACTTCATAGATAGAGATCCTTTTTTTTTTTGGTAATTGTTCTGCCTTAACATCTTATCGTTGTGTTGCTGTACTTCCAGTTTCGGTGACCAACAAAGCACTTTGATAGCTGTAGCTTGGAGTCTATTAATGGTGTTTGGATGATGAAAGAATTAGTGCAAAAATAATATTGTTTGGGTTAGTAATTGAGAATAGTGTGAGGTTAGTGATATCTCGAGAAATATAAGAAAGAAATATAAGAAAGTGTTAATTTTTACTATTTTGAGTTAGTAAAATATTGTTTGGATAATAACTTAAGAACAATAGAGAGAATAGTTAAAATAATTAATTATTATTTTAGTATTTTATTTAATAATAATATTTATTTAATATTATTCCATATTAATATAAAAGAAAAAAATATTTTTTTATTATTTTCACTACTCTTATGGCCACTAATCTACTAATCTAACATTTTTTATGAGTTAACGGATTAACACTGTTCTGTTGTTATTTTCGATTTCGTTTTTGTATTTAAATGGTTGCTAACTCGAGAACAGTACTATTATTCCGAGAATAGTGTTATTCTGCACCATCCAAACACACCCTAATAGTTTTACTCTCTTTTTTTTGCTTTAATTTTCTAAGAAACAGACATTTATACAGTTATACTGTTTCAATGGATTTACTCCGTTTTACTCCACGAACAAAAAATTTCGTCCAGAAGTTTAGTGAAATTTGTGAAGTTATGTAAGAGAATTAAATTGATTATTTTTTATTATTGTTTCATTGGATGTTTTTTTTTATTAACTTTCACAATGCTCGAAAGAAAACGAACCCTTTTGAACATTATATCATGCCATTTCAAAAGAAGAAGAAATATTATAGAATGAATTATCTTAGCGCAAAAGGAAAACAAGTACAAGGCAACGTTGTGATCTGTCATCTGTGCTGTGGATCGCCGTATTGAAATGATTACAAGTTCTTGTATCAAGTCCTGTTGCACGTCATGATGAGTACAGTTCGAAGGATATTTTATTTCGACTGTTTTAACTAAATTCCATTATACAAATCGTCACTTCTTAATTCAGAAACCTTGGAGGCTCAGCATTTCTTGAAAGCACGGTTAGATCTTTTTAGTTATTTTCTCGTTGATGCTATTACCAATATTTGAAACTGAGTAATGCATAGCCTTACCCGTGTATATATATGTTCATTCCAAACTACTATACTAAATTTCTTCGTTATCCCAATATATAAATCAAGATGAATCTCTATTGCAGGTAGTTCACAAGTGGGAAGACGAATACCAATTAAGGGGCAGGCAAGATCAAGCTAGATTTCTCATCAAGTTAATTTTCAAATGGAACATTTTTAATATGAGATGCGAATTAATGTTTTTGACCTCTAATATTAATACCAAGTTTCGAACGAACAACCTTGCTTACAAAAGAGAGCAATTTACCTAGTTATTAAACTATGTATTAGTCGTCGTTCTTAACCTTTAAGCTATTTAATTTGTTTTCTCAGTCAACGAAAACCAAACACGTTATAAACTCTTTACAAAAAAGTCATGTCAAAACGTCCACCGTAATGTGCCCCCCATCTCTCTCTCTCTCTATATATATAGTCCGACCGTAATGTGCCCCCCTCTCTCTCTCTCTCTATATATATATATAGTCCGACTATAGTGTTTTGTAAAGCACAGAAGCGTTGTGTGCTTTGTGTTCTATTTTTAATTTCAAGTCAGAAATAATTGATCCGAACCGTTGAATCTAATCTTCATATAAAAATCTATTAGTAAACTAAATTTTATATTTTTTTAATTTTTTTTGCTATTTTTTCTGATGAGGAGAAAATGACTTGATCTGAGAATTCTGGTTCATCCAAAAATGATGGTTTTCCCCCTATCCAAAAAATAGCAAATAAATTCTAAAAAATAGAAAATTTGATTTACTAATAAATTTTGATATGGAGATTAGATTGAGCGGTTTGGATCGATCATTTTTGACTTAAAATTAAAAATAGAGCGCAAAACACACAATACTTTTGTACTTTGCAAAACATCATAGCCTAATTATATATATATATAGTGCTATGCATAGCACAGATCGCCCTCGTGCTATGGATCGTTCTTCATTTTCAAAGTTTAAATGATCGATCCGAACCATACAAAATGATTTTTATATGAATAGCTCAATGTAGACTAAATTTTATATATTTTTAGAATTTTTCACTATTTATTAAGATAGTTATAAAATCACTTGATTTAGTTATTATGAGCCATTTAAAAAAGGTAATTTTCTAGTATCTTAAAAAATAGTAAAAAAATTCTACAAAATATAAAATTTGGTATGCATCGAGATATTCATATGAAAATTATTTTATATGGTTGGATCGATCATTTACACTTTGATAACGAAGAACCGATCCATAGTACGGAGGCGATCTGTGTTATGCATAACACCATAACACCATATACCTATATATATATATATATATATATATATATATATATAATTAGGCTATGGTCCTTTGCAAAGCACAAAAGCGTTGTGTGGTTTGCGCTCTATTTTTAATTTTAAGTCAAAAATAATTGATCCAAACTGCTCAATCTAATCTCCATATCAAAGTCTATTAGTAAACCAAATTATATATATTTTTGGAATTTATTTGCTATTTTTTTTATAGGAGGAAAACCATCATTTTTGGATGAACCAGAATTCTCAAATCAAGTCATTTTCTGCTCATCAGAAAAAAATAGCAAAACAATTCTAAAAAAAATATAAAATTTGGTTTACTAATATATTTTTATATAAAGATTAGATTGAACGGTTCAGATCGATTATTTCTGACTTGAAATTAAAAATAGAGCGCAAAACACACAATGCCTCTGTGCTTTGCAAAGCACCATAGTCGGACTATATATATATATATATATATTAGTGAAGCGTAAAAAATCTTTTATGTTTCACGTTCATATCTCAAATTTGAAAATTCAAAGGGTCGATCCAAACTATTGAACATGATTTTCACATTGAAATATTTTTAAAAATCAAATTTTATATTTTATTAAAAAAATATTATTTTTAGATGGATAGAAAAACACTATATATAAAAAAATTGATCTTCAAAGATATTTCAATATAAAGATCATGTTCAACGTTTGAATCGGCTATTTAAACTTTCAAATTTGAGATACGGACGCGAAACACGAAAACTTTTATACTTTATTAAACATCATAGCCTATATATATATATATATGTAGTATGTATGTATAAACTAAAGCTCCAGATCTAAGATAAATAATATTGGGAGAATTTACAATGGTATTGGCGTACAGTGTACATTTTTTAGTGCATCTGCATCACAGGAAGGCTATCTCAAATATAATAAATAATTCGAGAGCTGACATAATATTAAAAAAAAACTATCTGAGAGGTACTGCCACTAATGAAGAAGAGAAGTCAAATGCCTAGAGATCTATCATGCCTGATCATGAACTAGAACAGGACAAACGGAATAAGTGACAAGAAAATAATAAAAATAAATGAAGTTATTTTACAAAGCTTGAAAGTATTGAACTAAGCAGATTATTTTGGTAATATGTCCCGTAAAATTTTTGAAATTATAAAAAAATGCCATAGTTATTTGAGGTTGTGGTTTATAAGTGACAAGTAAAGAAATATACAATATATGAGTGTCTTATATATATATATATATATATATATATATATATATATATATATATATATATATATATATATATATATATATATATATAGAGAGAGAGAGAGAGAGTCCGACTATGGTGCTTTGCAAAGCACATAGGCGTTGTGTGTTTTGCGCTCTATTTTTAATTTCAAGTTAGAAATAATCGATCCGAACTGTTCAATCTAATCTTCATATCAAAATCTATTAGTAAACCAAAATTTATATTTTTTAGAATTTGTTTGTTATTTTTTATGATGAGGAGAAAATGACTTGATTTGAGAATTCTGGTTCATCCAAAAATGATGATTTTTCTCCTATCCAAAAAAATAGCAAATAAATTCCAAAAAATATAAAATTTGGTTTACTAATAGATTTTGATATGAAGATTAGATTGAGTGATTTGGATCGATCATTTCTGATTTAAAATTAATAATACAGCGCAAAGTATACAACACTCTTGTGCTTTACAAAACACCATAGCCTAATGATATATATAAAATTAGGCTATGGTGCTTTACAAAGCACAAAAGCGTTGTGTTCTTTGCGCTCTATTTTTAATTTTAAGTCAGAAATAATCGATCTGAACCGCTCAATCTAATCTTCATATCAAAATCTATTAGTAAACCAAATTTTATATTTTTTTGGATAGGGGGAAAACCGTCATTTTTGGATGAACTAGAATTCTCAGATTAAGTCATTTTCTCCTCATCAGAAAAAATAGCAAAAAAAAATTAAAAAATATAAAATTTGGTTTACTAATAGATTTTTATATGAAGATCAGATTGAACGGTTCAGATCGATTATTTCTGACTTGAAATTAAAAATAGAGCGCAAAGTACACAGCGCTTCTGTACTTTACAAAGCATCATAGTCGGACTAGCTATCTCTCTCTCTCTCTCTATATATATATATATACTAGCTATATACCCTCGCGTTGCAGCAGACTCTTTTATTTAAACATTAAAATATTATAAGATAAAAAAATTCACATTTATCTAATATTAAATTATAAATTCACCAAATTATAGAGAAAACCTATAATAAAGACTATATTTAATTTTGGAGAGATTTTTACACAATATGAGTTAATGATTCATGATTTTTATGGCAAGAAAAGTAAATTATTCTAACATATATTATCACCATTAATTTCTTACCAAATATGTACAAGGTTGCTTAATAAAAAAAATAATATTATGGAAATAATAGTATATAAGGGAAAGAAATGGAGAGAAAGAGGGATCAATGGACGCGATCACATACGTTCGATCAACCAAAAATAAATAGTATCCATCTAATTGAGGGATAAAATGGGTATAATAAAAAAATACCATGATAAAAAATGGAACCTCCAATTCTTAGATGCTTTATATAATAGTATAGATAAGGAGGAAGTCTAAAATATAACACGTTGCATTGATGCGTCCGTTCAATGCGTCAATTTGAACTGTTCAATTTATTCTTCATATTAGGATCTTACAGAAAATCAAATTTTATATTTTAAAAAAAATTGCTTTGTTTTTTGGGAAGAAGAAATCACCCCTATTGAACGATCCAAAATTCTCAAATCAAGCATTTTTTTTTAAAATATAAAATTTGATCTTCTACAAGAGATTAATATGGAGAATAAATTAAATGATTCGGATAAATCATTTTTATCTTGAAATTTATGATTTTAACATAGTGTACGGGGACATCCGTGCAACGTGTTGCATTTTAGATTTTCTCTCTCTATATATATAGAGAGAGAGAGAGTTGGTTTATGGTGCTATGCATAACATGAATCACCTCCATGTTATGGATCGTTTCTTCGTTCTCAAAGTCTAATTGGTCGATCCGAACAGTTCAAAATGATTTTTCATATGAAAACATAGTTGAAGACCAAATTATATATTTTTTTAATATTTTTTAGATAACTAAAAAATTATTTCTTTTAAACGGCTCAGAATAATTAAATCAAGTGATTTTCTAACTATATAAATAAATAGTAACAAAATTTAAAAATATAAAATTTGATATCCAATTAGATTTTCATATGAAAATCATTTTGAATGGTCCGAATTGACTATTTAACTTCGAGAATGAAGAAATAATATATAGCGTGGAGATAATCCATGTTATGCATAGCATAATAGTCTAACTCTCTCTCTCTCTCTCTATATATATATATAGATAGATATAGATATATTACTTTTGAAATAACTTCTATAAATTGAATACTTTGCTTGCAGATTTCAGACAAAACGCTTCTAACTTGCATCAAAAAAAGCTATCGCTAGCAAAAAGCATGCAAGATCCCACAAGCTCAAATAATTATACCTTGCATTATGCATATGTTGTCAATATGAAATGTTTAGGAGTACTTTGGTAACTTGGCAAACAATAAGCACATTTAAATTATATATGAACGTAATAATTGAAACAGAAAAATGCTATTATCTTAATTCTACTTGGTACAACTCTTCTCCCTCCAAATATTAAGTACCACGCATAATGATATAAAAGCAATCGTTTTGTCAAGAAGAAAGAACTTAATGTGCATTTACAACAATCGTTTTCTCAGATCTATTTGCAATATTATACTTGTTGAATTAATTAATTGCCTAGCAAAGATGTATAGTGAAAACTTCGGGGGAGAAACGTGCAAAATACAAAAACTCAAAAAGGTACACAGACAAGATTTTACAAGAAAACAATTATATATGTTCATTAGCATTAAATTAACAAACAGAAGCAAAACAAAAAGAACTACGCTACCAGCCCATAGATTCAAAGAGAGAGAAAGAACAATAAAATGCCATTAACAATTGACCTCAAAAACCCTCTACCACCACAACTTTACTTCGTACAATATATAAGAAACTGGATTAATTGAATCTCTTTCCTTTTTAACTCTCTCCCTATTTCTCTCTCTCTATACTATCATACTTATCATGCGCCTCCCCTGCATACCGACACCGACTGTTGACAAATCTCTCTCTGCTGGACACCATCTCCCTACAAAAACACAAAAAAATATCAGCAAAAAATTAGTAATGCAGTCGCCAATAGTGCATCCTTTTCTTTTTTAGCTAGGGTAAACAGAGTGAAAGAGAAGAAGAGAAAACAATCCAGAAGCAAAAAACCATCAATGAGCACCAATAATTCATCACTTGACTCTAATGATACAACAACAGGTATTTTCTCGACTGGTCGAATTGGCGGCTTTGGATACGGTGTTGGTGTATCTATTGGAATCCTTCTCCTCATCACAACCATAACCCTAGCATCATACTTTTGCACCCGCGCCAACACTGGCCTGAACAGTGATACAAGACCTGCTCGCTCTAGGTCCCGTAGCCAACCTGCCGGAGTCAACTCCGAAGAGGATCTAGAGGTAGGCATAGATGAGGCCACACTGAAGACCTATCCTGAGGTGCTCTACACTGAAGCAAAAAAAATGATGTCCAAAGAAAATAAGCAAGTGGAAAACCAAGGGTGGAAGGGGATGCTGTCGTCAGCCACGGCAGCATGTTGTAGTGTCTGTTTGGCAGATTATAAGGATGCAGATATTCTTCGAGTGTTGCCTGATTGCGGGCACATGTTTCATGTTGCGTGTGTGGATCCGTGGTTGAGGTCTCGGCCAACGTGTCCTGTTTGTCGAGCGTCCCCCATGCCGAGCCCCATGCCAACACCACTCGTGGAAGTTGTTCCACTTACAAGGCAGCGGTCATAATGGTGATTCTTACGAATATTTATTTTAGTCCCCACATTTTTGTACTGTAATTTCTGATTCTTGCATGATTAGGCTGTAAATTTTAAGCTAGATTTCTCTTTCTGTTTGTTTGAACGTAATTGATTCAAAAAGTAATTAAACAGATTATAAGTTCAGTTTTAGAGACAAGATAATAGTTTCCAACTCTATGTGATTGGTAACTGAGAGTCAATCATATTTTCCTCGCCTTAAAAGGTCCCTGGTGGATTTGGAAAAAGTCAAGCAGTTTCTGCCAAATGCAAATAAACTATCCCAGTATTAAATTTTGAAGTCATGGTCAAGTATTTAATTATTTATTTTGTCAGCTGGCTGTTTATTTGCAGCACCAGTAAAACTGACTTAATTATATGTACCGGTCAGCTGAGATTGTTGTCAAATAATTGAGATAGAATCATGGAGTACGCATATTTTGTGCATTATTGGTGGCTACGTCATGAATGAAATTATGATCCTCTGCCCTCAAGTATGATATACACAACATGAGCTAATTTCTCTGCTTCATGGTAACACACGGCCCACACTGGTAAGAGGTGTGATTCGTGCATTTTGTTTAGTCTTTCCCTTATATGTATCCTTTTTTCCTGATCGGCAGGACTAGAGTTTAATATTTTTCAATTTTTTTATAACATTGGGGAATTTTTTTTTTTTTTTGCTATGCTAGTCAAACTCCTGAGTAATAAATAACTCTATTATTGAGATTAGGATAATTTATCTTTTCCGAGAGAACGCCTGAATTCCCTATCTCACTATCCTTTTTATAAGAAGCTAGCTGTATAATTATGACAAAAGATAGCTCTGGGTTTGTAGTATTTATTTGACAGGGTACCGCATAAATGGACTATAAACTTAACATAAATATGAATAATATTTTTTTGGGGTCCTATGTTGGTGATTATTTTGATTATTATTATTATTATTATTAATTGCACCTCAATATTCCCATGAATCAGTTTGTTAATGTCTTTAGATAAAATAATGAAGTACAAAATGTAATACTAACAATGACTGATGTTAAGTTGATAATTAAGCTCATTACATCGCATTGTTGGACAATACTAGTGAAAAACTATCTATATTTTTTTTTACTTTTTTAATAATTCATCTTATGCTAAATTGTTTTTAGAAACAAAGTCGATAAGAAATAATGTAAAAATACTAAAATAGGAAAAATAAAGTATGGTGTTTGCTGTTATGATAAATTAAAGGTGTCTGCACGCAACAGCTAGTTAATTGGCGGCTTAGCGCGGAGCTTCTCCAGCTCTCGTATTGTCTTATTATCCCTCTTGCAATTAAATTGCAGAAGTTGACTTTACAAATATCTTAAATTCTTAATATGATATATAATATAATATTAGTTGTATTATCCTTTGTTTGGTTGTTGTATTCAGCACCTTCCCTAGTCGATGCGTGTCCTAGATAGACCTTAAAACCTTCACCATACAAAATTTCATTCGCGCGCACACACAAAAAAAAAATCTTTCATATCTTTCCTAAGAGAGAAAAAAGAAAAGAAAACGTTTCAGATAAAAAGGAAAAATGAAAACCACACGGTCCTTTCGGCGAGAGTACAGTTCCATTTAGTGCTACGAGTTAAAACCTCTCTCTTTTTGGGCCTTCTGGTTTGGGCCATTTCAATCGAGTGCTGAACAATCCTGACACCTACACGAATTTACCAGTACTTATGTCACACCCGAATCAACATAGCAAGAGACACGACAACCGCCACGTGTACACGAAAACGCATGTACACGTAAGATCTAATATAATATAAGTCATTCATTTATCTCGACATAATAAATAAAGGTCCATAATCAGGGGCGGATTCAGGATTTTGGTTAGGGAGGGTAATTATCGGATTGTAATGGTTTATCGGATTCAAACCCATTAACTAATCGGGTACTAAATAAAAATAATAATAATTTAATATATATACTTAACTAATAAAAAATTTATTAAAATAATAACATTTTATATATTAAAATAACAATAAAATAAAACTCAAAGTAATAGATAATCAAGTTGATGAAGAAAGTTTTCGTCTAAGGAACTTTATATTTTGATATCTTTGCATAATTATTTCATTATGGTATTAAATATTTTTTTCTCAATAAAAATAACTAGACAATCTAGGGGGCAAAAAAAAATTCGGGGGGGGGGGGCAAATTACCGAAAAACACTATTTTTCAAAATCCAGGGGGGCACGTGAAAATGAAAATACACTTGGGTCCACCCCTGTCCATAATACATACCATGAAAATGAAAATACCAATACCTAATACATCAGAGTCTGATAAGAATGCAGAAGCATATAAAAGTGATACAAAAGAGAAGACACAAATCAAAGTGTCATCAAGTCTAATTAGGCCTCCCGACTATTCTAACCACCTATGATATGAGCATCATGGACTTGTCTAATCTCGATCCTTACTGTCTATAGCCTCGCTCCAAACCTGAAATCCCACAACTAATGCAAAACCGAGTGATAAGCCACTCAGTGCGATCTTTGGTCCAGCCATGAGATATAGAATATCTCTAGACTTAGACTTAAAACTCATTTAATTTCATTTATGATAGATGTAATATAAATATATATATATATATATATATATATATATATTCATAGTTAAAATTTTTAAGTTGATTAATTATTCATAAGTGTGATGTAAAGTGAATGCAAGAAAGTTTATAAATATGCGCTACATGAATGTCATGATAATTTTATTCAAAGAAATAAAATATATCTAAAATATAATAATATAAATACGAGAGATAAACCTACATAACACACATACATATGACTCAACGGGATCTGAAATTTTCAAGAAAAGTCAACTATGACAGGACAAAGTCACGTAGACCATGTTGATTAATTTTTAAGAACGGCAGGACGAAGTCACGTACATCGTGTTTCATAAAATAAGTTTTTGTTTGATCCTGTTCGGTCCTCTACCAAATATTAATATAATAAATAAAAATATAATAACGGCTCGACTTGCCATATGTCTAATAATCTAAAAAAAGAAGACAATCTATGTGCAATGTATTAAATTCATGACACCTCATGAGCAATGCCCGGCTCGCCGCCCGATACCGAGTTTTGACGAAGATGTTAGAGGGTTAGCTGGCATAGCTCCTTGGTCTAAAAAGAATGACACGCCTCACAGTGCAGTCAAGCCCAATCTACCGCTCACAAAAAAGAATATATGTATATACAAAAGAAATGGAGGGAGATGGGAGAAATTAAAAAAGCACTAGACCCCGAAATCATCAAGTGATGATCTTAGTGATCGATCGAACAGACGGTGTTTCTTAAAGGCGATGATAGGCACCAGCCACTGGCATATGCGGGAGTGAAACTAGCCCCCTATCATATACTTGAAGATACACCGGCCTAGATCAATCTGGCCCGACGTCGCTGTTCCCAAACCAATATGTAAGTAAACACTTTTAAATTATTTAATAGGTTTATCATCTCTTTCAAATTCTATTTGATTAACAATTATAACTATTAATTAGTAACTTATCTTTATTTTATTCTCGTATTCAATTATTATACTATTATAATTGTTAGTTTGTAATAATCTTGAAGTCAATAATATGATAAATTTGTTATATAAAGCTTTGTTCATGAATTGGACATTTAAATGATATTTTGTTTCCTTGAGTATTATTGAATTTATGAATCATTCGAGTTCATGACTGAAATTGTGAAACTTCATAATATAGAATATACTCTTAAAAGTCACTAACCAAAGTAATTAGCAGGAACACTAATTAACCGCTATCAGGTTAGTATGTGGATTAAATGATGGTCAAGTTTTATATACCATAGACAAAGAGTTATCATTTTAATCACATAGATAGATGTTCTAGGAACATCGTATTTGACAGACCCCGAATGAAACATTAAATGGAATTGTGTTCGTGTCATTAATATTTTCGTTCAGTGTTAAATTCTAAAGTATGAGGTATTCATCTTTCCTATGTAAGAAATGTATGTGTGTGATTTCTACCAAACGTTATCCGTAAAAGGTGGCTATAAAGGTAGCTCTTCGGTATACATAACTTATGCGGAGGAAGAGATGGTTTGCCAAAAGTACTATTGTCCCTCGTATTTCTATACGAGTTATAGCATCTTTGGGCCCCTTGATATAGTAAGATTATCTCGCTAGCAAGTATAATTACAAGAGTAATTATATTTGATAATTTACTCAAGATCAAAAAAAGATTAAGTTTGCAAGGATGACACATACCTACCTTGAAACTGATCTGATAGCTATGAGACAAAAGAATTAAATACAAGTAAATAGTTTACTGTATCATGATATTGTACAGTACAGCATCATCTATGTAATTGGATGGTCATAGTGTATTCTGTCAGATGCCTCCGATGATTATAGAGGTTAAAATGATTTTAACTCTATTTACCAACATAACACAAATCATATCGGGTCACACCGTATAGGAGTTAATCGGAGAATCTTATTGATTAATTATAAATTATTTATAATTAATAATAATATGGTTATAATTAATTATATATGATATAATTAAATTATATTTGTCATAGAGATGACAACAAGCAAAAATCAGATTGAATTTATAACGTGTTGGACACATCGTATAAATTTACCAAAACAACAACTGAGAAAAATATAATTGTACATGACAATTATATATATTTGATTTGTATTTTAAATGTTAATTATAGAATTAAATTTTGGGTTAAAGCTCATTTATAATTAAAGCCCGCTCCCGTCCCCCAACAAAATTTTCCGAAAAAGACAAGTCCTAACGAGGGAGGATGATTTAGCTACTAGTTAATTCTCACCCAGGCGATAACTCCAATGGTACGCAGTACATAATTTAACTAACTGAGTATATTTTGTATGTCTAGACTAATTAAGGTGTCTTGATTTATAGTTCCGGTGTTTATATTTTTTTAAGTAAATTCAGTGTATGCTTGTGTGTTAATATTTTGTGATATCGGTATTTATAATTGACGATTTGGTATTTATATTTCTAAGTAATACTTATAGATACTCAGAGACGGATGCAAGATTTTGGTTAGGGGGGACAATTATTGGTTTGTAATAGATTATCGGGTTCAAACTCATTAACTAATCGGGATACTAAATAAAAAATTAATAATTTATATATATGCTTACCTAGTAAAAAATATTAAAATAATAACATTTTGTACATTAAAATAACAACAAAATAAAGCTCAAAGTAATAGATAATCAAGTTGATGAAGAAAGTTTTCGTTTACGGAACTTTATATTTTGATATCTTTACATAATTATTTCATTATACACAATATTAAATATTTTTTCTCAATAAAAATAATTAGACAATCCGGGGGGCAAAAAAAATTTCCGAGAGGGGGCAAATTAACGAAAATATTATCGAAAAACACTATTTTTCAAAATCCAGGAGGACAGTTGCCCCCCTGAAACCACGTAGGTCCACCCATGTAGATACTTGTGTGTTTATATTTTTTATGGTGATGTTTATAATTGAAAATCATATATTTATATTTTTAAGTAGCGCCTATATAAGTTTGTGCTTATATTTCAAATAATAGTGTTCATAATTGAAAATCATGTGTTTATATAACTGATATTGTTGTTTATAGTTGGTGATGTGGTTATATTTCAAACAAACTATATATTTATATTTCTATGTGATGCCTATATATATTTGTGTTTATATTTCTCACGACGGTGTTTTTATTTATATTACCGTGTTTATCTTTTTAAGTAATTTCGATATATATTTGTGTGTTTATATTTTTTATGTCTGTATTTATAATTGACGATATGATATTTATATTTTTAAGTAGTGTTCATAAATGGAAACTAAGTGTTTATATTTCTATGTTATGCTTATATAAGTTTGTGTTTATATTTCTGACAATAGTATTTATAATTGGAAATCATGTGTTTATATATATGACATCCCACTATTTTATAATTTGGCGATGCAGCGTTCATATTTTTGATCCTGTTGTTAATAATTACAAGCTAGGTATTTATATTTCTAAGTAGTTTTATATATGATTGTGTTTATATTTCTGACGACGGTATCCACAATTGAAAATAAAGACGTTCATATATTTGATGTAATATTTATAATTGGCGATCTAGTATTTATATTTCTAAGTAACACTTAAAAATATTTGTGTTTATATTTCTAATGTCAGTGTTCATAATTTAAAATCAGATATTTATATTTCTAAGCATATTGTAGGAGATATTTAATTGAGAAAATATTTCATTTCATTATCTTTCTCATCATCATACAATATACTAATCTCCTTCATATATATAGGAGAGTTACATCAAAAGAAGTCTAGATTGTTCTATACATCCATCTAAAACTATACTATGTAACTGCATATTCTAACTAACTAACTGAAGGTCGTTATCTGTCTTCTGCATCTCTAGTTTATTCTAAACTGAATTGATCCAGTATTTGATCTTCTATAGTTTCCCTCAAGCACAACGGGTTCTCTAACACGATGAGCTTGTTTCATTTCATTTTCTGACGCCGGTTTTCATAATGAGCATTTAGATGTTTATATTTCTAAGAAAACTCTATTGTTGATGTTTGTGGATTTTAAGGTTTATAATAGTTCATTTTCAAAGGCTTATAGTAGTCCATTTTCATAAGTTTATACCAATCTATTTTCATAATAAAATATAAACATAAATAATTAATAAATATGATTTAATGTTAATCGAGCTACACAAAATATGTCGTAGTAATTCCAAATTATTATTTAATTCATGTAGTTACGATTAGTAAGGTAGTCCGTAACGTGTAGGATCAATATTTAAAATTTAATGACATATGATCTTTTATGCTCAATTAATGAGAGGAGCACGTGTAGCTTAAATTTCTTGACAAAACTTTTTTTATTGTCGTACATGAAGTATTTGAAAATGAAGTTCAAAATAACTAAATCATCATAGAGATATATGCAAAAGAGGAACACGCGTCAGATTATATCAGAATTAACTTGCAGCTGTAAGCTACTAAAAGCTCTAGTGGCATTCAACGCGGGGACAAAGTCGGGGGATGGAAGTTCTGGGAAATAAAGATTTCCTCTTTTGGTAAATTGGATGAACTTTAAGGGTATTTTGGTCTTTTCACTTTGGAACCTCCTTTTTATTCATGAGGGTATTTTGATAATTTGGCAATCCCACATTTTCTATAAATAGAGGGGTGGGTGAGAGAGAAAGACACACCAAATCAGTTCTACTTTCTCTCTCTCGGTATACGGTTGTTTCAGAATTCACGGGATCGGTGAATAGTATTTTTACGAAAGTTGTGGTATTTCTGCACATTTGTGAAACAAAATAATTACGAGTTGTGAATAGTACTATTTCATCCTTTTCTCGGTGAATAGTGTTTTTTGCGAGAAACCGTAGTTTACGGTATTTCTGGCAAAAGAAATAAGCCGCTCTCTGGTCAGTCCTAGTGGATAACCTATAGAGGCATCAGACGTTTGGTGCTCCAAGAAAAAATAATTTTCATTTCAATTGAAATTGGAAGCGAGGTATAACATCTTATATTAATTTATTTAATTGTTACGTAGATTAATGTTTTAGAAATCAATCATGGAGTATATCAATAAAGGTTTAAAGAGGTGTGTATCTCTCGGTAATCATCTGACATACCACTTTAACCCTAAGTTTAAGTTAGAATTAAAATAATAGTTTATTGTCTTTTATAAAGGATTAAATGTGTGTATCTCTCGGTAATCATCCGACATACTTTAATCCCTAACTTAAGTAGAAGTAAAATTTTTGTTCAACGATCTTTCCGCAGCTTGAGCATTAATGGAATTTGGGCATTCCAAAACCCTACAGTGGTATCATAGCAAAGGCTCTCCCGCTGATTGATTTTCTAAAAGATTATAACTTATGCAAATAAGGTGCATATACCCCGTATCGGTTTAATTCTTAGATTTGCAGCTTAAGTCCAAACCAAATAAAATTAGATTTTCTTGGTTCGTCTTTGTCAACTAAGAAAGTTAATATAGATTTAAGTTGTCTTTATGCTTTCTTTACGTTTTCTTTTGAAAACTTTCGATTGTGTTAAATCATATCTAAGAATGTGATAAAGCAATAAAAGTACCTGAGTAAGAGCTATTGATCTCCACACATAAAAGATAAGTTGATGTCAAAGAAAGATGGGAAGTGGATACCTTCGGTATTCTTTCTGAAAAGCCCTTTTACGTATCGTGATAACTGGCCCAAAAGGAACTTTGTCACGTTACCAAATTACTTTTACATTTTCGAAGCATGGAAAATGTAACTCTTTTGCTTTTTCGAAAACCTTTGGTTATGAAAAAGTATATCTATGAATGTGATGAAGCAATAAAGTACCTGAGTAAGAGCTGTTGATCTCACACCTGAAAGAGATGGTTCTGTCTAGGAAAAATTGAATTTAAAGTGGTCCTCGTGACCCCGATCTTTCCTGAGAGCCCCTTTTACGTGTCCTGATAACTGGCCCAAAAAAACTTTATCACGTTATTAAATGACTTTCTCGTACCAAGAAGGAATTAACTGTTTTTAAACCATATAAAATGTTTATATGATTTTTACAGTATAAATAAGAACATATGCATAAGCTGCAAAATAAAGAATTAGAATCTGATTAAGATATATACGTGACCTGGTCACATATATATAAGTAAATTAATTTATCGCTTTGATAATAAATGAGTAAATTAGATTTATCATTTTTAAGAAACAGTGAAGGAAAATTGTGTCAAAGAAAGACTGAAAAAGGAAATTTCAGTGGTTTTTCTAGCAGACATCTTTTATGTGTTCGTAAGTCTGTTTAAAGCCAGCTTAACAAACTGACTGCTTACGATGTTAAGCATAATCACAAACCCGAAAAATTAAGTAATATGCCCTACCTACTCTATCCTCCTCACAATATTGTTCATCGGTTAACGGGACCTACTCAGTAGGCGTCACCTTTTACCTTTGGTGGTTGAGGGTTATGTCCGACATAACGAACCAAGTAGAGTGAGGTTACTTACCAATGATTTTTAAAATAGTTTTGGGCTTGGGGCAAAGTTTCGTTAAAACATATGATGTTTAACGAAACCAAGAATCACATAGTGATGTGATTAGCAAAGAGTTGGTTACGTAAGATAATTAATAAATGAGTTATTCAATGATAACTTGATTATTAGTGAAAATAAGGATCTTAGTCCTAACTACAAACATGAATATAACAAATTTATAATGGGAGTCTTATATGAAATAAGACATTACAATCAAATTGAGGCGTCTCATGTCCTCCAATAAATGGTGTTGCTGGGTAAGAAGAGTGGCCAAGTTGACTTGACTCTTGCGACTGATCACATCTGCTACTACGTTGGCATTACCAGGATGATATAAGATCTCTATGTCGTAATCCTTTATAAGCTCCAACCACCGTCGCTGACGTAGGTTCAACTTCCTCTGCGTAAAGACGTACTTTAGACTCTGATGGTCTGTGAAGATCTTTACACTTCTCTCCGTATAGGTAATGTCTTTATATTTTCAGCGCGAAGATCACTGCTGCTAACCCCAAGTCGAATGTGGGGGTAATTCTTCTCGTGGATGCGTAATTGTCGAGATGCATACGCAATCACGTGATCCTCCTGCATCAAAATACATCCCAGCCCAAAATGAGAGGCGTTGATGAAGCTATATACTCCATGCCCTGGATGGGCATCCGTAAAATAGGCGAGGAAACCAACTTTCTCTGCAACTCCTTGAAACTGTGCTGTCGCTCGGGGTCCACTCAAACTTTATCCCCTTCTGTAGAAGATGGGTCATAGGTAAGGCAAGCCATGAAAATCCCGGTATGAAATGCCTATAGTACCCCGTAAGTCCTAGGAAACTTAGAATCTCTATCATAATCTCTGGTCTCTTCCACTGTATGACTGTTATCACCTTCTACGGATCCACCGTGAGTCCGTTCTTGAATATGATGTGTCCAAGGAAGACAACCTCCTCAAGCCAAAACTCATATTTAAAAAACTTAGCGTACAACTGATGATCCCTTAGTCTCTGTAGTGTCAAACCCAAATGTTGAGCGTGCTCCTCGTGGCTACGGAAGTATATCAGGATATCATCAATGAAGACTACCACAAATGTGTCCAAACAGTCTGCAAACACTATTTTCATAAGGCCCGTGAAATAAGACGGGGCATTAGTCAGTCTAAATGACATAACCAGAAACTCATAGTGTCCATAATAAGTATGAAATATTGTCTTAGGGATATCATTCGGTCAAATGCGATGATATCTCGACCTGAGGTCGATCTTCAAAAATACTTGTGCTCCATGAAGCTGATCGAATAGATCGTCGATGTGCGGTAAGAGGTATCAGTTAGGAATGGTGATCTTATTTAACTCCCGATAGTCGACACAAAGTCGTAAAGATTTGTCCTTCTTCTTCACGAATAAAATGGGAGCTCCCCAAGGCGAGGTACTCGGCCAAATGAAACCTTTCTCCAAAAGCTCCTCACCTGCGACTTCAGCTCTCTAAGCTCTGTGGGGGCCATGCGATACGGTTGTTTACCCTTGAAATATTTCAAAAGCTGAGCATGAAAAACCCTAAGTATATTCAAGCGAAGAATGAAAGGCGCCACCAGTCAAAAAAAGTCATTGTTGAAAACTTAAAATTCGGATCTAAGTTGATTAGTCCCACATTGAAATTCAAGCGAAGAGATTAAGGGTATAAATACCCTATCACCATCATTTTAGTCGAGCGAGTGACTCTCTAGAAAATCCAGCTTGGGGAAAGAGAAAAGAAAATTAAAAAAAAAAGAATATATCTTAGGGGGTCATCCATGTGATCATTTTATCTGACAAGTGAGACCCACATAACAGTCACATGAAAACAATGACAACAAGCTAAACCTAGCTCAGGCACTAAAAATGATCAAGCTGGAACATGAATTAAGCAATAATCCCACAAGAAAAATCTAATACCAAAGATAAAGGTATATAAATGGAATTGGACCTATCTTCCTCAGGACCGACATTAACCATTAGGTGTTAGGATCCAGTTTGCAGAGGAGCTAGGTTCCTCATGGATTATTATTGTTCCTATCCCTTTTAAACTCTGACAAGTGAGATCCATACCTCAGTCACAAGACAGAAGGGGGATAAGAAGTTAGAAGAAACCAGAAATAAATCCTAAAGTGCTGAAATAATGAAATTTCAATGCAATAAGAGATATGCTAATGCTAAAAGCCAATATTTTGATACAAATAAACATATGAAAATTCAATGTGATTTTGCTTTCATGATTATGGATTAAATGTCAATTTCACAAAGTTGATCAGATGCCAATATGAATAGTATTTGATTAAACTAATATTTGATTCAAGTGTTGACATGTAATCAATCCTTGATCAAATAAAATTGGACCTAATAAATCATCAATATGAGTTAATAGATGCTTAATTAAGGGACAATATGGGAAGATAATATTTTTGACATAAGCATTGGGCTCCAATATTGAGAAATTAGAATTAATATAGAAAAAGAAAAGGGATTTTATAATAAAAAAAAATTGATACAAGGAGACAAGGGAAAAATAGGAATTAAAAATGTCATGGATATCATCATAAATTCAGAAATTTTTGGTGAAAATTTTATGATTTTTGGACAAATGGAGCTATGAAAATAAAATTGGAAAAAAAATCATAACAGATGGAAGGTTGAGATTAAATCAAGAACTTCTTTGGGTGCAAATTGGGGACAAAGATAAACTTGGGTACAATCTGGCGGTTTGAAGAATAAGAGACTCAAATTCAGAAGAGAGACTTGCCACATGACAGTATCTGAATGGGCCATGTCAACAAGTCAATGTCATGTGGCAACTGGTTACTGGTCCACGTCAACATAAGTGGGCCTCACAATGGCAAAATCAGATTAGAGGTGGGCCCCACCTATGCCACGTGGAAATGATTGATTAGTCCACGTCAACGGCTAGCTCAAGAACGTGTCAGCCAGTCATGCCACTTGGCAGAATACAGTTGATACATGTCAACAAAAGAGGTATTACATGGCAGCCCTTGATTTGATCATGTCATCAAATAGGTGCCATATAGCAGATTGCCATTGGTCCAATTCATTAAAGTGGCCCCACCACAGCATGAAGATCAATAGATATGGGCCCACAAGTGACAGGTGGCATGTACCAATTGGTACCATGTCAGTACAGATTCTCACAGAACACTAATGAAAGAAAAGGGTAATCCAGACCTGTGGAGCCCAATGTCAGAGCTATGTGAGTGTGATTTACATTCAATTTGATACACCTGTCCTATGCAGAGCTAGACTTAAGGATTTAAAAACCTATGGAAAAGTAAATATGCACCTGGCTCCTGGCTCCTGGCTCCATTACAAGTAAAGAAGAGGTTAAGTCCAAAGAGTTTGAAGAATGCATTGAAGTCGCACAATGCTAACTGGTACGAGGCTGTACCAACCAGTGTTGTGCTTCAATCACACCCTAGTTGGACCTTAATATGAATATACCTCACGGGTATGATAAGTATGTAAAGACGATGCATAACAAGCCAAGAATCGTGAAAATTGATGGTTAATTGATTGAAAATCAATGTTGAAGTTCTCTCGGTACCGAGGTACAAAATTGAGATCGAAATGGTACTGGCTCTCCCAAGGTATCACTGCATCGATGCTTAATCAGGGAGCATCACCAAACTCCTAACACTATGACGATCCTGCCGACGTCGGCCGATCTCCGATCAATCACCGGAGTCACTAGATCAACTCCCTAGCACGAATCTCAAAACCTGGTAGAAAGAATATCGAAAAACTCTGTAATACGAATTATAATGCAGCGACGCGTATCTTGAAGTCATCTGTTCGAATCTAAGAGCAATCTGACGGGCGTTCAATGATGATGTGTTAAGATTTGGATCAAAAACAAATCCGGACCTTCATCTCTCTCAATGCTAATCACAAAAAGATCTAGTGAGTGCAAATAAGCGTGAGTCATCTCAGAATGAAGCTCAACGTGTGGAAAAAATAAAATTCAGTTGAACTAAATTTTTTATTTCCCACGTGAATAGTAATGACTCAAGAAATTATCCGATCATGGCCTAAATGAAAATTCCTTGCTAGGCCCAATCATAATAGACAAGACTTAAGCCGACACGTAAAGCCAAAATCAGTTATTAATATAATAATAAAATAAAATTATAAATAAATCATTTGAAAATCTTTCTAATTTTTCAGAATAAAAATATTTTATTTTTATGAAACTTTAATATTATAATAATTTAAATCAAAATAATAATCATATATATTTCATTTTGACCATGTTTTGACTTGACATTTTAAGCACAAATAAAAAATTATAAAAATTATGTGAAATCATAGAAAATAATGCATGAATCTTCTGATATATTTCAATATAAAAAAATTGTGGAAATAAAATAAAAATAATATAATGGTAGAATTACTTTAATAAATAATGATATGATGATAAAATAATGATTGTGATACTTTATATAAATAATAATGAAAATAATAATGATATAATATTTTGATAATAAAGATAAAAAAATAAATGATGACATGATAATAAGAAAGATAATAATGTTTTAATAATAAGAAAATAAATAAGTATAAACTCTATAATAATGGAGATAATTGTAAAATACTCTGACAATAAAAATACTTTAAGTATAGAAAAGAAACATGATAATAAAATAATAAAAAAAAATAACACTTTGATGATGAAAGGAAAGAAAGGAAAATAATAAATAATGAAATAATAATAATAATAATAATAATAATAATAATAATAAACCTTTTGATAGTAAAAGAAAATAGAAATATACAATAGTAAATGCAATAATAATAAAGGAATGCTTGAACAATGAAAACAAAAATATTATGTTGATAAAAACAAAAATACTATAATATATGCCATGATGATAAAAAATGAGGATAATAGGAATGTTATCATAAAAAAAACATGTACAAATGAAAACATAATAAAACAAAGAAATAAAAATAATATGATAATGAAAAGGAAAATAAAATGATGATGAAAATAAAAGAAATAATATGATAAGAAGAATAATAAAGAAAAACAACATAATAAAGGACAACATGATAATAAAAAGAAATGATAAAATCAAAGACAATGAAGATGATCACATGGCAATGATGACTGTAAAACCTTAGGAAAAAAAATTGAAAATAATAAAATATAAAATTATATAATTAAACAAAATATGAGAAGATACGTATAATTAAATTTTAAAATTTATAAAGAAGAAATTTAAACCTTCAAACCAAAATTCAAGGATCAGATTAAAATTTGTTTAAAATATAAATAATTTCAATTTCAATTAAGTAGATGAAAGAAACATTTGAATCAATTGAAATTAATATAGGAATTAACAATAGACATAATAATGATAATGATAATTAATAAATTAAAGGGATATCAAAATTCATGAAACATAAACTTAAGAGTTTAATTAAGGAGCGTTAATTTACTAAATGTGTCAAGATATAATAATTAAATTATTATGAATATAAATAAATTGATTAACTAAAATTCTGAGAATTTAACAATTTCGTTTATTGACCACATAGTTTGATCAAAGAAAATCTGACGACTCAAAGTCAATATTTTTTCTATTTTTCTTTCCTTTCGTTCCCGTCTTTTCTTTCTTTTCACCGAGACTCCCCCGTAGTCCCCTCATTCTCCCATTTTCGTGCCCATCTTTCCTTCCCTCTTCGTTGTCAGAGACCTTGTCCTCTCTGTTTTATTCCTCCTCTTCTCATCGTTTCAGTAGGAGCTCCTCCCTCTCTTACCATCTCACTTACCGGTACCATCTATCACTCTCTCTCTTTTGCGTACCAAACCCTCTTGTCCCTGTGCCACTCTCGCGCGGCAGCGCCTCCATCAGAAGGGAGATCAGTGAAGCTCGTTCTCGAGCTCAGGCGTGGCCGGATCCGCAATACCCCGTTGCGCCACCTTACCTCTCGTCTGCTGATGGCGATAGTCTGCTACTCCTCTCCCAGATCTGCGCCCCCTCCACCTTCCCTTCCTCTTCTCGGATCTGAGGCCATACAGCCGCTACCGCTGCTCTAGGTCATGCTTTCCCTCTCATGCCGAGCTTAACCCTTGTTCCCTCTTGCTCGGATCTGAGGCCATACAGCCGCTACCGCTGCTCTAGATCATGCTTTCCCTCTCATGCCGAGCTTAACCCTTGTTCCCTCTTGCTGTCTCCTCTTGACCGCAAAACCGAGCGCGATCCCCTGCCGCCTTAGCTGCCCCACTTCACTATTGTTGCTGCCCTTGTCAAATAGGTAATATCCTTCCTCTCTTTTGGGCTGTGTGGGCCGTTTGTGGTGCCGGAGCTGAGCCCCGTACCCTTGTTAAAACTCTTTGTCGTGATGCCTTCTTTGACATGTGTGCCCTTTTCCAACATCTTGTTATGTGGCTTGGTTTGGTGTACGCTCTGCATCCCTTCGTATCACGCTGGTCCATTTCTCCTTAACATAAGTTCTAAAAAGTAAATATTTAGATGCGAGATCGATACTGGGAGATTATGAGAAATATTTAGATGCGGATTGTACTAAGATTTACGATTTCTTTAGATAAAACTTTATTTATATTTCATAATATTAGAATTGTTTGCATCCATTTCATATGCATTTCATTTGACATTTTATTTGTATGTTATTAATCAAATCACTTAGGAAATAAAAATAGATTAAATATGATAGATTATCTTGATTAGAAAATTGATAGAACTAGTAAAATATTAATAAAGTTTAAATAATGTCTTAATTATATTATAGAACTAAATATTATTAATTAATCTTTAAATACATAATTACATTATAATAAGAGTAATTACTAAATATTTATTAAGAGAATTAGCTTTAAAAAGGTATAATATACATTAAAGTGATATAAGTTATATCTAACGGGATTAACATCTTATTTAGCACAATGATTAATGTAAATTAGCACTGAGAAATTAAAAATAAATCTAAAAATAATAAATGTTATAAAAATTCAAAATTTAAGTTGCAAGTTATTAAACACAATAGTTAAGAACCCAATATGATTTAAAAGTGATAGTAAACTAAGTGCATAATTTAAAAGTGCTTACTTAAACAATGGTATGGGCTGAGTGACGTCGGGCCGGATTGGTCTAGGCGGTGTATCTTCGAGTAGATGGTAGGAATTACGTTTCACCCAAGCCTCTGCCGGTGCCTGCTTTCTATCATCGCCTTTAAGAAACCCCGCCCGTTCGATCGGTCACCGAGGTCATCACTTGATGATTTCGGGGTCTAGTGTCTTACATTTCTTCTATCACCCTTCACTTTTTTGTACATATATATATATATATATATATATATATATATATATAGAGTGGAGATGCGTGAGCTTAACTCAAAAAAATATATCAAATCATATTCGAAATTTTAATTTATCATTCTCATTAAATCTTTATATTAAAAATCTCATGGGATACAAAAATTTGGAGCGTTTTGAGCTTTTTAAGTTGTGTTTTTTAATTTTTGAAAATCGCTAGTTTAAAAATAATAATAATCGTTATTCAATACTTTGAACATCATTTTAAAAAATAAAAAAAACGGTGACTTAAAAAACTCAAAACACTCCAAATTTTTGCATCCCAAAGATTTTTATATAAAGAATTTAATGAGAATGATAAATTAAAATTTTGAAATGATTTAATATATTTTTTGAGTTAAGCTCACGGAAAGGCCTCCGTGAGCTTAAGCTCACGGTATCTCCACTATATATATATATATATATTGTGAGCGGTAGATTAGGCTTGACTGCATTGTGAGGCATGTCATTCTTTTGAGACTAAGGAGCTATGCCAGCTAACCATCTAACATCATCGTCAATACTCGGAACCGGGTGGCGCGAGCGGCACTGCTCATGAGGTGTCCCGGATTTAATACATTGCACATGGATAGTCTCCTTTTTTCAGATTGTTAGGCATATGGCAAGTCGAGTCGTTATTTTATATTTTATTTATTATATTGGTATTTGGTAGAGGACCGAACGGGATCAAACAAAAACTTATTTTACAAAACACGGTGTACGTGACTTCGTCCTATCGTTGTTGAAAATAAATCAACATGGTGTACGTGACTTCGTCCTGCCATAGTTGACTTTTCTTATAAAATTTTCGATCTTGTTGAGTCATATGTATGTGTGCTATGGGGGTTATCTCTCGTATTTATATTATTATTATATTTCAGATATTTATATTTCTTTGATATAAAATTGTCATGGCACTCATGTAGCGCATATTTATAAACTTTCTTGCATTCACTTTACACCACACCTATGAATAATTAATCAATTTAAAAGTTTAACTACAATTATATTTTTATATATGTTTTATTACATCTATCATAAATAAAATTAAATGGGTTAAAGTCTAAGTCTAGAGATATTCGATATCTCGGTGCCTAGATCAAAATCCGCACTGAGTGACTTGTCACTCAGGTTCTACGGTGGTTTTGGGTTTCAGGTTTGGAGTTAGATGACAGACTGTGAGGATGACTTTAGGAGATGTCCATTATTTTGCTATCGTTTATTTTATTTTATTTTATTTTATTTTCTTGGAGTTATTAGGTAGTATGTATTTGATTATTGGTTGCTCTCTCAGCACCATCTCGTTTTGTATTATTTATTATTTTTACTTCCGAAAAACTATGATTTTTATTATTATTTATTGTGGCATGTATAAATGGACTGTTATTATTTTATTGAGATAAATGAATGGCTTATATATTTTTATCCTTACGTGTACGCGTGTCTTCGCATACACGTGGCGACTGTCACCTCCGAGCACTATTCTTTTTGGTTCGGGGTGTGACAATGACAAAGATGATGATGATGATTACGTGATGATGATGATAATGATGAAGATGACAATCATGTGAAGAAGATAAAGAAGATGAAGAGCATGATGACAAAAATGATGATCAAATGATCGCCTAGGTGTCAGCTACCCTATAAAAGCTTATGTTGCTAGTTTTGGACTGCCAAGTTCACATGTCCTTAATCTGATGTGGATCATGGACTACCACGTTATAAGATAATCGATCGTGTACTGTACCGAGGCATTTCTGGTGTACCGTTCTATTCTCGAGTTTTGGTCGTATACAGATTGTATGCAGGTACGTACAATCTCTAAAAACCCTAAATGTGCATCCCATGTTCATAATATACCCTTCCAAATGCACATTTAGAGGGATCTCCGTGTTCTTCTTCCGTAGTCCATCGCCCCGAACGGTGAGGTGCGCGAAAAAGGGTCGCACAATAATCTTCTCGAATCAAATTTCGTCTACTACTTGATATATGATATAGAGTGTTGTCTTATTGTGCGACCCTTTTTCGCGCCTCCCACCGCCCTGAAAAAGGAATTGGGCGATGAATTGCGGAAGAAGGACACGGAGATCCCTCTAAGCGTGCATTGGGGTATATTTATATGAATTTGGAATGCACATTTAAAGGTTTTTTAGTGATTGTGGGGTCTTTAAGATTCCAATGGGCGCAAGCCCCCATTGTTAATTACCCTGGGCTTTGAACCCGAGGAACTTCTGATTAAGAAAGGAAAAATAAACAGAATCGTTAAGAAATTTTAAGTGGTCGCTGTAAGAAAGGGTAGAGAAGATATGGACTTTTTAAGATAGTCTACACCTTGTGAACCTCAATTAATGGCAGTTCAGACCATGAGTCTCGATTAATGGCAACTCATACCATGAGCCTCGATTAATGGCAGCTCAGACCATGTGAATATCAGTACGCAAGATGTGAAGCTTGAAGCGCTATGCCAGCTCAGAATCAAGGACTGGTTATCAGAAAGACGGAGAAGATTTTGATCGTCTTTAACTGATCTTCTAGATCATGAACATGAAGCGCTATGCCAGCTCATGGACCTAGGCATTCAGATATCTCGATGATCCATGTAGAGATACTGAATGGTTCCCGAGATACGAGATATCGAGTTAAGGCTCCTTACCAACTCAAATATCAAGATCAAGGTGAATCTTCCGAGATACAAGATGTGAACGTAAGCGCTCGCCCGCTCAACATCAAGATTCGGTGAATCAGAAAGACAGGATTTGGCCCATTTCTTGGTCTTTACTGATCTTCTAGACTATGAATCTGAAGCGTTGTGTCAATTCATAAATCTAGGAATTCAAAGTCTCGATGATCCATATAGAGACTTGAATGATTTTCAAGATACGAGATATTGAGTTAAGGCTCCTTACCAACACAAATATCAAGATCAAGAATTAATTTTTTTATTTCGAAGTGAGTTTGATTTATTTTAAATTGATTTTTATTTTATTTGATAGAATGATGTATTCATTTTTTTATTATTATTTCTTTTTTTTACTTGTGTTTTATTTATTTAATTCATTTTTATTTGAATTTCTTTTTATTTGAATTTATTTAGTTTTGAATGTTGAGTGTTAATTTTTATTTATTTATTTTGATTTTGATTTTATTTTTAGGTTAAGATTGATTTAATTTTGAAATTTAATTTTTCTTTTATTTGATAAGAAAAATACAATCTTTTATATATTTTTTTGTTAATTTTAATTGTCTTTTCTTTTATTTATTGATATTTGAATTTATTTAATTTTGAAGATTGAGAGTTACTTTCTTTTTATTTTATTTTGATTTTGATTTTAAGTCAAAGTTGATTTAATTTTGAAATTGATTTTTTTATTTGAAAAGAAAGATCAAGTCATTTACTTTCTTATTATTATTTTTTTTACTTGTGTTTTTTTATTTATATTTAAATTTATTTAATTTTGAAGATTTAATATTATTTCTTTCATTTTTTTTATTTTAGTTGAATGTTTGTTTAATTTTGAAATTAAATGTTTATAAGTCATATATTATTTTTTTATTTGTGTATTTATTTATTTTTTTTTTTTTATTTGAAATTTATTTAATTTTGAATAAGAGTTATATTTATTACTATTTTTTATTTTCTTTCTATTATTATTTTTATTTATTATTATTATTTCTATTTAATTTTCATTTTTATTTGAAATTATTTAATTTAAAATTTTATTTAATATATAAGTATTGTATTTTTTTTATTTGTTTTTATTTTATTTTATTTCTATTATTTATTATTTTATTTTTATTTTTAATGAATGTATTTTAATATATATATTTTTTTATTTTCAACGGCAAAGAAAATACGATCATTGAGGGATTATTTTCATTTTTTTTGAGAAAATATATTAGTAATATACTAATTTTATTTGATAAAAATATCAATGATAATGTTATGAACAACTTTTATTTTGAATATTTTTTCATTTGAATCATTTAAAATATTATTTCGGGAGGAATATTAGAAACGGACAAATCTGAAAACTAACGAATAATTCAGCAGATTATACTGTTTTTTTATTTTTTAGAGAGAAATTAGTTAATAACATACTGATTTTATTTGACAGAAAAATGAAATGAGATGTTGCGAACAACTTTTATTTTGAACACTTTTTATTTTGAACATTTTAAAAATCTTGTTTCGAGCAAAATACCAACAGAGGACGGTTTCGAAAATCGGGGAGAGCAGATTAATTCGCATATTTGGAAGGTATTTACAACGTATTTTTGCATGAAATGTTTTGTAAAAGCTCCTCTTAATATGTACTTTATGAATATAAAATAATATATATATGTCAAATTCACGGATCGGTACAGCTTTTTTAATTCTTTTCTCGATAAAGGACTCGAATCGGGACAGTGAGGGTATTTTTGATAATTTTTGAAAAATATGCTTATGAAACCTTTCGAACCAGATTATGATACTATCAATGAGGTTATGATGAACAACTTTTATGTTGAAAACTTTTTTATTTGAAATCGTTTTAATGCACTTTAAGGCTATTTAGCAAAGAAGTTTCAAATAAAATTTAGAAAAAAACTGAAAATATATTTTTATTTTTAGAAAATAGTTTAACTTTTGGATTTAAACTCTTTTAGTTATTGATTTCTATTAATGGCAAGGTCTCACGACTTTGTATTAGCTAAGACAAGCCTTATAACTCTTCAAAATCAAGGGCTCACGACTTTGTATTAGCCTAACACGAGATTTAGAAGAGTTTTATTAATTATAAAAATAATTTTTGTATTTTAGATAAAGACAAGGGCTCACGATCGAATGCAACCTAAGACATGCCTTATAACTCTTTAAAACCATGGGCTAACGATCGAACTCAATTTTAAGCACAAGTGTTTATAGAGTTATTTTTATTTTATTATGAACCAGATTATTATAATATACTAGCTGAAGATTCATAAATGCATATAAAATCGTACGAAGCTCCAAAAATTATGAAAATTACAGAGAGATGCATTATAACTAGATCTAGATGCTCACAAAATTTCAATTAAATCGGAATAACAGAGGTATAAATTTTTATTTTCGAATCAGATCAAAAAGGGCAAAAGAGGAAAAAAATGTTGTACCAAGTATTTGTTTGTTTTTCAGATCTAAAAAGGTTATAACTTTTGACTGAAAAATCAGAAAAATATAAAATCAGTTTCTATAGATTCATATGACTTTTTTCTACAAGATCTGAATGTTTTATAAGATTTGGAGTAGATCTCATCCCATTTTTATTTTTATTGCATTTTCAGCCATTTTAGGGCTGATTTTGCGTTTATAAGGGATTCATTGATCTTAAACGGTTTAAATGCATCATTTAGCTTCAATCTAACATTCAATGATGTTTGTATGCAGATTTGAGCCAAAAGAAAAGAAAGAAAATAAAGAAGATCGAATTGCAACATAAGAACATCAAGAAAAAGAAGAAAAATCGATATTGCACATGAAAATTTTCATCTTTATTGCACGAATCGAAATTACAAGCTCCAATACACTCTTGATATCTATATTTACAGAAGAGAGACCTACCTAGACCTAATTTGTAGCTTGAGTAGAAGAGGAATTGATTGAATCTTGTATCTTTGGTCTTGATTTTGATCTCAACTCAAAAATTGAATCTTATTTTGTATCTAATTAGAGTTTCAATTGGTTTTGGCAGCGTTTTGGATTAGCATTCAGCTTGGGATGAGTTGTGTCTCGTGTTTGAAGGAGGAGAGGGGTTTAAATAGGCCTAAGGGGTGGTAGATGGGTGTATGAGATCGGTTTGACTTTTCTTTGACCAATTTATGCACCAACTCCCTTCATTCATCTTCTCATACTCTTCTGAACGTTTTGTGGTGTATTAGACCAGTTCTAAGTGTTTTAAATGTGCTCTAACAGCTGAGAGCACAAGTGGGGCACAAGTGGAGTTTGTTATGTTTGCTGAAAATTTACAAATTTGCCATCCCTAACCACCACTTGGCCACCAGATGATTCTAGGGACTTCTAGAAGGTTCTAGAGCTTCAAACACGTTCTTGCCACTCCCTTCCCGCATTTTAGACCTCCTTGCCGGATCACAATTATGCACCCGAGACCCGTTTTTGCCTTCAAACCCGATTTCAAGCCACATAGTCGTTCTCCTTCATTTCTTCACCATTTCTTATGTTTCAAAGCTTGATTAGCATCTAATTGATCCCAGGAATTGATCTACAATGTTTATTCAATCAATAGAATGCTCGGTATAGAGTTTGACCAACTCGGTTTTTGACTCGATTTGCGAGTTCGTGGTCTCACCAATTTAAAGCTTATGAAATTCAACCAAGCCCTCAAACAATCTCTTGTGACCATAGAGAAGGTGTTTGAAGTGTCAATTTGATCAATTATGGCTCGGATTGCTCAATTTCATTTTTGGATCGGAAACTTCCTCTTCAGTTTTCTCCCAAACCGCTCAACCATTTTGCAAGTTCTTTATCTCATTGTATTCTCCTCTCCATGCTCTTTCCAACGGTATATAATATGTGGGTTTTCGTCGTACGGGAGCACCATCACCATTTTTGAATTTTACACCATGGAAGCTTACTGTAGCACGCACTGTAGCAGAATGAGAATTTTCGAATTTAGCCCTTCTCCATTTTGATTTTCTTATTTCTCCTTTGCTTTTAAATTGTTTCTCAAAGATCCCTTTGTCCAAATTGCACCAAAATTTGCTCAAATATTTCTTGAAATATAACAAAATTTATGGTAATTTTTATTTACCATTTTGCCCCTTGGTCAAGCATCAATTAATTTTTAACGCTTGATTAATTAATTTTTCATTATATTAATCGATAATTTGGAATTTCTTTGACTTCTGTAACTCCAAAAATATCAAGTAATATATGAAAATTCTCAGAATTTTATGGAGAATTTGATTTTGCCATAAAATTTGAGTTTTGAGATTTTAGGTTTCGAAGAGGTTTTCGATTTGAATTTGTAGAGCTTCGGCATTTAATTTTTTTCTTAGGAATTTTAATTTTTGAGCATTTCACTGAATTCTTCTTTTTTCGTGGTGCTTCTGGACTTGAATTAAGTCTCTTCGGGCTTTTAAAATTTCTCCTTGAATTTTCTAATATTTTATCCCAAGTTACTTTTTTTTAATTCCTCGAATTTTCAGGGGTAAACACTTATCCGCTATTTTTTATCTTTTAGTGCCTTTCACTTGTGGCATTTGTCAGGGCTCCAATAATCTCGAGTTCAACATATCTCGTCTTGACTATATCTCACTCATCCCATGCTCCTAGTAGTTCTCTAATATGGATATTCCATTTGTCATAGTTCGATTTCTTTAACATGGACAATGTCATATGTCCGATTGAGATATTCCTAAATCCAGTCATTAGCTTCAATATCAATTTATTATTTTGAATTATTATCCTGAAGTGAATTATCTCGAACGTATATCTTAAACTCTATGAAATCGAGGTTACTATCTTAATATTTGATCATAGGTTTCACTCACAATTCACAAGAATAAAACAAACTGAATTAAATGGGAATTAAAAGTAATTCACAGATCTAGAAGAAATAAGAGAATACTCTAAAAGCTGTTTCTTTGATTTTAATAAAAGTTAAAAGTGTTTTCTCTTTTTTTTTTTTATTATAAACTACTTCTATGTATCTATTTATACTATTCAATGTCATAAATGCACCTACATACCTATATAAATCTAGGTCCTAGTTATCTATCTTAGATACACAATAATTAATGTTAACCACACTTAAGTCAGCTGCTTCTAGCACATGTGACTAATGTCATTCTGTCTTCAATGCATCATCTCAGGTTAACATCCTGAGCTTCATGATCATACTGAGCTCCTATGCTCGGGTTATCTGTTTTCTTTAGGTTAGAGGTTGTCAAAGTCGGATTTCCAAAATCTTGACTTTTCGAGATTGAAACGTGGAATTTACTACTGTTAACAGTAAACCACTAAAACCATCGTATATATCATCATGTTATAACTTATTAAGGTACTATCTTTATAGAAATAATTAAATTTCTTACTCAATTGTATATCTTTTAATTTTTTACAGTTAATAGTCTAGCACATAAACTTAAAATATTTATATATTGACCAAGTTAGTAAACAATGAAATCATCTCACTAAATCATGATGCAACTAATAAAGTCTATCGGTTCCTTGATAATTAGTGAAATCTTATTCGAAAGAAGGGTACTTTGTGTCAACACAGGTCACCTATGCATATTATGTCTTTTTCTTATAATTCTCCATACTGATATATGTGATTATGTGTCTGATGCATCTATTGGCTTAGCAAACAAAGAAAAGCTAAACCTATAAATATTTAATAGATAAATTGATCTATACAAAATTGATAAAGTTTATTATTTCTTGATACTTAATAAATTTTTATTCCAAAAGCAAAATCATTTTTCTATAATTCTTAACTTTGGCACATATGACCTGATGTACATATGAGTTGAGTAAATGATAAGCCTATCTAATTAGATAACCTAACTGTCCATTGATACTTAGTAAATTCTTATTTCTAAAGAAGACTCTTCTCGTACCAGTACAAATATTAGTTATAAAATAAACTTAAATAATTTTGTAATCATTGTTTTTTAATGAGTTAGTTATATGCTTTTTAAGCTATTATTTGATACTTCAAATACAAAGAGATAAGTGAAATTGATCAGATAAATATATAACTATGCATATCGTAAGTTAATTCTTTTGATAACTCGAAAAGAAAGGTCTGCACAACTTATAATTAATTGTGAGTAAAATTATGCTATGCAGAGTCTTACTTTTGACATTCAAATTGCATGATATTTAGAACACAATTAATCAATAAGTTTAAGAATATGCTTGTAAAAATATTATTAATTTTAATTTTTTTATGAACTTATTTGAAATTTGTCAAGGGATTTTCCTATTATAAAAATAATAAAACTAACAAAAACTAAACGATCTAATCCACATAAAATAACTAGAAGAAAATCTGATGTCCTGTGTTGTGAAACTCTTTTATTTTGAAAATAATTGTACACGAAACTAATTTTATTATAACCAAAATGATATATCAAAATAAAGAATATTCTGCTCAATTAATTTAATAATCAACAACAATAATTTTTAATCATTAAACTCCTTTCTCTACTTGCACAAAAAGAGATTTATCTCAATCATCCGACACTCAAATTGAATGATCTAAATTATTTTGATCCATAGTAGAATCTCTCTTAAAATTTTTAATAATAAAGACCCTTAAATTTTTAAATGACATCAATTCATAATAATATTACTCTAAATTAATGAGTTAGAGATTCAGACTTAATCAAATTTCCTCATATCTGATGTGATGTTAATTCCTCTTGAATTATATTGAATTCATCTTCTACTCCAATTCAACAATATCATCCTCTGAGGAATAATATTAGATTCACAAAATTTCTCTCTCACACAACTTAATAACCTTGAAATGATTTTGCATTTTGTAGCTTTAGATCTTTAAGACAAAACAAGATCAAATTTTTAGTTAATAAAATCCATATCAAGTTAGGATGTAACATAATTGAATAATGTTTCTTAAAAAAATAAATAAAAGAACTCATTCATACTATGTTGTTCTAATGTAAAATAAGAATTATAAATTGAAAGAGAAAAATATATGAAAAAAAGAGTGAAAAATCTTTTATACCACTTTGAAAGCGATGTTTGAGTGAATCATAGAATAAAAATGGTGTAATAGATTGAATGATAAAAAAAATTATGCAAATATACAATTATGGTATGACATTGTGACGGAAGATTCCTCTCTTTATGGTTTCAATAAAAAGTCATTGTCAAAATAGTTCTATATATTATTTTGGAATGATAAATAGTTTGGGTGTGTTTGAAAGTCCATAAAGAAAGAATATATTTAGACTTGATAATTAGTGTATCTTTTTATAGTTGGTGTTTCATTTCAATTAGTATATCTTTTACTAACTATTTTTCTAAATTAATCTTCACGTCTCTTCTAAAATAACGTCCCCACTATAACTAAAATAATTCTAATACAATAATAATTTTTAGAATAAATAAATTTATATTGATACCATTGTTTTAATTAGCATAACTTATTTGAGGGGTGAATATTTTCAGAATAATTAAAATATCAAACATAAATATACTAAACAGAACTGTTTTTACGCACTTTATACAACAACAAAGTCTTTATTATATCCCCCTAAAGGGGGGGAAGAAAAACGAGTTCTCAGATGGTACACGTCACCAAATTCTTGGTATTCGTTGGATTTGCATCGTGATCTGTGTTTTTGTGATTTGCGGATAGATTCAGGCTGGGTGTATTACATACTGATGTGAGCCGTCTGACTTGAATCCCGCGTTGTTCTGGTCCATACACCACTAAACAAAACCTTTTTGATCTGAAAAATCTAATCCTATTTCCTTCTTCGCTTTTTCATTTCCCTTTCTTTTTTGTCTTGCCCTTTGCCTCTTCCTCCAAATGTCATTTTTGAGGTGGTGTTTGGACACTGTCGGCCCCCCTCACGACTTCTCGCTCTGATCGGCTTCCTTTTTCGCGTTTGTTACCTCTACTCGGATCTTCTATTGTCTCATGTGTCGTCCTCTCGCCAGATCTTCATCGCGATGGCCTCAGATGGGTGTTTCAGGGCGGAGGACTTAGAAATCACCAGGTTAGGTAGTGACCCTTTTTATTTTGCATTCATTTGGTATGATGCTGCTTCCTTTACCTTTTTTCCATTGGCTTTCTTCTTTCTCAAATCCTTAAAGTGATTTTACAATCTAATATCATTCTGAGAGATAGAGGCAAAGACCGGGTTGCTGGCGAGTGAAATCCACTCGATAAAGGATCTCTTGTTGGGTTGGGAATTCTTTCAGGTGGTTGAAGAATTTTATAAACTGATTTTTTTTCCTTTATGAATCATGATGAGCTTGACAAGAAATCTCAATTTAACTAGATAATTTATTTTATCTTATAGAAATAAGTGTTTAAGCTCTGGATAAGAAAGCCAGTGTGAAAAATTACACGAATTATTATTAATATCCCTGGGTTTTTCCGCCAATAATTATTATTGAACAAGGATAGATTTAAAGGAATGCTTCGTTGTCAGGAGCTATGAAGTAGGTCCAAACAAATCTGCCGTCATGGAAACCATTATCAACTTAATTTAGGTAAAATTGTGTTTGAGACTTCTAATTTGATATAAATATGTCTCTATGAAACAATATCAAGCATTTGTTGGTTTAGAAATAAAATTATTGAAAAAGAAAGTACTTCTGTATGTTAACTCTAATTTGAAGCGAGATACCCTTTAAATAATAGATGGTGTAAAATGAGTTGCAATCATGCACAAAGTTGGGGATGATCCAAGGAGGGTGAATTTTTCATTCTACCTTCTATGAAGAAGTATCAACTCATTTGGGTCAATTATCAAATGCATGTTGAGATGAACAAGTACCCTGGTTGGTAAGTTTCAGCAATAGTTAACATAAATAATATCATTAGTTTAGCAGCTTAGTCCGTTATAAGAAAATTAATTGCAAGTTACCCGTATGTAGATCTTATCATCCTATAATGAATATTTATGAAGACCATTGAAAATTCCACAGATTATGATGGTGACAGTGCTCAGTTGATTTAGTCCTTGACAAGCACACATCATCATACCAGCTCATCTCACTGGTATGGTACTGTACTGGTATAAATACATAAAAAACCAAAAGTTGACTTTAGGAAACTTCAAATTTTAAATTCAGATTTTCTCTCTTTATGTTTCAAGATAAGACCAACTCTTTTTTTCTCTCTTTTAAAAAGTGGTTATACCACATATTTCATTAAAGAAAAAATAGTCTAAAGGGTACCACACTGGGTACTCACAGGGTTTCCTCCAGCAACACATCCTAACTATTGTGAGATTTGAGCCTATTCATACTCCCTAGACTTGCTGGTTTAATGTGTTAACGGTATAATTCTGTCCATTTTCTCTTGATTATTTTATTTTATTACATAAATCTCATTTCTACATATTATGTGATAAAAAATGGCGAACGATTCTAGACACATTTCACTGCGCCTCTCCCAATGATCACCTGAATATACCATGCTTGAATCTCACCACTGCCGTCCTCACTTAGTGCGTTCTTTGTGACCTTCCTCGGTGGAGCTGAAGAATATGTTGGGAAATCGACAAATTCCTGTTGGCTGATTTGAAGGTAGTTTTCCCCTTTTCTGTTGGTAAAAGTTTATGGCCAAATAGGTTGAATTATTATCTAATTGGGTACAGTCAAAATGAAACCTGTGCTAATTTACTGGTAAGATGGCATAAGCTGCTTTATTTAAAGATTAATACATTACTGTTATGACTACTTAGTGCTTACGGGTAACATAAGATAAAACATTTTATCAAAACATCAATGCATTGGTGTTATAAGATAAGTGCACCATTGTTAATGCAGGTAAGTTCTACATTTAAGCATCTATTGTACATTTTTATGAGTGAATTAGGATTATTAACAAAACTATATTGGTATTGTACTGCTTATTGATCTTCTTTTATAAAGGATGAGTGTATTATTGTTATCGAAAAAAAATAATGCATTACTTTAATCATGATATCATGATGGATTGATTCTTTCATAGTCAGCTTGACAAGAAGCTTGCAGCACATTATAATGCGAAAAAATAATTTCGATGAACATGTGGAATGAAAGCAAGAAGGCAACAAAATTGTCTGGCATCATTCATGTTGCCAACTACTTAGTATCATATATCACTCATTCCTGACGCAAAATTTTATGTTGTAGAAAATTTGGATGTCTCTGAGTTGATTGACAATCTGTAAAATTAAAATAATTTGTGCCTTCTTTTATTCTATCTTGATATATAATAAATCTTCTGCGCCATCCATGGTCTTATATGAACATAATTACATATCACACCTCCTTTATGATCACATTGAGTATTTTAATTTCAAATTGGATAGCAACCATTATTTTTTTATTTATTTTTTTTACTAGATTTTAGATAGATCGATTAACACTTCACAACGCAGGAGACATCAACCCCAACAAAGAGTACAACCCCGCCGCGAAGCGCGGGTGAGTAACTCTAGTTTCAAATAAATTAGGGTAGACTAGAAATAAAACTCAATTTGAAGACATAAAATCAGAGATTTCAAATATCAATGATAATAATTGATAGCCCTAGGATGAGTATTAAAAGGTCAAAATAATGTAAGAATGTAAAGAACTTAAGATAGAAATATTTATACCGATTTGAGGCTTAGTGTTCAAGTGTAATGGCAGAGAAATATAATTTAATACGATTCAATTCTCACAATAATATAACAATCAAAGAAATGTGAGAATAGAAAAGAAAAGAACAAACAAGAACACAAGATGTAACAGAATTTGGCTTAAAAATGCACACGTCTCCGGGACTCTCAACCTCCAACAATTGAGGTTGAACCGATACACTAAAAACAGTTTTATACTTGTAGAACTTTGTCTCTTACACAAAAATGGGCAGCCAAGCCTATCGGTAACTAGAGTGACAACACATTCAAAAATGATGAATGACAACACACTCAAAAAGATGAGCACTACAACTCAAAAAGGATGAGCACAACATCTCAAGAAAATATTTACAAGAAGATCACGAATGATCAAGTTGGGAGAATAGAGAGAAGCTAGATTGAGCTTGAACAAGGATTTGACTAATTGAGTGTTTCAATCTTTCAATTATCTGTCTCACTTTGTATATGGCTAATAAGATCTCTGGAGTAATGATTTAGCTAGATGGATCAAATCAAAATTAAAGTGAGAGAGTAACGTTACCCTTTATATAAACCTCCTAAAGCTGATCAAAATCAACTTTCGTCCGAATCGTTATAATGATTCACAAATCGTTATAACTGTTCAATGAACCATTATAACTCTTGATGAATCGTTATAACTCTTAATGAATCATTATAACTCTTGATGAACCGTTATAACTCTTCAATGAACCGTTATAACTCTTCATAAATCGTTATAACTCTTGATGAACCGTTATAATTCTTCAATGAACCGTTATAACTATTCATGAACCATTATAATTATTCAATGAACCGTTATAACTCTTTATGAATCGTTACACAACGTTACGCTCTGGAATTTTACAGATAAAAAGAACTTCTAAATTTTTGGCTAAACAATATGAATCGTTATAACTCTTTGAATCGTTATAACTATTTAAATCATTATAACTCTTCATGAATCATTATAACTCTTCACGAGTCATTATAACTGTTCATGAACTGTTTGGTCTATTTTTCTTGTTTTTTTACAATTTAAGCTCAATTTAACTTAACCAATTCAATCAAGTTTGAGTCTAACTAAACCTAAATCTAATCTAATCTTGATTAAGCTCTTGCATCCCATCATTAGTCTTGGTTCTTGTGCACTAATCCATTTTGTATTTCAATCCCTGCACAAAACTCAAACAAGGCAAATTGTAAAATTCAAGATTGTTTTGCAAATCGACAAATCAAAGAAGATGTTAAGTGTAACAATCTCCCCATTTTATCGATTTGTAAAACATATATGGGTGCATAGATATAACATATGATGTGGATTTCACCAAAAAATTCTCCCCCTTTTTGGAAATCGGGCAAAATGGTGCGAATAAAGATTTATTTTAATTTAGCTTCCCCTAAATTGATTTCTCCCTCTTAATGTATGCACCGTGTTTAAGATAAAAAATTTTATAATACTTCTAAACAAAAAATATAATTCATTAAATAAAAATTAGCTAACTCCCCCTAAATGTGTTGCATATATGGTTTGAAAGGAAGATTAAGCATTGATGTCTCTTATTTTTAATCTTAGGAACTCAAACAATATTTTTGATGTTATTTTCCTTTCTAAATTTGCAATCAAGTGAGATGTGACCAATATGACAATAATAATTATAAAATAAATATGTTTGAGATTTCTTATTACCTTTAACAAAAGTATTTTGATAGTTTTATTTTAATCCTTGAGATTAAGTCTTGGATTTTTCTTTAGAAATATTTGTATATTTTTAGAAACAACCTGTTTATACTCATATCTCTAAGCTTTGGTTTGAAAATCATTTTGATTTTTAAACTCATAAAACCATCCATCGGGTCCTTTAAAATATAATTTATTTGACCAACTAGGATTGAAAAATGTAGCATTATTGCTTTGAAAATTTCTTTGTCTTTTGTTAATTTTTTTTATCAAATTGCTTATATTGAAATGCATAATTGTGTTTTTTATTGAAAGATTTAGCATTAGTAGATTTTACAATTTTACATTTGACCCTTGACATTGTTTCTCTTTTGATTTAGGGCAATTTGAAGTCTTAGAAGATTTTTATATCCAAGATCCGACTTGTTGGTAGGTCTTTGATCTATAACCTTGTCTAAATCCATTGAAGTGATGCTTGTTGAAATACATAAGGATTTTAGTGTCATATTTTCAGTTTTTAAAGTTTGCACTTTCACTTTTAATGTTGCAACTTCACCTAAGTGCATTTGATAATTTTTTCCAAATTTTGTAATTTAGACTCATAAGATTGAACCTTTAACTCAAACTCTGAAATTTTATTTTCAAGTCTCTCAATTATCTCTTTTTGAGAGGATAAATCATGAATATGATTATCTAAACTAGATAAAAAAAGATTTAATTTCAGCCATATTATCCAAATTATTTATATTTTCAACACAAAATTCATCATTCTCAACAAAATCATCATCACTATCATCCCAAGTGGATGTAGTGCAAGATACTATTTGATTGTGCAATTGAAAATTTTGAGAAAATTACACCTTAGGTGCAAATGAGTTCATCTTCATATTCTTGGATATGACAATGTCGTGTAGGATCTCCAATGTGCACAAGTCGGTGATGTTATTTCTTGCTACAATCTCATCAACATCCATCATGGATGAGCTCTCATCTACTTCCGTAATTAGGGCAAGGTTGAGTGAATTTCTTTCATCATTCTTTCTCTTAACATGGTTGCTTGTAGCATAGCACCAATTCTCTCAAAGTTTTACTCTTTCTTATATGGAAAGACCAAGGAATAATCGTGTTGTGTGACCTTACTTATGGCATTAGAAGCATATGCATGTCATTCATTTCTCATCTCGCTCTTTATTGTGCTCCTTTTCTAGATTTAGCATTTTTTTTTCAAACATCTTCGTAATGACTTGATCGTTTATAGAAGATGAGCTAGATAATGTCTTGCTGAATAGTGGTGTGATAGAAGATTTTTGAGTTTGAAGTGTGGTTTCTTTGAGCTTTGGTGTGAGCTCTCCATTTTGTCGTAGCTTCTCCTCAAAGCATAGAAGATGAGTGAACACTTCTTCATGTGTGAATTCGCTAAGAGAACCTTGCATTGTCTCTAGAGTGCTTATCATTCTCTCCATCTTGATCTTCTCATCATTGTCCTAAAAATCTTGTCTACAATTTTAGTGTTAGACAAGGATTCTCCAACTTCATCAAATTCATTTAGAATATGCATTAATCTTGAATACATATTCTCAATTGACTCTCCTTCTTGTATACAAAAAATTTTAAATTTGGACTCTAAACCCATTAGTTTTGTTCTTTTCATATGAGAGTTGCCCTCAAATCTATTCAATAGGGTCTTCCATATTTCACTAGCAATTTCGGTAGTACCAAATAGTATAACAATCTTTTCACTAACCGAATTTAAGATAATATTGATAGCATAATCGTTTTGAGATTTCAGTTTTTTGACATTTTGTGTCAATGTGAGGTTGCTAGTATCATAATGTGGTACATAATCATGTTGGACAACATCCCAAAGGTCTACTATGTTGATGTAGTTCATCATACATTTCTTTCAAAAACTGAAATTTTTACAATTAAGATCTAGAGTTGAGGGTTCTTTTACATGTATCAAAAAAATGATCTTGGACCAAAAATACCACAAATAAAGCAATTAAAACTGAGTTCATACTCTGATACCACTTTGATAGCCCTAGGATGGTGGTATTAAAAGGGCAAAATAATACAAGAATGTAAATAACTTAAGGTAGAAATGTATATACCGATTTGGGACTTAGTGTTCAAGTGTAATGATAGCAGAATATAATTTAATACGATTTAATTCTCACAAGAATATAGCAATCAAAGAAATGTGAGAATAGAAAAGAAAAAGAACAAACAAGAACACAAGATGTAACGGAGTTCGGCTTAAAAATGCATACGTCTCTGGGACTCTCAACTTCCAACAATTGAGGTTGAGCCGATACACTAAAAACAATTTTACATTTGTAGAACTTGGTCCCTTACACAAAAATAGGCTGTCAAACCTATCGGTAACTAGAGTGACAACACACTCAAAAAAGAAAATGTTTACAAAAAAATCACAAAGGATCAAGTTGGGAGGATATAGAGAAACTAAATTGAGCTTGAACAAGGATTTGGCTAATTGAGTGTTTCAATCTCTTGAATTATCTGTCTCACTTTGTATATGGCTAGTAAGCTCTCTGGAGTAATGATTTAGCTAGATTGATCAGATCAAAATTAAAGTGAGAGAGTAACCCCTTTATATAGACCTCATGTAGCTGATCAGAATCAACTTTCAGCCTGAATCGTTATAACTGTTCAATGAACCATTATAACTCTTGATGAACCGTTATAACTCTTCATGAATCGTTATAACTCTTTATGAACCGTTATAACTCTTCAATGAACCGTTATAACTCTTGATGAACTGTTATAACTCTTCAATGAACCGTTATAACTCTTGATGAACCGTTATAACTCTTCAATGAACCGTTATAACTCTTCAATGAACTGTTATAACTATTCATGAACCGTTATAACTATTCATGAACCGTTATAAATATTCATGAATCGTTACACAACGTTACGCGCTGAAATTTTACAGATAAAAAGAACTTCTAAATTTTTGGGTAAACAATATGAATCGTTATAACTCTTTGAATCGTTATAACTATTTGAATCGTTATAACTCTTCATGAATCGTTATAACTCTTCATGAATCGTTATAACTATTTGAATCGTTATAACTCTTCACTAGTTATTATAACTGTTCATGATCTGTTATAACTGTTTGGTCTATTTTTCTTGTTTTCTTGCAGTTTAAGCTCAATTTAACTTAACCAATTCAACCAAGTTTGAGTCTAACTAAATCTAAATCTAATGTAATCTTGATTAAGCTCTTGCATCCCATCATTAGTCTTGGTTCTTGTGAACTAATCAATTTTGTATTTCAATCCCTGTACAAAACTCAAACAAGGTAAATTATAAAATTCAAGATTGTTTTGCAAATCGACAAATCAACGAAGATGTTAAGTGTAACAATAATAATAACGATGATGATGAAAAAATAAAAAATAAAAATAAAATGATAATGATAATAATGATGATAATGATGATGCTGATAATATGCTAATAATAATAATAATAATACAATAAACTTATATTATAAAATATAATTCTAAATCCTAAATTCTAAATCCTAAAATCCTAAAATCTAAGAACTAAAAATCTAAAAAACTAAAGTTTATAACTTTACTACTAGATTCTAACTCCTAAATCATGATTCTGATACATGAATCGTTATCTTTCAAGCACTCCTATCCAAAACAAGCTCTTTGGATATATTTTATTCTTTCAGATATTTTTTATTGCTATCTCTCATGTCAGTTTCAATCGACCTCTTTCTCTTTTTGTATTTTCAGGACAACATAGAATATCACTGGCCACTACATACTGGAGTCTTAAGAGGCGTTTGTCGGATATGATCAAACCATCACAAACGGTGTTGAACTAGCTTATTTTGAATTGGTGCTATCCTAAATTTATCCGGTATATCATCATTTCTAATTCGATCTCTCCTTCTTACATGCTTTATAATTAACTCTTAAAAAAATATGCTAGTATTTGTATTTGGTCAGGTCTGATTAAATAATTAAATAAAATTTATATTCTATCCGTTATAATATCGGTTCTATTTCAAATACGAATCAGATATTTAAATTTGTAATCATATCTGTAATTAAGCAGTTATATTTTTTTAAACGATATCGTATTGAAATTAACTGGATTTGCATCATTGCATATTTCTGGTTCGGGTCCAGTCCGGTCCAAGATATATAATCAGGTATAAACAACGTCTGTGATATTATCTTGAATTCTAGGTGTCATTTCATGCAATCTGGCCCCGTCTTCCTACCCTGGCAGAAGAGTGAAGACCAACAGGTCAAGTTCGAACCAAATCCGGTTCGCCGGATACATGGGCGGATAACAGAGGGGTGCACTAATTCGGTCCACTGACGTGCGGGGCCTCAAAACTGAAGGCCCCAAACATTTCACCCGGCCCACAGTTTGATGTATTCAATCGGCCGCAGAGATTCAAACGAATGCGTAACTCTATACGCCGCCACCCAACAAGCGGCGAGTCCATGCTCCATCGATTCGAACCCGCATACTCCTCTCTCTGGCTCTTTCGCAATTGCCCCGTTTTTCTTCGTTCCCTCCCATCCTCCTCCTCGGTTTATTCCAAATTTCCATTTTTTGAAAAATCCCTCTCTTCGCTTTCCTCGTTAGCCCTTCCTTTCCTGTTCCCGATGGCGTCGACCAATCCTTACGGAGGAGGGGGCGGGATCGGGGGCAAGATGCGCCGCCGCCCCACTCGCTCCCAGTCGACGCCGTACGATCGTCCGCCGACTGCTGTCCGTACCCCGGCCGCAGTTCCACCGGCTATAGACGGTTCCAACGGGTGGCTTTCCAAGCTGTTGGACCCCGCTTCTCGATTCCTATCTGGCAGTGCTTCCAATCTGTTTTCATCACTTTTTCGCAAGAGTCTTCAAGCCCCACCACAAATTCCGGCGTCTGTTTCTTCCCCAGGTTGGGTTCTTTTTCCTTGTGAAGCTTGGTTTTGTGGGCATGCTTGCTTGGTTTATATTGATTCTTAGGGGTAAGCTTGATGCTTTCAGAGGATTAGGGTTTTGAGGCAATTGCATTTGATATAAAATAATCTTAGTGAAGAACTATTTGTATTTGTTGGGAGTTGGGCTGCAAAGTAGCTTTTTTGGGAGCAAGCTAGTGTTTATGTGAAGTTTGCCCATTGATTGGGCTGAATTAATCACACAGTATGCTTGGGTGATTGGGTTTGTCATTAGGGTTTTGCGAAGTCTATGATTTTGTGATGTTTGTCCACCTGTGCAGGATGCAGTGACCACATAAGTGGGAATTTGTTGTGAATAGGGTGTTGAGGAAGATTATTGTTTCTGTGAAGTGCGTCTATAGGTCCAGGATGTGTTGACCACACTAGGGTTTAAGGGGATTGATCTGGCTTCTCATGGGATTTGTGTCTTCGAGAGGAGACTCTGAGATTAAGTTTTGTGGAGCTTACTAGGATTTTTAGGAGCTCCGTCATTCATTGATACTGTTTAACTATGACTCGTAGTGGTGTGGCTAATTTAGCATTCAATCTGTTGTGAAATAGCTACTATTTGATATTTTGCTGCATTGTACTGAAGCATTTCTGATTCCAATGAAATTGGTCGGTTCCACTTTTCAACAAAAAAAGAAGAAAGAATACTGAATCAATAAGAAATTAGTTATTTTTTTATTTTTATCTTTTGAAAAAAGGCATGATATGCCCATTTCATTGACTGAAACATAGAATTTTAAAAGTCCCAGTTAGTTATCTTTTAGTTACTCTTGTTGAATGACGAACTTGAGTGAAATACCTTAAATGGGAATTAATCTCCTAGGATGCTTAGGTAATTGTGGTCACAATTAGGGATTCTATGAAGTTCGTTGTGAGAAACATCAACCAGATAGGTAGCTAAGAGGATTTGGTTGGGTTTTAAGGGATGGCTCTGGTTTCTATGGAATTTGTAGCTTTGATTGGTGATGCTGATATTAAGGTTGTCCAGCTTGCTAAGATATCTAGAGTTCATTCATTAATACTGTTTCTTGCTTGTCCCTATTAGTTTCAAAAAATGATTATTGTAGTGTAGTCACTGCTTTATGAAATAGTGATTATTTAATATTCCAAGTTATACTGAAGCAATTAGTTATCTTTTTACACATGATGAACTTGGATTTAAACACCTGAAGTTCTATTTTTCATACTAAATTTAGTAATGGTTTGCTTTAAAGAACTGAAGCAATTGCAATCTAACCTTTTCTAAAACAAGCACCTTTGTTGAATCCTTTCTATATACAGAGGAGATGCATCAGGATGCTGAGGAAGAACCAGTTCCCCAACTGTCATCTGCTGAAACTCCTGCTGATAGAGAAACTGATGAAACTCCTGCTGAAACAGAACCAGATGCAATTCCTGAAATCAAGAGTGTCTTTGAAATTGAACAACTTCTTGTGCAAAAGACTTTCACCAAGTAAGTGTTGGACCATATCACATCAGGTAAAATTATACTGAGTGTACAAAAATAATGGCATCTTAGGCTCTCTTTTATGTAATATGTATGGAAACAGGGAGCAATTTGAACATCTTACGGAGCTGTTACGTGCAAGAGTTGTTGAACCGAGTTTGCCAGAGCCAGCACAGATTAGTAAAGGAAAGGAGGTGGAAGCAAACATTCCTCACAGAGAATATGTGGCTGAGAGCTCGAGGAAGAATGTGATGTTTGCCACTCCTGCTAGCACTGTTCTTGTAAGAGCAATTTCCATTTAATCTAAAGGAGAAATCTTTTGCTTCCCACTATATTCAAGTTGAAAAAGGAAATTCTAAAGGAGAAATCTTTTGCTGGTTTCTAACAGAATTAGCAGCAGCTTTGTAGTATTAACTATAGTAGTATAATTGCTCTAACAGAGCCATTGACAATGTCTTTCTTTTGGGTGTAGATTCCTAAAGAAGATGTTGCTTCCCCAATGGAGCTTGCGAAAGCATACATGAACTCTAAATCCTCAAAGGTTTCCCCTACAATTCTCAGGTTGAGGACCCCAGCTTTCACTGAGAGAAGACAAGATGTGCCCAATTCAACAGTTCTCCATGCATCAACAAAACAACCAAACTGTGCTGCAATCACATCAAGACCTAGTTCAGTCCTTTTTGATCAGGTTAAAGATGCCTATCCGACTCCTAGATCACTTGGACGAACTGCTATCAGTAGAATGTGCCGCTCTCCTTTTGTTAAGGTTGTTGATTTCTTCCAGTGTATTAGATTATATTAAAAAAATGTTTTTTATTGAAGCTGAGCTACTTTCTGCAGAGTGGAGGGCTCTCTAACAGTGTGTATGAAGCTAAGTTTTCGCCTTATGCTGCACCTACAGGAAGCACACCTGGTAGCAAATTGGTACTGATCTGCACACCTTTATTTTTTATTGGTGCAGTTTTTTACTGGTGGTAGTAACTTTTGTGAATGATTTTTACCATTCAGGTTTAATATAAATCACAGAAAATATAAATTAAATCTAGACGTAATCAGAAAGCCTGCGGAGCTTCAATTTTCCATTGATGCCATCTCAGATGTCTTGTGGTAATGTTAAATTGTTAACCTGCCTTGAATTGTCATGTCATTATGTCAAACTTTGTTGCAGGCCTTGAAAAGAGGAAGCTCTGCACTTTATGACGAGATTGGCTCTGTGGGACCCATCCGAAGGATCAGACAAAAGCTAAACATGACGACTCCTCTGAAAGAATCCGTTCCAAGTCCATACAAGAATTTTGCTCCCACTCACACAAGCACAGTGAAGCTAGACACTGACCATGTCTCTTCTCAGAGGCATATCCAGGTGGCCAAATTGAACCAGGGAAATGATGAGTCAGCATGTAAAGATGGAATGCGTGATGCTGAAATGGAACCTGAACACATTAGCATTCCTCTTGTACCACTGCGTTCAACTGAGACGGCCATGAAAATACTTGACCAGCTTGGAAACATTGTACAGTCACCTAAAGATAAAAGGACTGAAAAGTCTGTTCTGGAGATTGAAGCTCCTTCGTCTCAGAAGCAAGATAAACCGAAAGTTAACCTTTCAAAACTGACCAAGTATAATGGCAATTATTCGTTTCAAAGTAATGGTGTGGGTGTGATTGGATCCATATCAGGTGCAAAAACTGGCAAATCAGTTTCTGATGTGACCTCGAGTTCTACAGCAGTTCCAAAATCAACCAAACCGGCTTTTCGGATGAGTGTTTCAGAGGTATGGCAGCATTCTTTCTTAAACCATTTTATGCTTTCATGTTTGTTTCTAGCGATTTATGCTGGACGCCAATGGTTGTTTGATGAGTGGATTTGATACAAGATGACTTCAGTCCAATAATTGTTATGTTCCCACATTAACAGCAAGTCATATTTCGGTTTTTGTTTGGCTTGTGTTTAAAGTTATTTTTTCTTGTTTGTTTTATTTTTCTTTTTGGATTGGGTTTCATTTCTAGCCTACCCCAACTTATTTGGGATTAAAGGTTTTGTTGTTGTATTTTATTTTTCTTTTTAGCAGTTGGTAATTGTTCTATGGTATCAGTGGGAGTATTTAGCTCCGATTCTATCTTGATATACAATGATCATATTTGTTTTTTTTTTGTGCTTTTGAAGGATTTTCTGGATGATGACGAAGAGGAAACCAATGATAAGGCTGAGAGTACTGTGCTAGTAAAAAATGTTTTCCACAAGGTGGAGTCTGGCACGTCAAAGCTGGGAAAGGTTGAATCAAAGATACCAGAGGAGAAGGGCACAACTGCTTCTGAGGCAAAAGTTGTACCTACAACCTCTGAGCCTGACAAGAACATTCTCTCATCTCCACCTGTTGGTGAAACCAATGCAGTTCTTAAATTTGCTTCTCCTCCCAGAACCTCTCCTGTCAAGTTTGATTTTCCTTCTGTGCCGGTTTTACCAACAGCTTCTCTTGATGTATTGGCCAAAAAGGATGAAAAACCCCCTTGTCCCATCTTCAATACCGGCTTGAAGCAACAGGAGAAACTAGAGACCCCTGTATTTTCATGGGCAAGTGGGAATACTGGTGCAAAACCTGATTCCAGGTTAGTTTCATAACATTTTATGCTTTTCTAATTGCACAGAAGCTTGCACACAAGAAACAGTCACATGCTCAGGAACACCACCCATGCTCTGAAACTTGTCGCTTGTCATGCTTGTGACGAGTTCTTTTAGTGAAACAATATGCTGTTTGTGCCTATAAGATATAGTCTCGAACAAAAATAACATACTGCATGTGCAGAGCACTTAAAATAGATAAGATAAAAAGGAAAGCAAGTGCTGTTGTTTTCATTTATCTTAAATTCCATTGCTTTATTAACTGGTTTAGCAACGTCTCCAGGCTGCCCGCAACAGAAGCTTCTGATTCAGACAGAAGTGGCCAAAAGAGGAAATCAGAAGATGCATGTAAACCAACTGAACCTACTGTGTTCTTGGCCTCACCATCTTTAGCCCCACATGTGCCTGTCAAGCCTGTTTTTGCATTTGGTGGGTCTTCCTCTCCAGAGTTGAGCAATGGGTCAACACATTCATCTCCTCTGAAATTTTCTTTTTCTGCTGCACCTGCTACCCAATCTCCTCTGACTTCATTGACAGATGCTTCTTCGATTACAACCTGTGCAAATGTTTCTTCCCCTGTTCCAGAAATCCCAAAAGTATCTTTCATTCAATTTGGTGCTAGTAATGCAGCCAGTTCGCAGACACCGACATCCCCACTGTCGGGCAATTCAAGTGCCGAAGCTTCTGACATGAGCACTGTTAAGCCAGTTACATTTGGTAGCAGCCCTAATTTCAGAACCGGTGGTGCCGCAGTTGCTGCTGTTCAAAATGCTACATTTCCATCTGCTATTGCTTTGAGCACTTCTGCTACAACTACAGGATTTTTTTCAAGCAGTGTAGCAGGTCAGTCGAACTCTGCAACTACAAATACTCCTACATTTGCATTTGGAAATTCAGAGAAAACGGAAACCCCCAGCGTCCCTACATTTGCCTTTGGAAGTTCGGCAACAACTGCAAGCATAACCGCTAGTTCGCCTTCGGTTGCACATGTAACTTCTGAAGTGACTGCACCTGTAAGCGCAGGCACAAGTTCAAGCACCACCACCTGCACATCTACTCCTACAGTTATGTTTGGTGGTTCAGGAATTACAGGTGCATTCACCTTTGGTGCTTCATCTCAATCTGCCAGCACAAGCTCCCAGATAACTCCATTTGCCTTTGGTGCAGCTGCCGCAAGTTCAAATTCGGGTACTTTTGGTTTTGGTGCTTCCTCGAGTCAGAATACGAGCTCTAGTACAAGCATGCCTTCTAGTGGGAGTTCTGAGTCTTCTTTCGGATTTGGGGCGTCAACTGGTTCAATTTTTGGCACCAAGCCAGTTCAACCTGAAAGCACGGGGACCCAATCGAATCTGCTAGATTCTCAGAGCTTAAGCAGTCAGTTCAGCTCTCCATTCTCACCTGCAGCATCATCTCCAGTAGTATTTGGGGCATCAAGTGGTGGTTTTTCTTTCTCATCGACTGTTAGTTCATCTAGTTCTACATCTGCATCTACTTCTCAACCAAGTCTGTTTGGGTCAGGAACCTCAAATTCCCCATCTATTTTTGGCACCTCCACTTTCAGTTCAGACCCATCTGGTCCAACTTTCACTTTTGGGCAATCGAGTTCTAACTTGAACACCCCTTTCACATTTGGTGCTCAGTCGTCGAGCCCGGTATTCTCCTTCACTGCCAGTAGCAACAACTCAGCAGCTCCGGTTTTGGGTTGTCAAACCCAAACACAAATTCAAGTACAGTTTTTGGATCAGTTTCACCTGGCAGTAACAATGATCAGATGAGCATGGAGGATAGTATGGTGGACGATACCAATCAGGTCGCCACCCCAAACCCACCTGTACCAGTGTTCGGTCAGGCAGCAAGTCCAGTATCCTTGCTTGGAGCTCCATCAGGTGCAGCACCAGCACCTGCTTTTCAGTTTGGTGCTCAGCCAAGTCAATCGCTGTTTCAACCTGGGAGTAATTTGGAGTTCAATGCAGGAAACCAGGTCTCAGGAAGTGGTGCTGGTGACAAGGCCAACCGGCGTATTGTTAAGGTTAGACGGGACAAACCTAGGAGAAAATAAAATTTGAAATTGAGAGAGAGTAAGAGAGTTTTTTTAACTTCTGTATGAGTATTGGAACAGGGGTAACCCTCCATTTTCCCCTTTGGAAATGCTTGAATTTTTGGATATTCAAGCAATTTCACGCAGCGATTCACCCTTTTTTCTCATTTTTCATATCGGTTAATTTTCATTTTTTTTTTATCTATGAGACAACAAAGTATCTCGTAAAGTTGTATCCATACTTTGGCCGCAATGTTGGCGAGTTTGGAGCAAAGTAGACAGGACAGTATTGTATTTTCTTTGAAATGTAATATTTTTATTGTAGTGCTTTTGGATTGCTAGTTGGACCACCACGTGGCAACTCAAGTTTTGAGATATTTATTCGTACTTCTTTTTCCACGTTATAAATGGCGCGCATTCTTTCCTCCATACAGTATGAATACTTGCAATTTGTTGCTGATGTTGAGGCGATGTAATAATTATATTATTTTATTTTTTAGTCTTCTTATCCCTTTCATTGAAAAGATGGTTATTCTATGTTTTTTTTTCAAATTTTCTAATCTTCTATTTTGTTTTGGTTCTGTGATACAGGCAAGTAGAAAATGGACATTATTTATTGGTTATCATTTCAGACTGCATTTCACTTATAAATTGATGTTTAAACTACTGCTGGATCGCAAACTCTTATTTCTACGGATCACCGGGGATAAAACTGCATAGAACTAGTTGCTGTAGCATGTAATAATATGGGATAAACGACAAGAATTAGATCATTTAGGCCCATGGCTACATGCTGCAATTTTGTAAAATAAGCAATCTACAATTCACCCTTCACTTTGCCTGCCTGTGGGTCATACGCAAGTGAAGTAATTTATTCTATCTACACTCACGTTTTACCCCTTAACTCAGTGCCGTGGCATATTTAATTTCTATCATCATGGCAACAATTCAAGTGCTATTGCGCTCATGTCTTCATCACTGTTATGAAATAAATTCGATTGTAGATATTAATTTTGATAATCATTTATTTGCACTCATTTTACCATAGTTATGTCATTTCTAGACTTTAATTTTGTTAGCCAATTTTGTCGGTTATCACAGTGGCATGAAAATAAATATGACTACTACTGTAAAACACATTAGGCCCAGCTAGGGGTGTCAATGATATTCTTTCGGCTTTTTATCCATTTACCCGATTCATATCGTATTCACTAATATGGATATGGGTAAAGATTTTTTCGTTAACTTATTTGATATGGGTAAGAATAAGAAATTTTTCATTAAATGGAAAGCGTATGAATAAAGATCATTTCATATCAATTTGTCCTTAGGGTAAATTATTATTTCCAACATAATTACCTCCTATAATTTTTTTCTCTATGTTTATTGTCTTGAATTTGTATGAGTTAATTACTATGAATTATAATTATTATCATCTTGAGATTTTATTGTTTGATAAATTATATGTTTGAATAATATTTAGTAAAGTATTTCTTAAAATGATAGGATGATATAATATAAAATTTTATTCTAAACAAGATGCTATTTTTGTTTTTAGCACATTTTATTTTTTAGTTAAAAAGTTTAAAAAGAGATGTTTATATATTTTTTTAATTTATTTGTTTTACAATAAGTCATGTAGGAATTGATTGCATTGTTATATTTTGATTTCATCTAATAAATTTTTTGATGTATTTGTATGAAATGAATGAGTTTGGATACTTATTTTTATTTTTATAAATGATGAGAAATCAATTAATATATTGATATTATTTGTTAGCATCCGTTATCATTTTGTTATCCGTTTATTTTAATGGGTAAAAATAGAATATGAATAAAACTAATTTTAATGGGTAATGTATGATGGTATGAATAAAAATAATTTCAAATGAATATGATAATAAAAATATCTCTATCAGATCCGTATCGTGACCATTGACAGCCCTAGCCCAACGCTTTAACTTTATTCAGAAAATTGTTAATACTGAAGATAGTGTGAACAGTGAAGTGGCAAGAAGAGGTCAAGATCTGCATAATCGACCATTCAGATTTCAACTGTTAGAAGCTGCCGATATATGCATACGGACGAATGTTGTTAATTTAAATTTTGTGCAATAAATTTGTATACATAATCATTTAATTAAACAAACTAACATATTGGACATCGAGTTGAGTTATAGTGTTTCGTGAAGCATAATGGGGTAGTGCTTCGGACTCAAACCTATAACTTCAAATAAAGAATGATCGATTTGAACCGTTCAATATAATTTTCATATCAAAATATATTAAAAATTAAAATTTATATTTTTTTAGAATTTATATACTATTTTCAAATAAGGAGAAAATGACTTGATTTGAGAATTCTGATTCACCCAAAAAATAACGATCTTCTCCCACAAAAATAGCAAAAATTCTAAAAATATATAAAATTTAATTTGCTAACACTTTTTTGATATAGAGATTACATTGAATGATGCAGATCGATCATTTTTATTTAAAATTATAAATTTGAGTCCGAAACACCATCCCCACGGTGTTTCGTGAAGCATCATAACACAACTCTTAGACATAAATACTTCGAATGCTTTTTGGAGTTAATCAAATAATTTTTTTATTGATGCAACAAAATGAAAATAAACTTCATTAACTAAGTATGTTTTTTTTATAATTTTAATTTTTTTATTTTTTATTTTTGATGTTATACTTATATTTAGTTTCTAATGTTTCAGGTTAAATATCGTATTAAGATATTATAAATTGGCGGACTTTTCGAATTCCCCGTATATAGGAGAAGCAATTAAAGTAATATCCAATATGGTTATTAGTCATATTAATAACATTTAGTTGGAATAAAAGAATTGTAACAATTTAAAATTAGCTTCCTAGTGTGATCTCTGCTACCCCTTCCGTGAGGAAGCGGGGCATTGGCGATTAATAATATATTTTTTTGTAAGAACTCTATTTTGTTTTGTCTATTGGCGGAAAAAGTAGTTTAAAAGATGTTCATAATATTTTATTTAAAATAAAATATTACTTTCATAGATAGAATGATTACTTATATCTGTAATTTATTAATTTTAATAAAAAAAGTGCAAGTACTTTTTTCTAGCTAATTTGCAACCGCTTTCACTCACTAATCTACTTAATTAATGAATTTGCCACAAACATAAATATAAATGCAAATGAAAGTTTGCTGAATAAACTCTATGCAGGAGTTTGTCTATCACGCTTCTATTAATTTGCGTTTTAACCCGAAACATTAATGATTCAAATTTATTTTTTTATATTTGAAATGTTCAATAATATCTTTATATTAAAATTTTATAGAAAATATTTTTTTTATCATTTAAAATTTGTAATACTATTTTTAATGATTTTTAAAAGATAACTCTAAAATAATAAAAAATACTAATAAATGTTTGTCAAAAATTATTATATTTTAAAATCATTAAAAATAAAGTTTGTGTGTGTATATAGAGTCTACCTACGGCCTGCGGTGCTTTCATAAGCATTTCGAGCTGAAATATTTATGGCTCAAATTTTCAAATTTTGTACCCAAAATTTTAATTTAAATAGCTTAATTTTTTTATATCATAACTTTATAGATTATCAATTTTTATCATGTTTGGAGTTATTTTACTATGCTTAATGATTTTTTAACAGATGACTTTGAAAATAATTTAAAAATATATTAATTTTTGTATGTCAAGCGTTGCCGTCTTTCAAAAATCATTAACTATAAAAATATAACTCCAAACATGATAAAAATTAAATATCTATATGATTATGATTTGAATAATTTTTTAAGATATTTAAATTGAAATTTCAAAGTCAAAATTTTAAAATTTGAGCCATAACCATTTCAACACAAAAATGCTTACGAAAACATTATAACTTGACTCTCTATATATATAGAGAGAGAAATAGAGCATAAACTAGCGTGCTCCTAGGAGCATGGAACCCCTCCGTGATTCTACTCAATAAATACATCAAATGATATCTAATTTTTTTATTTATCACTCTCATTAAATTCTTCATATGAAAATCTTATGGGATACAAAAAATTGGGTTGTTTGAATTCTTTTTCAATTTTTGAAAATCAACTTTAAAAAAAATAAAAATAAAAATATTTATTATTTATATATTATTTTCAAAATTAAAAACAAAAACGTAGAAAACTCAAAACATTCTAAATTTTTGTACCTTATAAGATTTCAATATGAAGAATTTAATAAGAGTGATAAATAAAAATTTGGAGATCATTCGATGTATTTTTTTGAGTTAGAATCATGGATGGGCTCCGTGTTCCTAGAAGCACGTTAGTTTTACTATGTGTGTGTGTGTGTGTGTATATATGAGGTGTGCTAATGTGCTTTATAAAGCACAAAATACTATATACTACACGTTTATGTCTCATATTTCAAAATTCAAATGGACGATCCAAACCGTTAAATATGATCTTCATATTAAAATATCCTTGGTGATCAAATTTTATATTTTTTGAAATGTTTTTGCTATTTATTTAAAGGGATAGAAAATCATTGATATTAAATGGTTCAGATGACGTTAGATCAATGAATTTTGTAGTCCGTAAAAAAAATAGTAAAAATATTCCGAAAAATATAAAATTTGATCAACAAAGAGATTTTGATATGAAAATTATATTTAACAGTTTGAATCGTCTATTTGAATTTTGAAATATGAGATATAAGCGTGAAGTACGAAATATTTTGTGCTTTATAAAGCACTTTAGCGCGTGCGCGCGCGCGCGCACACACACACACACACACACACATATATATATATATATATATATATATATATATATAGTCCGACTACGGTGCTTTGCGAGCACAAAAGCATTGTGTGCTTTGCGCTCTATTCACCATTTCAAGTCAGAAATGATCGATCTGAACCGTTCAATTTAATCTTCATATCAAAATCTATTAGGAAACTAAATTTTGTATTTTTTTAAAATTTTTTGCTATTTTTTCTGGTGAGGAGGAAATGACTTGATCTGAGAATTCTGGTTCATCCAAAAATAACGGTTTTCCCCCTATCCAAAAAAATAGCAAATAAATTTCAAAAAATATAAAATTTGGTTTATTAATAGATTTTGATATAGAGATTACATTGAGCGATTTGGTTCGATTATTTTTTTACGTAAAATTAATAATAGAGCGTAAAACACACAACGTTCTTGTGCTTTGCAAAGCATCGTAGCCTAATATATATATATATATATATATATATATATAGAGAGAGAGAGAGAGAGAGAGAGAGTCCGACTATGGTGCTTTACAAAGCACGAGGCGTTGTGTGATTTGCGTTCTATCTATTAGTAAACTAAATTTTATATTTTTTAGAATTTTTTTACTATTTTTTCTGATGAGGAGAAAAATGACTTGATCTCGAGAATTCGGTTCATCCAAAAATGATGGTTTTCCCCCTATCCAAAAAAATAGCAAATAAATTCCAAAAAATATAAAATTTGGTTTACTAATAGATTTTGATATGAAGATTAGATTGAGCGATTTGGATCGATCATTTTTTACTTAAAATTAAAAATAGAACGCAAAACACACAATGCTTTTGTACTTTGTAAAAGCACCATAGCCTAATTATATATATATATATATATATATGAATTCAGTAATGTTCAATTTACATGTACATTTATACTTACAAAGAACTAGCTAGCTAGTAGTACAGATTGTCAATAGTCCATACACAGGCACTGTAAGAGATCCCAAAAGAGCTGTGCGTCCTCCAATAAATCAGCTTACAACTTTCTGATACACCCGGGAACAATTAATAACACCGCCATTCACGCTGCCTGATCAAGGTCAAGATTTTCATGCGGCTCTCGCTACAAGATAGATTACTTATGGCGGGAAACCTTCTCAAGGCTCAATTGCATCACTGGCCCACAACACACATTTGCAAGGGCTAAAACGGACAACTCATTGAGGAGGCACATGCATAAAATACTAATTAACCTTCTGTTTCGGAGCTCTCCCCAGAGATTCCAAAGACAGAGAGAGCTAAAACATAGGCCCCACCCAAATTTCAAACTCTACGGGCGAGGCGGCCTCCCTCGTCTCCTCCTCTTCCCTACCTCCTCCCCCCTCCTGTTCCTCTTCTCTTTCCTCTCACAAGTTCTCGATCAACCATTTTCACCATCACCTTAGCGACCTGCGACCTGCCACCATCGACCAAGACCGACCGCCTTCACCACCACGACTGCCAGCCTCCGCCTCACCAGATCTTTACAACGCTCACCGTCTCACCGCCTCACCACCTCACCGCCTCACCGTCTCTGTACAGCGACCACCTCATCGTCACCGCCGCACCAACACCTCTCGCCTCACCTTGCCGACGGCTTTCATTTTCATTTTTCTTTCTTTTCAAAATGCTTGTGAAGCATTGTTGTAAATTCTCATTTTCTTCTTTTCAGTTTTCATTTTTATAAATATTCTTCATTTTAATGGAAAAATGGGATGATTGTTGCCTTCCCTTCAAAAAAAAAAAAAAAATAACCTTCTGTTTCTTATACAGCCAAACTCTACCGTACGCCATCAACGACAAAGGATAGGGACACTATTCACTGCTAATGGAACTTCTGAGAGGAGCACAATCGATCACCAGGTGTTCCAACAACGGATTACCCCGCTATACATTTTAGAAAGGCGCATAGTAAATGATAGGCACGTATATATGGGTGCAGTCATGCAGAATTGTGAAGCATATAAGACACACGATTGTGGATTATACTACTTTTTGGTTTTTTAATATAATTATTCATCGGCGACTTACCTACCAATTTCAAAACAAAAAGAGAGACCTAAACGAAAAATAGAGTATGCACTTCCTCATAAAACTATTGCTACGACGTCTGAGTAATAATAGAGTTTGAAACATATTGTTTAACTCGATATAGCGCTATTTGTAAGAGTTATGTATTTAAAGCAGTATAGCAGTACTAGTCTAGTAAGATCAAATTAAATTCACAGAAATGAAAAAATTGAGCTGAACCATACATGGTCAATGCATTATATATGTGTTCTTTTTATGATATTAAATATATCATTATTAATTTGAAAATAGAAAGATATCATTAAGGTGTGAATTCATCATTGATAAGTTCAGACTAATTAACCAAATTAGATGCAATATTTCACTTATTTCATCTCCCGTTCTTGTGAAAAGCTGTCCGATAGACCACTTCAATGAAATCCTTGAGCGTTTTGTAGCAGTGGTGGACTGGTTCCATCAAATGTCATTTCCATGTGTATTCTGGGAAGATGGGCCCACTGCAACATCAAAATAAAATTAACAATTAAGAGATACAAATAAAAATCAGTCTTAATTAATAACAACTATAATTCGGTAGTGCTAATTAGTGTTTATATAGGTTCTATGAATGCACAATTAATAAATGCTTGTCTTATTACATCCTAGCACATTTGCCAGCATGTGTTTTAATTAAGAATAATTCTAGTGTACACCCATGTTTTATGTTACATTGAAACTCTTACGGTGCATCTTATTAAGAAATACTGCACAAAAAAGTCTAATATTATAGATATATTTTTAATGGCTTAGATAGAATATGTAACAAGTTTTGATCAGTTTGAAAGAAAATTTTCTTTCCATCATAATTTCAAATTTTTTAATAATGGAGATCCAAGGGCTTTGTGATGAATAAATAATCAAACTCTAAATTATTTCAAATTTGATGCACAATTTAAACCATTAGGAACACATGTATAATTTTTTATTTGAATGATATTTATTAAAAAAATATACTACATAAAGATTGGATATACTTTGAAAGTAAATTGGATTTACACTAGAATTACTCTTTAATTAATGGTGTTATGCGGTGACAAAATTTTATGAAAAAGGAAATTGAAGAAGATTGGCTTAGGAAAAATATGTTACCAGGAGAGCACTTTATTTTCATTTTGCGTTTTCATTGCCCCAAACTTTATTGATATTTATTCATTCAATTATTAATATTAATACAATCTGCAGCTTACATTTTTGGCTGCAGCGCTAAATGCCTCTCGATGGCTGATCTCCGGATTGCTTGCCTTTAACCTTTGTATTTCCTCCCTTGCAAGGAAAATTAATCCAACAAAGAAAAACATATTATGCAAGTTAAAATTAAATTTTAGTTAATGTGATGATGCTCTCTATCCATATTCACAAAACGAATATACTTGATGACCAAATTATATATATATATAGAATTAGGCTATGGTGCTTTACAAAGTACAAAAGCGTTGTGTGCTTTGCATTCTATTTTAAATTTTAAGTCGAAATGATTGATCCAAACAGCTCAATCTAATCTCCATATCAAAATCTACTAGTAAACCAAATTTTATATATTTTTTGAATTTATTTGCTATTTTTTTTGGATAGGGGGAAAACCGTCATTTTTGGATGAACCGAGAATTCTCGAGATCAAGTCATTTTCTTCGATAAGAAAAAATAGCAAAAAAATTCTAAAAAAATATAAAATTTGGTTTACTAATAGATTTTTATATGAAGATTAGATTGAATGGTTCAGATCGATTATTTTTGACTTGAAATTAAAAATAGAGCGCAAAGCACACAACGCCTCTGTGCTTTGCAAAGCACCATAGTCGGACTCTCTCTCTATATATATATATATTAGAATATTTTATTTTTTTAAAGATAAAAAATTATTATTGAAAATGATCATTAGTTCAATGCATTTTTTACCCTCTAAAAAATAGTTTTTTTTTTTAAAAAAATATAAAATTTGGCCTCCATGTATATTTTAATATGGAGATCATATTGAATGATTGGACCGGTGTTTTAAATTTAAAAATAAGAGACACAACATAAAATATAAAAATATTTTATACTTTATGCCTAACCGTAACATAACTACATATAGAAGAGGTTACTTGATAAATTTGTTATAAGCTGAAGGAACTCGCTGTCTCTTCCCAGGAGCTGTCATAAATTAAACGAAATGAAAACTACATTAATTATACCATAAGCAATATCCAGATAACTATATATTAAATACGAACGTGATGATCAGTTACATTTATATGTACAATTAGTACATGAATATTAGCTTTCTTCAGGTAGTGCATATATAAAAGTTGCATGTTTATGAAATATAACATTATATTTTTAGTCTAATTGACCAGCATGCATGACTTATGGTGCAAATGTAATTAATTTTTAGTTTTCATAAAAACACTAAAATGCTAATTTGGAAGCAACAAAATATCTTATCTAGCTCTTACGATGTATTATTGAAGTTTCTGGCAGATCATTTGGCATTGGGAGCGCAATTGGCAATCGATGATTTGTAACGGACACGTTAATATCTCTTGGAGAGGTTACAATAAATTCTTTGTTTTGTGCCTGCAATAATTTTGTACAGATCATGCATACTAAACAGTGATGCTACTGGTGAGCGAGATTTTCAACTATTAATAATAATATATATATATATATATAGGTAGACTATTGTGAAAACGTTTGTATTTCAACCGATATGCAAACGGATCAAAAATTATATTTTAAAATCTCAAAAATTTTAATTTATCATTTCCATTAAATTCTTCATATAAAAACCTTGTGGAATACAAAAATTTAGAGTGTTTTGAGTTTTTTATGTCACTCTTTTGAATTTTTGAAAAAATAACACAAACGTTGAATATTTATTATTTTTTTAGAGCTGTTTTTTCAAAAATTCAAAAGAGTGGCTTAAAAAACTCAAAACACTTCAAATTTTTACATCCCATAAGGATTTCATATGAAGGATTTAATGAAAATTATAAATTAAAATTTTTAAGATTTTAAAATATAGTTTTTAATCCGTTTGCATATTGGCTGAAATGCAAACGTTTTCACAATAGTCTCTCTCTCTCTATATATATATAGATCTAGTCTGATCTATGTTCTCTCTCACCTAGCCCAGTGGTAGACATCATCCTCAAGGGTCGGGTCAGGCTTCTCGAGGACCACGCCTAGCGGTCCTACGAGAGGGCCGGATTTGATAAGGGTTTTTAAAGTGCCGACTTCAAATGATTTAATTTTAAGGAGTAAGTTCGGCACACATTGTAACAGAACTGAGCTTTACTAATACTAATTTACTAATGATTTTTAGTGAAAACCGTTAGTAACATTAGGCGGTGATATTTTGGAAAATAAATTCAACTATTTACTAACGGTTTGGAAGAAAAAACGTTACGAAAATATGTCAGAAAGTGTAATAAAATTGTCGGACAATCTTTGCTAATGATTTCTTACAAAAAAACCGTTAGGAAAGTTTTTTGCACTGGATTTTTCTAACTGTTAACAAAGGTACATGCGCAAACAAATCTAATATATCCCATCTCGCCAATAACATTTGCTCCCACTGATTATCCATCTCACCGTTCGTTAATCCCAATCCAACGATCCAAAAATAAAATTAAAAAATATAAATCCCACGGATTACCAACCCCTTTTCATCTATTTTCATATATAGAAAGAGAGATGAGAGAGAGACAGAGAAGAGAAAGAAGAAAGAAGAGAGACAAAAGAAATAAAAACTGAAAAAATCCGACCATCTCAACTTCAAACGGTCATAACTTTTGATAGGAAACTCTAATTGAGGCGTGCTATGCGTCCACAAAAAGTTTGCTACGAGATCTATAGGGTTAACTGCTATTGTGGTTAGGAAAAATTCAAAATCCCTTTACTAACAGTTTATTAGCAAAAACCGTTATCAAAATTTTAAAAAAAAATTCACAACACCCTTTGCTAACAGTTTTTTAGCAAAAACCGTTAGCAAAACTTCAAAAAAAATTTGTAGCATCCTTTACCAATAGTTCTTGACTAAAAATCGTTAGCAAATGTCCGTCCAGCGCTCCTCTTTTTCTAACGGTTGCTTATACTTTTCCTAACCCTCTCATTACTAACGGTTGCAAAACCGTTAGTAAATTACTTTAAAAACTGTTAGTAAAACCCAGTTCTGTTGTAGTACCATGAGAAGTCCGGCTCTTATCAAGCCCTCAGAACTCTAAGGGCCGGATGAGAGAAGGGTAAAAACTGAATAAGGGTCAACAGATAAGGATCTGATATATATTTTATTATTGATTAAATATTTTTTTAATATTAATTTGTACTTATATAAAAATATTAAATTATATTTTTCTGTTTGGACATTTTATTTTAATTTTTTCTTTTTTTTCATATTTTTTAAGTGTAATTAATATATAATATAAAATATTAAAAGAGCCGGGTTTGATAAGGGCCGATTAAAAGGGTTTATTTTTTAAAAAATTGAGCCCAATCTTTACTTTTAGAAAAAAACTAAGCTGAATTTATGACGGCCAAATAAGCATCGGATTTTTTGAAAGGCTGACCGAATCAGATTCAAGAGATGAGTCCTTATGGCTATGACTACCCAGTGGGAAGCAATAACATGACAAGACAAAAAAAACAGACTTAATCTATAGTGGGGGCCTAGCTAGGCTTTTTATAACTCAAAAAGAGTCTTATAAACAATCAGAAACGCTGAATTTTCATCCTCGGTAGTTTTATACAGTTCTGACTTGTAACTAATAGTCTGTGTTCTTATCTTTGTATGTTTCGGCCTACATTTATACAGCCATTTAATCATTGAACTTATGGATTTTTTGTTTTGTTTTGTTTTCCATATGTTATTAAGAGCTCGAACTATTCTCGAGAAGGTCACTATATATATATATATATATATATATATATATATATATATATGTTTATACTATTAACTAAGCAATTATCAGTCCCCACAAATAATTGCATTTCTAAGCTATATATTATGGGTGTCGGTGTCAAAAGAGGATTAAAATATTGGTAATTAATACCAATGTTAAAGAATATATATGTGAACTATTGAAACTAGATGGTATAACGAATATGTTAATATTCAAAGATTCATATACCTGTTGTTCTTGAGGGGCAAGGGATTGAAGCAATGGAGCCATGTTAACAGATAGTAGATTTGTGCAATGTCCGCATCGCACAGTCACCATGCTGAACATACAGTTTCGCGGTACACTAACCTATCGTGCCAAATTAATTAACAAACTGTAAATCAATAAAGAAATATCCATGCACTTGAATACAAAATCAACTTATTATCAGGGGATGTGAAGATTTCAAGACATTCTGAATTAGAATATATATATATATATATATATATATATATATATATATATATATATATATAGAATTAGGCTATGGTGCTTTGCAAAGCACAAGAGCGTTGTGTGGTTTGCGCTCTATTATTAATTTTAAGTCAGAAATGATCGATCCAAACCGCTCAATCTAATCTCCATATCAAAATATATTAGTAAACCAAATTTTATATTTTTTAGAATTTATTTGCTATTTTTTTGGATAGTGGAAAAACCGTCATTTTTGGATGAACCAGAATTCTCAGATCAAGTAATTTTCTCCTCATCAGAAAAAATAGCAAAAAAATTCTAAAAAATATAAAATTTGATTTAGTAATAGATTTTGATATGAAGATTAGATTGAACGGTTCGGATCGATTATTTCTGACTTAAAATTGAAAATAGAGCGCAAAACACACAACGCCTCTGTGCTTTGCAAAGCACCATAGTCGGACTATATATATATATATATAGAGAGAGAGAGAGAGAGAGAGAGAGTAAAGATAACGTGAGCTTAATCTCACAAAGGCTTTCCATGAGTTTAACTCAAAAAATATATCAAATCATCTCCAAATTTTAATTTATCATGCTCATTAAATTCTTTATATGAAAATCTTGTTGGATGTAAAAATTTGGAGTGTTTTGAGGTTTTTAAGTCACTATTGTTAATTTTTAAAAATGATATTGAAAGATTGAATATATAAATATTATTTTTATAGCTCATTCTCAAAAATTAAAAACAGTGACTTAAAAATTTCAGAACACTTCAAATTTTTGCATCCCATAAGATTTTCATGTAAAAAATTTAATGAGCATGATAAATTAAAATTTAGGAATGATTTGATATATACTTTTTGAATTTAGCTCACGGAGGCTCTCCGTGAACTTAAACTCACGAAAAGCCTCCGTGAACTTAAACTCACGATATCCTTACTCTCTCTATATATATAACGAATCCTTAACAAATAGTAAAATTGGTTTGGGAAGAAAAAGTTTGTAGAAAAGGTGGCGTCTCAGCGGTGTCTTACAGTAAAAATAAGTTTAAAAATATTATAATTTGTATATTGATTTCAGCACAATGCACACTGTATAGCTACATATTAGCAGTGGATTGTATTATTGTCTGATTATCTTTTAACAATATAATCATATATAGATATGAAGCACTTATAAGTTCTAATCATAGGTTTTGTACTATATATAATGCAAAAAATACAGAAATTTTGATGCAGACATCAAGTAAAAAATGAGAAATAACAAAATAAATTTTACTGAATTCCCAATTAATCTCTATTTATTTAAGGAATGAGAGAAAATCACTCTTAGTATCACGGGAAAAATATATCTGTTGTTTACATGTTTACAATTGGCCTCTCGATATTAGATCATTACCATTTGGCTCAAAATAAATTGTCAGCTGTCATATTAACAATAGTTCAATTATGATGAACCTGTGAAACATATAAAAAAAATCTAAACTCAAAATGAAAAGTAAAACTTTCATTCTAACGGAAGACAAAATAAAGATAGAGAAAAGTCGATAAGTGCAATACTTTTTTATGTTTTACAATATATACAGTTATATGCAGTAACACACATGTGGACTAGTACCTTGCTAGATGTTTACTGTAGTAAATCGAATCATTATTACAGTTTAAACTTACTACTCTAAAAGCTAAAGAAGGTAGAATATACATGGATAGTTATTTATACATAGTATGTAAATGTTGTTGTTTGATAAATTCTTGGTATTTTCCTCAAAGAAAAATTCTTGATATGATTAAGTTTAAAAGGGCACAGGCACTTATTACTATAGCATCACTATTATTAGCATGATGAGGAAGAGGAAAATTTAGCAACTGCAGTCGGAGCAGTAAAGAAATTAGATAATTGGCAGCTTGCTAGGATACATAGCTGGTGCAGTGTCCCCACTTGCTAGTGCTTGCGCAGAGTCTCTGACGCTTCACACCATGGGAATTAATGGAAGTCCTTTAATCTACAGAGCCGGCAATATTCCATCTTATATGAGAAAAAAAGAGAGAAAGATGACCTGACATATACACAGACTGACCGTTGCACATTCGCTTCTGAGTGAGTTAATCGTGGTTGAGACAGAGTATGGTTAATGGTTTTGCTTTTGTAATAAAAAAATGGTTTTGCTTTTAACACGGAAGTCGAGCAAATAGATAGAGAAAGAGAGTTTAGAATCACTTTGATCAGATGGGTAAAGAGAGAGAGGTCTAACTTGTTGCTTTTAACGAGGGAAGCGATGAACTCCTTTAAACGTAAAAAGTATTGCACCTATAAAAAGTTTATTTTAGTAAAATTAAAACCAGACAAGCATACACTTGCTAACATAGATATGATATATAGTGCTTTTTGACCATATGAAAATCTGGCATTATTATCTTTCCGGACAATTAGAAGCTGTGTAATATTGATTTCAAGAGAAAATTAAAGACCACTGGTAATTCAAAAATACAAAATCTCCATTGACTAGGACTAAATGATGCCTAGTTTCTCTTAGATTAAGAGATCTGAAAGCGAGAATATATGATTTGAACAGGTGAAACATCTTTAAAAAAAGAGGAGAAAACTTAAGGAGAAACAAAGTACAAGAGAGTTCTAATTCAAAAAAAAGAAGAAGAAGGAAATTGTCTGAGAACATATGCTCACTTCCTTATGGTTGAAGATAGAAATATAGAAAATAGACATATAAATTTAACAAAGAACGTACGTTATCCACAATAAATAAGAGAGAGCAGTACAATTCTATTTAATCTTTCTGCGTGTTAAAACCAATAGTATGTTTTCAAGAAATGTTCACAAAAGAAAAAGAAAATAAAAAGTTTGGTAATATGGTGTTTTTATTTTGATATCAATTATTGCCATAATTACTAGCACTAGCCAGAGTAAAAATATGCATGCAATAACGTTCTCAAAGTAGCTAGACTAGATGTAACGAAGAACTAGAAGAAATAAAATAGTGCAATTGTGCAAGAATCAAATCCAGTTCTAGATTAGTACTGGCAGAGTACTGGAAGTTATCTTCAAAAAGTAGAAAAAATTTTCTATCAACAATCGAGAGGAAATTCACATAAAACTCTTTAATATTCCTAACTCATGAAAGGGAAATTCTAATTAATTAACCAATATATGAACAATTAGCCAGCATAATAAACTATATTATGCATAAAACATTTATTTCCATAGATCTATGAAGAGTTAAACACCCAATTTCCTGGAGGAGGAGCTGGTGAGAGAGAGAGAGGAGAAATACCGCGAGGATGGTGCTACAAAAGTTGCAGTGGACGTAGCAGACATGCTCCGACGCAATTTGGCCTGACATTTCTTTTCCGATCAGTAGGAGAGAGATAGAGGAGATATAAATAGGAAAGCCCAGAGAGTAAGATGTGAGTTAGGGCATGTTGCAAGATCTAGGCAAGTAGTAGTAGCTTTCCTCTTTTTCTTTGGGTTTCTTTTAGTTGGGCCTCTTCGGCACGGGGAGCTGATATGACAACACAATGTCATTTCACTGGTTCCGGCGGATTTCCCTTTTGGTAAGGATGGAACGGTTCAATAATCAGATTTTTGTATTTCCATATCATAAAGTGTCTTCCAAGCTCCAAAAAAAAATTAAAATTCTTGAACGACTCTAAGAGCATCTACATCGATGTATATTGTCAAATTTTAAATTGTTTGTCACGTTATCTAAATTGACAATCTTCTGAGATTAAAATTGAGCACAACATCATTGCCATTGTCAAAATGGTATTTTTGTGATTTTTTTTTTGCGCCAATGAACTACCTCTATTGCTGCTTACGTGGTTTGTCAAATACATTATCAAATTTAAATAATTGTCTAATTTTACCTAGACTCTGCATCTCTGAAATCAAAATGACAATTGTCAAATCTTATTTGACAAACAATTTAACAGTAGAATGCGGATGCTCTAATTAACCGTAAAGCATAGAGGGGTTATAAGCGTCTATACAATAAAATCAATTTTCGACGAAATAAAAAAGACACATATGATATAATCGTAACTATAGAATACGATCCTAATCGACCGAGGCCTCACTCTTCGAAAGGTGTAAAAATAATTATTTCTAAAATACAAAATTATTATTTTTTTTAGAATTACCATATATAACATAAAATCTCTCCTCCAAAATTGATATATATTAGTCAATAAAAAAGAAAATATTTTCAGAACATTCACTCACGTTCCTGAAAAAAGTCAAATTTAGTATACAAAGATTCTTGATCCAAAAAAAAAGTTTCAACTGGTCTATTCTTATTCTAGATAAAATTCATCTTGTTGTGATAGAAATGAAGAGAAATAAATAAATCGACCGATGAATTACTTCCTAAACCTCGTCTCCGAATCTCTTTGCTCTGCCTTTGGGCGCTAATGGATTTTACTTTCACTCTTTATGGCATCTGTTACTCTTTTTTGTTTAAGAACAAAACCAGACTTTTAGAGGGACACAGTCTCACAGTTTTTATAGGGCGTAGACCTCCCAAAAAGTAACGGCTAAGGTCCCGATGAGACTGCAAGCGGGCATATATTTACACATATAGATAGGTCGTCCCCCCCCCCCCCCCCTCTTCATTCTATGCTGCCACGGGTTTGGTCGCAGGTTCTTTCAAGCATCCCGTAGCCTAACTTGTTTGGACTTGCGTAGATTAATATTGTCAGGTATGTATCCTGTCAGTATTTCTCAAGATGTTCAAATGCGCGCGATATATTCAGTTCAGATTAAGCTTTGTTTGGCCTGGTGAACAATCAACGGATAGACCAGAATCGAGCCCCAGAAGAATCATTTGAATCCCCTTCTCTTGTAATCGGGAGAGATTGAAGGATTTTCGTATTTGTTACTATTAATCTTTATCTTATTTTTTTCTTCTATATCTTACTGGAGTTTATTCTCCGGGAAATCCTATTTTAGCACTCTTATCTTTCCCTATCATCTATGACAAAAGCGATCCCCTAAAAAGCAAAATCGTTGTGTCCATGTGTAGATGATAATGGATGAAGTGAGAGAACATGACAAGGGGCACTGTATCACTAAATAATAACCAGTGTTGAAATTGGTGTTACAACCTCAAACTATTATTTTCATCTGTTTGTTATAAGTTTCGAAAGTTGGGCTGTAACACGAAACTATTACTTTCATCAGTTTATTACAATTCTCACGAGATAAGCCAGATTTTAGTAATAATAAGTTTTATTAAATTAATATTATTAAAAATAAGAGTGAGAAACGTAAAATTTCAAATATACGAATAATGACGACGGTACATCCTGGCAGTGGCACGGACGAAACGCGCCACTGCCAGTGGCGCGTTTCATTATTTTTAGGAAACGCGCCACTGTCAGTGACGCGTTTCATTATTTTTACGAAATGCGCCACTAACAGTGGTGCATTTGCTTCTTATATATACAAAATGCGCGATCACTTGCGCGGGGTTTGACGAAGAAACGCGCCCTTTGCCGATGTGTGCTACCGCCATTCGTATATTTGAAATTTTACGTTTCTCACTCTTATTTTTAATAATATTAATTTATTAAAACTTATTATTACTAAAAACTGGAGATAAGCTAAGCAGCTATATATAGCACAGATCATTTTATATTATACTTTAATTTTTATGTTTTTATTTTTATAATTTAAATTGTTGATACAAACGCTCAATATCTTTCTTCATAGACACATTTATTTTTAGTCTAAATTATATATATTTTTTATATGTAAATAAGTGAGATAATTGAAATATATCTTAAATGTTTGTATTTGTGGCGTTGCAAAAAAATTGCAAGTATATATGGAGATAATTTGTCAATGTTCTTTTTATGTCCTATAATAATTATATAGGATTCATGAGAATAATGACGGATTTGGTGTAACAAACGTCAATGCATGCTGTAACTATGTATATATATTTAAAATTATTGTTTTCTTTGGGAACAAATAGATGATGATTTACTTGGAAACACCAACTTTTTTTTTTCTATTTTTTATGTCATAAGGCAGGCCGCGTCTTCGCCTTTTTGATGTGTACTCTAAACGGTGGAGTGTTGTTCAAACTCAAATGTGAATCTAATTAAAGGTTGTCTGTTTTATTTCTTTGCCGTCTCCTTTTCTTTCGGCTCGGATTGCCCACTATACTCGTACAATCTATACTATTATATAAAACATCTAAGAATTGGAGGGTCCATTTTTTGTCATGATAATTTTTTATTATACCCATTTTATCCCTCAATTAGACGGATAATATTTATTGTTGGTTGATCGAACATATGTGATCGCGTCCATTGATCCCCTCTTTCTCTCCATTTCTTTCCCTTATATACTATAATTTCCATAATTTTTATTTTTTTATTTAGCAACTTTGTGCATATTTGGTAAGGAATTAATGATGATAATATATGTTAGAATAATTAATTTTTCTTGCCATAAAAATCATGAATCATTAACTCATATTGTGAAAAAATCTCATCCAAGATTAAATAGTCTTTATTATAGGTTTTCTCTATAATTTGGTGAATTTATAATTTAATATTAGATAAATATGAATTTTTTTATCTTATAATATTTTAATATTTAAATAAAAAATTCTACTGCAACACGCAGGTATATAACTAGTATTATAGATAGAGATATTAATCCGCCTTTTGTTATGACCAAGCTGCTGGCGTGGCTGCATTATATTACTGGGAGGACCAAGAATGTACTAAATTACAACATCAAGTTGTTTGGATGTGGAAAACACGGTGAGTGCGGGCTCAAGCTGCAGGTGGGTGCTTGGATGAATTCACATTCTAGGGCACCCCAGTCCTGCCGGTAAATCCACGACCATCCCCTAAAAAGTATCTTGACGTGCTGCCCTCTGCAATATTCGCTACAATAACACGTATTATTTCGATTCTGTCCACTTTAGTATATATGAATTGTAGGGAACGGAGGTGAGTATCCCGTGCATGCAGTGGGGTGGAGCATGGAGGAGGTCAATAAGGTTTTGTGATTTTCTCTAAGAAGCAATACGTTGTCTGAATTAGTTATGTTATTGGGTTCACTTTGATTAATTTTCCATCATAATTTTGTAATACATTTTTTTTGCAACACGGGACATAATAAATACAAAGCAGTCATCAGCTAAAATTAATAATAATTATTATTATTGTAATTATTATTAGAGTTGAACTACAATATTTTGCAAAGCAAAAGGGTCTATTTATTTTGGACTCAAATATTGAAAATCGAAGTCTGATGATGGTACAAGTCATTCAGTACAATCCACATGATGAAGTCTCATGATCAACTACCAAATTTTATTATTATGTAGAGTTTATTGAGAGGTGGATGCAAAGAATTCAACTGACTTTCTGAATTTTAAAAAATATTATTTTTAGGCTAAGATTTTGTTAATCTAATTCTAAGGATCAAATTTTTGATCCCTTGAATTATCCGATTATTTTTATTAAAAAAATATTTAAAATAATAATATAATATGATTTCCAGCTCAAGTACGGCCATCTTTTAAAAAAAATGAAAAAAAAATAAGAAGGAAACTTCAAAAAATTAAAATGTAGTATCCATTAGACGGTATTATATAAATTGTATCGAGCGGCTTGCACGGATCTTTCGGATTTTGATTCTTAAAAATTTGAGTCCAAAATGCTAACTCGTTATTTTATACACTCACCGTACGTCGTACCTAACTCTCATAATTGTTACTACTGCTTCTGCTACAGTAGTACTCCAAACATTTACCTATGAGAAATTCAAAATCACAGTAGTTATTGTCATAATCGTACCTACTCGAAACATGTATGTTCTTAATTAATTTGATGAGTATTTTTTATGCTAAATCTTACTTATAAAGTTGTTCCATACTAAAATCTTTGAAAATAATATATGCTAGATGTTTTACGCAAAGTATGTTGAGAAGTTAATCATAAATTTTCTTAGATTACAGTTGATGCTGAAAATCTAAGATATCCAATATAACCTCGCATTCAAATTTTGAATATGCGACCTCCTAAATGTTCATCATAATCAAAGTTAACTTCCGTACTTACTCATCTAGTAGTGATTTAACTTTGTGGGTTTTCAGATAATTAACAAGCATATAATTCAGCATCATTTCTAAATGGTGGAGTTTATTCACGTCATCACGTGTTCTGTATATTTTGGAAACTGGGCCACTCACGTAGTTATAGATAGAATAGACAAATGATGGCTGTATGGGATCCTAGTAGGTCAAGAAAAGGGCGAAATTGATTGATATTTGATAGTGTGACTGTGACACTGTGTGAGTGGTGGAGAATGTATCTGCTAGCTAAACCTTTATATCTTTCAAATCAGGTGGGGATCCTGAGGCTCTGAGGAATGCCAGTGCCCAGTGATGACAAAAGTTCACTGCGTGCGGTTTCCTAAACTTTCTTTTCCCCCTTTTTTTATTAATTAAATACTTATTCTTTTTGTACGAGCATACTGATATTAAAAAAAAATAGAACTCTTATTAATAAATACATATGTTATTTTTCGTTTGTGTTTTTGTGAGTTGATCAACCCACAACACTCCATAAACCCCACAACACAACATAGAGGGGGACGAGATTCATTACAAATTAATGTCTACTAATTGAATAAATTAAACAAAAAAAAAGTGTAACTGTACTAGATATAGAGGGGAAGGAAAAAATAAAGAAAAAGAAAGCTAACAGATATACAAGCACATATATCATTGTATCTCATAGACTAGAAGAAATTAGAAAACTACCTTATTATTTAATTCCACCGGCCGGTTACAATTATCCGTCTCTTAATATTTGATCTCTTTCATTTTTCTTTTACAGTTCAAGTTCGATAAGATTGTATATATCAACCTGTGGTGCTATATTATATTTTTTTTTGACGCTATATATATATGTACTCCAAACATATATCTTCTTCTGCCGCGCGCGTTACCCATGGATGGCATCGTGTCGTTAAAAATTAATTTTCTTGCTCATAGTTCCCCTGAATTTAAGTTATACGACTCTTAATATTTTAAGCAATTAAATTCTAAAAATATTTCTTTTACTTGTTTAAATTCTGAAGTTAAACAAATAAAAAAATATAAGATTATGATATAAAGATTTTATTGAGCTATTTAAATTAAAATTTAGTCTGGTAGTGTTTCGGCCGAAGTGCTACTGGAAGCACAATAGACAAACTATAATGGTTTGGATATTTTGATTGTAAAAAAATTCTAAAAAATATAAAATTTGATCACCAAGGAGATTTTGAAATGAAGATCATATTTAACGGTTTGGATCGTCCATTTAAATTTTAAAATATGAGATATAATTATGAAGTACGAAGTATTTTATGCTTTATAAAGCACATTAGCACACATATATATATATATAGAGTGGAGATACCGTGAGCTTAAGCTCACGGAGGCCTTCTGTGAGCTTAACTCAAAAAACATATCAAATTATTTCGAAATTTTAATTTATCATTCTCATTAAATTCTTTATATGAAAATCTCATGGGATGCAAAAATTTGGAGCGTTTTGAGCTTTTTAAGTCACCGTTTTTAATTTTTAAAAATCAGCTCTAAAAATAATAATATATTCAATACTTGAACATCATTTTAAAAAATTAAAAACGATGACTTAAAAAGCTCAAAACGCTCCAAATTTTTGCATCCCATGAGATTTTCATATAAAGAATTTAATGAGAATGATAAATTAAAATTTGGAGATGATTTGATATGTTTTTTGAGTTAAGCTCACGGAAGGCCTCCGTGAGCTTAAGCTCACGGTATCTCCACTATATATATATATATATATGATACGAATCAGACATATCCGAGATTAAATAATTAATATCCGAAGTACTGAAACTGATTTGAAGTACGTGCAATTGTATCCACGGAGCAGCGCATAATTAATTGTTTTCCATAAAACCTTGTTTAGGATGGATTTGACTAAGTGATAAAATTATCCCCAACTTTTATAGAGAATAACTTTTACCCCTCATTATCACTTAGTCTATCCCATCCCCAATCGGGCCTAAGAATTGAATGGTTCCCTAGAGTCTAGGCTCTTCCGACAATATGAATCTATTAAAACGGAGAACCAAACCTATTTCAGGTAATATATATATATATACAACCCCTCATAGACCATAATAGGATCACTTAGGAGCTGGACTGTCCTAAATTTTTAATTCTTTACAATATATATATATAGAGAGTAGTGGTGTTAATGGGTCAGGTCAGATGATTCAGATCACATTATTTTTTTTATCCGATCCATTTAAATTCGGATAAAATTTTTTTGACTCATAACCGACCCAATCCGTTTAAAATAATTAATTAATTTTACATAATTTTAAGCAATTACAAATTAATTAATTAACAATTAATCTTACTTAGTATATAATTATCGTATATTTAAGATTTAATTAGTACTAAATCACAAAATTACTTCAAAGAACTTAATCAATTGGGTTGGGTCGGGTTGATTCGAACCCGACTTGACCCGATTCAGATCAAAAAAGTTAAACTCATACCCGACCCATTTATCTTTGGATCATGTCAGGCCGGGTCGGGTTAACAATTGACACCCCTAATAGAGAGAGATGGCTTATGATGCTTTGTAAAATAAAAAACCCTTATTTCTTTCGGGTGAGATTTTATATTCTGAGGTTTCAAATTTTTAATCTAAATTTCTCAATAATTTCTTCATGCCAAAATCTTATGTGATATTAAATTTCATAATTTTTTGAGATTTCTACCTATTTTTAAGTTATTTTTAAAAAAAATCCATGAAATAGATTATTTTCTTGTGTTAAACAAGGCTGATTTTAAAAATAATTTAAAAAATATATAGAAAGCTCAAAAAGTCATGAAATTCAATATGCCACAAGATTTTGAAATAAAAAAATTATTGAGCAACTTATATTAATAATTTGAGATCTCGAAATATGAAATATCACCCCAAAACAATAATAGTTTTTTGTTTTACAAAGAATCATAATGCATATATATATATAGTCCGACTACGGTGCTTTGCGAGCACAAAAGCATTGTGTGCTTTGCGCTCTATTCACCATTTCAAGTCAGAAATGATCGATCTGAACCGTTCAATTTAATCTTCATATCAAAATCTATTAGGAAACTAAATTTTGTTTTTTTTTTTAAATTTTTTGCTATTTTTTCTGGTGAGGAGGAAATGACTTGATCTGAGAATTCTGGTTCATCCAAAAATAACGGTTTTCCCCCTATCCAAAAAAATAGCAAATAAATTTCAAAAAATATAAAATTTGGTTTATTAATAGATTTTGATATAGAGATTACATTGAGCGATTTGGTTCGATTATTTTTTTACGTAAAATTAATAATAGAGCGTAAAACACACAACGTTCTTGTGCTTTGCAAAGCATCGTAGCCTAATTATATATATATATATATATATATATAGAGAGAGAGAGAGAGAGAGAGTCCGACTATGGTGCTTTACAAAGCACGGAGACGTTGTGTGATTTGCGTTCTATCTATTAGTAAACTAAATTTTATATTTTTTAGAATTTTTTTACTATTTTTTTTCGATGAGGAGAAAAATGACTTGATCGAGAATTACGGTTCATCCAAAAATGATGGTTTTCCCCCTATCCAAAAAAATAGCAAATAAATTCCAAAAAATATAAAATTTGGTTTACTAATAGATTTTGATATGAAGATTAGATTGAGCGATTTGGATCGATCATTTTTTACTTAAAATTAAAAATAGAACGTAAAACACACAATGCTTTTGTACTTTGTAAAAGCACCATAGCCTAATTATATATATATATATATATATATATATATATATATATATATATATATGAATTCAGTAATGTTCAATTTACATGTACATTTATACTTACAAAGAACTAGCTAGCTAGTAGTACAGATTGTCAATAGTCCATACACAGGCACTGTAAGAGATCCCAAAAGAGCTGTGCGTCCTCCAATAAATCAGCTTACAACTTTCTGATACACCCGGGAACAATTAATAACACCGCCATTCACGCTGCCTGATCAAGGTCAAGATTTTCATGCGGCTCTCGCTACAAGATAGATTACTTATGGCGGGAAACCTTCTCAAGGCTCAATTGCATCACTGGCCCACAACACACATTTGCAAGGGCTAAAACGGACAACTCATTGAGGAGGCACATGCATAAAATACTAATTAACCTTCTGTTTCGGAGCTCTCCCCAGAGATTCCAAAGACAGAGAGAGCTAAAACATAGGCCCCACCCAAATTTCAAACTCTACGGGCGAGGCGGCCTCCCTCGTCTCCTCCTCTTCCCTACCTCCTCCCCCCTCCTGTTCCTCTTCTCTTTCCTCTCACAAGTTCTCGATCAACCATTTTCACCATCACCTTAGCGACCTGCGACCTGCCACCATCGACCAAGACCGACCGCCTTCACCACCACGACTGCCAGCCTCCGCCTCACCAGATCTTTACAACGCTCACCGTCTCACCGCCTCACCACCTCACCGCCTCACCGTCTCTGTACAGCGACCACCTCATCGTCACCGCCGCACCAACACCTCTCGCCTCACCTTGCCGACGGCTTTCATTTTCATTTTTCTTTCTTTTCAAAATGCTTGTGAAGCATTGTTGTAAATTCTCATTTTCTTCTTTTCAGTTTTCATTTTTATAAATATTCTTCATTTTAATGGAAAAATGGGATGATTGTTGCCTTCCCTTCAAAAAAAAAAAAATAACCTTCTGTTTCTTATACAGCCAAACTCTACCGTACGCCATCAACGACAAAGGATAGGGACACTATTCACTGCTAATGGAACTTCTGAGAGGAGCACAATCGATCACCAGGTGTTCCAACAACGGATTACCCCGCTATACATTTTAGAAAGGCGCATAGTAAATGATAGGCACGTATATATGGGTGCAGTCATGCAGAATTGTGAAGCATATAAGACACACGATTGTGGATTATACTACTTTTTGGTTTTTTAATATAATTATTCATCGGCGACTTACCTACCAATTTCAAAACAAAAAGAGAGACCTAAACGAAAAATAGAGTATGCACTTCCTCATAAAACTATTGCTACGACGTCTGAGTAATAATAGAGTTTGAAACATATTGTTTAACTCGATATAGCGCTATTTGCAAGAGTTATGTATTTAAAGCAGTATAGCAGTACTAGTCTAGTAAGATCAAATTAAATTCACAGAAATGAAAAAAATTGAGCTGAACCATACATGGTCAATGCATTATATATGTGTTCTTTTTATGATATTTAAATATATCATTATTAATTTGAAAATAGAAAGATATCATTAAGGTGTGAATTCATCATTGATAAGTTCAGACTAATTAACCAAATTAGATGCAATATTTCACTTATTTCATCTCCCGTTCTTGTGAAAAGCTGTCCGATAGACCACTTCAATGAAATCCTTGAGCGTTTTGTAGCAGTGGTGGACTGGTTCCATCAAATGTCATTTCCATGTGTATTCTGGGAAGATGGGCCCACTGCAACATCAAAATAAAATTAACAATTAAGAGATACAAATAAAAATCAGTCTTAATTAATAACAACTAAAATTCGGTAGTGCTAATTAGTGTTTATATAGGTTCTATGAATGCACAATTAATAAATGCTTGTCTTATTACATCCTAGCACATTTGCCAGCATGTGTTTTAATTAAGAATGATTCTAGTGTACACCCATGTTTTATGTTACATTGAAACTCTTACGGTGCATCTTATTAAGAAATACTGCACAAAAAAAGTCTAATATTATAGATATATTTTTAATGGCTTAGATAGAATATGTAACAAGTTTTGATCAGTTTGAAAGAAAATTTTCCTTCCATCATAATTTCAAAATTTTTAATAATGGAGATCCAAGGGCTTTGTGATGAATAAATAATCAAACTCTAAATTATTTCAAATTTGATGCACAATTTAAACCATTAGGAACACATGGATAATTTTTTATTTGAATGATATTTATTAAAAAAATATACTACATAAAGATTGGATATACTTTGAAAGTAAATTGGATTTACACTAGAATTACTCTTTAATTAATGGTGTTATGCGGTGACAAAATTTTATGAAAAAGGAAATTGAAGAAGATTGGCTTAGGAAAAATATGTTACCAGGAGAGCACTTTATTTTCATTTTGCGTTTTCATTGCCCCAAACTTTATTGATATTTATTCATTCAATTATTAATATTAATACAATATGCAGCTTACATTTTTGGCTGCAGCGCTAAATGCCTCTCGATGGCTGATCTCCGGATTGCTTGCCTTTAACCTTTGTATTTCCTCCCTTGCAAGGAAAATTAATCCACCAAAGAAAAACATATTATGCAAGTTAAAATTAAATTTTAGTTAATGTGATGATGCTCTCTATCCATATTCACAAAACGAATATACTTGATGACCAAATTATATATATATATATATATATAGAATTAGGCTATGGTGCTTTGCAAAATACAAAAATGTTGTGTGCTTTGCATTCTATTTTAAATTTTAAGTTAGAAATGATCGATCCAAACAACTCAATCTAATCTCCATATCAAATTTATTAGTAAACCAAATTTTATATATTTTTTGAATTTATTTGCTATTTTTTTGGATAGGGGGAAAATCGTCATTTTTGGATGAACCAGAATTCTCAGATCAAGTCATTTTCTTCTGATCAGAAAAAATAGCAAAAAAATTCTAAAAAAATATAAAATTTGGTTTACTAATAGATTTTTATATGAAGATTAGATTGAATGGTTCGGATCGATTATTTCTGACTTGAAATTAAAAATAGAGCGCAAAGCACACAACGCCTCTGTGCTTTGCAAAGCACCATAGTCGGACTCTCTCTCTCTCTATATATATATATTAGAATATTTTATTTTTTTAAAGATAAAAAATTATTATTGAAAATGATCATTAGTTCAATGCATTTTTTACCCTCTAAAAAATAGTTTTTTTTTAAAAAAAATATAAAATTTGGCCTCCATGTATATTTTAATATGGAGATCATATTGAATGGTTGGACCGGTGTTTTAAATTTGAAAATAAGAGACACAACATAAAATATAAAAATATTTTATACTTCATGCCTAACCGTAACATAACTACATATAGAAGAGGTTACTTGATAAATTTGTTATAAGCTGAAGGAACTCGCTGTCTCTTCCCAGGAGCTGTCATAAATTAAACGAAATGAAAACTACATTAATTATACCATAAGCAATATCCTGATAACTATATATTAAATACGAACGTGATGATCAGTTACATTTATATGTACAATTAGTACATGAATATTAGCTTTCTTCAGGTAGTGCATATATAAAAGTTGCATGTTTATGAAATATAACATTATATTTTTAGTCTAATATTTTGACCAGCATGCATGACTTATGGTGCAAATGTAATTAATTTGTAGTTTTCATAAAAACACTAAAATGCTAATTTGGAAGCAACAAAATATCTTATCTAGCTCTTACGATGTATTATTGAAGTTTCTGGCAGATCATTTGGCATTGGGAGCGCAATTGGCAATCGATGATTTGTAACGGACAAGTTAATATCTCTTGGAGAGGTTACAATAAATTCTTTGTTTTGTGCCTGCAATAATTTTGTACAGATCATGCATACTAAACAGTGATGCTACTGGTGAGCGAGATTTTCAACTATTAATAATATATATATATATATATATATATAGATAGACTATTGTGAAAACATTTGTATTTCAACCGATATGCAAATAGATCAAAAACTATATTTTAAAATCTCAAAAATTTTAATTTATAATTTTTATTAAATCGTTCATATGAAAACCTTGTGGGATGCAAAAATTTGAAGTGTTTTGAGTTTTTTAAGTCACTCTTTTGAATTTTTAAAAAAACAACACAAATGTTGAATATTTATTATTATTTTTAGAGCTGTTTTTTTTAAAATTCAAAAGAGTGGCTTAAAAAACTCAAAACACTTCAAATTTTTGCATCCCACAAGGTTTTCATATGAAGGATTTAATAAAAATTATAAATTAAAATTTTTGAGATTTTAAAATATAGTTTTTAATCTGTTTACATATCAATTTGAAATGCAAACGTTTTCACAATAGTCTATCTCTCTCTCTCTCTCTCTCTCTATATATATATATATATATATATATATATATATATATAGATCTAGTCCGATCTATGTTCTCTCTCACCTAGCCCAGTGGTAGACATTATCCTCAAGGGTCGGATCAGGCTTCTCGAGGATCACGTCTAGCGGTCCTACGAGAGGGCCGGATTTGATAAGGATTTTTAAAGTGCCGACTTCAAATGATTTAATTTTTAAGGGGTAAGTCCGGCACACATTACAACTGAACTGAGATTTACTAATACTAATTTACTAATGGTTTTTAGTGAAAACCGTTAGTAACATTAGGCGGTGATATTTTGGAAAATAAATTCAACTATTTCCTAACGGTTTGGAAGAAAAAAAACGTTACGAAAATATGTTAGAAAGTGTAAAAAAATTATCGGACAATCTTTACTAATGATTTCTTACAAAAAAAAACTGTTAGGAAAATTTTTTGCACTGGATTTTTCTAACGGTTTCTTATAAAAAACCGTTAAGAAAGTTTTTTTGCGCTGAGTTTTGTTAACGATTATTTATAAAAAATCGTTAGAATTTTTTTGTGCTGGGTTTTGCTAACAATTATTTATAAAAAACCGTTAATAAAGGTTCATGCTCAAACAAATCTAATATATCCCATCTTACCAATAACATTTGTTTCCACGGATTGTCCATCTCACCGTTCGTTAATCCCAATCCAACGATCCAAAAATTAAAATTCAAAAATAGAAATCCCACGGATTACCAACCCCTTTTCATCTGTTTTCATATATAGAAAGAGAGATGAGAGAGAGACAGAAAAGAGAAAGAAGAAAGAAATAAAAAATAAAGAAGAGAGACAAAAGAAATAAAAACCGAAAAAATCCGACCATCTCAACTTCAAACGACCATAACTTTTGATAGAAAACTCTAATTGAGGCGTGCTATACGACTACAAAAAGTTTGCGACGAGATCTAAAGGGTTAATTGCTATTGTGGTTAGGAAAAATTCAAAAACCCTTTACTAACGGTTTATTAGCAAAAACCGTTAGCAAAATTTTTAAAAAAATTCACAACACCCTTTGCTAACAGTTTTTTAGCAAAAACCGTTAGCAAAATTTCAAAAAATTTTTTTTTAGCACCCTTTACTAATAGTTCTTGACTAAAAACTGTTAGCTAATGTCCGTCCAACGCTCCTCTTTTTCTAATGGTTGCTTATACTTTTCCTAACCCCCTCATTACTAACGGTTGCAAAATCGTTAGTAAATTACTTTAAAAACTGTTAGTAAAACTCAGTTCTGTTGTAGTACCATGAGAAGTCCGGCTCTTATCAAGCCCTCAGAACTCTAAGGACCGGGTGAGAGCAGGGTAAAAACTGAATAAGGGTCAACAGATAAGGATCTGATATATATATATTTTTTTAATATTAATTTGTACTTATATAAAAATATTAAATTATATTTTTCTGTTTGGACATTTTATTTTAATTTTTTCTTTTTTTCATATTTTTTAAGTGTAATTAATATATAATATAAAATATTAAAAGGGCCGGGTTTGATAAGGGCCGATCAGAAGGGTTTATTTTTTTAAAAATTGAGCCCAGTCTTTACTTTTAGAAAAAAACTAAGCTGAATTTATGACGGCCAGATAAGAATCGGATTTTTTGAAAGGCTGGCCGAATCAGATTTAAGAGATGAGCCCTTATGGCTATGCCTACCCAGTGGGAAGCAATAACAAAAAACAGACTTAATCTATAGTGGGGCCTAGCTAGGCTTTTTATAACTCAAAAAGAGTCTTATAAACAATAAGAAACGCTGAATTTTCATCCTCGGTAGTTTTACACAGTTCTGACTTGTAACTAATAGTCTGTGTTCTTATCTTTGTATGTTTCGGCCTACATTTATACAGCCATTTAATCATTGAACTTATGGATTTTTTGTTTTGGTTTGATTTCCATATGTTATTAAGAGCTCGAACTATTCTCGAGAAGGTCACTATATATATATATATATGTTTATACTATTAACTAAGCAATTATCAGTCCCCACAAATAATTGCATTTCTAAGCTATATATTATGGGTGTCGGTGTCAAAAGAGGATTAAAATATTGGTAATTAATACCAATGTTAAAGAATATATATGTGAACTATTGCAACTAGATGGTATAACGAATATGTTAATATTCAAAGATTCATATACCTGTTGTTCTTGAGGGGCAAGGGATTGAAGCAATGGAGCCATGTTAACAGATAGTAGATTTGTGCAATGTCCGCATCGCACAGTCACCATGCTGAACATACAGTTTCGCGGTACACTAACCTATCGTGCCAAATTAATTAACAAACTGTAAATCAATAAAGAAATATCCATGCACTTGAATACAAAATCAACTTATTATCAGGGGATGTGAAGATTTCAAGACATTCTTAATTAGAATATATATAGAATTAGGCTATGGTGCTTTGCAAAGCACAAGAGCGTTGTGTATTTTGCGCTCTATTATTAATTTTAAGTTAGAAATGATCGATCCAAACCTCTCAATCTAATCTCCATATCAAAATCTATTAGTAAACCAAAATTTATATTTTTTAGAATTTATTTGCTATTTTTTTGGATAACGAAAAAATCGTCATTTTTGGATGAACCAGAATTCTCAGATCAAGTCATTTTCTCCTCATCAGAAAAAATAGTAAAAAGATTCTAAAAAATATAAAATTTTATTTAGTAATAGATTTTGATATGAAGATTAGATTGAACGGTTCAGATCGATTATTTCTGACTTAAAATTAAAAATAGAGCGCAAAACACACAACGCCTCTGTGCTTTGCAAAGCACCATAGTCGGACTATATATATATATATAGAGAGAGAGAGAGAGAGAGAGAGTAAAGATAACATGAGTTTAATCTCACAAAGGCTTTCCATGAGTTTAACTCAAAAAGTATATCAAATCATCTCCAAATTTTAATTTATCATGCTCATAAAATTCTTTATATGAAAATCTTGTTGGATGTAAAAATTTAGAGTGTTTTGAGGTTTTTAAGTCACTATTTTTTATTTTTAAAAATGATATTAAAAGATTGAATATATAAATATTATTTTTAGAGCTCAATCTCAAAACACTTCAAATTTTTGCATCCCACGAGATTTTCATATAAAAAATTTAATGAGCATGATAAATTAAAATTTAGGAATGATTTGATATACTTTTTGAATTTAGCTCGCGGAGCCTCTCTGTGAGTTTAATCTCACGGAAAGCCTCCGTGAGCTTAAACTCACGATATCCTTACTCTCTCTATATATATAACGAATCCTTAACAAATAGTAAAATTGGTTTGGGAAGAAAAATTTCGTAGAAAAGGTGGCGTCTGAGCGGTGTCTTACAGTAAAAATAAGTTTAAAAATATTATAATTTGTATATTGATTTCAGCACAATGCACACTGTATAGCTACATATTAGCAGTGGATTGTATTATTGTCTGATTATCTTTTAACAATATAATCATATATAGATATGAAGCACTTATAAGTTCTAATCAAAGGTTTTGTACTATATATAATGCAAAAAATACAGAAATTTTGATGCAAACATCAAGTAAAAAATGAGAAATAACAAAATAAATTTTACTGAATTCCCAATTAATCTCTATTTATTTAAGGAATGAGAGAAAATCACTCTTAGTATCACGGGAAAAACATATCTGTTGTTTACATGTTTACAATTGGCCTCTCGATATTAGATCATTACCATTTGGCTCAAAATAAATTGTCAGCTGTCATATTAACAATAGTTCAATTATGATGAACCTGTGAAACATATAAAAAAAATCTAAACTCAAAATGAAAAGTAAAACTTTCATTCTAACGGAAGACAAAATAAAGATAGAGAAAAGTCGGTAAGTGCAATACTTTTTTATGTTTTACAATATATACAGTTATATGCAGTAACACACATGCGGACTAGTACCTTGCTAGATGTTTACTGTAGTAAATCGAATCATTATTACAGTTTAAACTTACTACTCTAAAAGCTAAAGAAGGTAGAATATACATGGATAGTTATTTATACATAGTATGTAAATGTTGTTGTTAGATAAATTCTTGGTATTTTCCTCAAAGAAAAATTCTTGATATGATTAAGTTTAAAAGGGCACAGGCACTTATTACTATAGCATCACTATTATTAGCATGATGAGGAAGAGGAAAATTTAGCAACTGCAGTCGGAGCAGTAAAGAAATTAGATAATTGGCAGCTTGCTAGGATACATAGCTGGTGCAGTGTCCCCACTTGCTAGTGCTTGCGCAGAGTCTCTGACGCTTCACACCATGGGAATTAATGGAAGTCCTTTAATCTACAGAGCCGGCAATATTCCATCTTATATGAGAAAAAAAAAGAGAAAGATGACCAGACATATACACAGACTGACCGTTGCACATTCGCTTCTGAGTGAGTTAATCGTGGTTGAGACAGAGTATGGTTAATGGTTTTGCTTTTGTAATAAAAAAATGGTTTTGCTTTTAACACGGAAATCGAGCAAATAGATAGAGAAAGAGAGAGTTTAGAATCACTTTGATCAGATGGGTAAAGAGAGAGAGGTCTAACTTGTTGCTTTTAACGAGGGAAGCGATGAACTCCTTTAAACGTAAAAAGTTATGCACCTATAAAAAGTTTATTTTAGTAAAATTAAAACCAGACAAGCATACACGTGCTAACATATATATGATAGTGCTTTTTGACCATATGAAAATGCGGCATTATTATCTTTCCGGACAATTAGAAGCTGTGTAATATTGATTTCAAGAGAAAAAGACCACTGGTAATTCAAAAATACAAAATCTCCATTGACTAGGACTAAATGATGCCTAGTTTCTCTTAGATTAAGAGATCTGAAAGCGAGAATATATGATTTGAACAGGTGAAACATCTTTAAAAAAAGAGGAGAAAACTTAAGGAGAAACAAAGTACAAGAGAGTTATAATTCAAAAAAAGAAGAAGAAGGAAATTGTCTGAGAACATATGCTCACTTCCTTATGGTTGAAGATAGAAATATAGAAAATAGACATATAAATTTAACAAAGAACGTACGTTATCCACAATAAATAAGAGAGAGCAGTACAATTCTATTTAATCTTTCTGCGTGTTAAAACCAATAGTATGTTTTCAAGAAATGTTCACAAAAGAAAAAGAAAATAAAAAGTTTGGTAATATGGTGTTTTTATTTTGATATCAATTATTGCCATAATTACTAGCACTAGCCAGAGTAAAAATATGCATGCAATAACGTTCTCAAAGTAGCTAGACTAGATGTAACGAAGAACTAGAAGAAATAAAATAGTGCAATTGTGCAAGAATCAAATCCAGTTCTAGATTAGTACTGGCAGAGTACTGGAAGTTATCTTCAAAAAGTAGAAAAAATTTTCTATCAACAATCGAGAGGAAATTCACATAAAACTCTTTAATATTCCTAACTCATGAAAGGGAAATTCTAATTAATTAACCAATATATGAACAATTAGCCAGCATAATAAACTATATTATGCATAAAACATTTATTTCCATAGATCTATGAAGAGTTAAACACCCAATTTCCTGGAGGAGGAGCTGGTGAGAGAGAGAGAGGAGAAATACCGCGAGGATGGTGCTACAAAAGTTGCAGTGGACGTAGCAGACATGCTCCGACGCAATTTGGCCTGACATTTCTTTTCCGATCAGTAGGAGAGAGATAGAGGAGATATAAATAGGAAAGCCCAGAGAGTAAGATGTGAGTTAGGGCATGTTGCAAGATCTAGGCAAGTAGTAGTAGCTTTCCTCTTTTTCTTTGGGTTTCTTTTAGTTGGGCCTCTTCGGCACGGGGAGCTGATATGACAACACAATGTCATTTCACTGGTTCCGGCGGATTTCCCTTTTGGTAAGGATGGAACGGTTCAATAATCAGATTTTTGTATTTCCATATCATAAAGTGTCTTCCAAGCTCCAAAAAAAAATTAAAATTCTTGAACGACTCTAAGAGCATCTACATCGATGTATATTGTCAAATTTTAAATTGTTTGTCACGTTATCTAAATTGACAATCTTCTCGAGATTAAAATTGAGCACAACATCATTGCCATTGTCAAAATGGTATTTTTGTGATTTTTTTTTGCGCCAATGAACTACCTCTATTCTTCGCTTACGTGGTTTGTCAAATACATTATCAAATTTAAATAATTGTCTAATTTTACCTAGACTCGCATCTCCGAAATCAAAATGACAATTGTCAAATCTTATTTGACAAACAATTTAACAGTAGAATGCGGATGCTCTAATTAACCGTAAAGCATAGAGGGGTTATAAGCGTCTATACAATAAAATCAATTTTCGACGAAATAAAAAAGACACATATGATATAATCGTAACTATAGAATACGATCCTAATCGACCGAGGCCTCACTCTTCGAAAGGTGTAAAAATAATTATTTCTAAAATACAAAATTATTAATTTTTTTAGAATTACCATATATAACATAAAATCTCTCCTCCAAAATTGATATATATATAAGTCAATAAAAAAGAAAATATTTTCTGAACATTCACTCACGTTCCTGAAAAAAGTCAAATTTAGTATACAAAGATTCTTGATCCAAAAAAAAAGTTTCAACTGGTCTATTCTTATTCTAGATAAAATTCATCTTGTTGTGATAGAAATGAAGAGAAATAAATAAATCGACCGATGAATACTTCCTAAACCTCGTCTCCGAATCTCTTTGCTCTGCCTTTGGGCGCTAATGGATTTTACTTTCACTCTTTATGGCATCTGTTACTCTTTTTTGTTTAAGAACAAAACCAGACTTTTAGAGGGACACAGTCTCACAGTTTTTATAGGGCGTAGACCTCCCAAAAAGTAACGGCTAAGGTCCCGATGAGACTGCAAGCGGGCATATATTTACACATATAGATAGGTCGTCCCCCCCCCCCCCCCTCTTCATTCTATGCTGCCACGGGTTTGGTCGCAGGTTCTTTCAAGCATCCCGTAGCCTAACTTGTTTGGACTTGCGTAGATTAATATTGTCAGGTATGTATCCTGTCAGTATTTCTCAAGATGTTCAAATGCGCGCGATATATTCAGTTCAGATTAAGCTTTGTTTGGCCTGGTGAACAATCAACGGATAGACCAGAATCGAGCCCCAGAAGAATCATTTGAATCCCCTTCTCTTGTAATCGGGAGAGGTTGAAGGATTTTCGTATTTGTTACTATTAATCTTTATCTTATTTTTTTCTTCTATATCTTACTGGAGTTTATTCTCCGGGAAATCCTATTTTAGCACTCTTATCTGTCCCTATCATCTATGACAAAAGCGATCCCCTAAAAAGCAAAATCGTTGTGTCCATGTGTAGATGATAATGGATGAAGTGAGAGAACATGACAAGGGGCACTGTATCACTAAATAATAACCAGTGTTGAAATTGGTGTTACAACCTCAAACTATTATTTTCATCTGTTTGTTATAAGTTTCGAAAGTTGGGCTGTAACACGAAACTATTACTTTCATCAGTTTATTACAATTCTCACGAGATAAGCCAGATTTTAGTAATAATAAGTTTTATTAAATTAATATTATTAAAAATAAGAGTGAGAAATGTAAAATTTTAAATATACGAATGGCATAGCGCACCGCGTAGCGATGGCGCGCGGACGAAACGCATACTTGATCGCTAATGGCGTGTTTCATTATTTTTAGAAACGCGCACACCATCGGTGACGCGTTTCATTATTTTTACGAAACGTGCCATCGGCAATGGGCGCGTTTGCTTCTTATATATACAAAATGCACAAAGTCACTTGCGCGGGGTTTGGACGAAACGCGCCACTGCCAGTGGCGCGCTATCATTCGTATATTTGAAATTTTACGTTTCTCACTCTTATTTTTAATAATATTAATTTACTAAAACTTATTATTACTAAAAACTGGAGATAAGCTAAGCAACTACATATAGCACAGATCATTTTATATTATAGTTTATTTTTTATGTTTTTATTTTTATAATTTAAATTGTTGATACAAACGCTCAATATCTTTCTTCATAGACACATTTATTTTTAGTCTAAATTATATATATATATATATATATATATATATATATATATATATATATATTATATGTAAATAAGTGAGATAATTGAAATATATCTTAAATGTTTGTATTTGTGGCGTTGCAAAAAAATTGCAAGTATATATGGAGATAATTTGTCAATATTCTTTTTATGTCCTTCTATAATAATTATATAGGATTCATGAGAATAATGACGGATTTGGTGTAACAAACGTCAATGCATGCTGTAACTATGTATATATTTAAAATTATTGTTTTCTTTGGGAACAAATAGATGATGATTTACTTGGAAACACAAACTTTTTTTTTCTATTTTTTATGTCATAAGGCAGGCCGCGTCTTCGCCTTTTTGATGTGTACTCTAAACGGTGGAGTGTTGTTCAAACTCAAATGTGAATCTAATTAAAGGTTGTCTGTTTTATTTCTTTGCCGTCTCCTTTTCTTTCGGCTCGGATTGCCCACTATACTCGTACAATCTATACTTCTATACTATTATATAAAGCATCTAAGAATTGGAGGGTCTATTTTTTATCATGGTAATTTTATATTATACCCATTTTATCCCTCAATTAGACGGATAATATTTATTGTTGGTTGATCGAACGTATGTGATCGCGTCCATTGATCCCCTCTTTCTCTCCATTTCTTTCCCTTATATACTATAATTTCCATAATTTTTATTTTTTTATTTAGCAACCTTGTGCATATTTGGTAAGAAATTAATGGTGATAATATATGTTAGAATAATTTACTTTTTTTGCCATAAAAATCATGAATCATTAACTCATATTGTGAAAAAATCTCATCCAAGATTAAATAGTCTTTATTATAGGTTTTCTCTATAATTTGGTGAATTTATAATTTAATATTAGATAAATATGAATTTTTTTATCTTATAATATTTTAATATTTAAATAAAAAATTCTGCTGCAACACGCAGGTATATAACTAGTATTATAGATAGAGATATTAATCCGCCTTTTGTTATGACCAAGCTGCTGGCGTGGCTGCATTATATTACTGGGAGGACCAAGAATGTACTAAATTACAACATCAAGTTGTTTGGATGTGGAAAACACGGTGAGTGCGGGCTCAAGCTGCAGGTGGGTGCTTGGATGAATTCACATTCTAGGGCACCCCAGTCCTGCCCGGTAAATCCACGACCATCCCCTAAAAAGTATCTTGACGTGCTGCCCTCTGCAATATTCGCTACAATAACACGTATTATTTCGATTCTGTCCACTTTAGTATATATGAATTGTAGGGAACGGAGGTGAGTATCCCGTGCATGCAGTGGGGTGGAGCATGGAGGAGGTCAATAAGGTTTTGTGATTTTCTCTAAGAAGCAATACGTTGTCTGAATTAGTTATGTTATTGGGTTCACTTTGATTAATTTTCCATCATAATTTTGTAATACATTTTTTTTGCAACACGGGACATAATAAATACAAAGCAGTCATCAGCTAAAATTAATAATAATTATTATTATTGTAATTATTATTAGAGTTGAACTACAATATTTTGCAAAGCAAAAGGGTCTATTTATTTTGGACTCAAATATTGAAAATCGAAGTCTGATGATGGTACAAGTCATTCAGTACAATCCACATGATGAAGTCTCATGATCAACTACCAAATTTTATTATTATGTAGAGTTTATTGAGAGGTGGATGCAAAGAATTCAACTGACTTTCTGAATTTTAAAAAATATTATTTTTAGGCTAAGATTTTGTTAATCTAATTCTAAGGATCAAATTTTTGATCCCTTGAATTATCCGATTATTTTTTATTAAAAAAATATTTAAAATAATAATATAATATGATTTCCAGCTCAAGTACGGCCATCTTTTAAAAAAAATGAAAAAAAAAATAAGAAGGAAACTTCAAAAAATTAAAATGTAGTATCCATTAGACGGTATTATATAAATTGTATCGAGCGGCTTGCACGGATCTTTCGGATTTTGATTCTTAAAAATTTGAGTCCAAAATGCTAACTCGTTATTTTATACACTCACCGTACGTCGTACCTAACTCTCATAATTGTTACTACTGCTTCTGCTACAGTAGTACTCCAAACATTTACCTATGAGAAATTCAAAATCACAGTAGTTATTGTCATAATCGTACCTACTCGAAACATGTATGTTCTTAATTAATTTGATGAGTATTTTTTTAATTATGCTAAATCTTACTTATAAAGTTGTTCCATACTAAAATCTTTGAAAATAATATATGCTAGATGTTTTACGCAAAGTATGTTGAGAAGTTAATCATAAATTTTCTTAGATTACAGTTGATGCTGAAAATCTAAGATATCCAATATAACCTCGCATTCAAATTTTGAATATGCGACCTCCTAAATGTTCATCATAATCAAAGTTAACTTCCGTACTTACTCATCTAGCTAGTGATTTAACTTTGTGGGTTTTCAGATAATTAACAAGCATATAATTCAGCATCATTTCTAAATGGTGGAGTTTATTCACGTCATCACGTGTTCTGTATATTTTGGAAACTGGGCCACTCACGTAGTTATAGATAGAATAGACAAATGATGGCTGTATGGGATCCTAGTAGGTCAAGAAAAGGGCGAAATTGATTGATATTTGATAGTGTGACTGTGACACTGTGTGAGTGGTGGAGAATGTATCTGCTAGCTAAACCTTTATATCTTTCAAATCAGGTGGGGATCCTGAGGCTCTGAGGAATGCCAGTGCCCAGTGATGACAAAAGTTCACTGCGTGCGGTTTCCTAAACTTTCTTTCCCCCTTTTTTTTATTAATTAAATACTCATTCTTTTTGTACGAGTATACTGTATTAAAAAAAATAGAACTCATATTAATAAATACATATGTTATTTTTCGTTTGTGTTTTTGTGACTTGATCAACCCACAACACTCCATAAACCCCACAACACTACATAGAGGGGGACGAGATTCATTACAAATTAATGTCTACTAATTGAATAAATTAAACAAAAAAAAAGTGTAACTGTACTAGATATAGAGGGGAAGGAAAAAATAAAGAAAAAGAAAGCTAACAGATATACAAGCACATATATCATTGTATCTCATATACTAGAAGAAATTAGAAAACTACCTTATTATTTAATTCCACCGGCCGGTTACAATTATCCGTCTCTTAATATTTGATCTCTTTCATTTTTCTTTTACAGTTCAAGTTCGATAAGATTGTATCTATCAACCTGTGGTGCTATATTATATGTTTTTTTTTGACGCTATATATATATGTACTCCAAACATATATCTTCTTCTGCCGCGCGCGTTACCCATTGATGGCATCGTGTCGTTAAAAAATAATTTTCTTGCTCATAGTTCCCCTGAATTTAAGTTATACGACTCTTAATATTTTAAGCAATTAAATTCTAAAAATATTTCTTTTACTTGTTTAAATTCTGAAGTTTAAAAAAATGTTAGAAAATGTTTTCCGAAATTGAAACGAACCTAAACCTAATTCAGTTGATCAGACCAATTTAACATGATCCAAGACCATACAATTTCAAATTTCATTCTATCCAGCAAAAAATATATCGTCCGTCTCGACATATATTAATAAAAAATTTGATAGAAACTGATATATAATTCTAGATAACCAGTGTGAACCGGCAGAGGCACCCCAATATATATATATATATATAAACTACGGTGATTTGCAAAGCACAAGAGCGTTGTGTGTTTTACGCTCTATTATTAATTTTAAGTCAGAAATAATCGATCAAAACCGCTGAATCTAATTTCCATATCAAAATCTATTAGTAAACCAAATTTTATATTTTTTGGAATTCATTTGCTATTTTTTTGGATAGGGGGAAAATATAATAAAATATAAAATTTGGTTTACTAATAGATTTTGATATGAATATTAGATTGAACGGTTCAGATCGATCATTTTTAACTTGAAATTAAAAATAGAGCGCAAAGCACACAACAACTCTGTGCTTTACAAAACACGATAGTCAGACTCTCTCTCTCTCTCTCTCTATATATATATAGAGAGAGAGAGTGGAGATACCGTGAGCTTAACTCAAAAAACATATTAAATCATCTCGAAATTTTAATTTATCATTCTCATTAAATTATATAAAAATCTTGTGGGATGTAAAAATTTGGAGTGTTTTGAGCTTTTTAAGTCACCGTTTTTAATTTTTTTAAAATGATATTCAAGTATTGAATATATTATTATTATTATTATTAGAGCTGATTTTCAAAAATTAAAAACCACAACTTAAAAACCTCAAAACGCTCTAAATTTTTGCATCCCATGAGATTTTCATATAAAGAATTTAATGAGAATGATAAATTAAAATTTCAAAATGATTTGATATATTTTTTGAGTTAAGCTCACGGTATCTCCACTATATATATATATATATATATATATATATATATATATTGCGGTGCTTCGTGAAGTAAAGAGGTATTTTTCTTCAGTTTCAAATCTCATATATTCTCGAAATATCAATCTAATTAGTCCACAATAATTTAGATATTAAAAATTATTGAATATCAAATTTTACTATTTTTGGAGATTTATAATTATTTTTTTATTTTTGAAAGTTGATAATTTTTTAGGTGAACCTATCATTATTTTATTATTATTTTTGGACATTTTTTAAAAATCTGAAAAAAATAGTTAGAAAGCTCTAAATGTAATCAAATTTGGTATTCCATAAGATTTAAATATGTAGTTTATGATGGGTGAATTAGATTGATAATTTGAACTTTAATTTTATGAGATTTTTAGGCCGAAGCAAAAACGCCTATTTATTTCATGAAGCATCATAAGATCTCTCTCTCTCTCTCTCTATATATATATATATATATAGAGAGAGAGAGAGAGTTCTAAAATTGTTTCACCCAAAGGTTGAGAGTTCAATACATTCCCATGACTTTCCAGCCTCTGTAAAGATTTCAAAAGAGAGAGAGAGAGAGAGAGAGTTTGTCTATTGTGCTTCCAATAGCACTTCAATCGAAACATTACGAGTCCATATTTTAATTTTTCATGCTTAAAATTTTAATTTAAGTAACTCAATAAAATTTTTATATAATAATCTTGTAGAATACTAATTTTTATCGTGTTTGAAGTTAGTTTAATATGCTTAATGATTTTTAGAAAGTAAGTATTTTTGACATACAAATTTTATTATTTTTCTATTATTTTAGGACTATCTTTTAAGAATCATTAAGCATAGTAAATTAATTTCAAACACGATAAAAATTAGTATTCTATAAGATTATGATATAAAGATTTTATTGAGCTATTTAAATTAAAATTTGGACTGGTAGTGTTTCAGCCGAAGTGCTACTGAAAGCACAATAGACAAACTATAATGGTTTGGATATTTTGATTGTAAAAAAATTCCAAAAAATATAAAATTTGATCACCAAGGAGATTTTGATATGAAGATCATATTTAACGGTTTGGATCGTCCATTTAAATTTTAAAATATGAAATATAATTATGAAGTACGAAGTATTTTATGCTTTATAAAGCACATTAGCACACCTATATATATATATGATACGAATCAGACATATCCGAGATTAAATAATTAATATCCGAAGTACTGAAACTGATTTGAAGTACGTGCAATTGTATCCACTGAGCAGCGCATAATTAATTGTTTTCCATAAAACCTTGTTTAGGATGGATTTGACTAAGTGATAAAATTATCTCCAACTTTTAGAGAGAATAACTTTTACCCCTCATTATCACTTAGTCTATCCCATCCCCAATCGGACCTAAGAATTGAATGGTTCCCTAGAGTCTAGGCTCTTCCGACAATATGAATCTATTAAAACGGAGAACCAAACCTATTTCAGGTAATATATATATATACAACCCCTCATAGACCATAATAGGATCACTTAGGAGCTGGACTGTCCTAAATTTTTAATTCTTTACAATATATATAGAGAGAGAGTAGTGGTGTTAATGGGTCGGGTCAGATGATTCGGATCACATTATTTTTTTTATCCGATCCATTTAAATTCGGATAAAAATTTTTTGACTCATAACTGACCCAACCCGTTTAAAATAATTAATTAATTAATTTTACATAATTTTAAGCAATTACAAATTAATTAATTAACAATTAATCTTACTTAGTATATAATTATCGTATATTTAAGATTTAATTAGTACTAAATCACAAAATTAGTTCAAAGAACTTAATCAATTGGGTTGGGTCGGGTTGATTCGAACCCGACTTGACCCAATTCAGATCAAAAAAGTTAAACCCATACCCGACCCATTTATCTTTGGATCATGTCAGGCCGGGTCGGGTTAACAATTGACACCCCTAATAGAGAGAGATGACTTATGATGCTTTGTAAAATAAAAAAACCCTTATTTCTTTCGGGTGAGATTTTATATTCTGAGGTTTCAAATTTTTAATCTAAATTTCTCAATAATTTCTTCATGTCAAAATCTTATGTGATATTAAATTTCATAATTTTTTGAGATTTCTACCTATTTTTAAGTTATTTTTAAAAAAAAATCCATGAAATAGACTATTTTCTTGTGTTAAACAAGGCTGATTTTAAAAATAATTTAAAAAATAGATAGAAAACTCAAAAAGCCATGAAATTCAATATCCCACAAGATTTTGACATAAAAAATTATTGAGCAACTTATATTAATAATTTGAGATCTCGAAATATAAAATATCACCCCAAAACAATAATAGTTTTTTGTTTTACAAAGAATCATAATGCATATATCTAGAGAGAGTAAAGATACCGTGAGCTTAAGCTCACGAAGGCCTTCCGTGAGTTTAACTCAAAAAATATATCAAATCATCTCCAAATTTTAATTTATCATTCTCATTAAATTATTTATATGAAAATATCATTGGTTGCAAAAAGTTAGAGCATTTTGAGTTTTTTAAGTCGTGATTTTTAATTTTTCAAAATCACCTCTAAAAATAATAATAAAATATTTAATATTTGAACATCATTTTAGAAAATTAAAAATGGTGGGTTAAAAATCTCAAACCGCTCCAAATTTTTGCATCCCATGAGATTTTCATATAAAGAATTTAATGAGAATGATAAATTAAAATTTGGAGATGATTTGATATATTTTTGAGTTAAGCTCACAGAAGGCCTCCGTGAGCTTAAGCTCACGGTATGTTTACTCTCTCTCTCTCTCTCTCTCTCTCTCTCTCTCTCTATATATATATATATATATATATATATATATATCATTAGGCTATAGTGTTTTGCAAAGTACAAGAGCGTTGTGTGCTTTGCGCTGTATTATTAATTTTAAATCAGAAATGATCGATCAAAATCACTCAATCTAATCTTCATATCAAAATATATTAGTAAACCAAATTTTATATTTTTTGGAATTCATTTGCTATTTTTTTTGGATAAGGGGAAACCGTCATTTTTGGATGAACCATAATTCTCAGATCAAGTTATTTTCTCCTTATCAGAAAAAAATAGCAAAAAAATTAAAAAAAATATAAAATTTGGTTTACTAATAGATTTTGATATGAAGATTAGATTGAATGGTTCGGATCGATTATTTCTAACTTAAAATTAAAAATACAGCGCAATGCACACAACGTCTTTGTGCTTTGCAAAGCACCATAGTCGGACTCTCTCTCTATATATATATATGATGGTAGCTTGAAGTACCCATATCATTTCAAGTTTGAGAACAACATTAATTAGAGTGAATTTAACATGATATATATTAAGACAAAAATTGAGCTTAGGTTAGGCAAGAGGTTTTGGCTTGGCATGTATAGGTGCCACATGTTGCAAACCACAGTGTACACTTCTGACGCATCACGCATCCATGCGTGTTTAGATGCTAAGTTCCAACCGAATCCAAACCCTCTGGCAGATTTCCTCTTAACTGGCCCTGCTTTAATGATAAACCAATTAATGGATATATTTGGAGAAATCGCATCCCTTACGTTACTTCATTGGTAAAGTGGCCGGTTATAATAGCCCGATCGTTACCTTTTCTGATCGTGGGCAACCATAATATCGTGGGCAACCGTAATATTAATAATACAGTTATAAATAAATACAGACATTTACTTTACCGTGAAGTACTACAGACGATACGGACTTATATATGAGTGCATGCACCAGCATGTCCATAAGTCATAACATGTTATCGTGGCCTGTAATTAATTCATGAAAATTTATGACGACTTCCTACGCAAGCACGTTGTCATGTTAGAAGCAATGTGATGAAACATGCATGTGTAACAGAAAACATCAACTCTCATGAATTAGTCCTGTTCTAAATAACATATGCTACATGGCCACAGCTATCTAAACATAAATTATGTAATAAGTTCGAAAGATCCCTTTTTCTTTCTTCCGTTCAGTATATCATGTTTTTTTTTTCCCTCCATGTCCTATTTCAAATGAAAATAATAGAGAACAGTCATTGCAGAAGAGGTTAGAAAACTATTCATAAATATCTGACCTCGTGCATTCACAATTAATGGTGGATAACTAACAATCCATGTAGCGGTCTAACATTAACACTAAGATGTCCGTCAAGTCTCAACATCATGTCCTACTTCTACATCTCTCCCACCTAAACACGGTATTGCTACACCAAGCAACAACGAGGCCGAAAATTCAAGAAGTATCCAAGAAACACCGGGCATGTACATAGCTCTTACCAAGAACATTAGATTTCTAGCGGACAAGATAACAAAATCTTTCGTTAAACGACCGTTCCTCCTACACAACCAACCCGCCATACTACATCTACAGAAGCACCCATTCCTGTGCCTAAACCCCCTTTGGTTCACGGGCGCACAGATCGTTCATGTCGAAAACTTAACCAGATCAAAGCGATCGGAAAAAGGGGATTCGGGATTCTCACCTATTATTACCGTGAAAACGAAATCACAGCTCACACGAGTGTCGTAACAACATGAGAGAAAAGAACTTAGACAATGATTATTGACTAAGTTTAACAACGGATATTGAACCGTTAGTAAAGAAGGTGTCAGCAAAAATATTAGAAACCATTGTTAAATATGTAGTGACAACAAAACATGACGTAGACTTTGGCAACGGTTCTTTATAGGAACCGTTATTTAATAGGGTTTTAACAATGGTTTTAATATGCTAACCGTTGTGAAAGATGATTTTGACAACGGTTATAAGTTGGAACTATTGCCAAATGTATTTTTTTTTAATTTAAATAATTTTTTGTAACAGAAAATAAATTTATATATGTATCACACATACATATAAATCACAAACAATATATATATATACACCACACCTGCATATATCACAAACAATTAACATATACATCACACATGCATCACAAACAATTAACATATACATCACAAGCAATTAACATATACACAACACATGCATCACAAACAATTCATATATGCATCACACACCTGCATCACAAACAATTGAGAGATATGTGCAATATCACACATGCATCACAAATTAACAATTAACATATATAATTATCAAAATATATCAAAGTATTCGTGCATATCACAAAATATAAAAGTTATCCATATCACAATACCAAAGTATCCATAACACAGTTAGTAATTATATATCACAACACCAAATTTTACCAATCTTTGTCTTACCCGGATGACTCAGTGCCCTACGAGCTCTCTCCATCCTGGTTGTAGTATGTTCGGATTCTGTCCATACCCCAGACCAGAGATTGGCGAGCCAAATCCTCAGTCCTAAACTTCCCCTGTCGATTTCGCAAAAATTGGTAGTCATTTTCAAGAGGGGCTGGCGGGTCAATGGCGGCGCAGTCGATGACAGTGATAAAAACCTGCTCCCAAGAACCCCCTACGTGCATCATCATCGGTTTCGGTATCATCCGCCCATCATGGCGGTCCACCATCGTGTATACCGCCCTTCTATCATGTCCGTCAAAAGATACATCATCGAGGAAGACAGGTTCATCAAAGTTTTCGAGGATCCTTGTTGTCACCGCCCTAAACCATAGTCTGAGCGATATGTTCTTCAGATGGATTGTCACTCAGACGACAGCTAATCTTGATCATTCAGGCTCCCCTTCAAACTTCTCAACAGTGACTCCATAGGTGGGGCCCCACTCCCAGCTCTTCGTAATGATATCCCGTGGGGGAGAGTTTGTTCATATTGTCTATGATAAAATCTCTATCTGTGAGTCTCATCGCTGGGAGTACCTGTTCTGAGGCTCCATGTCGCCCTGCAATGTACAATCGAATGCGGTTTATGGATCGATCGGTGTTGGTGTGTCGGTAGGTTACTAATATTGCTCGGTCCCAGGATGCATCTTCATCCAGCAGATACGATCGGTCTAGGTACAGTATCGAGAGGTTTCGCTATCGTGGAGCATTAATGTAGCGCTCCATCATTTAGATAAAGTTCTGGTAAAAGAGATAAGAAATCGCAACAAATATAAAGAAAGGGAACGGGATTAAAGAGGAGATCGGCAACAAACCTGAAGAAAAGCGATTGAAGAGGCAACATCAACTTGAATAGTGTCGCGAGAGAAAATCCCTAGAGAGCCGCAACCAGAGAAGATATGGAAAAATAAAGCAGGAAGGGAAAGAGATAGAAGCGAGAAAGAGAAGAGATAGAAAAAAAATAAAGCGGCACAAACCTATAGTGTTTTAGGAATGCATATTTAACAATAGTTCTTTAAAGGAACTGTTGTTAAAGGCCCTATTTAGCAATGAGTTTTTGTGAAAATCGTTGTTAAAGTATTTAACAACGGTTCTTCAGAGGAACTGTTGTTAAATGATTTCGCAATGGTTTATCACAAAAATTATTGCTAAATAGAAGAGAAAAAAAATAGATGTTATGGTTTATAGTTTTAACAACGTCTTTTATTAGAAAACCATTATAAAATATATTCTACAATATTTCATAATTGTCACTCAACTCTTTTAGCAACCGTTAGTACTTAAAATCATTATTGAATGGGTGTTATCTAAACTCCATTCTGTTATAGTGTAACTCAGTGGAGTGCTTTGAGTGTGAAAAACTTGGTCATCGTTCAACACCGTGTCGTTCAAACCACCTCCATAGACTAACCTTCCATCTCATTCCAATTCACTTATCGAACCTAAACAACCTTTTAGCCTTAATCCGACAATGACAAATCTCAATACCTACAATGACTTCACTGTTCTCCACCTTACATCTAACGATGACAACAAAGCATTCTAAGAAATCATCTCTTGCAGTGTTGTCATACACGACAATTGAAAGATGGAAGCTCTTTACACACAGGCACATTTGAAGAAACACTTCATAATTTAAGGATTTCAATGTGTGGCTCAGGCGATCCCTCAAGATCGGTTCTTGATCGACCCGCCAAACCCCTTATGGTGAGAAACTACCATAGAATTTGAGGAACTGGACCTAGGTGGCATCCGATTTAACGTTGAAGCCTACAATAAACATAAACATGATCTGAAGGGACACTCTTCAGTTCATTTCTGGATCTGAATCAAAGGTCTACCTTACAAAATTTTCAAGCTGAAAGAATATGAATTCTTGAAGCAATTGCTTGGAGACAGAGATTGAGAGGTCAGAGACATTCGATCAATTAGTTACTGTGATTTGAGCTAGGAGATCACTCGGTCTTCGACTAGCTTTACTGACAGTCATAATTCAACTGTTATTCACTCAATTCAATCAAGAAAGAAATAAAGAAACATCAAAGAAATGATTTAGATACTGAGGCGACAGTGTACTGAAAAGATTTAATCAAAAAAATCAAGAAATTCGACAGAATTGAAAAAGAAAATTGCGATGAACAGAATCAGTACGGATTTTATTAAAAATGATCAAAATTGAGTACGATTACATCTCAAGCTCTTGGCTTTCATCGATTACACTCACCTATACTCCTCTAATGAAGTTGTAGCCTCTTAGATTCATTGTTAATGGTGGAAAAGGATTGAATGTATACCGAGTTCTCAACACTTGTTGAGATCAATCGGCTAATTGGCTTCTCACTTGCTCTCTAGGGCTCTTAGTTAGTACAATGGTGTAATATGCAATATGTAGATGCTTCTTCTCTTTCTCTTCTTTCTTCTATATCCTTGAATTGCTACCAATTGAGAGTTTATATAGGAGTTGGGTTGATTTGATCGAATTTGACTCCATCTTTCAATTACACTTGGTTTACTATTTCACTCACTCAAGTTGCTTCTTTTGCGCCTTATGCTTCACTGAACCAAGTCTCTAATTGCCAAAGTTGTGTGTAACTGCCTAGACGCAGTTACAACTTTAATTTATTTACTGATTTGCCACTACTCGGCCTTTACTTCTTTGTAAACTCTTCTAGCCCCTTCTATACCCTTCTATACCTCGGACTATACTTATATAAACTGCTCATATGCTCCCTTAGCTCCATTTTACAAAATTGATCTAATTCTCATCTTCTTCTCTATTGCAAGCCTATAACCAAGCCTCAGTCTTTCTCTTTGATCCCTCAATCATTTCTTGCACCTCAAAGCTTCAATCTCATCCATTTGGAGTTAGATAACTCTCTGTGCATCGCCTCTGTCGATTTGATAGCTCTAGCATAGTGTTAGATCATCTCATTTCTAGGCCGAGGGGTGAATTGGTGCATCTCTCATCTCTAACACTCACCTCTCCTCAATTCTTATTCTAACACCATCGCCTAAGATCTTAGAAGCTCTCCCAGCTATCAATTGCAAGTTTTAAGCTTCTATTGACAAATTTAAGATTTCAACTCGAGGTAATTTTCTCTACCCTATCTCTTTTTACACTACACCAATTTAAAATCTGTCTAGATGCACATGCTCTCCTTTGCATACTGTAGTCGAGGCTAGAAGCAATTGATCTGAAGTTTAGACCTTTGCTTGATCTCCATTGATGGCGCCTTCAATGATCTCAGCTGTCGAGAGGAAGAAGAAGAAGAAGAGAAGGAGGAGAAGGAGAGCCCGGTGCACTGCGCGTCGGCGTATGTGAACGAGGCGGAGGAGAAGGAGGGTGCAGAGGCAGAAGTCGCATGAGCCAGGTGCATACTCCTCTTTTCTCTCTTTTTAAATCTCAGCTAGTATTATTGTGTGGACTTAGTTCTTTGCGCCTTAGACTCATAAATCTGACTAATAGGGCCCCTTTGTAAGCTCTCCGAGCTTAGGCTTACGAGGTGTCATTATTACTGTGATTGGGGTTAATCGAATTTGTCTTGGTAAGATCTATTTGGTTGTTAGGTTAAGTACTCCTCCCTTAGCACTAATGGTATGGTTAACAACTGCTGAGGTGTCTCTTTGGTATGATGCCATGTGGCATAGGCTGAGTGAGGTGGCACTGTCATGGCTGTGCCATGTGACATAGGCTAGGTGAGGTGGCACTGTCATGGTTGTGTCATGTGGCATAGGCTAGATGAGGTGGCCCACTGATTGGCTGCCACGTGGCACTATGGTGGGGCTCACTTGTCAAGTTACTTGTGCCATGGTGGGGACACACCTGCTGACGTGGACCAATAGGAGGGTGCCACGTGGCACAGCTGTGCTGAGGTGGCTCAATCAGGGTCTGCCACGTGGCATAGGTTGAGTGATAGGGTTGTTGTGCTAGGAGCTTCCTTAGGTCCCCAAGTTATACCCACAGTGTGTTTTGTCCCCAAGTTGTACCCAGAGAAGCCTTGATCAAATCTCAGCCCTTTGATCTGCCTATTTAATCTATTTTATCTTCTCTGAATTTATTTTAATAGGTTCACTTATCCAAAAATCATAAAATTTTCATCAAAAATTTCTAAATTCATCATGATTACTCCTGTAATTTTTAATTCTATTTTTACCCCCTGATTCCTTGTGTTAAAAATTCATTCGTCAAGAAAACCCTATTTTTTCTTCTGAGTTAATCCTAAATTTTAATTATAGCTCAGTGTCTCTGCCAAATAAAATTATCTTGCAGAAACCACCTAATTAAACACCACTTAGACTTATATTGATGCTTCATTAGGGTTTAACTTGATCAAAAGTTAATTACATGTCAACAATTGATACAAATCTAGACTTGATCAGATGTTTGCAACATTGACATCTGATCAGTCTTGTGAAATTGACTTTCAATCCATATCCATGAAAGTGATTTGGTCAATAGTTGATTACTTGTCAAAATTTGGCACAAATCTTGGCTTGATTAGGTGTTTGCAACATTGGCACCTTATCAACCTTGAAAGCAAGATCACACTAAAATTTCTTGTGATTGACTGTATCAAAATACTGGCTTGGCATTGACGCAGTTCTTATTGTATAGGGATTGTACCGCTTCAGCTCTTAGGGTTTGCTCTAAGAGTTTATTTTTAGGGTTTGGTCTTGACTCTCTTGATGTCTATCACTGAGGTGTGGGACTCACCTGTCAGTGAACAATAATCAGATGGATGACCCCTCAGGAGATCTCTCTCCTGAATCTCCTGAGAGTCATCCACCTCGAATGAACAGGAGGTGGCAGGGATTTTATACCTTTGGCCCTTTGTCTAGAATTTCCTTGTGGGATTAATACTTAATCCTTGTTCCAGCTTGATTAGATTTAATGGATAGGTTAGGTTTAGGCTATTGAAGCTGCTTGTGTGGGACTGTCAGATAGGTCCCACCTGTCAGAGAAAAATAATCACATGGGTGATACCCAAGAGATCTTCCTTCTCTCTTGAGTCTCTTGGTTGTCACCCACATCAAGTGGACAGGGGATAATGGGGTATTTTTACTCTTGTCTTTTATCTCAAATTTCCTTGTGGGACAAATAAACTTTTTTTCCGGAGCTCAGCAGCGACTTCTTCTCGCTGGTGGACCCCCTCTCTTGCCTTTCTCTCCTCTTTCTTATGATTTATTACTGATAATTGATATTTATCCTTAATTGTTTAGCTGCTTTATCCTTGAGATTTTTCAAGGGTAAACAATTATATATGTTGTGAGTTAGTAGGGAAGATAATTTATTTTGAATGTTTTTGAATATTAAAATTGTTGCAGCAAATTAATGTAGATAAGTATTTTCTTTAAGTAACACTCTAAGGTACTGGGGTGTGGTATACAACCATATACTCTTTAGTTTCACTAATGAAACGGATGATTTAACCACTTTTTCAAAAAAAAAATTAACACTAAGCCTTATAAACAATTCTGTTAAATATAAATGAAGAATAAAATATATTTTTAACTATATCTCAGAAAGAACCGCAAATCTAGTATAGATGACAATAGGTATTGTCTTTCTACGGAGTGGCGTAAGTTCAAATCTCGAGAGCGATATATAAAAAATAATATATGTCAGAATTTATGAAAGCTCTATTTAATTTAAAGAATATATATCTTAGAGATTTTATTAACAGTTGATGACAGAATAAACTAATTAATTTCATGTATTAAGTTAAGTGCTTCATGCATTGATGATTAGTTTTATTGATAAAAATTAATTAATTTCAGTCACACACACTACAACTGAAATGACCTTTGCTAACACTCAATTACGAACGGTTTATTAAGAAAACCGTTAGTAGGGAAAGTCGGTGGCATTTTAGTAATATTTGATAATATTTTGGTAACTGTTATAAATAAAAACCGTTACTGAAAAATATGTTTTTCGGATATTTTTTTCGGCAGAACTTTTAGTAACGATTTTTTTTAAAAACCGTTATAAAATATAAAAAATCAATAACGGTTATTGTTTAACAACCGTTACTGATTGTTTCAGTAATGGTTTCTGAGTATAAACCGTTATTAAAAGTTTCTAACCCAAGCGCTGCATATTTCTAGGTCGTTTATGCTCAGTCTATTAAACCATGAAAATTTATTAAGCAATAATAATAATTAAGATAATAATTTAAAGACGATTTACGTAAGCTAACATTTCCTTAAATCAATAAATAAGGGAATATTTATATATGATTAAATATATAGATAAATAGACCTTATAATAGATAATAAGAATTAAATGAGTAATTATGGGCGACTAATTCTAAAGGAAGAAATAGTCTGATATAGATAGTTATGGGAATAAATAAATAAATAATCTAACATTGACAATAAAAATTCATATATAACACCAAATAATTATATAAAATTATTAAACGTGCGTATATACGTTTACATAGAACATAAATAAATCAAGAAAATTATTGCTGATACAAACTCATAATTGACCAAACAAATTGGAATGAGATTAGAAAGGGATCAAGAGATTAATTAGCAAATAACAAAACCAAAGATCAAATTAAAAGTTGATACGCGAATAGCCGCACGAATTCGATCACAGAAAACCCGGACCGACGCCAAAGTCAAATTATTTCTCTCTCTTCCTTTCCTTTCTTTCTTTTCACTCCCCTCAACTCTCTCTCTCTCACGTTTTCACTGTCCTTTTCTTTTTATTTTTCCTTTTCTTCCCTCCCACCCCACTGACGACACACCCCCTCCTCTCTCTTTCTTTTTCCCTTTTCCCCCCTTTCGATCGGTCTCTCTCTCTAGCGCAAGAAGCGCCAAAGTCTGATCCGCCCTACTCACTTGTTCGGCTTGCCTTCCCTTGTCTGACAACGGTGGTTGTCGACGCCACCCACCAACAGCACCTCTCGCCCCCTATCGGTCACTTCCCTCACCGGATCCGAGCCGCACAAACCCCCCTCGCCTTTCCGAGCTCGGCTACCACCACAACAAAGGTGAGGCCGAGCGGCCTTGTCGTTGTGACCACTGCCCAACCGCCCCTTTCTTGCTACATTTGTCGTTATCTAGTAATATCCTTCCCTCTTATTCCCGGCCGTGTGGGCTGCGGAGCCGGGCCGAGCCTGTGCCTTGAAATTCATTGGGTTTTGCCTCTGCTGGCCTTGTGTTGTTGTTGTCTTGTCTTGCTCAAACCGCCTGTCTTGTGCGATTTGGTTGGTGCGTTACCGGTTACTGTCTTGTACTAGTATCCTTATCATACTAGTTGATTTCCCTTCCGTTGTTGGTTTGTTTTTATCATGGGCCAGAGTTCTGATGCGGGCCCTGTGCGGGTGCCGGGGCTGAGCCTCGTGCTCCTTGTGCTGTTGTTTTCTGTCATTGTGCTGAAGAGTAATGCAGCAGGCCGAGCCCGTCGCCTCGTTGCTTGTCTTGTGCATTGATTCATCATGTGCCTTGGTACACTGGTACCAGTTGGTACCAGTGAGGCGGGGCCTTAAGCTTGTTGCTGATATATGCCTTGGTTCTTGGTAGAACTGGTCCATTCTGACTTGTGACATGCTGTGTTGCTAATCCGATTTGCTGGGTTTGTGCCCTTACCTATCATTGCTTTGATGTTTGATCTCCCTGGGTTGGGTTCTATACTGCCTTGTTGGCTATTTTATGACTGAATTCCAGTATGATTATGTTGGTATGATGTATCCCTTGTCAGGGACTGAATTGCAAAATAAAATAAATATGGGGGTTGATTTGTAAAGACCTGTACAAGTTAAGGGTCAAATTGTGAAATATGATAAAATTGAGGGGCCCAAATGAATTTGTGGTAATAGCACTTCTCGGAGGGTTATATGCGCAAAATTCAACCCTTACGTACAATTGAACCTATAAGAATAGTCGGAAAAGAAATTGATCTTAATTAAGTGGGCCGAAAGGTTAATTCGGATAATAGTGAAATTAATTAATTAACGAGTGCCGTAAACTAAAACGTGCGCAACTAATAATTAATTTATACTTAAAGATAAATATAGGAGATGATTACATGATCTGCCTCAATAATGAAAATCCGAACAGATACAGTGGTTTCGAAGGCAGCCTATGATCCCAAACACATTAAAACACCAACACATGTAATTAAATAAAAACATTAATTAAATTTAAGTTAACTGAATTTCTTTTTTTTTAATTTGATTTTTATTTTTAATTCTAGTTTTATATAATATATTCTCTAATTAATAAAAATAATATTAAAATATAAAATGAGATATAATTAAAGAATATGATATAAATAATTAAGGGTTATAAAATAATAAATAAAGTATAATATAAATTTATAATATAAAATATATATTAATCAATTTCTCTATTTTAATAATTTAATAATATTAATTAATATATATAAATACCTATTAATTAATTTCTCTATTTTATAATGAAATAATATTAATAAATATATAAATGTATATATATATATATATATACTAATCAATTTCTCTATTTTTAATAAGAATAGTATTAATTATATAATATTATATATTAATTAATTTCTCTATTTTTAATAAGAATAGTATTAATTATATAATATTATATATTAATCAATTTCTCTATTTCTAAATGATTCATTATCCTAATTATAATTAAATTTATTTAAGGGATAATATTAAGCTAACTTAATTAATTTAAATGAATTAAATTAGGTACATTAATCGAAATAAATATAATCGCAAAACACCAACACACTTAATAAAATAATAATAATTAATTAAATTAAATTAAGTTAATCGAGTTTCGTTAGTTTTCATCACATCTATTTTATTTTCATATAACAAACCTATAAATTATAAAAAAATATTATTAGTATGTAAAATAAAATATAATTGAAGAATATAATTTAAATAATTAAGATTTACAAAACAATAATTAGAATATGATAAAAGTGTATATTATAATATATATATATATATATATATATATTAATCAATTTCTCTATTATTAATAATACAAATAGAAACAATAATGATAATAATAAATACTATAAACATATATTAATTAATTTCCTTATTTCTAGATAATTGAATTTTCTAATTTTAATTAAAATAATTAAGTGATAATGTTAAGATAACTTAATAAATCTAAATAAAATTTAGTTAATTATATTTATCAAAATAGATATAATTTAATTATAAACTTTAAATAATAATGTTCCCGTTTCTGCGTCCGGTGTACCATGACCAAACCAGACCCGATATGAATAGGACACTCGCCAAATTAATCTATTTTGACTTCATAGGTTCTCGAATATTATCTTGACGAGCCGACCAACGACTACACTCAGATGAGACGGCTGACGAGATCGTGATGCGCCACCAAATGCTTAGCAATGTGACGTTACCGAGCTAACCAGATTATTCTCAGGTACGGATTCCTGGGATTTGATTTCCTTTCTTCAGAAATAGGAACCCAAACCAAAAATAAAACTGTTTTTAAAATAATTCCGAATTACGGTATTTTCTGACCAAAAATTTGTAGAGACTAAATCTGACCTGTCATATTCATCCAGTAAATTGACCAGCATATTTGAGACATACCCGCATTCACATGTCATATCATGTCATACTGCACGTAGACAGGGTAGGAGTAGGATTCGAGAAATAGTCCCGAGATAGGATTAGATAGAATTAAATAATCCAAGTTGTAGATTATAATTATTAGGAAAATATTATTACTATCACTAATTATTAATTAAGTCAGGTAGTTAATCATGCATTAAATGCATGGGAGTGCTGAGAGACGGACCGGGTAATTCCCAGTCTGAGTTGCCTTGCATAACCAGACCGTTGTGGTTACGTATGGTGACCCATAGGCCCGTGGGACCCACCGGTCTGTATATGTACTGCGCATCTTTGCTTGTCGGGTTATCCACCGATTCCGTCATTTGGCGGGTTCGGCTGTGTCATAGTGTTTTATTTTGATCAATACTATATTCTTATTATTCTTAATATGATTAAATTTTTAATCCAAATTTTGAGCGATTTAGGATACCATGTCCTTCAGTGTTTAGTGCGGGCGGCCATATCCAAGACTGAAATCTACTTCATGATACTATATTATTATACTTATCCGGCTTATTTAGGATCCTAATATTGTCTGAAGGGCTTTCTCCTTTGGCCCCTGGTTGGTACAGAGAAAGTCGGGATGCGGTCCGCTGGCCTTAGTGGGTACAGTGTAGGCTCCCATTTGTTTATATTTCGTTTTAATACTTTTACGGGATGCGGTCCTCTGACCCTTGTTTGCTCCCACGGATTGTGAGATATTTTCATCTCACCGTTCGTTCATCCCAATCCAACGATCTAAAAATCAAAATTCAAAAACTAAAATTTCATAGATTACCAACTCATTTTTATCTATTTTCATATATAAAAGGAGAGATGGGAGAGAGAAGAGATCAGATAGAAGAAATAAAAATCGAAATCCGACCATCTCAACTTCAAACGGTCATAACTTTTGATAGGAAACTTCGATTGAGGCGTGCTACGTGGCCACGGAAAGCTCACGACAAGATCTACAGGTTAACCGCATTTAAAGTTTTTTTGGGGCCAAAAAACCTCATCTTGACCTTCAAAAACGCATTTGAAGTTTTTTTCTGTTCTTTTCTATTTTTTCTTATAAATTGTATAGGTTTTCATATCATTTGATGAATAATTATATTTCTTTCATATTAATTATTGAATGAATAAATAATATGTTATATTATTATTCTTTAGTTATTCAATCTCTTTTCTTTCAATATTTTAGTTCAAGAACGTTAAAAAATAAAATTTAGTTTTATTTTAAAAAATATTTAGTATCAGTTATTTAATAATATCAGTTACCAAAAGTGTTTAAAAAATAAAAAAAATCAGTTTCAATAATGGTTGTTTTTGAATAAATCGTTAGAAAAGTGTTTAAAAAAAATCAATTTCAGTAACGATTTTTGTTAACAACCGTTACTGATTCCAATAATTTCAGTAACGATTTTTAATAAAAAATTATTACTGAATGTTAACAAAACGCAACGCAATTTAATAACGGTTTTTATAAATTTTAGTAACCCTCCATTCAATAACGGCTCATGAACCGTTATTAAATGATAAAAAAATCGATACTGAATGTTTTTTTGCTGTAGTGACAATTAAAATAAATTAAAAATATTACTAAATTAATTTAACAAATTAAAAAGATGGATATCCGTATATATTTATAATTAGTTCGTAGCGGCGAGATAAAGACACAAAGGTAAATAAAAAGGAAAAAATTATCATACCTATATAGACATAAAGGCAAATAAAAAGGAAAAAATATCATACCCCGATAGCCCATACAGCCATACATATACTCAGTTATGGATGATCCCTCAGGTGGGCGTAAGGTTGCATTTTGTTATATAAAGACGAGAATAGTAAATTGAAAGACTCACGTCAGTCGTCCCCGCTAGAGCTGTCTCTCCCTGTTTTTTTTTGAAACACACACTCTCTCTATATGCACATTTGCACACATTGAGTGCGTCCAAGTCAATGAAATGTCACTTCAATTGGACAGTTTGGATCCATCAGAGAGTTCGTGCAATGATTGATCAGTCATCAGACGCATGCCCCTGCCAGCCAGACCAATTACACCTACACGTAGCCTACTAAGCCACTAGCTCTTTAGCTCTATCGATCCGATTCAAATTAGGAGTCGGGTAGGTTGGGAACACTTTGAATTAAATAATTTGTTAGAAGAATTTTTGAGCTGTTAATTTTATATCGGGGTTCGTATTTTTAACAGATCTCGAGGTCTGAGATTTACACTTTCAATAATATTATAAATCCCGATGCAAAATCAATGGCCCAATAATCCTTTAAATCATTTTTTTTATTTGAAGGGCTATGAACCTACCCAAGCGCTTCAAATTAATCCCATCTGAATCCCACTAGCTACCTGTGGCGCCAATTGACTGGACTTTAATAGTCTCAGTCTGTTACTCCGGCAAAAGTAGTTCAAATCTGTTTTGGCAGGCTCTTCCTTAAAAGAGTCTGTTTGATATATAAGAAATAATAAAGAGTGATAGTTTTGAAAGAAGAATAAATTAATATCATTTTAGAAGAGTGATATTTTTAACTATTTACAAAAGCGAAAATATTTTTCGACAGTTGTTAATCAAAATAGTAAAAATATTAATAATTATGATGCTAACTATGATGATGATAATAATAATAATAATAATAATAATAATAGTGATGATAATATAATCATAACTATTATAAAAAAAATTATTATTATGATATAATAATAATATAATCATAATCATAATAGTAAAATAATAATAATAATAATAATAATAATAATAATAATATAATAACATAATAATAATCATGGTAGAATAATAATCTTAATCATAATATAATAATTATATAATTATATAATTATAATCATAATCATAATATAACATAATCAAATAATAATTGTTATCCTATAATAACTAAATTGATATTCTACCTATAGCTTAGAACACAGGTTTAGCGCTCTTCCACACTCTTCTCTTTAATCTAAAATGTGATTATCAAATTAATTTGTCGGAATAACAATGTTATCCCTATCTTTTGCTATTTTGTTTGGTGCCAAACGAACCCTTATCTAATGAAATTATAGAGTATATTATATATGTTGATGACCTTATTATATAATTTATTATATTATATTTTTATTATTTAATTTAAATATTACTAATATAAATATTAACTCGTTTAGAGGCTGTTCTTCTCTCTTTACTTCCTTTATTTCTTTTGACTGCCCTTATTATGTAAATATTGGGCTTCTTATTCAATGAAAAATTGGTAAGTTAGTCGTCTGTTACTTTGTGTGTTTGGATGGTGAAAGGATTAGTGTAAGAATAGTATTGTTTGGGTTAGTAGTTGAAAATAGTGTAAGGTTTGTGATATATCGGAAAATATGAGAATAATGTTAATTTTTACTATTCCGGATTAATAAAATATTATTTGGACAGTAACTTGAGAACAGTGGAGAGAATAGTTAAAATAATTAATTATTTTTTTAGTATTTGATTTAATAATAATTATTATTTAATACTACTCCATCCTAATATAAAAGAATTCTTTTTATTATTTTCACTACTCTCATGGACACTAATCCGATAACCCAACGTTTTCTATGGGTTAGCGGATTAGCACTGTTCAGCTGCTATTCTCAATTTTATTTTTGTGTTTGGATGGTTTCTAACCCGAGAACAGTACTGCTATTCTGAGAACAGTGCTATTCTACACCATCCAAACACACCCAAAAATATAAATAATGATAATATTGTACAAAATGAACTGCATAACAGAAAATCGGCACAACATATAATCTATATATTTAATATCTTGGCATGCAAATTAATCTCAGACAACAGGTTTTTTAATATATATGTCACCGGTCTAATGATCGACATCATCAATGTGATTGCTATGGGTGAACTCTATGTTGCACGGGTGCGGTGATACGAAAAATTTAAAAAACATCGGATACAGTTGCGGCTATATATAATAAATTATTATATAAAAAATATAAATAAATTATATAATAAATAAAATTGGGAAGAAATTATTATATTCTATTGATATATAAATAACTGAAATGTTATAGCAACACAAAGGACGTCATATAAATTTCACTCAGGAACGTATCGGAGGAGTATCAGGGCATATCGACGAGTATCGGGGGCGTATTCTTGACCGAATCCACCAAAATATCTTGAAAAAAATATCATGGACGTATGAGAGACGTATCGGAGCATATCAGGGCGTATCGGGACGTATCAGAATTGTCAAGATACTCCGATATGCCAGCTGAAGTATCTGATGCGTATCGCACGCGAATCGCACCCGCACCCATATCGGATAATGGATCGAATCTGGATAACCCAGGGTGAACTCCATCACTCACCCCCACAATGAATAATTCATAGCCGCATCAGCTAAATAAATTGGGACCTCCAGTTGTGTTTGACCTATTTCGATCAATTACCAGATTCCCGCAATATATTCTCTACTGTAGCAAGTTCCTTCTAACAAGGCATTCATGACCGTCCCAGTTTTATAGAGAAAGCAGTCTTAGTGTCATTAATTAAAGTATTGAGAGGCGCTAACTACGTTTAGAGAATTTTGTGTGTGTATGTATATAGAAACGAGTGTATATATAGAGAAATAGATGATTATGAAAATATTTGTATTTGGAATGATACGTAAATATCTCGGAAACAAAATATTTTTTATCATCTTCGAAATTTTTAGTTTATGAAATTTATTAAATTCTTCATATAAAAATCTTATCTGATATAAAAGAATTTTATTTTTAGAGTTTTTTTTCTAAGCATTTCTTTTGTATTTTCTTTCAAAATCAGTTACAAAAATAATAATAAGTAAAAGTTTATATATTATTTTCAAAATTACAAAATAAATGCTAAGAAACTTTATAAATATTTTATCCCATGAATATTTTTATATGAATTTATAGAGAACCGTAATTTGATATTCGAAGACGATAAAGTATATTCTTTGAGGTATTTATATATTGATCAAAATGTAAATATTTTCACAGTAGTTAATATGTGTTATATTTTAAAAACAATGCAGGTATAATTGAAAAAGTACATGATTTTTTTTCTTCTTTCGGGTTAGAAATTTTTTAATTTTGTACTTGACAATATTTCTGGACGATCAAAATCATTATTAAAATACTTTTTATATGTATCTATGCTGATATATGAATATAGATTATTAATAGATTAGATCAAAATATCTACTATGGAGAAACACTGGTACTGAAAATTATTATATGTCCTTACAAAATTACTGATACGTGAATTATCAATGCCACCGCATTTATCTACAATTAAAGAGGTTACAAGTTAGAAAACTAAATGAAACGGTTTTATGGATATATTTAATCTCGAACAATAGTTTAGATCTCACTTTCATCTCAAAAAAAAGTATCTATAATACATTTAACGTCAAATAATAAATAGAAAAATTATTTATCAATTCAATAATTTGAACTTCCATTTTGTCATTTTAATATACTTAGTTTTGTTTTTCTTTTTAACTCAAAGATGAAACACTGGCTTTCACTTCTTAATTTGTGAAAGCGGTTCAAATATAACTGTTAGTATTAGCACAGCTCTATATTGAGGTAAAAATATCGCTTCCTGAAGCCCACGTGGCCACATTACGAGGGTGATAATCGAGCAACCGGGTTCAAATTTGAAGGAATGAAGTATATCTAAAGAGATTATTGTTTTGGATGGGAGTGTCTGAAACATGACGATCCACATAACAAAATTATGATTTAGTAGTTAGAGTCTAATAAAAAAATTATAGATTTCAGGTTCTTAGATTTTCTGTTTTTAGATTCTTGAATTTTAGATATTAGAATTTATGATTTAGAAATATATTTCATAATATAAATTTAGTATGATCATTATTACTAAATTTAGTATGATCATTATTACTAGGACTATTATTATTTTAGCATTACTGTTATTGCTATATATTTGATATTATTATTATTACTATTATTATTATCATCATTATCTTTATTATTATCATCTTCATTATTATCGTCATCATTATCCTCATCATCATTATTATCAGTAAAATATTAACTTGCATTTGATGAACTGGATGAACTGGATGAAGATTAAGAAACTCCCGCACTCTATAAATTGTTATTGTAGTTAGAATATGGAGATTATCTCTATCACATTTTTTTTTTTGTGAATGAATACTCTGATGAATTTTTTTTTCACAAATGCCTTCAATCATATCAATATAAATATTTACTAAAAAAATAATGTAAATATGTTCTTAATAAAATACAGTCAGCACTGTTGCTTTCTGCCAGTTCCGTTGTGACTTCTAACCATCAAATAAATTGAAATTAAATGCCACCGTACGAGCATGACTGCAACATAGAATTCTCACGTGCCAAACACGTTTCTTTAGCATAAGTCTGTTTGGTTTTTGGGTTTTAGGCCTCCAAAAAGATGGTTTCTTCTAATGTCTAACGCTGGTGCTGTGTTGACGGATGTAATAATTTTAGCATATATTTGCATTTGACTGCTCTATTGAGGTGGATTTGTGCACTAAATGTTCGAACCAAATGAAAACAAAAATGGGTTAATGAGTTGTCCATGTCGCCTTTTCCACTGATAGCAACTGTTCGACATTTATTGGTTGAGCCATTAACCTCCATTTGCTTGCTTTATTTAGAAGACATATTAAATGATTCTATTAATCAATCGGACAAGTTTTTGAGTATAAATTTGTAGAAAGGAAGAAATAACAGAAGTAATTTGAGTACAAATTAAATGGATTTATTGAATAACTAGATAAGAATAGTGTTTAAGAGATAATAATGGAAGAAAAATAAGAAGTTTTTTAGTTCAGATCAATCAACATGACTCTCGTCAGAGGCATAAGCGTCATGTATATTAGCTAATTAACTATAGTAACTAAGTAAAAGAAATAACAATCTCCATCGCATCCAACAATTTCAGCAACGGCCTGGAGCATCTTCAACAGTTTCTGCAGTATAACCTGAGATCTTCTGTGGTTATTTGGTGTGGCTAATGACTTCGCAGGCCCAGCACTTCTTTTAATTATTGGGCCGCTTTCTTCCTTTGCATCTGTAACACAACCCATATGTTTGTATTCAAATCCGATGCTAACAACTCCCAGCCGATATCCTGAACTTCTTAGCGCCAATCAGTGGCGGAGCTCTTCCTTATTGATTTGAGACATTGCCCTCCTATAAAATTGAAAAAATACAATGAAGTGTTAAAATTTATTTCTGATTTGAGTTTGGGTCACAAAATGGCCCCTCTTCTCTCATAGAAAATAGTACGTACTTCTTTTTAAAAAAAAATCTCAAAACTTTGCTCCCGTCAATCATATTATTGCAAAACTTTCCTTTTTGCTCCTAATTCCCAATCGATGAAAAATAATCATCAAAATTCTTTTTTTGAAGTCTCGTCTGGCGTCATCTCCATCTCCGCTCTTCGTTCTTTCTCCGGTGTTTGTTCTTCTACTCTCGTTTGTTTTCATCTCTAGGCTCTGGCTCTTGATGCTCTCCGCTTATTGAACACACAAAGCACCACTCCGATCAGGACACGCGAAGCACCCTTATATGTAGGGGCGGAGCCAAAAACGATTGATAGGGGGTGTTCAGTTCAAATAAATATAATATTTGGGTCAAAAGAAATTTTATTTTTTATCATACGACATTTATTTTTCAGTGAATCGAAAGGGTGTTGAGTAGCCAGTGGCACCTACCTTGGAACCCCTGCCTACATGCTATAACCTTCAACTTTCTGGTAAATTATAATTTGTAAGTTGTAATCATGTGATCAAATTTAGTCAGAATAAAGACAAACTTGTTATTGATATGTTCTACCACCATGAATAATGAAAGGCCTAATTTAGCAGAGTTAAGGTCTTAAGGACATATTTGTTAATTATCACCAATTTAGTAAAATTGCTAATGTGAATGAAATTAATACTCAAGGTCAATGAATTGATAACATATATATTAACTTAATTGTAATTTCCATGTACATAACAATGGTTAAGAAGAATACCATTTATTCATTATTTACTTCATTTTTTTTCAATTCGGGGCCCTTCATTGATTTTTGGAAGGAATATTTGTCTGTTTTTTGTCACAACAACTAATATGCTTGCTACTGGGTAGTTTTGTCTATGAATTAGTAACGGTAGTTAATAGCTTATTTTACATTTCAGTTCCTGTTTTATTCATGAATTAGTAATGGTAGCTTATTTTTGGGCATTTTATATATATATATATATATATATTACTTTGTATATCAGTAAAAGTGAAGCTGCCTTTGAATTATGAGCGTAATTTTAATAGTATTTTGTTGTTCATATAATTATCTGTAATTTGATGGCTTAGGCTATAGCTCCGCTACTGGCGCCAATGCCAGTTTTTGCGCCATTTCCTCTTCTGACAGTTCAGCCTCACTCATTGCCAGGTCATGACAAATTCCCAGTCCCATTCGTCACTGGTGTTTCTTGAAATTCCGGGTTGACGGAGATTTGTGAGGATGGCGTTAGTTGACGAGCAGGCGTAGGATTATTCGTGGGTTGATCTAACGGTTGAGGTACTTTGGTGCATAGCAGGCCGATAATGTTTCTAAATGAAGCCTCGACTTCTCTGACTAGATGATCATTAGTGGTCGCCGTTGGAGCTTAACTGGAGAAGAAGGATCTTGATGCCTAGATAGTAGATAGTTTATTTCGTTATTTGTCTATCATCTGATTTTGCATGCCTACAGTTGCTAGCTAGCATCCATTAAATCCGTTTAGCGAATGTTGATTTTAAGCATCTAAACCAACAAGCAATCGAGAAAAGAAAATAAAAGAAAACGAAGAAATATTAGACACATGGATTTTTGGCTTCAATCAAACTATGTAGGATTAGACAATATTTCCAGGTTCAGCAAACCAGATAAATAGGAAGAAAAGAAACTGATCTTATTCCAAAATTAAGTCAATTATGAATGAAAAATATTTCATTAATAGGATTCAAGTGCTACAAATTAAGTCGCCATTTCCCAGAATACAAAATGTTGCAGATACGACCAAGAAAATTAATAACACTATAAATTAAAGAATGTGAAAGAATCAGAATCGAACCGTCCACCATCAGCTGCAGAAGGATAAAATTAGCATCGCACAGAAGTGTCTAATCTAGCTTTAAAGAATTTCTATCTATATAAGGCAGTCGTCAGAAAATCAATGAAATGAAAAGGGTTGAAAGAAACAAACCCCTCCCTGGCTTCAATTCTGATATGAATTTCCTCCAAAAAAGAAAGGAAATAACAATGTTGACTAGAAGGGTTTCAGTAGCTAGAAATGACATGACCAATTTATGTGACACATCAGAGAAAGGTCAGATAAGTTAATCTGTTGGATCAACTCGCCTATAGAAAAGCACATAAGCAGCAGCTGTCTTAATATTATCCTCTGGTACAGCAGTAACACACCGATCATCAAAGTCATACCATCGTACCTCTTTGTTATGCTATACACACACAACCAAGAAAAATAATTATTAGAAATGAGTGAAATCTGAGAAAATAGAACAGAATTCTGAAGACCAGAAAAGGCCATAACTTGACAAAAATGTGAAATAGGCATTTGTCACCAATGTTTTTAAATGCGGATATTTTCATGCATGTGGAAGGCCACTGCATAATGCATATTCGATATGTGGGTGCATATACGGATTTTTATGCGGATGTATATATGCGAATTTTTCTTATTTTTTAAATGAAAAATATAATAAAAACACCTACTTATAACATAAGTCGGTCGTAACTCAGTAATTTAGCGGTAAGAACTTTAACCATACGTCTTAAATTTATATCTATATGAGAGCAAATTTTATTTCCAATAATTTTTATCACTTAACAATTCATATTAATTATCTTTGACGTGTTATATCGTTGTTTATATGATCAAACCGCATGAAAATGACTGCATAAAAAAATTTCATGCGGAATCCCACTGCATATGCATAAGTAATTGCATATGCGGGTCATGCGGCCGCATTTAAAAACATTGTTTGTCACATCAGTTAAATACTGGTGCACCAACAAATGTAAGATACCATAATCTAAAACCCAAGTAGCAAACATTGGTGCAACAAGAACCTGACATAAATAATGTTCTAGCCATCATCCAAGATGCACACAAGTTTGTGAATGATATGAAGACGCTACTAATTATATGCAGATCTGTCAAAATTGTCAATTTCAAACTACTACATCTCAAAGTAAATCATTCGATGAAAACAAAATAAATCCAATTGGGGTCAATTGCCTATGAAATTCAAAAACAGGCCCAATAAACCCCAAATATGCAACCAAAAGCCCAACAACCCAATAAAAAAATGGCAACAATTTGCAACCATGAAGGCAACTTGAGACTTACATAGACATAAGCAGTGTAGTGGCCACCCCCCATATGTCCATAATGGTTGCTGATAGCATACAAGCGGTAATAGGTCAACACTGAGCTATCACCCCTATGAGCAATGTACTCAGACAAGTCAAGCTCATGAATTGGGAAGTCAACATATGTTTCAAGTTTGTTTTTAATGTAGCGGTTGTATGAGAATCGCTTGAGGTGTATCACCAAAATTTCAGGAAGTCTCCAAAGGTCTAGTTTTTTGCTCGCTTGACAGTGCTCTTTGCAACATGGGCAATACCTGAAATTAAACAGTATTATAGATCAGATATTCCAGTTGTTTTGAAGATAAGAAAACACTGCAATTGAGTTAAAAGGAATTCTCATTCTGGACTGAAGAAACACTCAAGTGATGGTCTGGGATGGCTATCGTTGTCTAGTTGTACTAATACTGATTGAGAAATTTAACTTTATATGAGTTCCTTTCTCTTTGTCTGTGTTCAATTGCAAAAATTGTGCTTAATTAAAGGACGATTGGATAATATGTTGACCAGTTACAGCTAAACTGATCCAAGATAATTCAACCAAGCAGGATTGATATAACCATATTTTGAGCAGTTAAATAGATCCAGGATAATATGTTGAGCTGTGACAGCTAAATTGTATGATTAGGGTTTAATCAAATAATATTGGGTAAAATTGGGACACGTTGCCCAAACAAAAGCATCTGGTAAGAATTGATCCTGGATAATTAACCAAGTGGGTTTGCTATATAATCATATGGAGCCCAAAATAAACCGGCAGCTTCGCTGTCGTATGATGTGAAAATGTTCCATGAACAAAAAGTTGCAATCTTTAAGATGGACAAACAGACAGAAGAAGTTTACCACATGTCATCTGGTCCAAGTGGCTCCTCATTAATGAACTTATCAAGACACTGGTAGAGGGTTACAGATTCCTGATCCTTTGATCTTCTATGAGGTAATTCCTTGTAAACCTCTGGTAAACAGCTAAGAAGCTCCATATCGTATTGTGCCAAACTCCTAACCTCCCACTGAACAACCACATGCAAGCGGTTTTTTAGCAAATGCGCTCCAAGTAATACTTCTGATTTTTGATCCATATTTATCTTTAACTTCGACTGCTCAGTATGGCTGATTTGGCCCTTATCATTAGCTAAGAAGAATGTCAGATTATCCTCAATATTCATGTATTCATCAGAACTGTCAGATACATCAGACGAGTCAATGGAAGTCAAGGAGTTGGTACTGTTCGAATCATCTTGGCTGTCATCAGAAACAAAACTAGTGCTGAAGCAGTTCTTCTTGCACAGAAATGAGTCCAGTAGCTTTAGATACGTGCTGCGAAGATCGGGCCCTTCAATTTTGTCAGGTAGACTTGCAACTAGAGGAACCCCAAATCCCCTGTTCCTGAAAATAGGAAAAGAAGAATTAATGTTCTAAGCTTATGAAAATAAAGCAAGAATCAGCATTTTTTTCTTTGTCGTGAAAAATGCCAACATCATTGCTCTAACATTAGCAATCTACAACCCATTTTAAATTAAAAAATATATATACAGAGCTAGCGATAAAAAATGTCTATAGGGATTTAACCTACGAATGAAAAGAACATTCATCTATTCAACTTAAATATCTTCTGTATTAAGTAAAGACGGGTGATTTCATCTGAAAGAGAGACATGGTTTCTGCATCAAACAGTGAATCCCAATTCAAAACATATACCAATTTACAGAACTACATTCCGCCTTTCATAATATCAGAATAAACCAGGATATTGAGATAAGACTAAAAAGGCATCTAAAAAATCAATTAATAAGGACACTTGTTGCTTACTCCTCAACTTTTTGATGCATGAACACGGCAACAACTACAGAGCTTTCTTCTCTTTTCGGTACTCGATAAGCAGCCAATTGATCTCCATCCCTCACCAACGAAATCAGATCAGATGGTTCATCTAGAAATCGAAGGATACCACTCCTAAAAACCTACAAATAATAACAAAAGATGCTTCTCAAGATACTCCATGCAGATGATTTTTATACTTGAAAGGTAATCAAGATGACACAACAATCAATTGATAACAGCTAGTATTATTGTAAAAGGAAAAATAATCAATTGACTACTATTATTGCTCAAGAACAATATCATGCAGATAAAATACTTTCCAATTTTATGGAATAGCTGCAGTTCAACTATGGAAATTTGCATTTACCAGAATCAATTTCCTTCATCAGCGATCACTCTACTTCTTTCTATTACATGATATACAAAGTAGGTTAACCAAAAAAAAATGTACCTCTGCAACTAAGAGAGTTTCATCATCTCTCAATAAACATGCAATGCTCAGAGCCTGAATAAAATCACCAAAGGTGCCAGATTTGGATACAGTAATTGTGCAGGGGAGTGGTCGAGTGATACCATCAGTGCTGAAAACTGTAACAGTCATGATCCTCTTTGCACTACAAGGGAGAGGAAGAGACAGGTACATGAAGGGATCAAATGTGGTTGATACTTTGTTGCACTTGGGACAGACCAGTGTCGACTTGTATTGCCCCTGCATTGGATTTCATGAGAAATTAACCCATCACTCAGTGAACTAAACACAGACATTATCACATTCTGGGAATGAGTATGAAATCTATATCCAACTGGCTTACTTCCATGTCAATTTTAACGAAAAATGTGGCATACTTGACTTAGGGGCAAAATTGTTGTTTTTCTTTTATTTTTTGAAGGGTTAGTTGGCAAAGTGGCAAAATTGCTTTAGTTGACAGCGTGAATAGAAATGCGCATTTATGCATTCAGAAATCATGAAAATATATGGGCTTAGGAAATTGTTAATGAAAAATTATACATAAATTCTTCAGAATTAAATAGTACAGATTTTCAGTAACAGGAGAGGTTCTTATCCAATGCCACAAAAGTAATAATAGAGTATTAACTTGACAGGTATCAACTATGATAGAGTCATTTCGAGCTAGGTGATTGCCCCAATACTCATCAGCAACTTCTGCATCAGGCCGTCCATCAGAATCCTTGGCCTCCAAGTAGGGTTTGCTTTTCACACCGTTGAGATCCTCGTGAAGACCATCTAATAGAAATGCGAGCAACTCCTGCCCCAATTATGATTAGCAAAAATCAATCAGTTAAGTTAATTATGAAGCAGCAACTACTTTCTGTGTAAAAGGAAATTCAAATCAGTACCTGTGAATCATGTTGATTAAAACCACTGAACTGAGGGGCAAAATGTGCAAGCTTGCTCTTGAAACGATGCGGAGCAACAGCTCTTTTGTCCTGTCTCCATAGCCGTCTTAACAAATCCCCAAAGGCCAAAGCAATCTCCCCCTAATTAAGAAAGATAGCTGTAAGGTCAGAACAAGCTACTGTCCCATGCAAAAGAGCAATTTAAGTTTGGTTTTGTCTAACTTTCTTTAGAACAATGGTTTAGATTTCAAATGTAAATTCTTCATGGATCAGTACTGCAGCACCAGGACATTGAGTTTGCAACAATGAACTTGTACAGAATATTATCACAAAAGAAAGCGCGCTATGATACTGCCAATACTGACATTGTAGAGCCTTCTATAAATCTGTGTTGTAAATATCAAAAATCATGGAATATACCTTCATCCCCAAGGGATTAATCTTGTTTATGTCTTTTATAAAGTCACCGTGAAAATATTCAACGAGCCTCGGCGTATGAGCCAAGCACTGAACAGCACTGTTCATGAAGCAAGTATTTCCGAGATTCTCTAGTCCTATTAGGCCTGAACCAAGAGAATTCAAGTCTACATCAGAAATAGAGTCCCCTTCGCATTTAGAGAATATCCCACGAGGAAAGCTGCTTGTTTTAGATTGGTGTTCTTCAATCCCTGGCATTGTGTAGACTTGCACTTCTAAAAGGATCTATGCATGTGAATTAACAATAGCAATAATCAGACTAAAATCAGAATCTGATACAACTAGGAAGGGGCAGGTTCAACCTGATTATTGCAATACTAGAGGGAAAGGCTATGTACCAACTGCACCTATAGGTATAAGCAAGCATTTGCAGACCGACAAAATTATGCTCCTTTGCATATTTAAGCCCATTTTCTTGGTGAATAATATTGGGCAACTGAATGAGGTTGATGCTAATTTTGAGAGAAATTTACTCTTAACTATAGCAAATTGAATAACATACATTTTTCAAGAATTTAATACTATACTACTTGATGCCGAACTAATCATATCCAAAAAGAACAAGATGCGTATCCAGATCAATACAAGTACAATACCTCCAGATCATTCTGATGACAATCAGAAGGAAGTTTATTCCATTTGTTCATCAGTATAAGATTTGTATGCCCTGAAAAATCCCAAATGTGAACCTGGACCAAAATAAGGAAACAATCAATTTATGCATCAGTTTTGCTTATAATTTTATCTTCAAGCTAAAATTGAAGATAAAAAATAAACATACTGGTTCAGAGTCAGTTGCAAATATCTTATTCGCTCTCTTGTAATTCTCATTTGTGTTATCCTGAATAAAAAAAGACATAAAAACAACATTAGATGACTTATGCCATTTCATGATTCTTCTTAAGCTACTTGTTCATATCCACATGAAAGGTATAAAAAAGTAAGTTAAAAAAAAAAAGGAAACCTTCTTGCTAATCTTTATAGTCATGTTGATTTCTTGCATAACAGAGACCCTTAGCATCAATGGATAAATATCCACTGAACTTTCCTCCTCGTCAGCAGTACTTTTCTTTGCACTTTTTGGCATCGAACCAGAATTATCATACCTGACAGTTTGAAGCACAATATCATATTGTAGAATCTAGAATCAGTTTTAGAAATAGCAACAAATGGGATCAAGTTTAGATTAACAGTCAACTGGCATAAACATTGAACTTGCATAGCGACTAGAACTTCAGTCAATTACTGGAGTAGGGGCTGCTTTTGGAAACTTTTATTTTATCATTGGGATACCAAGACATAAGGGTGTAGTTGTCGGAACTCAATACAGAAGACAAATGGGCATACCATAATTTGTAAGCTCTGTGAAATTAGTACCTTCCTTTTAATTTTTGCTCATTAAAGTCACAATTTAACATATGATTATTGCATTTTCATTAAACAACAATTATGCATTACATATATACAATTACCAGAAGAAAGTTAAACATATGGAACATGATCATTGCATTAACAACATTTCAAGTAAGAAAAATCATTAATGCTGACCACTTTAGTGCACGGGACCACAAGTCATATCGAATCAATGCATAGGTTCGGCTGGAGCTGGGCTCTCCTCGGCCACTCTCTTGAAGGTAGGTGTCATCATAAGAGCGCCTCAGGTGGAACACAAGATCTGAACCCAACAAATTATTTATGATCCTAATCCCATAATAAGATGATGTTGATGTTGCAGCATACGGAACCCCTCGGACCACATCTTCTGTCACTGACTCTTGGGCCCCTCTCCACCATCTAAAAGTGCATGAAATAAAGAGACTCATTTTAGATGCACCATGAAGGAACATTATACCACTTGGACACGCAAGATGTATATTAATTATGGATTGGTAAATCATACACAATGAAACCAGACCAACCAATTTTGACCATCTATATGGTTACACACAGATTTTACTGCAATGAGTTTAATTAAGAGATTAGCAATAATGGAGTAACAAAGAAGCACATAACAAGCTAAAAGATCAGCTGGTTAGTGCAATTGGGACCAGCTATACTTAAGACCTGTGCACAACAGTGCCAGTCTCAGCTGAAAATGGTTGGAAGTTTGTCACTGTGTAGCTGTACTATTCTTAAACTTTTAACCACCCTAATATCTATAAATCTCTCCACCCAATATCCCTCTTCTTTTTTTGATGCTCCCTCTCATCCAGGTGCCTGATTCACTTATAAATCTAATGCCCCAATTGAAGGAAAATGTTCTCGATTAGTATAGTAGTACTTCCAACAAAAAAACGAGAACTCCCTAGATCTGGTTGCAACACTAGTTTGGAAGAAGCGTCCGACGCTTATTCTCTATTTGACCTCTAACGACGGATTAGATCGATGCAGCACAAAGTAGCTCAATGTTGGGGGTGCGGAGAAAAGATAAAAGACGGAGAACGCGTACCTATAAGGCACGAGATAGACGCGGTCGTCGTCGAAGAAGGGGGAGTGGTCGGAGGTTGAGGTGGAGACGGCGTCCGACGCGGCGGAGGGGCCAGCGGCGGTCGCCATTGGAAGGTGGAGAGAGAGAGAGAGAGCGAAGGAGATGAAGAGATGGGGAAGCTCAAGGAAATGAGGCAGAACCGTAGAAAGGGGAAGAGTTTCTTCCCGTTTTTCCCTCTGTTCCTTTTCCGTGTCGCTTATAGTTTTGTTTGTTTTTAAAGGAGGCTGATAATTGTCCCATATGTTTGTCCAAGAATTATCCTCAAAGGTTGACTATAACTACTTGAGTTAAATATATAATGTTTGTTATTTACAATTAAATAAATAATCATTTAGATCTGCTATAGAATATTTTAACATAATGTATATTTACAGCATAGATTTCAATTATTTAAATTTTCTAGCAAAAGTTTTTTTACTTAATTCAGTTCTTACTCGAAACTCTACAAATTATTTATAATGATCATAAGAATTATTTATAAATTACTTATAATTTATATTATTTATTATTTCAGAAGCTATTTATATTTATATACATTCTTATTTATATTTATTGTATTTTTTATTGATAGCTGGTATAATAATTTTATTTATGAATTATTCATATCAAAAAGATATATTGTTCATACAAAATAGAGTAGTTCTTATAGTAACTTAGTATAATACATATTTTTATAAAGCAATTTATAGTTATTAGTCATATTATTTATATAACTTATTACTACAATGGTTATGCTTATTTACATCAAATGTGTCAACTTCTATTATGATGCTCAAATAATATTTGAGATCTCTGGATTATTTCCAACGTCAACTAGAAGAATTATTTAGTATAATCAATTCGACTATTTATATCATTATAAATAATTAAAAAAAAATAGGTGCATCCAAAACTTGTGTGTTTGAGTATTATCATAATCTCAATCATTTGACTGTGGTTTTAATTTTAAGATAAAAAGAAAAAAATAAAATTGTATGAAAACTAGTAGTGTTAATTTATTAGACAAAAGTTATGAAGTTAAAAAATATTAAAATAAGTATAAGAAATGATTATGCATGGTTTCTTCATAAACAATTATGCACTAAATTCAAACTCATTTTTTTCTAACAACGGAAAAGAGGCGTAGTACTCTTTGTATAATATCAAGGATACAAAAAAAAAAGCTTAAAGAAAAACATCACAAAAGGTTTCCACCCAAGAAAATAAATAAAAAAATCATGAAAAGAAAAGAAATTGCAAGGCCAAGAATGGTTAGAAAAAATCACAAATGACAATTAAAGACAAATGAACATAAAGTTTCAAGAAAAAAAGAAATAGATTAGTAATTATTTTGACACACATTTCTTCGCACAAAAATAATGATAAAGATTATGAGGTAAAAAGACAGGGCAATCATAAATTGTAAATCCTAGACAATGAATTTACATTCAAAAAGATCATTATGAGTGAGATTATGAGAACACCTTCCAAAATAAAACAACACACCAATAAAGATGGAATCGTAAGAACTATGTGCAAACCAATAATTAATGGATAAAAAAAATTGAACCATGTAGAAAAAGAGAGAGTGCGGTGCAGAGACGTTAAAAAGTTTGAAATGATTAGACATATAAAAGATTTAAATTAAAGAGTAAAGAGGAGGCAATTAGTTGATCAGGAGGTGCCTTTTCAATATTTTTCCTAAAAAAAGAATTAATAAAGAGTTTAGTTATAAAAACAAAAAAGTTATCGGGATAAAAGATGGGGATGATGGGTTGGGGACAATAATATTATTCTGTTTTTAAATTAGTTCTTGTATCAGGAGTAGGGTGTGCAAACGGTCGGTTCAGTTTAAATTAAAATAATTATATGTATTTGAAGTTTTTTCGGTTTGTCGAATTACGAACCGAATCAAACTTTTAAAAATATCAACTAAATAAACTAAAAATCGAATAAAACGAAAAAAAATAATTTATTCAGTTAAACCAAAATTGTATTATTTAAAGAGGAATAAAAATATCAAAAGTTATAAAAATTGATAGAAGAAATAAATAGTTAAAAGGATAAAAGAAATAATTAAATAAAACTTATAAAAAATAAATATATTCAGATTATCTTTGATATCATCTTTATTTATATCAAGTGAAATAAAATTATTTGATAAATTTTGGACTATTCGGTTTATTCGGTTTATCCGATTTAGAAAAAATAAAATCAAACCAAAGAACAAAAACCGAATTAGCTAAAATTTTCAACCGAACTGAAATTTTTAAACCGAAAAACCAAACCAAATAGTCCAAAATTTAACAGTTCGGTTTAAAATCAATTAAACCTATCCGTTTGCACACCCCTAGTCAGGAGTAAGGACTAAAGAGGGAGGATAGAAAACATCTGAAACGTTACCCTAAAAAAAACAACTGAAACGACAACATTTCTCCTCTTATATGGGATAATGGAATGTTTCACGCCTCTAAGTAGGACCATACAATAAAACTCTTAATCCGTTTAATTTGTTTAACCTGTCTGACCCGACTGTATTTTATCGGGTTATATTGTTAGCGTGTTAGGTACAGGTCTTAATTTTGATGAACCCGTTACTCTGGGTTGGGTTATGGATTCGCTCTCAATAACCCATTTATATCCAGACCCGACTGTACAAATTATTTTACTCCTCTTCGGCTCTCCCTTACTTTTACGACGGCGCTATTTACTCTCTTGTTCAGTTATTTCTAGTCCGAGATCTCCTCGACTCCTCCCCTCGCGACACCTCGATCTTCTTCCCTGACAGCGCACGTTCAAATCCACCTCTAATTTTCCTCGAACTCGAGAATGAAGCCACAAATCAATTTCAAATTCTCCGTTATAAGTACTGTTGTACTGGTGACTGGTAAAAGTCCTTTCTGATTCTCTCAATCAGTCTCTCTTTTGCAAGTTTTATAACTTGAAAACTTTTATATTTAATCCTTTTAATGGCGACCTCAGAGAAACCTTCATGCCTGGCAAATAAAAAGGTGTCTTTCGACAATTGTTTGTGCATTATAATATTTGAGATTTCTAAGTTTGTTCATCCACTCGCATAGAATATTTTACTCTATGCGCATGAGTTTTCTGAAATAATGCTTAATATATTTATCTTATTTTATTTGTAATCCTTGAATAAATTTGTCGTCACTTTCAAAATGAAATGATTTGTGACATTTTTTTTAGAGGATCACCTTGGAGGGAAAGAAGTCCTACTCCATGTTTTAGGTTTATCTTTTTTAATTTTTATAATATTACCTCCCTAATAATTGGATACTACAATAAATTTGATCATCTACTTCTCATTCATAATTCATCTCCAAAATTCGGTGGCCCTTAACTAATTTATAGTAAAAGCCAATCTTTTTTTATTTTTTTTCTCTTTGCGTGTAAGAGTTTTATCATATATAGCTGAAAAATAATTATTTTAACTAACTTAAACTTTACTTTAATAGGTCCATGAAATCATTGCTGAGAATCCGAAAAACATTGCAAGTAATTCAACTAAAATACAATGCAATACTTCAAGAAGGGATTCTGAAATCTGAAACTCTTTTGAGCACAATGAAGACAAAATAAATCCCAGGACAACTTACTTCTATTGTAGCAAGTTTTATGCTGCTGATAGGAGTCGTCATGGCACTAAAACTTTACGGAACCATCTGATGTATTTCTCTCCCAACTCACCATGCATCGAGGAAGATTCAAAATAAAAAAAAAGCTTTCATTAGAGCCTCAAGATGGGCAAGTAAGTGCAAATCTCAAAGCTGTAACTTTTAGTATAGAGGATGGTAGAAAGGCTCTAGCTAAAATGGTTATGGTGGATGAGATATCTTTTAGGTTGGTAGTAGGATAGGGTTTTAAAATTTTCATAAAGATTGTGCAACCAATGTTTAATGTACCTTCTCGAGTTATTATCAGTAGGGATTGTTTGAAGCTCTTTGAGGAAGAAAAAATAAAGCTAATGAAAGTCCTAAAGAACCAACGTGTGTGCCTAACAACAAATACTTGAACTTCCATTCAAAACCTAAACTATATGTGTCTAACAGCACATTGGATTGATAGTAACTAGAACTTGAAACATAAGATAACGGTGCAATTAGTTATCTAAAATGGAAAACTAAAGATTGAAAAGGTACCATTTTAGATCACATTATTAATCTCATTGTGAGAGAAGGTCATAGAGATTCAACATCATTTTATTCATGATAATGTTGAAAAGGATGATATTGAATTTGTGCATATTGATACAAAACATCAAATTATCGATATCTTTACAAAACCCCTAAGCACCCAACGACATGTTGAATTAAGATTTAAATTAGACATGCTTGAACTTTTACAATAATTAAAGTCCTAAAATGCATGCATAAGTGACTTTTTAAAGCATAATTATCACATTTATTTCAAAATTCTTTTGAAAAACTCTCCAAAATCGTGTTTCTAGTCCTGAGCCGTTATAACGGTTCATAACTTTTGATTGTCTATAGCATTTCTTCAAAAATCTTGATCTATCTTTCAAACTTTCATTACACAAATGACTCATTCAACATCAATAAAACCATTATAACGGCTCTAGAAGTTATAACGGTTCTTAGATCCTGACAGGATGGGTCCAACTTTCAGAGACGGAAGTCAAACATTATAACGGTTGGTGGAACCGTTATAACGCCTTAAAAAGGGTTTAGGTAAAATAATTGAAAATAAATTCTAATAGAGTGGGTCCAAGAATTCAGTGAGAAAATGAAGCGTCATAACGCTTCAGTGAAGCGTTCAACACTTCATCAACCATTATAATGCTTCACTAAAACGTTATAACGATTCACAAAGAAAGAAAAAATTAATAATCTGACCATTACAATCATCTCCTTTTAAGTGTCTCTTGATTGTCAATTCTTTAAGTACTCATTTCACCTTATAACCTTGACCCCTCTTCACATCTTCTCACTCTAAATTCCCTCAAACAAAAAACCTCTCTCTTTTGTCAATCAAAACCCTAGCATCATGGTCCCTACCCCCAATTCTTAGTTTCTCTCAATTCAACATCTTTCTCATACTCTTAACCTATATGGCACTAAAACCACTTAACCCTTTTCAAAGGAAGAAGAGGAAGATCATCGCTGATCCTCTAGGTTAGTCCTCAAACACTATCGAAGACCTATACTATTACCCGGATATTGGGTACTTCTCTTACCCAAGTTTGCTCCGACAAGATCAACCATCGCAAAATCCACCATTTCAAGAGAACCCTCAAGTGAAAGACTCAAGCAATGTCTCCACTCAACCGCCTCAAGCACCAACCGAGATAACACCTCAAGTGGGTCAACCCTATCATGAATCGGCTCAAGCATCATCTCGGCCCACTACACGTGTCATGGTCATTCAACCCCAAGCACCACAAGTCCATCAAATCATAAAGTTCAGTAACCAAACATGGAACGTGGACGAGGTGATAACACAAGAGGTTGACTTCATCTAAATCACATCCCTTTCAAGCTGAATGCACCGAACGACCGCTTCAACACTTACTATTACCGAGATGCGACCGCCCATAGCATGTATAATGATAATTTTAAACAAAAAAATTAGCGAATTATTATTTCTTTAATAAAGGGGAAAATGGTATAATAACCGAGTGGAAAAATACTCAAATTGACAGTTATATCAATTTTTGGCCATGAAAAATATTGATTGAATGTGATGACCTGACACATATACTAATAACCCAAGTCTTCTATGTCAACATGAAATTTATTGATGAACCATGGAGTTTTCTTACCCTAGTTTGTGGTCAACCCATTCTTATAACCATACCACAAATGGCAAAATAGTTAGAAACACTTGAGACCGATGATCAAGTGTACGCCTATAGAAAATAATTTGAACAAGCGGATGGTACCATAAGAAAATATAAAAATTTGTTTGTATCCGGGTAAGTAAATGATGATGATATCTATGCCACATCTCTACCGGCGGTTCATAGACTTATTTATCATTTCATCAACAACATCTTAACACCCAAAGCCATACTTAAAACTAATATGGAGATGAATTCAATCTTTTACTTGAAACAACTTCTCTCTATGGATAGATAATTTTATATTACCTATATCATTATAACTCATATGAAGCATGTATTTCGGGTTAAGAACATGAGTTTGCCCTATGGAAACTATAACTTGAATTCTACGATTACACCATCGCAACATTCCACAACAAAATAGAGTTTCATGAGTTATCAAATATTGGATGGGTTAAGAATGAATTAGGTGATCCCTCGATTTGGATCCCAAACTTTTAACACTTAATGAATGCATGAATGAAGGATCCAAATGCTAAATTTAATTAATACACCCATTTTGATGCCGAACCAACCCAAACCCAACGAACATAAAAGCCGGTACTTCTTCCCAACCTCATCCTCCAACCTACATGCCTACCTTCTCCTATGACCCGAGTTATCCCACTACCTTTGACCCTTATATGGCACCGCCTCTAGGCGGTAATATGTAAGATTATTTTGTCTATCTTGTGCAATTCGTGCATCATCTCCATGTCAATCAACAAGCTTTTCATCAATAAGAGATGCAAGCTAGGATGTCATTTGAACAACGGGTCAATGATGAGTTTGTAAATATCCACTCTGTGATCTCAAATTTGTAAGGTACCATTACACATTTGGACGAATGACAACACACCCTTCAAACCAATTGGGTGAATAGATATTGTAATTGGATGGATAACTCAGGAAATATGAATTATTTTGGTTTGGAACCTAGCAATGTGGATATGGAGGTTTTCGGTCAAAGGGTCCAAGAGAAGAAAGTGGAAGAAGAAGAAGGTGACGATGATGACCCTCAAGATCAAGAGTGATGATGTTATTGTTGAATGTCTCTCTTTCATTTTTAATTTTACCATTTTGATAGATAAGAGTTATACTTTAAAACTATATTTATATGTATATGCTTTATGACTTTTATTTATATGCATGGTTAATTTCGCTAGACTTATTAAATGATAATGCCTTCTATGTTTCTTTGCTATACCTTGTTTGACATGCTTATATTGAATTGTTATATCGCTTTTATTTAAGACATTATAATTAATCTTTGTGCTTAAATTATAATAGTTGATTTATTGTATTCATTTGCATTATTTTGCTATATAACAAGTGTATGAAGATAGGGAAACATATACTAAGTGAGAGCTTAATTACTTAATTGCAATATTTTTTATTATTTTCCAAAAAGGAGGAGATTTTTTTTTTGCTCAATCTTCATGCATTTGATTTTGCAAAATAAAAAGGGAGAAATTGTTATGCTTAATATTTTTTATTTTATTATTTTTGTAAAATATATTTAAATTTAATAAATTTCTTTGAAATATTTGTAGGATCCCTTGACAAGCTTCAAGGAATACAAATACTAATGATCAAGACTCCGAAAGAGAGAGCTCTGCCAAAGAGTGATCAGTAATTCGCAAATGAAAATCAGTATGCTTACTTTCATATACCAAAGTGGATTTGGCAAGGTGAACTAGACTAATGGAGCAGCTTCTTTGAAGATATATGATCATATTCATGTAAATGTATAATTCAAAATCTTATATTTTTTTTACAAAAAAAAGAGCTCTGCCACATTAAACCGTTATAATGGTTTACCAAACGTTATAACGTTTCATACTTTTCACACTCAATATTTCCTAAGTTTACTGAAGATAGAGCTCTCCATATTAACAGAGCATAACATTATTTAACGCTTCATAAACATTCAATGGTTGAAATTGTTGAACGTTTTGTTGAAACGTTATAACATTTCTGTACATAGCAAAATATTATCAGAATTTTAGTCAACCCAATCAAACTTGATCAAAGCGTTGTAATGTTCTAATGAAATGTTCATCTTTTCACTAAAACATTATAACGGTTCATCCAAGTCATTCTGAACCGTTGTAACGTTATAAGAAGATCTGACAAGGGATATTCTTGCGAACTCAAGATTCAAGATAAGAAAACGTTATAACGTTTTCAGAAATATAAATATTATAATGATTTTCTGCACAAGAATTCTAATAGTTTTCTATTATCGACTCTATTTTAAGGGGTTATTTTGTGACTGCTCAAATATTCAAACTCTCATAATTTGCAACAACACGAGCATTCACACAAAACACTCAAAAATCCCTTACAACACCATCTTGCAAAAATAAGAAATAGAGATTTTAAATTTAGCCATAGTTGAAATTTCTTGTAAAACTTTTTTTGAGTGATATTTAAGCTCTAATCGTTAACCTTATGCTCAATTTTACTTTCAGCATTAAGCTGACATTTTTGATCCTTGAGCGCTCAATGTTGTCTTATTTTATTAGGTGTTTTTAGTTTTCTTTGCACTTATATTGTGAAGAATCTAAAGTTTCTAAATTATAAAATATTTCTTTGAGTAATATAGTGGCGTTCTGCTAGTGGAACGAGACCCAAAAATGTAGGTTACATAACCGAACTTTGTTAACATTTTGCATCTTCTTTAAATTCAGTACTTACATTTTTCTGTACTTCACATTCTATATTTCTATAAAGTTATATTTCTTGTTGGATGTTGTTTTACATCAATTGCTCTTATTAGCAATTGATATTTGACTGAATTCTCATTACATATTTTCATCACATTTGCATCACATATTTTCATCACATTTGCATCAAGTATTTGACTTAGTTTGAACATTCTTTCTTAATCATTTTTAAGTTATTTCTTGTTTAAAACGTGTAGAAAATTAAATATTCATCAAACCAGTCTTTCTTTTAAATTGTCTAAATTTATGTAAACTTTAATCTTTGATAAATACTATCTCAAATTATTTAGAAATAACAAAACTAATAAATAAAAAATATTATAAAGTGTGTAAATAACTGATTTTTATTGAAATTTTTTTTTTTTTTCATATATTAAAATATGAAAGACAAATTTTCTGCAAAAAGTTAATCAGCAGGATATCAATTAATTACTTAACATTATCCATTCATTTGTTAAACACATTCCATTATTTACACCATTAGACAAAAGCAAATATAAAAACTAATCAATCGAAAACTACGTGTCCCTTAAAAACATAACAGGAGATAACCCGAAGAGGCGAAGACTTATCCAGTTAACGGAACTGGAGGTTTATAAATATCCTGAAAAGAGAGAATAGGAACTCTTCCGTACTAAGCACCAGAAGTTCACCACGTGGCCTTTTCGTTTCGCAGTTGGACACCAACCATCCGGTGCCCACGCGTAGCTACCGTTAACCCGTTCGGAAGCCGTTAAAATTCAAAAAAGACGAACCGGACGCGAACTCCCAAGTTTAAATCTGGTTTTTTGGATCCTCTCGCGCCCGCGTTTGAGTCGCAGCGATTGCTAGGGGTAGGGGTGTAAACGGATAATGTTCTTACTATATCCGTATCTGTTATTATTTTTCAGATTTGAATTTAGATACGGATAGTATCGGATACGGATCGGATATTCGACGGATATCGGACATATATAAATATGAATATGGATATATTTCGGATATTAAAAAAATATCATATGTATCACTAAAAAAATTATATAGTATTTTATGATAAAATCATTAATTATTATTATATTAGTAATTTAAATGTATCAATGAATTATAAAAAAATATGATACATTAACATAAATTAAATATAAAATAAATTAGATTTATAATGAATGATAAATATTTAATTAAAAAATATATAATAAAAATATTTCAGATACATATTCGGATAAAATCGGATAATATCGGATCGGATATCTTCAGATAATGTCGGATATTGATGAATAATAGCTAAACGGTCGGATACGGATATGTAAGGGTCTTACCGTATCCGCATCCGTAAATGAATTTCAGATACGGATTCGGATACGGATTCGGATACAGATACAGATCGGATAATTTTCATTATTTTTCGGATCGGATCACGGATAAAATAGGATATTATCCGATCTGTTAACACCCCTAGTTAGGGTGTAAACGGAACAAATACGGATGGATATTATTCTTATCGTATCCGTATCCGTTATCATTTTTCGGATCCGGATCCGGATATGGATAGTATCGGATACGGATACGAATCAGATATTCAACGGATATCAGATACGGATCGGATATCGGACGAATATAAATACGAATATGAATATATTTCGGATATTAAATAAAAATATTATATGTATCATTAAAAAATTGTATAGTATTTTATGATTAAATCATTAATTATAAATTATAAATAATAATAATTATTATTATATTAGTAGTTTAAATGTATCAATGAATTATAAAAAAATATGATACATTAACATAAATTAAATATAAAATAAATTAGATTTATAATGAATGCTAAATATCTAATTAAAAATATATAATAGAAATATTTCGGATACATATTCGGATAAAATCGGATCGGATATCTTCGGATAATGTCGAATATTGATGAATAATAGTTAAACGGTCGGATACGGATAGGTAAGGGTCTTACCGTATCCGCATCCGTAAATGAATTTCGGATACGGATTCGGATACGGATACAGATCGGATAATTTTCATTATTTTTCGGATCGGATCACGGATAAAATCAGATATTATCCGATCTGTTAACACCCCTAGCGATTGCGGTGTCAAGTGGCACGAGGGATACGTATGGTTACACCCGATTGATGGTTTTGGTCAATAAATTGTTCGAATGACTTCTGAGTAAATCACATTGAATTATGGCTGCAATCGAGTCGAGTTCGAACGAGCCGGGCTTAGTTCAAGCTCGGTTCATAAAATTTTGAGTCGAACTCGTGAAACGCTTCGAGCTGAAAAGTCTAGCTTAAGCTCGGTTCGTTACTATTCGAGTTAGCTCACGAGCTAATGCATGCACGTTGACTCGGTTTAACATTTGTATTTAGTACATCTATAAACTGCAAATTCGGTATATCTACAAAAATGATACATGAGTTAGTCTAAAATTGATATATCAATAATAGGGGTGTCAATGGTTCAGGTCGGGTCGGGTTCGGGTCGGGTCATATTATTTTATTATTTTTCTTGATCCGACCCGAACCCTATCCGATTAAATTCGAATCAAAAAATCTTGACCCATATCCGAGGCCGACGGTCACGGGTCGATCGACCCGTGTAAAATAATTAAATATTTATTAATTATTTTTATATAATTTTAAGTAATAAAATATTAATTAATTTATAATTAATCTTAATTAGTGCATAATTAGTATATATTTAAGTTTTAATTAGTACTAAACCATAAAATTACTTCAAAAAATATAATTAATCGGGTCGGGTCGTGTTGACCCGAACCCGACCCGACCCGATTCGGGTCAAAAAAATTAAATTCATATCCGACCCATTTATCTTCAGAATATGTCAAGTTGGGTCGGGTAAATAATTGACACCCCTAATCAACAATCTATATTTTCAATAAAATCTTTGCTGCACTAATTTGAATGGACGGACCATAAAAAAACTATCGAGTCATATATATGAGCCGAGTCACGAGTGAGTACGAGAAGTCATTAAGTCATTGAGATGGTGAGATTATGAGAGATAAATTATTGAATTAGATTTTAGTAAAAAAATATTATAAACTATTATTATTCAAGCCGAGTCGAGCTAACTTAACTCAAATTCAGCTCATTTAACTATCAAGCCAAATTAGTTCGAGTCAGACTAACTCGAGCCTGACCAAATAGAGCTCGACTGAGCCACGAGCCCAAACTTTTTTGTACAACCCTACATTGAATATACATTTTCATACTTTCGGTTCAGTGATCCTGGAGCATCCATAGAAACTATATGGCAGCAGGGCGTGAGTATCTCGTGCTTTAAACAACGTAATCCGAAATTTACACCTAGTCTCCATTTTATGCTGCTATACCTACAAAAAGTTAAGTTAAATGTGGATGCAAGTCCGTTCAAAAATTTAGATTTTCGGAATCAAAACTTAATTGGTGGATGCTTATTTTTTCCGCTTAAAAGAACTTTATAAAGAAATTATTAATAAAATTATGTGAAAACAAATATTACTGATCTAACTGCTCAAGTTTAAAAGAGAATAAGGACATATTTATTTTTCTCCCTTAATTTTCATGTCTTTTACCTAAAGACTTGTATAATCTCGGTACAATTATCAAGCAAATTAGTAGTATTTTTTAAAAGAGGAGAAGGTTTGATTAATTTTTTTGAGCCTATAAATTTATAACATTGTTGAAAGGCCTCCTTGTTATTATATTTGTATAATTAATAGAAGAAAAAATTAGTTTAATGTCGCTTCAAAGTTTAAAAATTAGAAAAATACCATTCAAATTGGAATTCTCGTTTATAATGAAATGATTTTAAACATAACATAATTTAAGATTGAAATCAAGTAAGAACAACATGTTTAACTGATATAGTAACTATATGTATGAATAAAATCAAACAATAGGCACGACTTCACTAACTGAGATGAGGAGGAACTTATTATTTCCTTTTATAGGGGTGCAAGTGAATATATTTTTTGTTTGTTACCTCATTATCTGCTTTACTAAACAGTGATGCCTTCTTCTCTCTCTCATACTTGTTGTTTCCAGAGACAGAAAAAAGGGAAAAAAAAATCAGGGGACAGAGAGAGAAAGAGAGCGGGAAGATAGAACTCGAAACAAGCTTGACCATGGCGACTGAGGAGGCAAAGATTGTAGAAGAGTCTCCCTCCGAGAAAAGGTCTGAAGAAGCAGAGGGTGAAGTGTCGGTTGAGCTATTGGCCCCTTCCGGATGGAAGAAGAAGGTTTAATTTCACTTCTTGTTTTTAATTAATTATAATTCGTCACTGTAGCTGAATTGTATTAGTCAATTTCGATTATTTTGGTTTGTGTTATCAGATCTCTGCTTAAGTCTTTGTCTAGGGTTTACTAGATGCTAGTTCTTCAGGTGTTATTGCAGAGTAATTAGGGCATTTACTATCCTTGACCGTGGTAGTTAACAGATTTTTTCCCTCTTATCTCGGTTTTATGAAAACTTAGCGGCAACTAAAAACCCTCTTAGAGGATGGTTTTCAATTTCTCAACAAAAGTTGTCCTAGCTTAATTCACTAGATGATTTTTAAGTTGCTTCGTGGGTCTTGTCTCAGTTTCAGTTCTTCCAAAGTAAGTAATTGAACATTATTTCCTGGACAGTACTAATATGATTTTAGCTATAACGATATATTGGTATAATCAAGCTACTTTCCTATAATAAACAATTTTTTTAAGGAAAAAACTCTAGCGCAGAACAATTAAACATTATTTATAGTGGGAACTACTAGACACTGTTACTTTCTCTATATAACTCGTTGTTTCTTACAAAATTTAAAGTATAATTAATGAGTACCAACAGCCACACCAGGATATTTGTGAGAATTCCATTAGTCATATTTATGAATCTGTTGCAGAGTGCATTTATGATTTTTTTTTTTTGCTTTTTAACTAAAAGTTTGTCATATACTTTGCTTCAGTTAATTTGGTTGTTATTTAATGATTTATACAGAAGAAGAAAAAAAGTTGAGAATATTGTGCAAGTGAAGTACATTGTTTAGAAAATATTTAATAATTTTGGGGAAACAGTACATGTTGTTTTGTTATAAACTTATAATTTATAAAGAAAATATCTGATGTGGTTCCAAATGTTTTCTTCCCCATTTAGTTGATTAGTTGAATGCAGCTCAGTTGACAATCATTTAAATTTCAGATTGCTAGATCTGGAAATATTTTAAAGCCTAACCATGAAGAAATTGGAACTAATATTTAATACAAATGCAAAAGCAAATTAGAATTGTAGTTAATAATAAATTTGTGGACAGGAACTGTAAATAGTAGTTCGAAATATAGTATTGGAACCGAGTATAATTCAGAAATTGAAATTGGAACCTAAGATGAAAACATCAAGGAGGCCAATTTTACATTAGTCTACTTCAATGGAAACCTTGAAATTTAAGAGCAGAAAAAACTGCTGTTTACCTACATAAGCTAGATTAGCTCAAATGCCCTACAAAATTGGGGAAATAGAACTTCACATGAGCTTCAAAGCTTAGAGTACACTGTTGTTTACTTACCTCTCTTCTGCTGTTTTGCTGTAATAAAACAGCAAAGGAGGAAACAGTTACTTGCATTCAATTAATTTGATTAATTCTTCCTGAGAAGAAGCATTAAGGATGCAAAAATTTCTGCACCCAAGTCTTAGGTAAATATTTTTGCTGAAAGGAATTGGAAGTTTGGTGAAGTTGAAAAAATATTAACCCAGATGTTCTGTCTTCAGCCTAGTGCTTGTCAACTATTTGGTTACTGAAGGCAACAATGCTTCATTTCTCTGTACAGAGTACAGATGATTCTCTGCAAGTGCGAACCAAGAGTAGTATGCCGACCACATGTAGTCTCTGTCAATATTCAACTTGGATTTTGGCTATTTGTATGTTCCTTTGACATTTTCCAAAGCTGATATGTTATTTATCAACCTTCAATTAAGCATTTCAAGGGCTTTGATGATTTCATGCACTGCCTTAGAAATATGGCTTTATGTAGCTAATTGTTCAAGCCCTAATTGATACCTCCTTGTTTCTTCCCTTATCTACACTCACCTATCCTTTTAAATACAACAGAAACCTCTGGGCTATTGGTTCTCTACAAAGTTAGATAGCTCTGGTACAGCTTTGAGCTGCAAGTTTAGTTCATTTTGGTGCCAAATTGGCTCATTTTATCATAATAATAGTACAGTAATAAATTCTTAGACTTTCAGGGTTCCTGGTCTTCTTGTTTTTGTAATTTGTGTTTACTTAGTTACTGTAATAATCATTGCTGTTGTTGAAAAAAATCTTGTTTTATGAAATTTATAGGTTTTACCTAAGAAAGGGCGGACCCCAGGAGGCAGTGGTGTAGTATTTGTAGCCCCTAGTGGGGAGGAGATTAAGAACAAGCGCCAGCTCGACCAATATCTCAAATCAAACCCTGGCGGTCCTGCTTCCTCTGAGTTTGACTGGAGCACAGGTATGCTCTCTCCCACATACTCTCTGTTTCTGTGCTTTTGTGCACTTGCATGGGAACCTCTTAAATTTCGCATACCTACTACAGCTTGCATACCAATATCTCATGTAAACTGTGGCAGCCCATTTTCTGCTCAATACTTATTGAGTAATTTTATTCTTTTTGGACATTTTGACTGTATTGCACTTCTTAGTTATCGAATAAAAATATAAGACTTGGGGCTTGACTACTATCTTATTTGAAAATTACCAAAAAAAAAAAAAAACACATGATAACAAAGGAAAAATAAAGGGAGTTATTGGGTGTATTGCTGGCAGCTTTGGAATGATGTTCAGATGTCATGTCATGTCCGGTATGGTATCATTGTTGTTGGCTTTGTCAACAGGAGAGACCCCAAGACGCTCTGTTAGGATTAGCGCGAAAGCAAAAGTAACAGAGTCCCCAGAGGATGAAAGACCAAAGAAAAAACGTGGGAGGAAGCCATTGTCAGAGAAGAAAAAGGAAGAGCAAGAATTAAAGGACATGGAGGAGAAAGAAAAAGAGGCTGATGCAGAGCCAACAGATGGGAAGGCCAAGAAGGCCGAAGATGCTGAGATTAAGGATGCTGAGCTAGTTAAAGATGCTGATGAGGCTACATCTGCTGCTGATACTGCCATGCCTGATCAAAACTCAGGAGAAAAGGTCGAAGAGAATAATGAAGCCAAACCCAAAGAACCTATAGGCCCTGATGCTGCTCCAATAGAGAATAACGTCGGCGCAGAGGGGGACCAACACGGAGGGGGGTTTGATGTCAATGGGAATTAACCATTGAAGGCCCACTAATCTTATGTGTATTTTAGTGTAGTATGAATTGGACCTGACTTCTATAGTCATATATAGGTGTTGAGATCTAGTGACCTTTTGTATTTGGATAATAATTGCATCAGTCAGTAACTTAAGTGTTGTTGTTGTATTTTATGTTAGCTGAATTCGGCATGTAAGTGTTGTTCATGAGATTGTTCTGCTCTGCTGTGAATGTCCGAGCTGTAATACCTGACATGCTCTTTAGAGGCTTTGCTATTTACAGGAAACTAGGAATTGATGTTTTTCTAATTGTCACGAGTCTCATGGCTAAAAGGTCGGTTTGCAAAAGAAGAAAAAGAAAAAAACATAGAAAATTATTGCTGATTTACCCAATTATGCCGAGTCTTTTTTTCAGATTCAAATTTTTGCATCCCATGAGATTTTCATATAAAGAATTTAATGAGAATGATAAATTAAAATTTTGAAATGATTTGATATATTTTTTGAGTTAAGCTCACGGTATCTCTATTATATATATATATATATATATATATATATATATATATATATATATATATATACCGGATAAGCACTCTTTGACACTTTTTTACTTAGTCAAAAATTCATTTGACAAATTAATTCATCGGAATAACAATTTTATTCTTACTTTTTGCTATTCCATGCATTGCCAAACAAACCTCAAATGATATAAGTGGCGTGTAGCAGACAACAAGACCCATGAGGGCTCGACCCTACAGCTTTGGCCTCCTTGTTCAACGGAAGTTCGCCCATGGCATTCAGGCGCCATTTTATGGTCCAAAATATGAATCATTCTTTGTATCTGACCCATGAGTGCTCGTGCCTGTCTGTATTAATTAATAGGGAATTTTTTTTTATATGTCACTCTAAAACTTAAAAATTAGGAATTTACCATCCTAAACTTTAAATTTGACTAATTGCCACTCTAAATTCATAAAACATAATTAATTACCATTATTATACAGTTAATTGATCATTTATTTAATTTAAAATCTTACAAAAAATACTGTATACTGAAATGTATTTTAGTATTTCCAGGATTATCCTTCTAGAACTTGATATATGTTTTGTTATGAGTTCATATTCGTTTCAGTCACACAACGAGCCCTTCGCCATTTCTCCTTCTCATTCCCGCTGGCCATTTCTTCACACTTCTCCGTGGAGGGTGTTGGCACGGCCATTGATGGAAACGGTGCTCAACAGCCATGCTCAAAACCATCGCGTAGCACAACCTCTTGTAACCCTTGATTACCGCTAATAATACTAATTTGGTCAATTAGTAAAAAAGTACAATGGTTAAATTGCAATTTTAATAAGTTCTACAACAATCAAGCACAAGCAATTTCTCAACCAAAGATATGAAATAAAGTAAAGAGAAAGAGTTTAGAAATGCTCAATCGAAGGATTGAGTTGACGCGCGATGTAACGAGGTTCGGCGTTATGCGCCTACTCCTCGGGTCCCCGGCTTCCCGTCTAACGGTAATAAAGCCGGTCCGATCTATTCAACCAAATACGAGTCTTGTACAAGGTCGAACTTTGCCCTCTTACACACAAATGATGAGAGACAAAGCCTGAAGTAGCAAATGCTAGAAGTAGATTTAGCAATGGAGCAAATCACTCAAATCTCACAAGTGTTTAGAACAAGTTTAGATCAAAGATCTTGAGCTTTAGCTAGGTATAGCAAGGTTTTCTCAAAGCTCTTTAATGGTGGCTGTAAGAATGTATTTTGCAAGTATATTCAACAACAGTAGAAGAAAGGAGATGGTCCCCCTTTTATAAAGAGCTGAAAACCAAGCATAACTTACTTTTTCATTCTGAACCGTTATAACGATTTACCAATCGTTATAACGGTTTACAAAACCGTTATAATGGTTTACAAATCGTTATAACGGATTAAGTTTCAAACGGTAGGATTGTCAGAGAAATTTGCCCGTTGATCTGCCGTATAGCCTTTTGATGATCAACTGAGCTGAAACGTTATACGATTTATCAAATCGTTATACGTTTCATGAAATCGTTGTAACGATTACAGAATCGTTATACGTTTTACAAATCGTTGTAACGGTTCAATAATCGTTACATAACGATTCACTCTGGTTTCTTTGAGAATGTTTCTGCCTTAGAGTATTTTTTGAGTATCGAGATGAATCGTTATAACGGTTACTTAACCGTTATAACGATTCACTGGGCAGAAACACTTTTCTTGTTGTTTAAGCTCAATTTCTCTTGACCAATTCAACCCAGTTTGAGTTTTACTAAACCTAAGCCTAGTGCAGTCTTGATTAAGCTCTTGTATCCCAGTACTAGTCTTGGTTCTTGTGCACTAGTTCATTTGCATATTAATCCCTGCACAAAACTCAACAAAATAAATTGTAAAATTTAAGATTGTTTTGCAAATCGACAAATCAAAGAAGATGTTAAGTGTAACACCTCTCCTGCATCATGGTCCACATGGCGTTGGCAAGACCTCTCTCCTTATCCATCGTGAGTCTCTCTCAAGCGATTTGGGTAGATTAACACGGGTGGGTGGCCTTTCTTCCCGAGACAACCGCAATCGTCCCAAAACCTTCCGCTCGGTGAGAAAGCCCTAATAAGGGGACAGAGTTTGCCATTCTTCGATAAAAGTAAAAATGAGCCCATGATGTTAATTTGTTGTCATAGAAAGGGATTGAACAATTTATTAATGGGGAGTCATTTTCACATGCACTGAGCCATTTTCACACATCTCTCCTTATCCATCGTGTTGCTTGTTGGTTAGTTTTTTTGTTTTTACTGTAACATATTTGGTTATGTATCTTCTCGACATGCGTTCAATCTTGTACCAAATTGGTATCGGTGATATACCGAATTGGTTAGAAATATTAGCTATTGGGGACATAAACTGGGGCTAAACGGTACCAAATTGGTACCGATGTTATATTGAGTTATGTTGTAGATGGAAAAATATATCAGAGGCACATATTGTTATACTTAGGTTATAGATGAAAAAAATATATCAGAGACAGATATTGTTATATTGAGTTATGTCACTCAATCTAATCGAATATAAAAGATTGAAAATTTAACAAATTGGTAGTATTCTTTTTCATTTGCTATTAATTAAGGACAATAAATAGCCCCATTGTAACAAACTTCACTATCACTCAATTTCAATAGATACACTTTCCGTAATTTTTTTTTGTGTGTAATTGCATAGGATCTCTAGGTGCGAGTTCTTCATATGGAAAGACAAGTACGTGAAATTTATTCACTAATTAGGTGTTTTGACAAAACGGAGTGATCCTCTATATGATGTTGAGACGGGTGAATGGAAGAAATAAGTGTCTAGCCTTGTGAAATTAGCAGAGAAAATTAAATTCCTCGTTGTTTTTGTGATGCTTACTGTTTTAGTTGTAAGGATTATGATGATATTTGATGCTAATTTGCCTAAGTTTTAAGAAGCAATATCCATTTTTTTTAGTTTTTCCTAGAAGTTGAAATAATTTAAGGAGTATTTTTCTTTTTAGAAGCATTCAGTTTGATTTAAGCTCAAGTTTGTCTAGAACCACATTAAAGTCTGATTCAGAAAAGTAAAAAAATAAATAAAGAGAAGAATACATTATTTCACTTTGAGCTCAAGTTTGTCTGGAGCATTCAAAAAGTAAGCAGTAAAAAGTTTTTTGGCAATATTTTAATACCAAATAGAAGCTTATAACCTTTTGCCGAGATCCATTTCAAATAGTAGACTTGGATACTAGTAAAAAGGAATACAAAAATATCACAATGCCATTATCAAGAACCGACTTTTCAGTATTTGATAGTTCAGACCCATGCGACTGGCTTATGAAGAGCCAATATTATTTCGGGCTTTATCAGGTTAATAACAATAGAGTTCAGTTACCTAAAGGAAAAGAGGAAGAGATACTAGCGGAGAGAGAGGATGAACGTCACTAGGGTTGGGGTTCTTGCATCGTCATTAGAGAGGTTTTGCGGGGAGAGAGGATGAATGTCGAGTGGTTTGCACGGAGAGTTTGCACCGACGTCAATTAATATTTCAAAGAACTGCACTGTCGATTAACATTACTGAGGGCAGTCTTGGAAATTCTAAAAATGATTTAGTATACAGTATTTTTAAAAGATTTTTTATTAAATATACAGATTAAATGTATAAGAGTGGCAAATACCTTAATTTTTAGAGTTTAGAGTGGCAATTAGCTAAATTCAATTTTTAGAATGGCATATAACTAAATTTAAAGTTTTAGAGTGGCGTATAAATTTTTTTCCCTAATTAATAACTATCACTTGATAAACTGCCCCTAATATAATCTCGTACAAAGTATCAATATCATATTCTTATAATTGTATCAAATGACGTGGGCATGAATAATTATAATTACTTCAGGAGATGCGTAGAAGATAGAACTGCCAACTCTCCATCTTAAATATTCATTAGAAATTTGTCAACAGGCCGATTTCAGATCTACAACTTTTCATCTTTCTCATATAATATTATGTTCCTGTTACCAAACCAAACTCCAGTTCTTACAAGTACAGGAAACTATTTTGTTTTCTTTTTAAATTTATAAAAAGAACATAACAAACCATGCTATTTAGTATTCTTTTTCTTTGTATATTTCCAGATGAACGACGATATTATTGTAGCCAGGGCATATGAAGGATTTTGGCGGAGGACAACTATTAGAATATAATAGCTTATCAGTTTTAAACTCATTAACTAATCAGATACTAAATAAAATAATAATAATTTAATATATATATTGTTATCTAACAAAAAATATAAAAATAATATCCTTTTACATATTAAAAATAACTACAAAATAAAACTCAAAGTACTAAATAATCAAGTTGATGAACACATTTTTTCTCTATGGAGCTTCATATTTTAAAATATTTGCATAATTATTTTATTTTACATGATATTAAATAATTTTTTCCATAACAAAATAATCAAACAATTCATGGAGCAAAAAATTTTCAAAATGAGAAAGCATTTTAGGTTCAAAACCCTTTGACCCTTCCCCGGTTCCTCCAATTTCATGTTGTGTAATGTTGAAAATTAGAGAGTACAAACAAAACGAGACAGCCTTAGAGGTGACAAAATCCAACCCGATCGAGAAACCCATCTGACCCGATCGAAAAACCTGTCCGACCCGTCCGACCCGTCCGAATTCAAACCAGACACAGTCTGATTTTTTAAAAAAAATCAAACTGATCCGAACCCGACCTGAGATCAAATGACCTTCAATCCAAACAAAATCTATCAAAGATCTGAAAAAAAAAACACAACATATAAATTGACCCGACCCGACCTGACTCAATTTCTTCCAGAAGATCAAACTAACCCGATCCGATCCGAACCTGAACCCCAACCCAACCCGCCGAATTACCACCTCTGGATAACCTCCTCCTGCAATGTTGACAGTCTTAAATTTGCAAAACGTTGCAAGTCCTCGGCCCAAAAAAGAAGGAAAAGAAAAATTGGATGCAAGTCTCCGCTTAGTTATGAGACTACATACTCCATAAGTCCATATGTAGGTCCAATGTAACCCAAAATGTCGATACATATTAGGCCCCGAGAAGTCAAAGACTTGGCCCATAATTTTTAAATATGCATTTTCGTCTACTTCGTTTCTTTCGTTCTTTCAACTTTATATGATCTCTAGAACCAAATAAACCTCTGCAGCATGATGACTACATATACGTCTCTTCCATTAATTATTCGAAAAGGTCAAAATAAGTTAATCTCACATAACTAATTCATAAAAAGTTCTATGTATATTCTATTTATTCTTTTAGCAAACAAAATCCCTAAAAGAAAAAACTATGACAAGTCCCAAAAAGTTGTTCTGGCCGGCATCTTAATTGGGATCAGTAAGCTCTCTATTATTTAGAGAAGTGTCACTTGGAAGTTGGATCATATGATCAAGACGACAAGACCACAATAAAAAAGCACAAAAAATCATCTAAGAGTTACAAAATTTAGCGATGATGTTTTTAAATTTGATTATAACAAATATGAGATTACTGATTACTGAAGGTAATCTCCGAAACCAATTGATGCGACACCTTTTGAACGTTCTCCACTTCATTTGCAAAAGGAAAAAAATATAGTAAATTACATTAATGGTTCCTTAAATAGTCTCTAAAGCATCAATTTTTTTTTTTATCAAATTAGGTCAAACACTAGAAAACAAATAGAATCCTTCCCCTATAAAAGAGACGGTTGCGGGACCAGGATGTCTTTAATTGCATCGTCCAGGTCCTTAAATTTTTTTATCTGTAATACATTAGTAATCTCATTATCATTGTTAAAAAATGAATATTTACATTGACATTCATCTCATATAACATAAAGATATTTAAAAAGATCATATTAATTAATATACAATAATAAAGTATTTTTTATTGTTTATATTCATAATAATTTCAGTGCTAAAAATAATGTCATGATAAATGAGAATATTATTTTTTGAACGAATTTAAAATATAGGACCAATTTGATAAAAAACGTTAAATAAAAATCAAATTGATATTTTTGAAACTCCAAGAACAAATTTAATTTGATAAATGATGATACTTTAAGAATTATTTTTATAATTAAATATTCAATATGAACATTCTACGACAGTCGTTTTTCACAAAACTTCATCCGAATACATTGAAAACCGTTGTTTAAACAAATTTTTTGCATTTTGTGTTATTTCGGCCTCATAACTGCATATAAATTCCTGCAAATTTATACGAATACTCCTAATACTGTCTATTAAAAGTCTTTATAATTAAATATTTAATATCAAGATTCAACGACTGTAATTTTTGTAAAAACTCCATCATGATGCATTAAAAGCATAAGTTTAAACAAGTTGTTTGTGTTTTATGTTATTTTGGCCACATAACCACTCATAAATTCGTAGAACTCATATAGACACTTCTAATATTTTTGTATTATATATTTTTATAATTATACATTCAATATGAAGATTCTACGACACTCACTTTGCCTAAACCTTCATCCACATGCATTAAAAACTACAGGTTTAAGCAAGTTGGCGGTATTTTACGTTATTTTGACCTCAGAACTGCACATAAATTTATGCAAGTTCATATGAACACTTCTAATATTGTCTATTATATATTTTTACAATTAACTATTCAATATGAATATTCCACGACACTCATTTTACACAAAACTTCATCCGGATGCATTAAAAGAGCGTGTTTTAACAAGTCGTTTGTGTTTTATGTTATTTTGGCCACATAACCGCGCGTATAATTCATAGAAATTCATATGGACAGTTCTAATATTGTCTATTATGTCTTTTTATAATGAAATATTCAATATAAAGATTCTACGATAATCATTTTACCCAAAACTTCATACAGATGCATTAAAAACTGTTATTTAAACAAGTTATTTGTGTTTTACGTTATCTTGGCCTCATAACAGCGCATAAATTCATACAAATTCATATGTACAGACCTAATATTGTATATTATATGTTTTTATACTTAAATATTCAATATAAATATTGTACGACACTCATTATTCACAAAAATTCATCCGGATGCATTATAAATTGTTGTTTAAACAAGTTGTTTGTATTTTATGTTATTTTGGCCTCATAACTGTGCATAAGTTCGTACAAATTCATATGAATACTACTAATACTGTCTATTAAAAGTTTTCATAATTAAATATTCAATACCGAGATTCTACGACTATAACGTTTGGCAAAACTCCGTCCCGATGCATTAAAAGCGGCTGTTTTAACAAGTTGTTTGTGTTTTTTATGTTATTTTGGCCACATAACCGCGTGAAAAATTTATAGAAATTCATATGAACAATCTAATATTGTCTATTATTTATTTTTATAATGAAATAATCAACATAATGATTCTACGACGATCATTTTACCCAAAACTTCATCTAGATGCATTAAAAACTGTTATTTAAATAAGTTATTTGTGTTTTACGTTATCTTGACCTCATAACAGCGCATAAATTCATGAAAGTTCAAATATGGACACTCCTTATATTGTCTATTATATATTTTTATACATAAATATTCAATATGAATATTCTATGACACTCATTTTTCACAAAAATTCATCCGGATGCAGTATAAACTGTTGTTCAAACAAGTTGTTTGTATTTTATGTTATTTTGGCCTCATAACTGCGCATAAATTCGTGCAAATTCATATGAATATACTAATATTGTCTATTAAAAGTGTTCATAATTAAATATTCGATATCGAGATTCTACGACTATAATGTCTATTAAAAGTGTTCATATTTTTTTGTTATTTTGGCCACCTCACCGCGCATAAATTCATACAAATTCATAAGGACACTTCTCATATTGTCTACTATATATTTTGATAATGAAATATTCAATATAATGGTTCTACGATAATCATTTTACCCAAAACATCATCTAGATGCATTAAAAACTGTTATCTATACAAGTTATTTTTGTTTTACGTTATTTTAGCCTCATAGCTGCACATAAATTCATGCAAATTCATTTGGACACTCCTAATATTGTCTATTGTATGTTTTTATAATTAAATATTCAATATGAATATTCCACGACACTCAGTTTTCACAAAACTTCATCCGGATGCCTTAAAAAACTGTTATTTAAACAAGTTATTTGCATTTCTTATTTCGGCCTCATACTGCGCATAAATTCGTGCAATTCATATGAATACATCTAATACCGTCTGCTAAAAGTTTTTATAATTAACTATTCAATATCATGATTCTACTACTATATTTTTTTGGTAAAACTCCATCCCGATGCATTAAAAGCAGCTGTTTTCACAAGTTGTTTGTGTTTTCTGTTATTTTGGCCGCATAACCGCGCATAAAACTCATATGGACATTTGTAATATTGTCCATTATATGATTTTGTAATGAAATATTCAATATAAAGATTCTACGACAATCATTTTGCCCAAAAATCATCCGGATGCATAAAAGACTGTTATTTAAATAAGATGTTTGTGTTTTATATTAGTTTAGCCTCATAACTTGAAATACATTCATGTAAATTTATATGGACACTTCTAATATTGCCTATTATATGTTTTTATTATATACGAAGATTATACGACACTCATTTTGCATAAAACATCATCCATAGGTATTAAAAACTACTGTTCAAACAAGTTAGCTGTGTTTTATGTTATTTTGGTCTCATAACTGCGCATAAATTTGTGCAAATTCATATGAACACTTCTAATATTGTCTACTATATATTTTTGCAATTAAATATTCATTATGAATATTCTATGACACTCATTTTGCACAAAACTTCATCTGGATCCATTAAAAACTGCTATTTAAATGAGTTGTTTGCGTTTTATATTATTTTTTCTCATAACAGCGCATTAATTCATAAATATTCGTGTGAATAATCCTATTATAAATTTTTATAATTTAATATTTGACATGAAGATTCTATGACACTAATTTTGTACAAAACTTCATCCGTATGCATTAAAATGCTGTTTAAATTAGTTGTTTGCCATTTCAGTTATTTTGGCCTCATAACAGCGCGTAAATTCATCCAAATTGATATGGAGACTTCCAATATTGTCCACTATTTGTTTTTCTATTTAAATATACAGTATTAATATGCTAGGGCGTTAATTTTGCCAAAAAGTTCATCAAGATGCATTAAAAACTGTTTATTCAAACAAGTTATTTGTGTTTTACATTATTTTTGCCTCATAACTACTCATAAATTAATGTAAGTTCATATGGACACTCCTAATATTGTCTATTATATGTTTTTATAATTTAATATTCGATATGAATATTATACGGCACACATTTTGCATAAAACTTCATCCGAATGCATTAAAAACTGCTGTTTAAATAAGTTATTTGTGTTTTAAGTTATTTTGGTCTCAGAACCGCGCATAAATTTGTGAAAATTCATATTAATAATGATAATACTGTCTATTAAAAGTTTTTATTATCTAATATTCAATATCAAGATTCAACGACAATAATTTTGGACAAAACTCCATACCAATGCATTAAAAGTAGCTGTTTGAACAAGTTGTTTATGTTTTGTGTTATTTTGACCTCATAACAGCGCATAAATTCATAAAAATTCATATGAACAATTTTAATATTGTCTATTATATATTTCTATAATTAAATATTTAATATAAAGATTATACGATAATCATTTAACCCAAAACTTCATCCAGATGCATGAAACACTGCTATTTAAACAAGTTATTTGTGTTTTATGTTAGTTTGGCCTCATAACTGCACATAAATTCATGAAAATTCAATTGGACATTTTTATTATTGTCTATTATATGTTTTAGAATTATATATTCAATATGAAGATTCGACGGACACTCAATTTGCCTAAAGCTTCATCCATATGCATTAAAAACTGGTGTTTAAATAAATTATTAGCGTTTTATATAATTTGGGCATCGTAACTGTGCATAAATTCATGCAAGTTCTTAAGGGCGATCCTAATATTGTATATTATATATTTTTATAATTAAATATTCAATATGAATATTCTACGACAGTCGTTTTTCACAAAACTTCATCCGAATACATTTAAAACCGTTGTTTAAACAAATTATTTGCATTTTGTGTTATTTCGGCCTCATAACTGCGTATAAATTCCTGCAAATTTATACTAATACTCCTAATACTGTCTATTAAAAGTCTTTATAATTAAATATTTAATATCAAGATTCAACGACTGTAATTTTTGTAAAAACTCCATCATGATGCATTAAAAGCATAAGTTTAAACAAGTTGTTTGTGTTTTATGTTATTTTGGCAACATAACCACTCATAAATTCGTAGAATTCATATGGACACTTCTAATATTTTTGTATTATATATTTTTATAATTATACATTCAATATGAAGATTCTACGACACTCACTTTTCCTAAACCTTCATCCACATGCATTAAAAACTACAGGTTTAAGCAAGTTGGCGGTATTTTACGTTATTTTGACCTCAGAGTAGCACATAAATTTATGCAAGTTCATATGAACACTTCTAATATTGTCTATTATATGTTTTTACAATTAACTATTCAATATGAATATTCCACGACACTCATTTTACACAAAACTTCATCCGGATGCATTAAAAGAGCGTGTTTTAACAAGTCGTTTGTGTTTTATGTTATTTTGGCCACATAACCGCGCGTATAATTCATAGAAATTCATATGGACAGTTCTAATATTCTCTATTATGTGTTTTTATAATGAAATATTCAATATAAAGATTCTACGACAATCATCTTACCCAAAACTTCATACAGATGCATTAAAAACTGTTATTTAAACAAGTTATTTGTGTTTTACGTTATCTTGGCCTCATAACAGCGCATAAATTCATGCAAATTCATATGGACAGACCTAATATTGTATATTATATGTTTTTATACTTAAATATTCAATATGAATATTGTACGACACTCATTTTTCACAAAAATTCATCCGGATGCATTATAAATTGTTGTTTAAACAAGTTGTTTGTATTTTATGTTATTTTGGCCTCATAACTGTGCATAAATTCATGCAAATTCATATGAATACTACTAATACTGTCTATTAAAAGTTTTCATAATTAAATATTCAATACCGAGATTCTACGACTATAACGTTTGGCAAAACTCCATCCTGATGCATTAAAAGCGGCTGTTTTAACAAGTTGTTTGTGTTTTTTATGTTATTTTGACCACATAACCGCGTGAAAAATTTATAGAAATTCATATGAACAGTCTAATATTGTCTATTATTTATTTTTATAATGAAATAATCAACGTAATGATTCTACGACGATCGTTTTACCCAAAACTTCATCTAGATGCATTAAAAACTGTTATTTAAATAAGTTATTTATGTTTTACGTTATCTTGACCTCATAACAGCGCATAAATTCATGAAAGTTCATATATGGACACTACTTATATTGTCTGTTATATGTTTTTTACATAAATATTCAATATGAATATTCTATGACACTCATTTTTCATAAAAATTCATCCGGATGCATTATAAACTGTTGTTCAAACAAGTTGGTTGTATTTTATGTTATTTTGGCCTCATAACTGCGCATAAGTTCGTGCAAATTCATATGAATATACTAATATTGTCTATTAAAAGTGTTCATAATTAAATATTCGATATCGAGATTCTACGACTATAATGTTTGGAAAAACTCCATCCCGATGCATTAAAAGCGGCAGTTTTAACAAGTTGTTCGTGTTTTTTTTGTTATTTTGGCCACCTCACCGCGCATAAATTCATACAAATTCATAAGGACACTTCTCATATTGTCTACTATATATTTTGATAATGAAATATTCAATATAATGGTTCTACGATAATCATTTTACCCAAAACATCATCTAGATGCATTAAAAACTGTTATCTAAACAAGTTATTTTTGTTTTACGTTATTTTGGCCTCATAGCTGCACATAAATTCATGCAAATTCATATGGACACTCCTAATATTGTCTATTGTATGTTTTTATAATTAAATATCCAATATGAATATTCCACTACACTCAGTTTTCACAAAACTTCATCCGGATGCCTTAAAAAACTGTTATTTAAACAAGTTATTTGCATTTCTTATTTCAGCCTCATACTGCGCATAAATTCGTGCAATTCATATGAATACATCTAATACCGTCTGCTAAAAATTTTTATAATTAACTATTCAATATCATGATTCTACTACTATATTTTTTTTGGTAAAACTCCATCCCGATGCATTAAAAGCAGCTGTTTTCACGAGTTGTTTGTGTTTTCTGTTATTTTGGCCGCATAACCGCGCATAAAACTCATATGGACATTTGTAATATTGTCCATTATATGATTTTATAATGAAATATTCAATATAAAGATTCTACGACAATCATTTTGCCCAAACACATCATCCGGATGCATAAAAGACTGTTATTTAAATAAGTTGTTAGTGTTTTATATTAGTTTAGCCTCATAACTTGAAATACATTCATGTAAATTTATATGGACACTTCTAATATTGCCTATTATATGTTTTTATTATATACGAAAATTATACGACACTCATTTTGCATAAAACATCATCCATAGATATTAAAAACTACTGTTTAAAAAAGTTAGCTGTGTTTTATGTTATTTTGGTCTCATAACTGTGCATAAATTTGTGCAAATTCATATGAACACTTCTAATATTGTCTACTATATATTTTTGCAATTAAATATTCATTATGAATATTCTACAACATTCATTTTGCACAAAACTTCATCTGGATCCATTAAAAACTGCTATTTAAATGAGTTGTTTGCGTTTTATATTATTTTTTCTCATAACAGCGCATAAATTCATAAATTTTCGTGTGAATAATCCGATTATAAATTTTTATAATTTAATATTTGACATGAAGATTCTATGACACTAATTTTGTATAAAACTCTATCCGTATGCATTAAAATGCTGTTTAAATTAGTTGTTTGCCATTTCAGTTATTTTGGCCTCATAACAGCGCGTAAATTCATCCAAATTGATATGGAGACTTCCAATATTGTCCACTATTTGTTTTTCTATTTAAATATACAGTATTAATATGCTAGGGCGTTAATTTAGCCAAAAAGTTCATCAAGATGCATTAAAAACTGTTTATTCAAACAAGTTATTTGTGTTTTACATTATTTTTGCCTCATAACTACTCATAAATTAATGTAAGTTCATATGGACACTCCTAATATTGTCTATTATATGTTTTTATAATTTAATATTCGATATGAATATTATACGGCACACATTTTGCATAAAACTTCATCCGAATGCATTAAAAACTGCTGTTTAAATAAGTTATTTGTGTTTTATGTTATTTTAGTCTCTGAACCGCGCATAAATTTGTGAAAATTCATATTAATAATGATAATACTGTCTATTAAAAGTTTTTATTATCTAATATTCAATATCAGGATACAACGACTATAATTTTGGACAAAACTCCATACCAATGCATTAAAAGTAGCTGTTTGAACAAGTTGTTTATGTTTTGTGTTATTTTGACCTCATAACCGCGCATAAATTCATAAAAAATCATATGAACAATTTTAATATTGTCAATTATATATTTTTATAATTAAATATTTAATATAAAGATTCTACGATAATCATTTAACCCAAAACTTCATCCAGATGCATTAAAAACTGCTATTTAAACAAGTTATTTGTGTTTTATGTTAGTTTGGCCTCATAACTGCACATAAATTCATGAAAATTCATTTGGACATTTTTTTTATTGTCTATTATATGTTTTAGAATTATATATTCAATATGAAGATTCGACGGACGCTCAATTTGCCTAAAGCTTCATCCATATGCATTAAAAACTGTTGTTTAAACAAATTATTAGCGTTTTATATAATTTGGGCATCGTAACTGTGCATAAATTCATGCAAGTTCATAAGGGCGATCCTAATATTGTATATTATATATTTTTATAATTAAATATTCAATATGAATATTCTACGACAGTCGTTATTCACAAAACTTCATCCGAATACATTGATAACCGTTGTTTAAACAAATTATTTGTATTTTGTGTTATTTCGGCCTCTTAACTGCGTATAAATTCGTGCAAATTTATATGAATACTCCTAATACTGTCTATTAAAAGTATTTATAATTAAATATTTAATATCAAGATTCAACGCTGTAATTTTTGTAAAAACTCCATCATGATGCATTAAAAGCATAAGTTTAAACAAGTTGTTTGTGTTTTATGTTATTTTGGACACATAACCACTCATAAATTCGTAGAATTCATATGGACACTTCTAATATTTTGTATTATATATTTTTATAATTATACATTCAATATGAAGATTCTACGACACTCACTTTGCCTAAACCTTCATCCACATGCATTAAAAACTACAGGTTTAAGCAAGTTGGCGGTATTTTACGTTATTTTGACCTCAGAACTGCACATAAATTTATGCAAGTTCATATGAACAATTCTAATATTGTCTATTATATGTTTTTACAATTAACTATTCAATATGAATATTCCACGACACTCATTTTACACAAAACTTCATCCGGATGCATTAAAAGAGCGTGTTTTAACAAGTCGTTTGTGTTTTATGTTATTTTGGCCACATAACCGCGCGTATAATTCATAGAAATTCATATGGACAGTTCTAATATTCTCTATTATGTGTTTTTATAATGAAATATTCAATATAAAGATTCTACGACAATCATTTTACCCAAAACTTCATACAGATGCATTAAAAACTGTTATTTAAACAAGTTATTTGTGTTTTACGTTATCTTGGCCTCATAACAGCGCATAAATTCATGCAAATTCATATGGACAGACCTAATATTGTATATTATATGTTTTTATACTTAAATATTCAATATGAATATTGTACGACACTCATTTTTCACAAAAATTCATCCGGATGCATTATAAATTGTTGTTTAAACAAGTTGTTCGTATTTTATGTTATTTTGGCCTCATAACTGTGCATAAATTCGTGCAAATTCATATGAATACTACTAATACTGTCTATTAAAAGTTTTCATAATTAAATATTCAATACCGAGATTCTACGACTATAACGTTTGGCAAAACTCCATCCCGATGCATTAAAAGCGGCAGTTTTAACAAGTTGTTTGTGTTTTTTATGTTATTTTGGCCACATAACCGCGTGAAAAATTTATAGAAATTCATATGAACAGTCTAATATTATCTATTATTTGTTTTTATAATGAAATAATCAACATAATGATTCTACGACGATCATTTTACCCAAAACTTCATCTAGATGCATTAAAAACTGTTATTTAAATAAGTTATTTGTGTTTTACGTTATCTTGACCTCATAACAGCGCATAAATTCATGAAAGTTCATATATGGACACTCCTTATATTGTCTGTTATATGTTTTTATACATAATTATTCAATATGAATATTCTATGACACTCATTTTTCACAAAAATTCATCCGGATGCATTATAAACTGTTGTTCAAACAAGTTGTTTGTATTTTATGTTATTTTGGCCTCATAACTGAGCATAAATTCGTGCAAATTCATATGAATATACTAATATTGTCTATTAAAAGTGTTCATAATTAAATATTCGATATCGAGATTCTACGAATATAATGTTTGGAAAAACTCCATCCCGATGCATTAAAAGCGGCAGTTTTAACAAGTTGTTCGTGTTTCTTTGTTATTTTGGCCACCTCACCGCGCATAAATTCATACAAATTCATAAGGACACTTCTCATATTGTCTACTATATATTTTGATAATGAAATATTCAATATAATGGTTCTACGATAATCATTTTACCCAAAACATCATCTAGATGCATTAAAAACTGTTATCTAAACAAGTTATTTTTGTTTTACGTTATTTTGGCCTCATAGCTGCACATAAATTCATGCAAATTCATATGGACACTCCTAATATTGTCTATTGTATGTTGTTATAATTAAATATCCAATATGAATATTCCACGACACTCAGTTTTTACAAAACTTCATCCGGATGCCTTAAAAAACTGTTATTTAAACAAGTTATTTGTATTTCTTATTTCGGCCTCATACTGCGCATAAATTCGTGCAATTCATATGAATACATCTAATACCGTCTGCTAAAAGTTTTTATAATTAACTATACAATATCATGATTCTACTACTATATTTTTTTTGGTAAAACTCCATCCCGATGCATTAAAAGCAGCTGTTTTCACGAGTTGTTTGTGTTTTCTGTTATTTTGGCCGCATAACCGCGCATAAAACTCATATGGACATTTGTAATATTGTCCATTATATGATTTTATAATGAAATATTAAATATAAAGATTCTACGACAATCATTTTGCCCAAACACATCATCCGGATGCATAAAAGACTGTTATTTAAATCAGTTGTTAGTGTTTTATATTAGTTTAGCCTCATAACTTGAAATACATTCATGTAAATTTATATGGACACTTCTAATATTGCCTATTATATGTTTTTATTATATACGAAGATTATACGACACTCATTTTGCAAAAAACATCATCCATAGGTATTAAAAACTACTGTTTAAACAAGTTAGCTATGTTTTATGTTATTTTGGTCTCATAACCGTGCATAAATTTGTGCAAATTCATATGAACACTTCTAATATTGTCTACTATATATTTTTCAATTAAATATTCATTATGAATATTCTACGACACTCATTTTGCACAAAACTTCATCTGGATCCATTAAAAACTGCTATTTAAATGAGTTGTTTGCGTTTTATATTATTTTTTCTCATAACAGCGCATAAATTCATAAATTTTCGTGTGAATAATCCGATTATAAATTTTTATAATTTAATATTTGACATGAAGATTTTATGACACTAATTTTGTATAAAACTCTATCCGTATGCATTAAAATGCTGTTTAAATTAGTTGTTTGCCATTTCAGTTATTTTGGCCTCATAACAGCGCGTAAATTCATCCAAATTGATATGGAGACTTCCAATATTGTCCACTATTTGTTTTTCTATTTAAATATACAGTATTAATATGCTAGGGCGTTAATTTTGCCAAAAAGTTCATCAAGATGCATTAAAAACTGTTTATTCAAACAAGTTATTTGTGTTTTACATTATTTTTGCCTCATAACTACTCATAAATTAATGTAAGTTCATATGGACACTCCTAATATTGTCCATTATATGTTTTTATAATTTAATATTCGATATGAATATTATACGGCACACATTTTGCATAAAACTTCATCCGAATGCATTAAAAACTGCTGTTTAAATAAGTTATTTGTGTTTTATGTTATTTTGGTCTCTGAACCGCGCATAAATTTGTGAAAATTCATATTAATAATGACAATACTGTCTATTAAAAGTTTTTATTATCTAATATTCAATATCAGGATTCAACGACTATAATTTTGGACAAAACTCCATACCAATGCATTAAAAATAGCTGTTTGAACAAGTTGTTTATGTTTTGTGTTATTTTGACCTCATAACCGCGCATAAATTCATAAAAAATCATATGAACAATTTTAATATTGTCTATTATATATTTTTATAATTAAATATTTAATATAAAGATTCTACGATAATCATTTAACCCAAAACTTCATCCAGATGCATTAAAAACTGCTATTTAAACAAGTTATTTGTGTTTTATGTTAGTTTGGCCTCATAACTGCACATAAATTCATGAAAATTCATTTGGACATTTTTATTATTGTCTATTATATGTTTTAGAATTATATATTCAATATGAAGATTCGATGGAAGCTCAATTTGCCTAAAGCTTCATCCATATGCATTAAAAACTGCTGTTTAAACAAATTATTAGCGTTTTATATAATTTGGGCATCGTAACTGTGCATAAATTCATGCAAGTTCATAAGGGCGATCCTAATAATGTATATTATATATTTTTATAATTAAATATTCAATATGAATATTCTACGACAGTCGTTTTTCACAAAACTTCATCCGAATACATTGAAAACCGTTGTTTAAACAAATTATTTGTATTTTGTGTTATTTCGGCCTCTTAACTGCGTATAAATTCGTGCAAATTTATATGAATACTCCTAATACTGTCTATTAAAAGTCTTTATAATTAAATATTTAATATCAAGATTCAACGCTGTAATTTTTGTAAAAACTCCATCATGATGCATTAAAAGCATAAGTTTAAACAAGTTGTTTGTGTTTTATGTTATTTTGGACACATAACCACTCATAAATTCGTAGAATTCATATGGACACTTCTAATATTTTGTATTATATATTTTTATAATTATACATTCAATATGAAGATTCTACGACACTCACTTTGCCTAAACCTTCATCCACATGCATTAAAAACTACAGGTTTAAGCAAGTTGGCGGTATTTTACGTTATTTTGACCTCAGAACTGCACATAAATTTATGCAAGTACATATGAACAATTCTAATATTATCTATTATATGTTTTTATAATTAACTATTCAATATGAATATTCCACGACACTCATTTTACACAAAACTTCATCCGGATGCATTAAAAGAGCGTGTTTTAACAAGTCGTTTGTGTTTTATGTTATTTTAGCCACATAACCGCGCGTATAATTCATAGAAATTCATATGGACAGTTATAATATTCTCTATTATGTGTTTTTATAATGAAATATTCAATATAAAGATTCTACGACAATCATTTTACCCAAAACTTCATACAGATGCATTAAAAACTGTTATTTAAACAAGTTATTTGTGTTTTACGTTATCTTGGCCTCATAACAGCGCATAAATTCATGCAAATTCATATGGACAGACCTAATATTGTATATTATATGTTTTTATACTTAAATATTCAATGTACGACACTCATTTTTCACAAAAATTCATCCGGGTGCATTATAAATTGTTGTTTAAACAAGTTGTTCGTATTTTATGTTATTTTGGCCTCATAACTGTGCATAAATTCGTACAAATTCATATGAATACTACTAATACTGTCTATTAAAAGTTTTCATAATTAAATATTCAATATCGAGATTCTACGACTATAACGTTTGGCAAAACTCCATCTCGATGCATTAAAAGCGGCAGTTTTAACAAGTTGTTTGTGTTTTTATGTTATTTTGGCCACATAACCGCGTGAAAAATTTATAGAAATTCATATGAACAGTCTAATATTGTCTATTATTTGTTTTTATAATGAAATAATCAACATAATGATTCTACGACGATCATTTTACCCAAAACTTCATCTAGATGCATTAAAAACTGTTATTTAAATAAGTTATTTGTGTTTTACGTTATCTTGACCTCATAACAGCGCATAAATTCATGAATGTTCATATATGGACACTACTTATATTGTCTGTTATATGTTTTTTACATAAATATTCAATATGAATATTCTATGACACTCATTTTTCATAAAAATTCATCCGGATGCATTATAAACTGTTGTTCAAACAAGTTGGTTGTATTTTATGTTATTTTGGCCTCATAACTGCGCATAAATTCGTACAAATTCATATGAATATACTAATATTTTCTATTAAAAGTGTTCATAATTAAATATTCGATATCGAGATTCTACGACTATAATGTTTGGAAAAACTCCATCCCGATGCATTAAAAGCGGCAGTTTTAACAAGTTGTTCGTGTTTTTTTTTGTTATTTTGGCCACCTCACCGCGCATAAATTCATACAAATTCATAAGGACACTTCTCATATTGTCTACTATATATTTTGATAATGAAATATTCAATATAATGGTTCTACGATAATCATTTTACCCAAAACATCATCTAGATGCATTAAAAATTGTTATCTAAACAAGTTATTTTTGTTTTACGTTATTTTGGCCTCATAGCTGCACATAAATTCATACAAATTCATATGGACACTCCTAATATTGTCTATTATATGTTTTTATAATTAAATATCCAATATGAATATTCCACGACACTCAGTTTTCACAAAACTTCATCCGGATGCCTTAAAAAACTGTTATTTAAACAAGTTATTTGCATTTCTTATTTCGGCCTCATACTGCGCATAAATTCATGCAATTCATATGAATACATCTAATACCGTCTGCTAAAAGTTTTTATAATTAACTATTCAATATCATGATTCTACTACTATATTTTTTTTGGTAAAACTCCATCCCGATGCATTAAAAGCAGCTATTTTCACGAGTTGTTTGTGTTTTCTGTTATTTTGGCCGCATAACCGCGCATAAAACTCATATGGACATTTATAATATTGTCCATTATATGATTTTATAATGAAATATTAAATATAAAGATTCTACGACAATTATTTTACCCAAACGCATCATCCGGATGCATAAAAGACTGTTATTTAAATAAGTTGTTAGTGTTTTATATTAGTTTAGCCTCATAACTTGAAATACATTCATGTAAATTTATATGGACACTTCTAATATTGCCTATTATATATTTTTATTATATACAAAAATTATACGACACTCATTTTGCATAAAACATCAGCCATAGATATTAAAAACTACTGTTTAAAAAAGTTAGCTGTGTTTTATATTATTTTGGTCTCATAACTGTGCATAAATTTGTGCAAATTCATATGAACACTTCTAATATTGTCTACTATATATTTTTGCAATTAAATATTCATTATGAATATTCTACGACACTCATTTTGCACAAAACTTCATCTGGATCCATTAAAAACTGCTATTTAAATGAGTTGTTTGCGTTTTATATTATTTTTTCTCATAACAGCGCATAAATTCATAAATTTTCGTGTGAATAATCCTATTATAAATTTTTATAATTTAATATTTGACATGAAGATTCTATGATACTAATTTTGTATAAAACTCTATCCGTATGCATTAAAATGCTGTTTAAATTAGTTGTTTGCCATTTCAGTTATTTTGGCCTCATAACAGCGCGTAAATTCATCCAAATTGATATGGAGACTTTCAATATTGTCCACTATTTGTTTTTCTATTTAAATATACAGTATTAATATGCTAGGGCGTTAATTTTGCCAAAAAGTTCATCAAGATGCATTAAAAACTGTTTATTCAAACAAGTTATTTGAATTTTACATTATTTTTGCCTCATAACTACTCATAAATTAATGTAAGTTCATATGGACACTCCTAATATTGTCTATTATATGTTTTTATAATTTAATATTCGATATGAATATTATACGGCACACATTTTGCATAAAACTTCATCCGAATGCATTAAAAACTGCTGTTTAAATAAGTTATTTGTGTTTTATGTTATTTTGGTGCCAGAACCGCGCATAAATTTGTGAAAATTCATATTGATAATGATAATACTGTCTATTAAAAGTTTTTATTATCTAATATTCAATATCAAGATTCAACGACTATAATTTTGGACAAAACTCCATACCAATGCATTAAAAGTAGCTGTTTGAACAAGTTGTTTATGTTTTGTGTTATTTTGACCTCATAACCGCGCATAAATTCATAAAAATTCATATGAACAATTTTAATATTGTCTATTATATATTTTTATAATTAAATATTTAATATAAAGATTCTACGATAATCATTTGACCCAAAACTTCATCCAGATGCATTAAAAACTGCTATTTAAACAAGTTATTTGTGTTTTATGTTAGTTTGGCCTCATAACTGCACATAAATTTATGAAAATTCATTTGGACATTTTTATTATTGTCTATTATATGTTTTAGAATTATATATTCAATATGAAGATTCGACGGACGCTCAATTTGCCTAAAGCTTCATCCATATGCATTAAAAACTGCTGTTTAAACAAATTATTAGCGTTTTATATAATTTGGGCATCGTAACTGTGCATAAATTCATGCAAGTTCATAAGGGCGATCCTAATATTGTATATTATATATTTTTATAATTAAATATTCAATATGAATATTCTACGACAGTCGTTTTTCACAAAAGTTCATCCGAATACATTGAAAACCGTTGTTTAAACAAATTATTTGTATTTTGTGTTATTTCGGCCTCTTAACTGCGTATAAATTCGTGCAAATTTATATGAATACTCCTAATACTATCTATTAAAAGTTTTTATAATTAAATATTTAATATCAAGATTCAACGCTGTAATTTTTGTAAAAACTCCATCATGATGCATTAAAAGCATAAGTTTAAACAAGTTGTTTGTGTTTTATGTTATTTTGGACACATAACCACTCATAAATTCGTAGAATTCATATGGACAATTCTAATATTTTATATTATATATTTTTATAATTATACATTCAATATGAAGATTCTACGACACTCACTTTGCCTAAAACTTCATCCACATGCATTAAAAACTACAGGTTTAAGCAAGTTGGCGGTATTTTACGTTATTTTGACCTCAGAACTGCACATAAATTTATGTAAGTTCATATGAACACTTCTAATATTGTCTATTATATGTTTTTATAATTAACTATTCAATATGAATATTCCACGACATTCATTTTTCACAAAACTTCATCCGGATGCATTAAAAGAGCGTGTTTTAACAAGTCATTTGTGTTTTATGTTATTTTGGCCACATAACCGCGCGTATAATTCATAGAAATTCATATGGACAGTTCTAATATTCTCTATTATGTGTTTTCATAATGAAATATTCAATATAAAGATTCTACGACAATCATTTTACCCAAAACTTCATCTAGATGCATTAAAAATTGTTATTTAAACAAGTTATTTGTGTTTTACGTTATCTTGGCCTCATAACAGCGCATAAATTCATGCAAATTCATATGGACAGACCTAATATTGTATATTATATGTTTTTATACTTAAATATTCAATATGAATATTGTACGACACTCATTTTTCACAAAAATTCATCCGGATGCATTATAATTTTTTTTTTACAAACTATTTGTATTTTATGTTATTTTGGCCTCATAACTGTGCATAAATTCGTGAAAAATTCATGTGAATACTACTAATACTGTCTATTAAAAGTTTTCATAATTAAATATTCAATACCGAGATTCTACGACTATAACGTTTGGCAAAACTCCATGTCGATGCATTAAAAGCGGCAGTTTTAACAAGTTGTTTGTGTTTTATGTTATTTTGGCCACATAACCGCGTTAAAAATTTATAGAAATTCATATGAACAGTCTGATATTGTCTATTATTTGTTTTTATAATGAAATAATCAACATAATGATTCTACGACGATCATTTTATCCAAAACATCATCTAGATGCATTAAAAACTGTTATTTAAATAAGTTGTTTATGTTTTACATTATCTTGGCCTCATAATAGCGCATAAATTCATGCAAATTCATATATAAAAATATAACTGTGCATAAATTCGTGCAAAATTCATATGAATACTACTAATAATGTCTATTAAAAGTTTTCATAATTAAATATTCAATACCGAGATTCTACGACTATAACGTTTGGCAAAACTCCATCCCGATGCATTAAAAGCGGCAGTTTTAACAAGTTGTTTGTGTTTTATGTTATTTTGGCCACATAACCGCGTTAAAAATTTATAGAAATTCATATGAACAGTCTGATATTGTCTATTATTTATTTTTATAATGAAATAATCAACATAATGATTCTACGACGATCATTTTACCCACAACATCATCTAGATGCATTAAAAACTATTATTTAAATAAGTTATTTGTGTTTTACATTATCTTGGCCTCATAACAGCGCATAAATTCATGCAAATTCATATATAAAAATATAACTGTGCATAAATTCATGCAAAATTCATATGAATACTACTAATATTGTCTATTAAAAGTTTTCATAATTAAATATTCAATACCGAGATTCTACGACTATAACATTTGGCAAAACTCCATCCCGATGCATTAAAAGCGGCAGTTTTAACAAGTTGTTTGTGTTTTATGTTATTTTGGTCACATAACCGCGTTAAAAATTTATAGAAATTCATATGAACAATTTGATATTGTCTATTATTTATTTTTATAATGAAATAATCAACATAATGATTCTACGACGATCATTTTACCCAAAACTTCATCTAGATGCATTAAAAACTGTTATTTAAACAAGTTATTTGTGTTTTACGTTATCTTGGCCTCATAACAGCGCATAAATTCATGCAAATTCATATGGACAGACCTAATATTATATATTATATGCTTTTATACTTAAATATTTAATATGAATATTGTACGACACTCATTTTTCACAAAAATTCATCCGGATGCATTATAAATTGTTGTTTAAACAAGTTATTTGTATTTTATGTTATTTTGGCCTCATAACTGTGCATAAATTCATGCAAAATTCATATGAATACTACTAATATTGTCTATTAAAAGTTTTCATAATTAAATATTCAATACCGAGATTCTACGACTATAACGTTTGGCAAAACTCCATCCCGATGCATTAAAAGCGGCAATTTTAACAAGTTGTTTGTGTTTTATGTTATTTTGGCCACATAACCGCGTTAAAAATTTATAGAAATTCATATGAATAGTCTGATATTATCTATTAAAAGTGTTCATAATTAAATATTCGATATCGAGATTCTACGATTATAATGTTTGGAAAAACTCCACCCCGATGCTTTAAAAGCGGCCAGTTTTAACAAGTTGTTCGTGTTTTTTTTGTTATTTTGGCCACCTCACCGCGCATAAATTCATACAAATTCATAAGGACACTTCTCATATTGTCTACTATATATTTTGATAATGAAATATTCAATATAATGGTTCTACGATAATCATTTTACCCAAAACATTATCTAGATGCATTAAAAACTGTTATTTAAACAAGTTATTTTTGTTTTACGTTATTTTGACCTCATAGCTGCACATTAATTCATGCAAATTCATATGGACACTTCTAATATTTTGTATTATATATTTTTATAATTATACATTCAATATGAAGATTCTACGACACTCGCCTAAACCTTTATCTACATGCATTAAAAACTATTATTTAAACAAGTTATTTGTATTTTATGTTATTTTATCCTCAAAACTGTACATAAATTCATGCAAGTTTATATAAACACTTTTAATATTATATATATATATATATTTATAATTAAATATTCAATATGAATATTCTACGACACTCATTTTTCATAAAACTTCATCCGGATGCCTTAAAATCTGTTATTTAAATAAATTAATTACATTTTATATTATTTCGGCCTCATACTGCGCATAAATTCACGCAAATTCATAAGAATACTTCTAATACTATATGTTAAAAGTTTTTATAATTGACTATTAAATATCAAGATTCTACGACTATATTTTTTTGGCAAAACTCTATCCCGATTCATTAAAAGCAGATGTTTTAATAATTTATTCGTGTTTTATATTATTTTGGCCATATAACTGCGTGTAAAATTCATAGAAATTTATATGGACAGTTATAATATTTTCTATTATATATTTTTATAATGATTCAATATAAAAATTCTACGGTAATTATTTTGCCCAAAATTTCATCCGGATGCATTAAAAACTGTTATTGAAATAAGTTATTAGTGTTTTATTTTAGTTTATCCTTGTTTACCCCTGAAAAGTTGATGGAAAAAAAATCAAAAGAAAACTAAAAATTAACCCAAGATGTTAATATGGTGAAATTCCAATACAATAAGAGATATATTATGCGAGAAGCCGGTATTGTGATAAAAATAAACACAAGAAAAAATTATTATATTTTTACTTTCATGATACAAGGCAGAGCCCCCATGAAAGCCAAATTCATATCGTTAATCATATGCCAATATGAACAGCATCTGATTAAACTATTCTTTGATTCAAGCGTTGACAAGTAATCAACCCTTGATCAAATAAAATTGAACCTAATATAGCATAAAAAAGATTAAATGGATGCTCAATTAGAGACAATATGATTCTATAATGTTTTGGCATAAACATTGGGCTTTGAACTCCGAGAAATTGAGAAATAATATTCAAAGAAAAGGGTTATATTACAAAAGGAATTTTTGTCATGAGAAGACAAGGATAAAATGAGAATTAAAAATTATAAGGATGATCATCATAAATTCAGAAAGTTTTTGTAAAAATTTTATGATTTTTTTATAAGTGGAGATATTAAAATAAATTCGGAGAAGAAAATCAGAATGATCAAAGGGCTGAGATTCAATCAAGGGTGCTTATGGGTGTAATTTGGGGATAAAAAGTTGACAGGGTGCAAAGAGAGATAAGCAAAGAGGATGGTAATTTGGCGCTGGATAGATTCAGTAAAGGATGAAATTACTAAATGGACCTGGCACACTTTATTTACCTCACTGACCCAATTGGAGTGTGTTGTGGTTCACAAGAACAGTGTCCTTTCAGTGCTGCCGGACTAACACAATAACCAAACAAGAGAATAGAGGCGTTTCACATAAGCCGAGAGAATGACAAGAAACATGGCTCACATAGACCAACTTCACCTCAATTAGAGGGTCAAATTTGAAGGATTTCTTCTTCCCCTCGATTCTCCTTTCTTCTTCCAGACTTCTCTCTGACAGCTAACACAAAAATGGCGCCCAAGCAACATTCGCAAAGAAACCCTCTCATTATATATCGTTGGAAAGCTCATGAAGAGGAGAGAGCAAAGCAGTAATTTTTTTTTCAAATTGGTGCGGTGTGTGTCACTCGCATCGAGGGGAAGAGTTTAAGATAGAAAAGTGAATTCAACAATCTGAGGTGTAATAGCTCAATTAAAGGCTCTGAAAGCATGTTTTACTTCCACGATACTTACCAGAACCTATAAACTAAACTCTAGCACATGCAGACCCGAATTTCACCTACACACCTATCGTGCCAATAGCCAGGTTGTTCAAACTCAATATGGGAATGCGCCAATTATCAAGCAACCATGAGAAACTAATTACTGAGGCCAAAGAGAAGCTAAATAGATGTGCAATTGAAAGAAACGATGAAGGGATGAACAAAATGGTGATCTAAATTGCAAATCGGGTATGAAGTGGAAAACATGTTTGGTTTCTTAATTGGTTTCTCCTTTCTATCCAGTCCAGTTAAGAGGAGTGTTGTCGTGCTCGTTTAATACTAAGAAGGTTCTGGGCATCTAGAAGCATATGAGAACCAATAAACAAGTGAGAACGGCAAAACCGTAAGTTTGGTTAAAAGTGTAACAAACTCAAAACTCGCCAATATTTTCATTGTTGTGAGCAAACAAGTTGCTTCAGTATGGTTCAGTGGCCCATAAAGTGCATTAAGGAGATATCTAAACTAGAAAATTGGAAGACCAAGTGCAAGTTACTAAAAGGAGTTCTAGAGGATCAACTGCTGCCATGTCATCAATCCAAACCTCAAGCCACTCCTTTCAACAAACACAATTGAAATCAATCCCGGCCCTTGAATTGCTGAAAGAAAGGATAGGATGTTTCCAGGTCAGTGATCTGTGGGAGAAAGGAAACACAAATTATGTAGGAGAAAACACAATTAACAATTATGAAACTCCAACTGAACCCTATAAAAACCCCTAACAGCCAAACAAAAAGGGGGAGGAGATTCCAAGTTCACAATCCCAAGTTCATAACTTTTACACCTCCTTCTCCCTGGTACACAAGATCCACAGTGAAAGAAACACTAAATCCATTCATATACCACATCCTAAGCTAATTGATCTTGGCCAAAAACTTGAGAACTAGCCAACACAAAGAAAAACCCAAACCAATTGATCCAAATTCAACAAAGAAGGAGATAAGAGGGCATGACAGTCAAGATGCAAGAAGAAATTGAGAAGAAGCTACTGATCCGATTAGTTGATAGCAGATTCAACTTTTAAAAAGTTAGAATCTCTCAATTAGATCATATCAAACCCCTCCCTCACAGGTTTATCCTTTGTTTATACACCCTAAACCAGGTAATGTATGAATCTTGAAATGTAATTTTTGAATGACTTGATACAATTCTTGCGAGCAAAGAAATAAAATTCATTCTTTTTCTCTTTCGGTTTATTATTCTATTTTTTTCTTTCTCCTTTTCTTCTCTTTTGTCTTTTCTTTCTAAAGCATTATTTGTGTGAATCAAAAGAAGAAGAAGAAAGACTGAATTAATAAAGGGTAGTTGAAGGACTCATGGGTACTCCTACCTCCACTCAAACACACAATGAAATACATATTAAGAATAACCAACTAGTAGAAGATCCTTAGTGTCTTCTAGTCTCAATTGGTGATTTGGTTGCTTAAGTGCAGGCCTTCATAGAAGCCACAGTTAGGAATAATAATAAACCTAGTCAGGATGTGTGTTATAACTGGTTGAATGTTCAAAAAGGGAGGAGGTGATGGCATATGTGAGTAGTAATCCAATTCAGAAAAATGAATTTAGGCTTATGCAATCAGATTACAAAACAGAAAAAAAGAAGAGAAGAATTGAAATGAGAGCCCTACACTGAACTGAACAATAATCATATGTTAAGAGTGTTTCTTGTGAGTTGAAACCTTTTGGGAGTATATATATAGTAATTCTGAAGAAGACGCCCATGGTAAGGGAAATGGGAAATCGAATTCAATCCATCAAGGTTCATAAAAGCCCGTGTTTGGCAATTCAATCAATGTCAAACTCAAATAAATGCATAACCTAGCATTGATCAAGATCAATGATGTAATTGAAGATCACCTTCCATAAGATAAGAAATAAATCAAATTTATTTGCAGCTATGGAAGTTAAACAAAGAGATGATCAATTTCGAATTTGAGATCTGAATAAAAAATTAGGTTGAAGCATACGCATCACATGACACCTAGAGCATAATCAATAGGTCAGATCATTAATGAAAGGATTAGGGGTTGAATGTATCAAAAAATGACAGAAGAATTTGAAGCATGAGATTGGTACCGAGAAGTACCAACCGGTACCGGTGTTCCCAGTAATGTACAGCAATCTAGGTGAAACGAACACCACCAAGGAGTCCATCTCGGTCAGGCGATGCTCAAGGTACTGGTGCGGTGGTGCTCCGGCGACGGGAGGAGGAGAACCCGTTAAGGCGTTAACTCGCTTCCGTAGAATATCCAAACCCGGGAGAAGGAGATATCAGGATTAGATCAAACCGTGTAGCTTGAATCTTGATGCAGATCCATGGGTCCTGTATGCTTGAGAATAAAACATTAAATGGAAACAAGCATCAAAACAGATGATGGAATCCAAGCCCTTGATCAATCTAGTGATAATCCTGATGACGATCCAAGGGAATAAACAAAACGGTATGGGCCCAGAATTCAAAAGAAAAAAATAGATACTGGCCCAACTCTTTAAATTAAATGAATGACTGTAGCCCAAAACTTAATTCCCTCTCCCGGCCCAAACGCAACATAAAAAAGAGGGATTTAGCCCACCACAAGAAGCCCAAATCAGGTAAATTAACAGAATTACAAAACTAAGTTAAAAAATAAATCATTTAATTTTTTTTCCAAAGTCAAATTGACTCAAATTTATTTTTAAAAATTCATTATTTTTCAGAGCAAAGATATTTCATTTTTATGAAACTTGTAATATTATAATGATTCAAAATCAAAATAAAACCTATATTTATTCTAATTTGACCACGCTTTGACTTGTCATTTTTAGCATAAATAAAAATTCATAAAATTTATGTAAAATAACAGAAAATAATGTGTGAATTTTCTGAGATTTTTAATATGAAAATATTTTGTAAAAATAAAGTAAAATAATAAGAATAATAAGAATAATGATAAGAATCCTTTAATAAATAGTAATATAGTAATAAAATAACAACAATAACGAATTACTAGTAATAACAGAAAATATGTGAGTAATAATAATATAAGTAAATATAATATTATATTTTGATTACAAACTTAATAATTATAAAATAAATAATAAATAATAAATAGAGAGAAACAGTAATAAGGGAATATATAAGCATAAAGTCATAAAAATGCTTTAATAATAATAATAAAATACATCAAATGTACAATAGGATAATATAATAACATAATAAAAATATTTTAATAATAAATAAAAAGGAAAAAAATAAATCTTTTTGTTAATAATAATAATAAAAAGGAAAAGTGGATATTAATAACATATTGAAAATAACAAATCTTTTTGTTAATAATAATAATAAATAAAAAATAAAAATTTATATAATAAGAAAGGAGAAAAAAATATAATAGTACAATAATACATAAAAGAAATAAGAACAGATAAAAATATTATAAAGACAAAATAAATATAAGAATAACATAAAAGAAAATAATATAACAAATAAAGAGAAAAACAAAATAAAATAAACAAATAAATAAAAATAATAATAATAATAAGGAGATAATGTGAAAAGAAAAATAATAAAGAATATAATATAATAGAAATAATACAATAAAAAGAAAAGAAGAGAGAAAGATAAAATTAAAGGTAATTACTTAATAAAAATAATAAAAAGAAAATAATACAATAAAAATAATATAATAAAAAAAGAGAGAAAGAGAATAAAAGAAATGAAAGAAGGAAAATAAAGAGAAAAAGAGAGGAAAGAAAAATAACAAAGATAATGATGATGATCACATGATGATGATGATGGTGTTGATGATAATATGATGATGGTGAAAAAGATGATGAAGACGATCACGTGATTATGAAGAGTATCATCTGAAGAAGATGAAGAACATAATAATAAGGATGACAATCATATGATTATCCATGTGTCAGCCACCTTATAGAGCTCGTATCCTTGGTTTTGAACTGTCAAGTTCACAAGTTCATCCTCCGGTACACTTGTCTCAATGTTGAACTAGCCAAGTGCTTTGTGTTTAACTTTATGCGTGTGGTGATCCTAGGTTTACGAATCTACTCGGTGCTTGAAATTAGTGATCTAAAAGATCAATAAGATGTGTAAACGGGCCAAATCCGCTAATCTTCTAATATACCAACCTCAAGATCAGCTAGCGTAATGCTTTAAGTTTGGTTTTGTGTGCTTGGATGGGTAATGTCACCCTGAAATAAAAGGACACACCTAAATTCATGAATTGACTCAGTGCTTCAGATTAATAATCTAGAAGATCGGTAAGATGTGCAAGCAGGCCAAATCCGCTAATTTTCTGATTTACCAACCTCAAGATCAGCTGGCATACCGCTTCAAGGTTGATTTTGTGTGCTTGGATGGATAATGTTGTCCTGAAACAAAAGAACACACCTAGATTCATGAATTAGTTTAGTGCTTCAAATTCATAATCTAGAAGATTAGTAAGATGTGCAAGCAGACCAAATCCGTTAATCTTCTAATTTACAAACCTCAAGATCAGCTGGTATAACACTTCAAGCTTGATTTTATGCAATTGGATGGGTAATGTCGTCCTGAAACAAAAGGACATACCTAGGTTCATTAATCAGCTCAATGCTTTGTATTCATAATCTAGAATATCGGTGAAATGCTCATGCAGACTAAATCCACTAATCCATTGATATACCAATTTCAAGACTAACTAATGCGATAAGTCTGATTTTTTACAATTAGTTGGGTGTCAGCTACCTTATAAAAGCTCCCGTGGTCTCCTTCACTCCCACAACCGGTAAGATCTCCGCTCTGGATGAGGAGGAAGCCGAATTCACCCTAACTCCAAAAGGCGTAAAAATTAATGTTATGAACTCTCCCACCAACTCTCCTAGGAGGGGGAGGCGCCCTACCAAGAAGACATCCCTGACTACGACAGCCAAAATCGCCCGTAACTCTTAAGTCTTCGAGAAGAGGACCCTGGATGAATACCAAAACCAGCTGGTAGCTAGGCTAGCTATCCCAGTCTTCAACCCATTCTCTGCTCATCGCATCGTGGCTAAGAACTCTGCACCGGCCAGCTCCGTCAGGCCTAAGAGGTCCCACAGCCCACATCGCGTCCATCCCAAGCAAGAAATGCTCCATGCTGCTAGCGTAAACCCCAAACCCCTGCAAAAACTATCTACAAAGCTCACAGGGTACTCAAACAAAGAAAATATATCAAGAATGCGAGGCCCAGACAATATGCCCCCCTCCACAACCAGTCTCAAGACCTAAACAAGCCACAAGCCTTCGTCTCCTTTGCAGACGCTCCACAAACAAAGAAGGTCATAAGAATGGTAGCACCTAGCAGCCCGCAGGTGTGGATTCTCAAAGGCTCCTAGCCAACATAGCCTTAAACCCAACCCACTAGGGCAACCAATGGAAATGCTCGCCTGAAAGCGTATTTAATTGATTAGGCTAAAAAATATAGTCCGACAATCCAAAAGTAACTGCTCCCGATCAGAGAAGGAAGAAAAAAAGAACCGCTCAAGAAAACCCTTACGTCTTTGAAAATGAAGATGACAATGAAATTCATGCCGAAATGTCGGTGGATGAGGTTGAAATGCTCAAGAACCACATAGAGGTACAAGACGAAGAGGTAATCAGGCAGCGAGAGCCGATAGCTGCAATGCTAAAATAAAATGAAGAATTAATAAAGACGGTCAAATTGTTACAAGAATCGTAAGACACCAATTTCAACCTCAAGGCTGGTAGCTCTCATCAAGAAGGGGTTCACAACGCCAAAAATAATCACAAAGAAATACAACATGTCAGCTCTAACCCCCATCCACGCAGAGTGGTAGAACTAGAACTCGAGCCAACGGGAATATTTCAAAAAGAGATTCAGGCTATGATTGCCCAGCAAATATAAATAGCTGGAGGTGGATAGGCTATCCCTTCAGTAAAAAAATATGGACATCCATATCCCGCAATATACGACTTAGAAGAATATCCCAAGGATATGTAATTCCTTGATTCAGGACCTTCTTCGGATAAGATAATAAAGACTTAAACTCTGAACAACACTTGGTGCACTTTGTAGTCTTGCGCAGAAATATGGACGAAAATGATACCTTATTGATGAGATAATTCCCGTAAAGTTTGGCAAGTGCGGCTTTTCAATAATACACTCATTAGAAAAAAGAAGATAACACTGAAAACAGTGGAAGAAGAGAAGAAGATTGAGTTTCTTTTCGAAGAGTACGTGGATCCTCCGTAACTTGGTGGGAAAAATATTTCATTTTATTCAACGGATTCCCAACAGCGCCTTAGATGTTCTACATGAAAAAAAATTAAAATGTATAGATCAACGTCATTCTAAAATAGATATCTTTTGCACTTCATGAAGTGGAATGGTTGGCTAAAAAAAGTACCTCCAATATTAAATCATAAATCAAGCAAGCATCATCAAAAAGCGAAGCCAGATTTAAGTTCACGGAGTCAAATATTATATATTTTTTATGTCAAAATTTGAAAATTTTCTTTATAAACTTTTAAAAAGAATTTTTAGATGGGGGGTCAACTGACTTTGTATCCGCCTCTGAGCATCATTTGACCCCTGATTTTTCCTGCATCCACACCCTATCCACCCCCTGAACATCAAGATGTATATGATTAACAACATTAATTATTAATTTACTCCTGATACGTACTAAGCAGCTAGAGCCCCACGATAGTTACCAAGGTTCATTTGACAAATCAAGGAATCGTATTGGAAGAGTGATAAAACAGTGTCTTTTTGGAAGAGTGGTAGAAGAGTGGTATTCTTGACTATTTGGAAGAGTGAAAATATTGTTTGACGGTTGTTAATCAGAATAGTTAAAATATGAATAATTATGATACTAATAATGATGATGATAATAAAAATAATAGTACAATAATAATAATAATAATAATAATAGTAATAATAATAATAAAATAATAATAAAATAATAATCATAATCGTAATCCATAATCATAATCATAATAAATAATAATATTCATAGTTGTAATCATAATAATATAATAAAAATATAAACATAATCATAATATAGTAATATAATAAAAATTATAATTATAATCATAATCATAATATATAATAATAATAATAATAATAATAATAATAATAATAATAATAATAATAATAAATAATCATAATTTTAAAAATATAATCATAATATAATAATATAATACAACATAATTAAATAATAATCATAATTATGATAATAATAATCATAGTCGTAGTCATAATAATATAATAATATAACCATAATCATAATATAATAATATAATAATAATAATATAATAATAAATATTATAATAATAATAATAATAAATAATTATAATCATCATAATATAATAATATAATACAATATAATAAAATATTAAAATAATAATGATAATCATAATTTAATAATATAATAATAATAATAATAATAATAATATTAAATAATATAATAATAATAAATAAAGATCATAATATAATATAACAATAAAAATCATAATTATAATATAATATAATAATATAATAATTGTTAACAGATATCCCTCAAGTCATGTTGTATTCTCTGCACAATTGCACTTAGAAATCAAGGGAATTTTGTTGTCCTGTCTAAAAACACCGATTCCCTTCACTTATTAATATCATAGAAGAACAACAACAAAAAATAAAATGACTGAAATGATAAGTAGCAAATCTCCAATCATGCAACTCGGACACAATAACTCTCTTGTAAAAAAGAAATCTTACAAGGAAGCACATAATATGGTGGGTTATACATGCAAAAATGAAAATAACATACAACTTAACTACATATAGGGCAAGTAATAAGTCCGTTTTCATTACAAGCAAGGCAGCGTTCAATTGCTGTGTCTTGTCCATCTCTGTCATATATTATTTTCTTGCTTCCATGGCATTCGTTGCACATTACAAAGCCCAAGCTACCACACCCCTGGCATTTCCCGATTTTCTTCTTTGGTACCCACCTCAACAAAGGCAAAAGCTTCCCTTGCTCATGCAAACCAAGTGTCACCTCAGCCCCTCCGATATATTTCCCTTGTATAAACAACCGCGGAGGTGTTGCTCTCCATCCCAGCACATCCCATAGTTCCTCTCTGTACCCCAGATCCATGGATATGTCCCTTTCATGGAAGTGCACGTTCAAGTTCTCTAACAAAGACCTTATGAAGACACAATCCTCGAAGGTTCTTCTGATACCACGTAAACTTGTGGTATAAAGAACTATAGATTTTTTGCCATTTGGGGGGCATTTGTCTTCAAATGGTCCTAACGGATCGTCAGAGGTGAGGAGTTGCTCTAGGGTCGAAGAGGTGTAACGGTGCAATGGAACATTAGTGCTTAATGGCTTGTTAGGGTTTAGAGGTGAAGGTGTGATAGCTGGTGGGGTGATGAGTTTGCGCCCATAGGTCGGTGCTGGTGTCGATTCGAATGTCGACTCAAACAAAGAATCTTCATCAGGCTCATTGGTGTCAACGTGTTTGACTTTACCATGTTTCTGGTTTCCAAATGTTTGAAATGACTTCCATGATTTGAAAAGCTTTGATTTGAATCCCTTCATGCCCTTATTTGCCATGGATGTGCTTATCTGAGAGAGAAAAAGAGGGGGGTTTGTCTTGTTGTATGTTATAAGGAACAACTTTTTGACGATAAAGGTTGGCACGTATCTATTGAGGGGAGACTTTTAGATGTTGAATCGTTAGTATTTCTTTTATGGGAAATTCTTAATCTATATGGAGGGATACATAAGAATCGATGTATTATCTCAAGACTAGAAAAATAATAAAGTTAGAAACGGTTTTCTTCGTGCATTTATTTGACAAGCATATTTTTTTTATATTCATATATACGCCAAAGAGAATAAAGGTTAGCACGTATGAAGTGCTTTTAAATTAGTAGTTGCGTTCCACTAATTTTTGAAACCAAATATGAAATGGTTAATATTTGTTTGATTCAGATACAAAATGGTACAGAGTGACGCCTCATAGACATAGTTAAAGAGGAAAGCCAGTTAAAATTGCAACTGTTATCAAACCATCAAGCCCCAAAATTTTCATATTCTCTGGAGGAGTTAGTAAAGTCCCAAACCTAAACATCTTTAATTAATTATTCCTAGACGGCTTTATTTCAATTATTGCATCGAGGCACGGTTGCACAGTTCTTTATTTTGAAAATGAGATTGAGATCTCCATTCTTGATATCCTGTTAATTCTAATGGACAAATTAGACTGTAGATATACATATTAATCTTAGGTGACAGTTCATCACTAAAGTATAATCTCCTTTGAATGAAAATACCGCCTCTTTAGTACTATGTGCTGCGAATTGAATAAGATAATCCCCCCCCCCCCAAAAAAAAAAAAAAGCCAGATCGAACTATCAAGGCAATTTAACAAGTAGGAGAAGATGTTTCTCGAGGCGACTTTTCTAATGGTCATTGTACATTGACCTGGTAAATTGTCAAACATTGTTGCTCTCGATCTTTTCTTTTCTTAAAAAAATTGTAAGAAGCTTCTGAGAATCTGACAATCGTCCTTTCTCTTGTTAAAAAAGTATTTTATGCGTTCTGAAAAGTAATTATATAACTCCTTATCTTTTATAAAAATAACTAATGGACATAATGTTATTGAATGGGTAGTTATATATCAAAATTTTCAGAGAATATTATTTTATAACCGATATGATCTGTCATACATCTAAAAAATATATACCAGCATTCAGCATGCTTAATTATCAGGGACCGTTTTGCTAATAGACCATTTAGCGCATTTGGGTATTCCTTTCCAGAAGCTCCTGCTAATGGCTCCTAAATAAGTTCCACTAATCTTTAATATATGCACACAATCATGCAAAAGGAAATTCATACTGATACTGGACAGGCTAAGCTTTTCATAAGTGCCTGTATCCACGATGACATATCTTGTTTCATATGAAAGTTCAGAAAAATGATGTTTTATTTAACCCTTCCGATATATTCTGGTACTGTCAGGACATGCAGCATCTGTATGAAATCCATACCAGTTCGCGTATCAGTTAATGGCTCCCACTTTTTTTTTGTAATTTTGTAATCTACGTATCATACGTACTGAGACTAACAAATTAATGGATATCATTAATTTGGACCTTGTGCACTCATACTTGGGTGCAAGTAACAAATCAACATTATCCTCAAATAAAGCACTAACAAATAAAAAATAATATCTTTCACCGACTCCTCATAGCAACCAAATAAGATTATCTGATCTCGTTTCTAATATTGAAGAAACTTCCAGCCAATTAAAACCAGCTTAATTTTCACATGATGGTATTCAAGTCCCGCAAAAAATATTTGGAAAATAATAAATGTCATAACTAACAGATGCCTTAATCATCTATATACTATATTATAATTATATAATGTGTAATGATCGAAATATCCATTGAGATTGATTGATTTTATAAAAACAACGGTTCAAATTTTAGTTAAATTTATTTTCTTTCTCCATTCCATTTGTTATGTTTTATCAATGCATTTATAGATCTAAAAAAAATATATTAAATAAATTAAACATCAACTATTATTAAATTTTATGATAAAAAAATTACATATTGTACAACCTTACTCACAATTTTTTTTATTATATTTTATGCATTTTTTTATTAAATAATAAATTAATTTTATTTAAAAATTTAAGAGTCTTTGTAATTGATTATATATAAATTATATTTAGGTAAAATATATTATTTTATAATAAAATTAATGTTAAATATAATTATATTATAAGATTGTATATTAAATTATTAAATATTAACTATTATTAAATTTATTATAACCAAAAAAGCTACACATTGTATGATCTTATTCAGAAAAATATTATATTTTGTATATCATCTTTTATTAAATAACAAATTAAATTTATTAAAAATTTTAAGAGTTTTTATGATTAATTTATATATTTTTTCCAATTAAATAGTACTTCCATAAACCCTAGCATATATTACTTTTCATGTGACTCTCGTGAAATTTAAATGTGCACGAGAGACGAGATCTATTATTATATGTACTATGCTTGCGATTTATAATTAATTTGGATATTAATAATAATAAAATTAGTGCTAGATATAAATATTTTTAAAATTAAAAGAGTCCGCACAACGGACGGATTCTATGATAATATCAACATAAAGAAAGTCTTTTTTTTTTGCTTGGTTTTCTTTTTCATGTGTGGACCTGGAAGGTTCAAATTGCAACATAGTTCATTGAGCTAGTTCTAGATCCTTGAGTTCTTGACTAAAAGGAATTTTAAAGGAAACCCATTGAAAGAAAAAGAGATTCACGAAGGTAAAAAAAAATCACGTCTTATTAGTTTTCTTCATGCCAAGCTATTGTCCATAGCAAAAACTGAATAGTTTAATTCGCTTCTAGGAATATCCTCTTACTAAGAAAAACTAAAACTTCGAGAAAAGCACATAAGACTCCAATAAACCAAAAAGGAGTACATTTTCTACATCAAGCGCTTGTCGTCTACATTTTATACATCAAGTGCTTGTTTCCCCTTCCCTTTCTTTTTCCTTTTTTTTTTCGTTTGTTTTCTACCCGCTGTCTCGCTCCCCCTAGAATTAATTGCATTGCACAAATGTGGGTGAATTCTATCTGTTGATGAATGGCAAACTAGATTGCTTCAAAGGAGGCTCTCAAGTGAAGGAACTCAGTCCCGAAAGGTAGGTAGAATTAATGAAACAAAGAAACTGTAAGATTTAGCTGGTACACAGATATAACGTACCTAACAATTGAAAAGGAACGTACAGTACTACTTCACAGCCTGGCAGTAAAGAACAAAAGTTTACTATAATTTGTTATCCTTATCAAAATGCTTGAGTTAATTTTGACAGCAATGGAACTGACAGTTCGCAATTCAGAAAGCCCCAAATACGCAAAGAAGATAAAAATTAACTTTAGTAACAAGAAAGGCACATGCACTGATGCACACACCTATTGTAGCCCAAACAAATAAAAAGATGAGCCCAAAAAAGTAGAACAAAAGGTTAATGGAGGGTCATATTTACTTGGAAATATGAACTTTTCATGGATATAGATTATCAATGGTAACATCCGTCCAAACATCAGTACTTTCAGATAGAAATTCAACTTAAACCAACAGATATTCTACATTGTATATTTTTGCATGCCGACAGCTCAAACACAAGGAACGACAGTACAGCTGTTACACTGCTATTAGATTTAATACAAAGCAGTAGATTGTATATCTAGCTATCAGCAACAAAACCGATGCTGAAATCAAAGGTGATGCATGTCAGCTGCTTCCCCTTTGAATCTAGCATTGACATGGTGATCGTGTATGAGCCCTGTAGAAAGAACAAGATCAGGGAACTATGCCAAACAAATATAAAATACTGTGTAGAACTATATCATATGACATATACAGACGTTAGACAGGTTCCATTCAGCAATATCATGAATAGAGGAAAAGAGGAAATGAAAATTGGCTTCTATTCTCCATAATTCTAGTCATGCTTGCCAAGTTTAAAATAGTGGAAAAGTGATGCTGGGCATATTCCAACACTTGGAAAAGCGACTCTTCCACAATTCCATCTCCCATATGGAATAGTGTGACAGAATAGAGAGAAACTAAAATGCAAAAAGGAAAGGTTAGACTGCATATTGGTATTCCTATTCCATTTTTCTAGTTTTTCACAATTCCATCTAATTCCATTTCCGTTCGGCTATTATTCCATCAAAATTCCACTCCCTTCCTCTATTCGACCCTTGCCGAACAGCCCCGCAAGGACTAGATACAGAAGGACATAACACTTTTGGAATTGTTATTCTATATTGTGTGCAAGATGAAATGAGGCATTCCAGTAATGTCTTCATGATACTGGTATTACTCACGCTTAACTGAACAAACTAACATCAGTCTCCTGACGCCTGAAGGGGTAAGAAAAAAGAGTAATCTACAGAACATTCAAAACGATTCTTACAGGAGGGGTGTAAGAAGGCAAGACTTGCTGGTGGGCAATTGCGAAACTGCCAGTGGCAGGGCAGGAAGTCTCTTCACAAAGGTCGTGAGTCTCCTGATGCACATGGAAGAAGAAGTAATTGACATCTATCACCAACTTCCCACCCGTTATGCTCTCATCTGCAAATAGGAAATTCAATTATAAATTTATAACATTAAACATTCGGGAGAAAACAAATGGCACAGACACCATACAGTAGTAACTGATGCAACTCCACACACAACACACTGCAAAAAGACACCTAACTTTCACGAGCATGGAAAAAGAAATATCAACAACAAATTGTATGTGTCATTTATGCTGAATGGTGTGTGCCAATGTCACAAAGTACCAAGCTGCTAGTGATAGCAAGGTTTTATTTGGTTATTATCACATGCCTTCATGTAAACACAATAGATGAACAAAGAGGCAAATGATACTGATATTAAACTATAATTTTGTACCGGTAGAAGCCGAGATGTTGAAAGTAGCAGGCTCGCCACGAATTACTGGATTTGGGATGATATCAACTGAACTGACTGAGACAGCATAATTTGCCCGTTTATCTGTCATAGTATAAAAGTACATGGAGTCAGAAAAGCATGTTAATCTTCTGGTAAGCAATTAAATCCATGGCTGATTACAATACTGATTATAACTTCTCTGAATAAGTCATATATTTGGTCACTACAAATTTATCCAACCCAATTTTAATGTGTTGTCAGGAAATTGCTTATTTGAGACTACATGAGAGATCAAATGAAGCTTAAACATCAAGCATGGCAACAAAAAAGTTTCAGAATAAGGCAGCACAGAATGCCAAATTATGTCAGTTTATTTCAGTAGCTGCAATTCTTGACAATACATAGACCAAATGCTAATCTTTGTATTATAAAAACTGTGCATAAAGTTGAATGTTTGTTATTGAAAATGCTTAAAGGGATGTTGAAAAAAAAAAAAGGCAAAAACATGAATCATATAAATTAAAGCAGTTTTTGCAAGCTAAAATTGTACATATGGGATATTATATATAGTTCTATTTTCACTCTATAAGTCAAATATTGATTTTACAACTAATCGCCCAAACTTCATTTATATGTGCTTGACATAACAGATCTGTTCTTCTAATACGTACCAGAAGAAGTACTGGGTATTCCTCCGAGATAATTCGCAACTCCAATTTACAAATTACAACAACGTATCTTCGAATTTGACTTAATTAATTTTACTTTATCCAAAGAATCCGATATATAACCAAAGAATAAATTAGCTTTCATCGAGGCTTAGCAATAATTTAACTTAATTTAATACAATATCGTAAACCGGAAGACCTGTTCAATTACAACCAAATCAAAACAAAATATGTGTGCGTGTGTGAGAGAGAGAGAGATCTATACTTACTGCAGTATTCCACAGATGCGGCGGAGGCGAGAAGGCTTGAAGCCAGAACAAGCAACGAGAGAATCAGAAGTTTAGTCATTTTCCTTTTTTTCCTTCTTTACTCTTCTGGAAGGAGAGAGATGGGAAGCTGAGAGATATTTTGGGAAGAGAAGTGCTATTCAACTCTTGGGGAGGAAGCGAACTAAGAGTTGTTTACAAAATGCACCCTGCAATTGCAAGTCATTTTTTGCTGAGACATGACAGTAATCAGCTGCGGATTAAAAAAATATTTTTTAATGTAAGCATAATCGTGTAACATAAATGAAAAATAAAATTATTTTTTAATGTTTTACTCAACGAAGTTAAGAATTTAGACACCATATAAAGTCCGAACACCAGTCAGGGTTTGTTCTAACGTAGATCTGCCTCTAATAGTAATTCCGTAAAAAATATTATATGAAAAACAAATCACACCTGTTTAAAATTTTTCACACTGTTTCAATAATCTGCTTTTTTATTAATTACCTATTTACCTCATCTTTTGCTATTATCAAACACAAATTGTTGTTGAATTTTTCCAAACATCACTTGAAATGAAATTTATTATTCGTAGTAACTATAAATGGTATATTTCCAGTTTAATGAGATCAGAAGATTAAAAAAGTTACATTTATCAGTGATGTTATGTTAACTACAAGTTTCGGTATAGAAAAACTATGATAAAAAAGAGGAAGATCAAAATAATGGAAAAGAATTATTATTAGTTTTAGTAAAATCAAATAGAATTGTAATATTTGTAAGTTATGGGTTGGATTGGAATAAGTCTGGGAAGAAAAGAATAAAGATTACTTGAATTAGTACGGACTGAAATCTTTGTGATGGTTTTGACTTTGTTTTGTTAGAGAGCCTTTGTTGCCAGGTCAAAACAAAGCTCGTTTGGAATCATTCAGAAACAGAAGGCCATGTGTCATACCAACTGCTACCCCAAATCTAAATGTAGCAGAACTGGCATCAGTTACAGTCCCTGAGATTTGGCATAAGTTGCAGTAGGAATTTACGAATTACGATCAGATATATCCAAACGAATCCCAACCTGTACACAGAGAAAAAATGTTGAGCTACTTGCTGTCTCCACCGGACCAAATGGCGGTGGTTGCGGATCCTCTGAGGCGGGTATCCAAACGGAGTCCATACTGTCAGCGTTAATGGTTTTGTTCAGTTCAGCTTCCATCTTGCCGCACATGACTAGCGAGTTACCGACACAACTGGTCTACGTAGTTTTTCCTTTTTTTTTTTTGAAGCATTCTTGACAATGAAAAGTTAATGAAAATGGATTCAAAACTCAACTCAGAAACAGATGGTGGTGTAATGGCAATATGGAATAGTCTTTCAGTGTACATGCAAAATATTGGAATTGTTTTCTGTTCTTTCTCGCAGTAATAAAATATATATTTTAAATAAGAAATTTACCGTTATAAATGTAGTGTACTAATTCATGGATATCATGCCTATAAAAAAAAAGATCTTTGTACATATTGCATTATTCATTGTGAACGATTCAGATTCTCAATGGTTTGAATTCAATGACCTTTCATTGCATGATTCGGGGCTCCTTCAATATTTAAGCAGGCCTTGTGTCTGCAAAAACAGCACATAAAGAACCTTTGGTTTCAAAGCTTCCTTTTGTCTTCTTTTTCCAAATTAAATTGTGAATCAGGACGTGTTTGTGATTCATACTGACATACTAAGCTTATAAAATTGTAGTAAATTCAAAACGACAGGAGGAAGAACAAGAAATAGAGTAGACATGTTTCTCTGTTAGGTTGGCAGAAACAAAATATCAGAAAAATGTCCTCTCTCAGCCAGTTCAAGCTGGTAGGATATAATCCAAACAAACTTAACAGTTGCTATAAACATATCACTAACATTCTGTTCTATATTTCTTTCTTGTGGTTTTTAAGTTTCAATTCTTAGAGTTCCTACTACAAGTATGTTCAATACTGTGTTCTGATTATCAGCCTTTGCGGGTTGAATTTTCTAACTAAACATGAACCTACATTATCGGTCTTCAGGTTCCATGGTCATACCAGCTCTGATGGTGCTGCCTCAGAAGCTTAACCTCAGCAAGTTCCTCCCTGATCCTAGCCTCAGGTTTTTCCAATCTTCCCATGGTTACATTTTTCTTCAACCTGGCCTCACCACCTTCAACCATTTGACCTCCATCAATCATATGAGATCCTTTCTTTCTTGCCTCTATGTCAATTATCTTTGCCTCAGAAAAGCAGGCCCTCTCCAGCGCCGCTATCAGTTTTTCCTTAATTTTGTGAGCCCTCTGCTCAGCATTAGCCAGTTCCGACTTAGCTTTCTGGACCCGTCTCTCGGCCTCCTGCAGCTTCACCTCAAACTTACAGGCTTTCACCTCAGTTTTCTGGGCTCTCACATCAATCTCTAACAACTGCACTTTGGTATTGCGGGCCCTTGCATCAGCCTCTACAAACCTTGCCTGAATCTCTGCCAACTTTGTCTCAGCTTCTTGTGCCCTCGCCTCACTCTCTCTTAATGCTGACTCCACGGAAAGAGCTCTGCTTGTCAGACCTTTTGCTTTGTTCAATCAGGAACCATAATGGGATATTTAAGACTTGGAAAATGAATGATAGAAGGACAATCAGTAATCCACTCCTAATTGAACAAAGAAGTTCCTTTACACTGATCTTACAACTTTGGGATAAATTCATTTATCTTCAAAATGGTTGAACATCATTTGTGAACATGAGAAATGTTGCCAGTTACATGCAAAAACCATAGCATGCTGCATACTGGTTTCTACCAGCTACATTTCTAGCAAAATATAACAACACTCACCATGGATTCCTGGTGTTTTACCCTCGAAGGTTCAAGTACCTTTCCCTCGGCTGAAAAATCAAAAGCAAAGTAAGAAGTTATCAACTTTGTAGAATGTACATACCTTCATTTTACCTTTTGGCCAGTAGGGTGCTAGTTAATAGCAGATGTTATTGTTAGTATGCACATGGAAATTAAACAATCTCTCTAACCATATATTTGACCTTAATGGTATAACATTAAGCTCAATTCACGTATCTTCAGCGCAGGTAATAGTAATTAATAGCATAAGAAACGAAACTAGAGAATCCTTGGTCAGTACATAAGCAAGTCATATATACACATCATGGGAATATTAAACAAAGGTTACTAGCTGGCATGAATTTGGGTTAAATGGCTCAAGTTGATCAAATAAACTGCTTTCCTTGTGCTTCCTTGTGGTCCAATGGATCCACCTCTCCTTCCATTTCCTTCCTTTTCTTTAATTTATGGCTAATTAAAGGAAAAAAGAAAAAGAAAAAGGAATTCCTGAAGTCAAATATCTCAAGAACTTGCCAGATTAATAAGGACCTTGATGGTAACGGCTAGGGCTGTCAAACGTTGACGCAAATACTCATTTGCGTTTGATTGATTTACGGTAAAAATTTAATTTGCGTTGAACGTTTCGTTTGAACAACGCAAGAATTTTTTTTTGCGTTTGTGTTGTGTTGAATGAAAATGTTGAAAACGTAATAAACGTTTAAATTTTTTGCGTCCAACCATACAAGCAAATCAGTGCTCAAACAAATAAGCAAAACCAGTGCTCAAAACAAACAAGCAAACTCAGTGCTCAAACAAACAAGCAAACCCAGTGCTCAAACAAACAAGCAAACCCCAACATTCATTTCACAACAAATACAATCAAACAGTAAATAATGCTCAATAATGCTCAAACAAACAAACAAACAAGCAACCCCAGTGCTCAAACAAACAAGCAAACCCCAACATTTCCTTCAGAGATGCCAACCGTAGAAAAATGATCTCCAGCTCAACTCAGATCTCAAGTTATCTTCTCAGATACCAACCTCAGCCATTTGCTAAATTAAAATACATTGATTATTAGTTCATCACTGAAGAATCGTGGCTTGAGATCCAAGGAGCCAAATAGATCATTTCTCCAAGTTTCATCCTGAATTATACTCACTAACCAACAAACAAATAAGCAACAAGCTGGCAGAACAACTCAAAAGCCAACTAGCAACAAAAACAAAAGTTCAAAAGACACTACACCATCTAGCAACTCAAAGGCTCAGACACTACACCATCTACAATTTCTGTGCCTGAATCATCCATTAAAAAAAACAAAGACACCAAAATACCTGCATGCAAATCGAAAAGAAAAGTTAAAAAATAATCACAAATAAACTACAAAAATGAAACCAGAAACAATAAAATACTTTAGAATTGCTTGCTTGCTTACAATGACACTATATCTTTCTTTCTCTATCTCTCCTTCTCTGTGACTTTCTTTTTTTGTTTCTCTCTCTCTTTTCCTCTCTGTCATTTTTCCCCTTTAATATATATATATATAGAGAGAAAAAAGATACCGTGAGCTTAACCTCAAAAAATAAATCAAATCATCTCCAAATTTTAATTTATCACGCTCATTAAATTCTTTATATGAAAATCTTATGGGATGTAAAAATTTGGAGTGTTTTGAGCTTTTTAACCCACCGTTTTTAATTTTCTAAAATGATGTTAAAATATTAAATATTTTATTATTATTTTTAGAGTTGATTTTCAAAAATTAAAAACCATGACTTAAAAAGCTCAAAACACTCCAAATTTTTTGCATCCCATGAGATTTTCATATAAATAATTTAATGAGAATAACCTCACGGTATCTTTACTCTATATATATAGAGAGAGATCTGACTATGGTGCTTTGCAAAACATAGAGGCGTTGTGTGCTTTGCGTTCTATTTTTAATTTCAAGTCAGAAATAATCGATTCAAACCGTTCAATCTAATCTTCATATAAAAATCTATTAGTAAACCAAATTTTATATTTTTTAGAATTTTTTTGCTATTTTTTCGATGAGGAGAAGAATGACTTGATCTGAGAATTCTGGTTCATCCAAAAATAATGGTTTTCCCCCTATCCAAAAAATAGCAAATAAATTTCAAAAAATATAAAATTTATTTTACTAATAGATTTTGATATGGAGATTAGATTGAGCGGTCTGGATCGATCATTTTTGACTTAAAATTAAAAATAGAGCGCAAAACACACAACGCTTTTGTACTTTGCAAAACACCATAGTCTAGATTTAGGGAAAAATAAAAATAAAATCATGAGGGTCTCAGAAAAGGGGACCAAACAGTACTATCCACGTCAAGTATCGGCCGACGGATCAAGATTTCAAGTGACAAAGCCATGCAATGGAGAGAGAGCTAGAGAGCCAGAGTCTCAAAGAGAGAGCGGAGAAGACGAAGAGAAGAAAGGGAGAAAGGCAGCAAAGAGCGGCGCTAAGGTTAGCGGTATTTTAACTCTAAGGCCAACAATCAATGTCTGCAATTGTATATATTTCAGACTCGTAGAATTCTCAACGTAAAAACGTAATTAACTAAAACAAAACTGTTTATTTACGTTAACGTTGAGTTTAATTAACGAAACCAGCTTAATTTATGTTTAATGTTGCATTTAATTAATGCAATCAAAATCTGTAGCGTTTGCGTTGAGTTTTGTACGAAACGAAATGTAAAAACGCAGAACAGAATTGCGTTGACAGCCGTAGTAACGGCACAAAACAAGCAAGCAACAGTAAAAATAATAATGATAAAAAACTTTTACAATAAGATTACCAGGCTCGATTCTCCATGCTGGTCAAAAAGTAAACTTAAGCACCAGAATGATTTCACCGCCAAGACATTCAAGATTGAAAACTTAGTGTCAAAATCAGAAATGTAAAATTGGATGCTCAATGTAAGATTGCGACTAGTAGGACTGTAAATTCGATTCAGATATTCAATTAGAAAAAATAAACCATATGAAGAATTGCACGACTCCTATTTATGTCATTCTAGCATCTGTTCTTGATTTTTTAAAGAGTATTTCGCTCTCTAATTCATTTGCCTTAAAAAGTTAAAATCTTGCAAATCTTCTGCCTTCTGGTAGAAAATATAGTGCTAGTACACTTCGGCCATGCAAATTCTCTTAAAAAGACAATAAAAAAAAGGAGCAATCTCATTTTAGCAAAAGGCACATTTCAGAAAATAAGAACAAATGACGATGTTACCTAGTATGAGAGAGATCAACCAATTTGGGAGTGCAAGAGAGGAGATACCCTAAACCTTCTTTGCCAGAACGAGATTGGGTTTTGAAATATTAGCCAGGAGCTGAATCGCCGAATAAAGTAAAATGATGAGTATATATCTCCACCACTCAAATCTACTAAATAGTAAACTACTAATTTTCCAGCAGCGCCCATAACAGTAATTAGAGGTAGCAATCGGGCGGGTCGGGTCAGGTTCGGATTCGGGTCGAGCGGGTCAGATCAGTTTGACTTTCTAGAAAAAATCGGATCGGGCCGGGTCGGGTCAGGGTCAGATCGGGTCGGGTTTTTTTACATGTTGTGTTTTTTCAGATCGTTGATAGATTTCGATTGGATTGAAGGTCATTTGATCTCGGGTCGGGTCGGGTCGGGTCGGGTTGGGTTGGGTCAGGTCGGGTTCGAGTCGGATTGAGTCAGTTTGACTTTCTTAAAAAATCGGAACAGGTCGGATTCGGGTCCGAATGGGTTGGACGGGTTTCTCAGATCGGGTCGGGTTCTACCACCTTTAAATAATACAATATGATCGCCAGTCGTGTATAATATCTGAAGGCCGCTGTGGTTTTTTCGTGATATGACGTCTAAGGCCGTGGTGAAAATATATAATATTATTAAGTAGCCTTAGTTTTTTACGTGTGCAGGAGCGGGTATCGAATCGGATACATTATGGATGTGGATATTATATCGGATACAGTGCGGATGCGGCGATATTGAAAAATTATAAAATACAGGATACATATGCGGCTATATATAATAATAAAATATACTTTTAGATAATATATAAAAATAATTTGTTGTATTATAATAAAAAATTTTAAAGAATTTGAGAGGATTTGTAACTTCGTCATTGATTATAAAAAAGAAAAAAGGTTTGATAAAAATTTCTTAAAAATGAATAAAATAAAGAAAAAAGAACTAATTAGATTGTATCCAAGATATATCATCGGGGTGTATGAGAGACGAATCGAGGTGTATTAGAGATGTATCGGGACGTATCAAAGACATATCAAGGCGTATCTAAAACGTATCAGGACGTATCGGAGACCGAATCAGCTGGTCAAAGTGAATAAATAATCTGATACGTCACGTATCGGATACGCGCCCGCACCGACAGGGATCCAAATATCCAACAACGCCTGCATCCGTTGGTGTGTTTGTGAGAATATTAGCAACAGTAAAACATAATTTGTAATTTTTAAAATAATATTTAAGATATATAATGTTTGTATTAAATTTATATCATGTACATTAAATGTTACAAATTATGAAGTTTAATTTAAATTTACAACCAAACGATCTAAGAATTATAATAGCTTATGTTTAGCGATTTTGTATTGAATATTAAATAAAGTCAGTTTAATGAAATCTTAAAAATCAAACCATAACAACAACAATATATAGGAATTTTTCTACGACAGAAGTTTGCTTTTCCTGGACGTGATGTTAGCCCAGCAGGTTCATATTTTTAGAGTTCTCTTCAATTAAAGAAGGCTTACGCTTCGTCTATATATGACGCTCATTGGGCGCATGTATAAAATGTTGATTACAATTGGAAAAGATTCCGGTTTGTGCAATCCGAACAAGTCAAGTGAAGAACGAACTCAGAAGATAGCTCAGGCAATTGTTATTATTAATACTTCAGAACGATATCCAATATTAACCTTGATTTTGTATACATTAGCAAGGTCGGCGGTGCCTTTGCTAATTTTTCACGTTACAAACAGTCGATAAGTAATAAGTATGGGAAGGGATCCTTGACAATGGTTATCTGACAATCTTGATATAAATTTTTAAATAAATATAAAAAAAATCTTGAAAATAGAATAAAGTTTATAAATATATTTAAATAGATTAATGGTAATTTAAATTTTATATAATTTTATTATCATTTGATAGTCCATTAAAATTCATCAAAATGTTACGCAATTTACAATGGTTTTAATTTATCGATCTTTGATAGACTATCAAATTATAATGAAATTATATAAAATTTGAATCACCACTAATTTATAAGTTGAGAAACATATTTATAATTTTTTATATTTATATGAAAATTCATTACAAAATTGTCAAGATAACCATTTTTCAAGTGATCCCTTCCCCATTTTAGGTAGTTGCATATAGGCTTTGCAAGATAAATTACATAGTATTGTCATTATTCAAGTTTTTCGAAAAAAGTGGGAGACCCACCAGTTTCATATAGAAATGAGAGTTTGAGTACTACAGCCCCAGTACTCATGGAGATGTACAATGACTTACAAAGAGATACTATGTACGTACCGATCGGTATGAGATCCGATAACCCACTAACAAACTGAAATATTCAGACAATTACACCAGCTTATCAGCAGCTCACATACAAGTTTTGAGCATTACAAAACTGACATTAATCATAACTGGCAATTAAGTGGCAATAAAAGAAAAGTTCCAAACAAATCTATCCAAACAAATCTAGCAGCTTTAAGTCCTCCACTGAATGGTACCAGTATCAATCATTCTTGAAAGTGTTTGCTCTGAAAGCTAGACTTCTATACTAACTTAAATCAGGGAATATTAGTCAATTACTTGGTGAAGATAAATAAAACAGTAAAAAAAGCAAGAGATATGGAATGTGGCATAAAAATTAATTACGTTGGCAGATAATATATATCTGATAGCCAAAGTTATTTCAATCTTAATACATTGACAAAAGCTTTTATTTATTTTGGTATATATTATAGGTGACAAATAATCTTGTAATATATATAGTGTAGGTCCAAAGAAGGTAAAAATATCTGTGGAATAGTTCAGTATGTAAACTTGTGGGGGACTCTGGCAGGCTATACAGTTACTGCTGCTATTAGCATGAATTTTTTTTAAATACGACTTCTTAGCTTCATCTAGCTGCATCTCTATAGAAATATTGTTTTATGGTGTAAAAATACTATTTTCAAAGATAATTCTTACAAATATAACCAAATAGAAAAAACTAAAAAGTTAGGAAAACAAAATTAGAAAAAACAAAAGTTAGGAAAAATAGAAAAAACAAAAAAGCATTGTCTTGAAAAAAAAAATTAGGACAACAAAAGTTACTTAAAAATCTAATTTGTGCTTCTTCTTTTTTTACCTTTTAGGGCCATGAACCATTGGTTTTACCAAGACGGGAAGCCAAAGGGTGTTGTATCTATCATGTTGCAATTTAGGATGGTACAGTTCATATTGTCCCAACTTCCATGTCTAGAGCAAATAACATGGCTATCTGCCATGTCTGCTATAATGTCGTTTGCATACACATTTATCGGTCTCGGCCTGTTAATTACCAAATGGATTGTGTGGTCATATAGGACTTTCAGATGGGAAAATCCTCTATCTCGAAGTGGAAAAACATGGAACTCATTACAAGCTTTGTGAAACATAGCCTTTGCATATACATTTGCAGAAGTTCTATCAAATTCCAGGTTCAATATGATTACAGCATATAGCTGATTACTTTCAAAATATCCTGTCTTTCAATTTTTCTTTATTTTAGGATACACTGAAATCATCACCACCAAAAAACATGACAATAAGAAGGCAACGTTTTATGGAATTAGAGGAACTAAAATATTCTACTTAGCTATGGATTATGCCAGCTATGTTGCCTTTGGGGGTGACACACCCGGTAACATCCTTAGCGGGATCGGGTGTAATAGCCCTTCTTAGCTAGTCGACATTGCCAACATCTGCCTCATTCTTCATATTCTAGGTGCTTATCAGGTTGAATTGCATTATTCCTAAAATCAAACACATGAAAAGATAATTTAAATCATTACTTTAGTGTCTTAAAAATCTATTTATATATTTCTGAAATTAGATCTATGCGCAACCAATTTTTGCTGCCATTGAGAGCCGAGTTGCAGCACAATGGCCTGATGTCAACTTCATAAGCCAGGTGCATACAATAACTATCCCTTTTTTCAAGCAAGCCCCTATAAGCTTCAGTCTCTCAAAGTGTTGAGAATTGATGAATTTATTTTTCATTGAGAGTATTCTCATAATTACAAGCATTATTTATTATTGGCTTATATAACTTTTATTTCCAACGGTATCTAACTAACGGTTAACTAACGGCTTTAAGATGAATAGAATATTATAAATTAACCCTTAAATTCTTATATTTCTCAACACTCCCTCTGAAATTAGGGTTGTAAATATCGATCAACCCTAATTTGTCTAAATTTTCTTCAAATGGTCTTGGCTCCAATCCCTTTGTAAACATATCCGCCAATTAATTTTTGCTTCTTACGAACGGTGTTTCAATTTTCTTTGCTTGTATCTTTTCTCGTACGAAGTGACAATCTACTTCGATATGTTTTGTTCGTTCGTGAAACACCGGATTGGATGCAATATGTCTTGCGGCTTGATTGTCGCAAAACATTTTCACTGGACTTTGTATTTCAATGCCTATGTCCGCTAGGAGTTGCTTGATCCAAATCAACTCGCTTGCGGTTGACGCCATGGCTCGATATTCCGCTTCGGCGCTTGATCGAGCCACAACGCTTTGTTTCTTGCTTTTCCATGTGACCAAATTTCCGCCTACAAATGTGTAAAAACCGGTTGTTGATTTTCGATCAAAGCTTTCGGCCCAATCTGCATCGGAATAGCCACATATATCGTTAGAATTATTATTTTTCATCCAAACCCCTTTCCCGGGTGTACCTTTTAAATACCTTAAGATTCGATTTATGGCCTCAAGATGCGGTGTTCGAGGCGCATGCATAAACTTACTAATTTGGCTTATTGAGAAGGAAATATCGGGTCTTGTCACCGTGAGATAAATTAACTTCCCAACCAACCTTTGAAATTGATTTATATCCTCTAGTTGTTCACCGTCTTCGGTATTTAATTTGACTTTGCTATCAATTGGGGTAGAGGTTGATTTGCACTCTAATTTTCCGGTTTCTTTTAACAAGTCTAGAATATATTTTCTTTGTGAAATAAAAATTCCTTTAGATGAGTGTGCAATCTCAATTCCTAAAAAATATTTGAGAACTCCTAGATCTTTGATGTCAAATTTTTCCCTCAATTGTGCTTTTACCTTTTTTATTTCTTCCATATTATTACCGGTTATTATTATGCCATCAACATATACTAATATTATTATTGTAATATCATTACTTTTCTTAGAAAATAAAGAGTGATCGGAATTGCTAATTTTAAAATCATAAGAAAGTAAATGAGAGCTTAGTTTGCCATACCATGCCCGTGGAGATTGTTTAAGTCCATAAATTGACTTCCTTAATTTACATACTAAGTTGGTATTGTCCTCTTGAGCATACCCGGGTGGCAATGACATATACACCACCTCCTCAAGCGCGCCTTGAAGAAACACATTTTTCACATTCATTTGATGTAGGCTCCATTGTTGATTTACCGCTATGGATAGTAAAATCCGTACGGTATTCATTTTTTTCACGGGTGCAAATGTTTCTTGGTAGTCAATTCCATAGGTTTGAGTGTATCCTTTGGCCACTAATCTCGCCTTGTATCATTCAATTTTATCATTACTATAGTATTTTATTTTGTACACCCATTTGCACCCTACAGATTTTTTGTCTTTGGGTAGTTGGACTATTTCCCATGTCTCATTTTTTTCTAATGCATCGAGTTCTTCGTGCATGGCCTTACACCATACCGGATTGATTATGGCTTCATGGTAATTGTTTGGCTCTTTTTGTTTTTCAATTGAGGTTAAGAAAACCTTATATTCGGGTGTGATATTATCATAAGAAATAAAGGATTGTATAGGATAATGTACCTTATAGGTTACAAAGTCCCGTAACCTTGTTGAAGTTTGAGGTATTCGGTTTGACCTTCGCAAGGGGATTTCTTCGACGTCTTCTTCAATTTCCTCTTGTGGTTGAGGAATTTCATTCTCTTCCTCTTGAATGTGAGGAATTTCCTCAATCTCGGTTTCAATTTCATTTTAATTTGAGATTCTTTGTTCTTCAGGAAAATAGAAATGTGGAAATGAATTTGTTGGTCCTTGTGTATTAGTCTCATTTTCCATTATTTTATAATAAGGCTCACTTTCGTGAAATGTTTTTTTTTTATCCGAAAGATAAGAGTCAAAGCTCTTAAATTTCATAATTGTCCATAAGGACCCCCCCCCCATCCGGGTTTCGAACCCATGACCTCCCACACAGAGGATGTTGCCTTTTGCCACTAGACCAAAGACTGGTTCTCACTTTCTTGAAATGTTACATCTCTTGAAATATAAATTTTTTTATTGATTGGATCATAATATTTATAACCTTTTTTTGTGATGAATATCCCAAGAAAATTGCCTTAATCGATGTGTAGTCCAATTTGTCTTGCTTGTTATTGTTGTGTACATAACACGTGCATCCAAACACTCTCAAATGGTTAATATTGAGTTTCCTTTGATAGATAATTTCCAATGGACTCTTATAATCTAAATTAGCACTTGACAATCTATTTATCAAATATGCGGCGGTGAGAACGGCATTCGACCAATAAATTTTTGGAACATTTTTTTGAAATAAAAGTACCCGTGTTATTTCAAGAAGATGTCGATTTTTTCTTTCGGAAACCCCATTTTGTTGGGGTGTATAAACACAAGTTGTTTGATGAACAATTCCCTTTTGTTTGAAGAAATTTAAAAAATTTTGATTAACAAATTCCGTTCCATTATCACTTCTAAATATTTTAATTTTTGCATCAAATTGATTGTCTATAAAATTATAGAATTCTTGAAATAAAGAGAAAACTTCACTTTTATTTTTCATTACATACAACCAAGTAGTTTTCGAAAAATCATCTATAAATATAACAAAATATTTATAACCATTAAATGATTCAATCAGAGCAGGACCCCAAACGTCCGAATGTATTAACTCAAAAGGTTTCGTACTTTTATAATTTGAGGAATCAAATGGTAATCTAGTATGCTTTCCTAATTTATAAATTTCACAATTGCTACAATCTATCTTTTTAAAATCAAAATATGCATTTTAGAATTTTATCGGATGGATGCCCAATTCTTTTATGCCAAAGAGTGCTCAATTCTTCTTCATTTTTTATATTGAAATTATATTTTTCTTCATTCAAGAAATAAAGTCCGTTCTCAAGAAAACATTTACCAATTACTTTTTTGTTTATCCATTCTTGAAAAATTACATCTTTCGATGAAAAAATTACTTCACAATTTAGCTCATTTGTAATTTTATTAATGGATAACAAATTAGATGCACAATTTTGGACAAGCAAGATATTTGATATTTCCTTGGAAAAGAGATTAATTGAGCCATAGTCTAGAATTTTCATTTTTTTCACCATTTATAACGGTCACATATTGGTTGGTCTCACATTTTCTAAAATTATATAACAAATATTTATTTTCCGTCATGTGATCCGTTACCCCGGAATCTAAAATTCATTTGAATTTAGAGAATTCTGAGCAAAATTAGTAACAATATCGAGAGGTCTTTTTTTTTTCCTTGAAGCATCACGGACAGTTGGGTGTAAAGCCATCTCATTTGATCCATATCAAACTCGGACGAGTCAGAATGAATCATTTCACCAGTGGCCGCTTCATGATCTCCTCTTTTCCCACTCGTTATTTTATTTTGGGTCCCCTCTAAAGAAGAGAGACATTGGCTTTCTCTTTTTCCACTCGTTATTTCTCTTTGCCTTTTGTGCTCCCCCTTTCTTCCATCTTGGAGTGAATTGCCTCCGCCTCTTGGAGTGAATTTTTGATCGATTTCCACGACTTTGGCTGGAGTTGAGGATGCAACCACCACCAGCCCTCTCGATTGTGCCCCGCTTTCTTCAATTAGAGCATATTCCCTCCTTCACATCATTTTTAGGGTTTTGCTTGAAAGGTGATTTATAGTTGCTAGAGGTTGAGGTTGCGGCGATGGAGGCTCGGATTTCGTACCTCGAGTCTGTGTCTGTTGAGAGGTGTGTGAGTGGCTTTGCCTCCTTCTTGGAGTGGCTATAATTAATGGCTGGTGGAGCTACTTGTACTTCAATCATTGAGTTAGGATTTTCTGATCTGGGTTGTTCGATGCTAGTAGAGATAGTTTGGATTTTTTTTCCTTCTCACTGATATTTGACTGTACACCACCCATCATTTCGATTTACAAGAATTAGGGAAACCTTGCTGATTGCCAAGTTAGTGCGAGTTGGTTTGTTTATGAGAAAAACTAATACTTGTCTCCGTTTCCTGAATTGTTGTTGTGTTTATTGAATTGATGTAATTGCTAATGTGGTGGATCTGTGGCCTCCTTTGCCTCCTTTTTAGTTGGCAGAGAATATGATTTTCCTATTTTTTGAACTTTTGTCTTGTTTTTTTTAACACAAAAATTTTCGCTAGTTCTATTGATAAGGACAAGTGCTTATTGATCTGAAATTTTGGCCTTTTTGCTGGTGTTTTTATAGCTCTGTTTGAGCTCGGATGACCTTGCCTCACCAGTGCAATTCTTGTTAGCTGCTTGGTATTTTGACTGATAGTTTTCGGGTAATCATCTTGCTGTCAGTTTTCTGGCAGTTTGCTGCTCCTGATATTTTGCCAGTGTTGTGAGGTTTTGCTCCTGATTCAATGAACCAGTTTATGGGTGCTGCAATCTTGTTGCTGTTTGCGGAAAAAACAGGATTAGATAACCTGCTGTGATATCATGTTGAGAATTGATGAATTTATTTTTATTGAGAGTATTCTCATAATTACAAGCATTATTTATTATTGGCTTATATAACTTTTATTTTCAACGGTCTCTAACTAACGGTTAACTAACGATTTTAATATGAATAGAATATTACAAATTAACCCTTAAATTCTTATATTTCTCAACACAAAGCTCGTGCTTCGTTCAATCGTCTTTCTCATATCAGCATCAATTGCCATGATGGTGCCGTTCTTTAATGCGATTCTAGGCCTCCTTGGTGCCATAAGCTTTTGGCCTATGACGGTTTAGTTCCCAATTAGTATGCACATTGCGCAAGAGAAAATTAGTAGAGGGGAACTCAAATGGATGTTTCTACAGAGTTTGAGCATCTTCTGTATGGTGACTTTTCTTGCGGTTACCGCCAGTTCCGCAATGGATATTGCAAGTAGCCTGAAGATTCCAGTTCCTTTCAAAACAACTGTCTAAGCTAGTTTGCCTTTTTTCAGAAAGAACACTTGGTTTGAGTTAACCAAGAAGCAGTTCATGTTAAAACATTAAGGAAAAAAAATAGAAGGGGAAAGAAGAAAACTGAATAATGGGTACATAAACATGAGTTGTCATTCTATTAAGATTTTCCTCTGATAAATCTGGTAGGAGATGTTGGAAATTTGAGACAAATGATGAATAAAAGATTTCTTTTTATCTGATGATTTACAATCTTAATTTACAAGACTATTTATAGGCAGAGATGATAACGGTAATATAAACAGAGGATTTGCAACCCAAATCAATTTGATTTGTGGATGACATTTCTTCTAAATCTGGTCTATGATGAGATCTTTCTGAGGCCAGCTGTCCCTTAATCATTTTTATTCTCAACACTCCCTCTCAAGCTAGGATTGAAAATATCATATAATCCAAGCTTGCATGTAATATTCTCAAAGACATTTATGTAGAGCCCTTTTGTGAAGATATCTGCTAACTGATCTTCACTCTTGACAAAAGGAGTTTCAATTTCTTTGGCTTGAATTTTCTCTCGAATGAAATGACAGTCTACTTCTATATGCTTGGTTCGCTCATGGAAGACAGGATTTGCTGCGATTTGTCTTGCTGCTTGGTTGTCACAGAACATCTTCATTGGTTCATTGTTATCAATGTGTAAGTCGGTTAAGAGTTGTTTGATCCATGTTAGCTCGCTTGCGGTGGATGTCATGGCTCGATATTCTGCTTCAGCGCTTGATCGTGCCACAACGTTTTGTTTCTTACTTTTCCAGGTGACTAAGTTTTCGCCTACAAATGTGTAAAAAACCGGTTGTCGATTTTTGTCAAAACTCATTGATCTAATCGCATCGGAATAGCCACATACACAGTATTAGTTCTATTATTTCTCATCCAGATTCCCTTTCCATGATAACTCTTTAAATACCTAAGTATCCTGTTAATGGCATCTAAATGGGAAGTTCTTGGTGTATGCATGAATCTACTCACTTGGCTTATAGCAAATGATAAATCAGGTCTGGTTACAGTTAAGTATATCAATTTTCCTATCAGTTTTTGATATTGATTAATATCCTCAAGAAGTTCACCGTCCTCAGTGTTAAGTTTTATATTTATATCAACAGGAGTTGATGCTGACTTACACCCTAATTTATCAGTTTCCTTAAGTAGGTGAAGTACATATTTTCTTTGAGAGATGAACAAACCTTTTGATGAGTGTGCAATTTCAATTCCTAGAAAATATTTCAATTTTCCTAAATCCTTAATGTCAAATTTTTGTTTAAGACCACTTTTAATAGCGTTAATTTCTGACTGACTATTTCCAATTATGATAATATCATCAACATAAACTAAGACTATCGTTATACCATTCTCATTGTATTTTATAAACAGAGAAATATCAGCCCAACTAATTTTAAAATTGCATGAAAGTAAAAATTGACTTAATTTTCCATACCAGGCTCTTGGAGATTGCTTCAGTCCATAAATGGATTTATTTAGCCTACAAACAAGATTAGACATATTTTCCCTTTTATGACCTTGGGGTAAGGTCATGTATACTTCTTCCTCAAGTGTTCCTTGAAGAAAGACATTTTTAACATCCATTTGGTGAAGGCTCCAACTATTATTAACTGTGTTCATAATAGAATTCTAACTGTGTTCATTTTTGCTACAGGGGCAAAGGTCTCATGATAGTCAATTCCATGGGTTTGTGTGTACCATTTGGCTACTAACTTAGCCTTATATCGTTCTATGATTCCATCACTGTTATATTTAATTTTATACACCCATTTGCAGCCTACAGGTTTCTTATTTTTTAGTAAAGGGCATATAGTCCAGGTTTGATTTTTTTTTCTAAGGCATGGAGTTCTTTGTCCATTGTCTTACACCATTTTGGGTCATATTTTGCTTCCTCAAAGGTAGCTGGTTCTGCCATTGTTGAAATAACATTCACAAATGCATAATGTTCTTTTGAAATATTTCTATAAAAAATATAATTTTGGATAGGATACTGTACCGTATACGTTGTGAAATCCTTTAACCTAGTGGATGCCCGTGTTTGGCGAGTTGATCTCCTCAAATTTTGTTCAGTTTCTGAAGCTTGGACTTCTGTGGGTTCTTCGGCTTTTTCATTCTCCTGCTCTCCTTCACCTGTTACATTAGTGATTTTTTCTACAAAAAATTCCCTTCTTTCTTCGTTAGTGGTGCAAGGTAAGACAAAATCACTTGAATTAACTTGTTCACCTTGATTTTCTTCAATTTTTTTAAAGAAGGGTTCATTCTCAAAAAATGTTACATGTCTAGAGATATAAAGCTTATTTTCCTTGGGGTCATAGCATTTGTATCATTTCTTTTGAGTAGAATATCCCCAAAAAATTATTTTTATAGAAGTAAAATCAAGTTTATCAATTCTATTTTTATGCACAAAACTTGTACATCCAAAAATCCTTAAGTGCTCTAAATTCATTTTTCTTTCATAAAGAATATCTAAAGGGCTTTTAAAGCTTAAGATAGCGCTTGATATTCTATTTATTAAATAGGTTGCAGTGAGAACAGCTGCTGACCAAAAAATTTTGGGTACGTTGTTCTGGAATAAAAAGGTTTTTGTTACTTCAAGAAGGTGACGGTTTTTTCTTTCAGAAATTTCATTTTGTTGAGGTGTGTAAACACAAGAAATTTGGTGAAGAATACCTTTTTGTTTTAAATAATTTGAAAATTTTTGATTAACAAATTCAGTGCCATTATCGGTCCTAAGAATTTTAATTTTTTTGTTAAATTGAGTTTCTACTAAATTTGAAAAGGTTTGGAAGTGTGAAAATACTTCACTTTTATTTTTCATTAAATATAACCATGTTGCCCTAGAATAATCATCTATAAAAATCACAAAATACCTATAATCATTATAAGAACTTACAGGAGCAAGTCCCCAAACATCAGAGTGAACTAATTCAAGGGGTTCACTGCTGTTAGTTTTGGAATTACAAAAAGAAAATATTTGTATGCTTAGCAAGTTTACAAGCCTCACAATTATTATAATCTAAATTTGCAAAATTAAACATAGTTTTTAAAATTTTGTCAGAGGGATGCCCAACACGCTTGTGCCAAAGTTTTCCTAAATCCCCATCTTTTATAATATTAAGACTAAACTTATTGCTATCCAAAAAATAAAGTCCATTTTCAAGAAAACCCTCACCAATCTTCTCCTTGGTGATTAAGTCCTGAAAAACCACAATATTTTCTTTAAAAATAATTTCATAATTTAATTCTTTTGCAGGTTTGCTAATGGACAGTAAATTTACTGAACAATTTTCAACAAGGAAAACATCTTGAAGAAAACATTTTGAAAAAATACTAATCATACCCCAACCTTTGATTTTAATTTTCTCATTATTTGCAACAGTACAATATTGGTCACTTTGGATTAACCGATAATTTCTCAGTACTTTCTGGTTCCATGTCATATGATCAGTAGCTCCTGAGTCTAAAATCCATTTGGTACAATTTGTTGGAGCTATTTTGGGTGCAAAACCAACCACTAGACATTTATTAAATACATTTGGCAGTTCAGGCCACATTCTGCGAGTTGGGCTATTATTTACGAGCTGGGCCTCCAGAGAAATTGAGTTATTTGATTTTGGTGCAGTGCAACACTCTGAGCCCATTTTCTCATTCGGATTATTTATTTCAGTTTGGGCTGTGACCGAATTACTAAAATTAATAGAGTTAACAGAACCTGGTTGGCCCATTTAAATGTGTGAGCCGGTTTACAGTGGACTCAAGCGACTCGAGTCTGTATAATTCGGTCGGGGTTGAGGCGCTTCCTCGATTGCTCATTTCCTTTCTTCTCCCCCGGCTCGATTCTAGGTTTTCCGCTAAATACGCCTTGCGTGGCGGCTCTCAGTTGGTTTCGTCCGCCGCCTCGCCTTGACCCTTCCACTTGGGTTTGAGGTGGGGATAAAGATTCCAGCAGCCTTCTCTGAGATGGCCGTCCCGATTACAATGAGTGCACTTCTGGGCTGCACCTTTCTTACCCTTGAAGGCTTGAGGGTTCATGGCGGTGAAGACGTGGCTCTCTGACTTCGGGTTACGGTCGAGACGCTCATCGCAACTCGCCGTAATTCCTCTGCTTTGAATACGGGTCGTCACACACGCAAATGTTAGTCGCTCGTGTTGTTGAGAATGCGAGCTCGGATTGAGTCATAGCTTAAATCCGGGCGTCGAGAAAGGTATAGATGCGGTCAGTTCATCCTCTCTCGAGCCTTTGCTGTGTCGAGTCGGTAGTGAATGGTCTATATACTTTGAGTTCTTGATATTTGGATTTTACCTGTCCGATTAACTCGGATACGGTTTTGGAGCCTTGAGTCATTTGAGTAATTTCTTTTTTGATTTGGAAAATATGGGAGTTATTGCTTTGGTTGCTATGTTGATCTGTTATTGCATCCCATAGTTATTTGGCTGATTCATAGTGTACAAAGATTTCAAGTAATTGCGAATTTAAAGAGTTGAGAATCAGAGTAAAGGTTTGACCGTCAAGAATATCCCATTCTTCTTAGGCATCTCCTGCGTGTCTGTAGGTCTGGGTCTGTTGCCATTGATAAACCCCAGCAATCCTTTGCCTTTGAGGGAAATCTTGGCCGCCTTGGACCACGCCGGATAGTTGCGCCCATACAGAGGGACATTGGTGAGTTTTTGGGAGGAATCTATTTATAGGCGAGAGATGATAACGATAATATTTGGCTATACAAGGAAATATAAACATAGGATTTGCAATCCAAATCAATTTGATTTGTGGATGTCATTTCTTCTAAATCCGGTCTATAATGAGATCTTTCTGAGGCCAGATGTCCCTTAATCATTTTTATTTTCAACAGGAGATAAAATCGTAGAACTGATGCACCCTTCCTCCTCTCCTTTCTCCGTTTTTCTTCTTTCTCCTCCTCCTTGTATCTGATAACTCTTTTTAATTTTAATTAATGCAAATTATATAATAGGCTACCTCTTGCTGCTTCAAAAAAAATTGATGCACCTGTTTGTGCATTGTGTCTGTTGCAATTTGCAAATAAATTGAAAGCTTTTCTTTTTGAAAACCTTAGCTGGAAATAAATTGAAAACTTGAGATATCCTTCAATTACTTTTCGTGTTCGACAATGGATGGGAATATTCTGAATTTATCCGGACCAATTTAAGGCCTAGGCGGCTTCTGGACGCATTGGCAAAACTAAACAAAAAAGGGGCCCAGACAAAAATACCACTCCACTTGTCTCAAGCCCAATTGGTGCTGGAGCATGATCCATCTCCACTACATTCCGAAAAGGAGATCAAAGAAATGGTGCTGGAGCATGATCCATCTCCACTACATTCCGAAAAGGAGATCAAAGAAAAAGGGAAAAGAAACAAGAAGGAAGGGGTCAAGCACGGCCACTGAACGGACCCCACCAAAATAAATTGGGGGATCATCTCTCTATTACTTTTCTCTTCTCTGTAGCCGTCTTGGAGAGCATCGTCGTCACTGCTGACGGTCAAAATCAGAATTTCACGCTACATTTAAAGATAGATTGTGATCACACTGCCGATTGTCCAAAATGGTATTTTCCGTATTTTTTCGGTCGCAAATAAGTTGTTTCTTACTCCGTGGTTACTTGCGTGATTTAGCAAGGCGATTGTCTAATTTTGCATATTATGTGTATTTTTAAAAAATAACAATTATGAAAATAGCGATGCAAATAATTTCATAAGTCATCAATTGTCCCCCATCAGAAAAAAAAAGTAAACAACATATAATATAAATTTCACAGCATATACGTGATGTATCCAAAAATTAAAAAGGTATGCATGATTCAATAAACAATAACAAGTATCTATAAACAAACCTCCCAAACAATATATTTTAGATAAAGAGTGTAACAAATAATTTCCCATGTGTTTTATTGAATTATGAGTCGTTTTAAAAAAAAAATACTCCACTCAACTCAAAATAGATGTTCCTTTAAGCAAATAACAGTAATTAGTTGCATTTTTTTTCTTTCTTTTTTTTTGAGGAAAAAAATAAATGTACGTCTTAAAGAAACAATTTTTTCTAAACTAAAACAATTATATATGCCAAAATGATAAAAATATATATTATAAAATTCAAATACAGTTGGAATGAAATCTTTATCATCACATATTCACATAATTAATTTCAACTTTTTAACATTAACATCCTGATTATCACATTTGGGAGGTAATTTTACAAAATACCTTCTTTCTCAAAACATCAAACAAAATACCTCCTATTTTTTTTTTAATAAAATACCCTTGTGGGCCCCAGTACACACCCTAATTACTTTACCTTCCCTTCTCTCCCGCTTCATCTCCTTTGCTCTCAAGTCCAAGCATTAGAGCAACTCCTTTTGTATTTTTCATCTTCAGCACCAAATCAGAAAAGCAACTATAAAAGAAAAAAAAGTATATGTTTTCTAATGTGAACGCCATAGACAGGACATTGTGAAACTCTCTTGGGTACAAATAATTTAAAAAAAAAATCTAAACTAAAACCAGATATAGCTTGACGCAAACTATAAGCATATAATATTGTATCCATAGAATTTTATTTCTTTATAATAAGCCAATTTTCACTAGTTTTGTTAGAATATCTAGTATAATCTGTTAGAATCTAGTATTAATTATTCAATTTAGATAAATCTATAAGATATTATCTTAATTATTTTTTTAATTTCTGCATCATTACTTTCCTTATCTCTTATAATCCTCCACTATAGATATATGTAACTTAGAATAGAATAATGAATACAATAATCAAAAGCAAATACTTTGTCTTTGTTAATATGGTATCAGAACCATGAAAATCTTTGTCGGCGGTATTGTAGCTCCGCGCTGCAGGTACTGTAGCATCCGCCGTTGTAGCTCTGCCAGCTGGTATTATAGCATCCCGACACTGTAGCTCGTCGGTTAGTACTGTAGCATCAATCGTCAGAACTCAACCTGTTTTGTTCTGCCTTTGTCGACACTAAGCTGTGTCTGGTGTTGTGAGCATGGATCTGCTCACGTCGGTCTGATTCTGCCGCCACCTTCGGCGACTAGGTCTGCTCCGCTGCTCGCATTGCTCTGCTACGTGGTCTGTGCCACTCTGCTCCGCTCGGCATAGCCACTCGACTCTGCTCAACACCTGATATTATCGCTGTTGTAAGTGATTATGCCTGAGCCTCTCTCTATCTTGGTTGTTGTGTACTCGATTTGGTAGAGAATTTTCACTCAACAATATTAATCTCTCTCTTTGTTGTTTGCGATTTAGAACCACATCCATTCTCTTTTGCTATGAAAGAAAAAAGGGAAACATATTTTAGATCTGGGTCCTCCTCCCGTGCGCAATTTGGATTTAGGTCCTCCTGTGCGTAATTTCTGAGGCAAGCTTGGTTATCTGTGAGCCAAGCCGAATTTTACTCCTGTGCAAGTCTGATCTGAATTTTTGCCCGATCTGCTATGCGTTTTCTGCCCATATTCGTTTTTTTTTCTCTGCCCAATAATTTCTTCCCAATCTATTATACCATCTGTTGCAACCATGGCAATATCCACATTTATTTTTGGAGATTGTGCCATCTAAAATCTCTATAACAGTCATTCTCATCTATCTTCTTTAAGGTTATGTCATTTATTACATTCATGACAACAATCCTCATCTATTTTTTAAGACTGTATCATCTGAAATCTCTATGACAACAACTCTCATTTATTTTTCTCGAGATTATATCATTTATTTTCAAACTGAAGATATATTTTGCCGAGACATCTTTAGTTTGAGGGAGGGTGTTAATAGTAGGTTCTGATCATCTCCGTTGTTTGGCTCTGCTCCGCCGTCAGACTTGTTCCCTATTGCTCTCTTCATTTCATGGTTATGTCGCAATTCTGTTTCGGTCCTTTCTCTACTTTGTGAACTGTTTCTGCTTCACACAATCACCATAACGTTACCACTGTCGTAAGCTCTATCCAACCACCATCACTATTTACCATCCCCACTCAGTTTCGAACACATATCTGATCAGTTACTACAACCTTGTGTACACCATCATAGTCAATCCTAGCACATGCTCCCTCTTGGCTATCCATTCTGCAGAAAACCACGACCTCTTTGGTCATATGAGCTAGTGATCTTCGAAACTTCTGAAACTGAGACCTCTTTTGGTTGTATGAACCAATAACCTTCAAATCTTCTGAAACCATGACCATTGATTCATCTGAAACCACGGCTTCAGGGATAGACTTGAACCATGACCATTAGGTCATCTCAAAACTGGACCTTCGGGTCATTTGAAATATGACCTTTCGGGTTATTTAAAATCTAGACCCTTGAGTTATCTAAAATCTAAATCTCTGAATTATTATGAATCCATGACTTTTGAGTTATCTTGAACCCAACAATCTGAGTTATTATGAATCCAAGACCTTTAGTCATCTGCAGTCACTTTCTTCATCGCTTTGATCAACTTGTCTCCAAATTTCAAATACAATCTTCATTGGCATTCTCAGTTTGAAAGAGGTCTTAGAATCTAGTATTAGCTATCTAATCTAGACAAATCTGTAGGATTTTATCTTAATTATTTTTCTGATTACTTTCCATATCTTTTATAACTCTTCACTATAAGTATATGTAACTTGAAAATAAAATAGTAAATACAATTATAAAAAATACTCTGTCTTTGTTAACAAGTTTATTCGCATTTTATTTTCAGTTGATACCAATTGATATAAAAAACATTGACTGATATGATAATTTTCTAGTAGTAGTGATATAACTCATCACTTGAAAATCGGATTGTTTTAATTTAGTTTTTTTTATCAGCTTTTGTTATTATTGATAGAATTTAAAAAAAGTTTCTTATTGAAATTGATTTTTTCTCACTTTGATGCTGTTTTGTTGTTTTTCCTTCTGAAATTAATTACAAGCTGATGGTATTTCATATTGTTGAACTTTAATCTAGATTGGAACAAAACGTTGTAGAATGATCTAATTACAAGTTGGTAAATTTTATAATAAAAGATTGAAATATGTAGCTGCCACTATTTTTAATCTAATGTGAAGTTTAATTTTGAATTTATTAATTAGCAGTTTAATTTTTTTATTAATACCAAGTTACCAAATTTATATTGTTACATTTAGAATGCCTCTTTGTAAACGTCCAATTTATATTGAGTAGTATTTTATGGTTTTGTGCTTTTTAAATTCTATTAGTAACAGATAAATGGGTAATTTCATTTAATGTTCATTTAATAGTGTTTTTAAACTTTATATAGAACCGGTCATGAAAACTTTATTATTATTATTATTATTATTATTATTATTATTATTATTATTTAGAAAAAGATGACCTATCAGGGATCTAATTTCTAAAAATGAATATAAACCCATCGGCGTTCGAAGTAACCTTTCATACATTTGTCTCGATTTTTTTAAAATAAAAAGTAAAAAATAAAATTTCAGATTGACTCTATTATCAAAAAGTTAAAAAACTTAAAAAAAAGGCATTCATTGTCAGGGCATTCACATAAAATGATAAATATGCCGAGGGGAAGTTGAAGTGCAACAACTGAAACATACCCCATACATATTTATGGATATAGATAACACATCTAATGATGTATATTCTATATCCACCAAAGGCCCTTAGTCAATCAGTTTGCTATTCTGATCCTGTTAGTAATGGCGGGCAATCGTTGCTAATGGGTATTCTTATTTATATGGATATAAAATATATGTCATTAGATGTGTTATCTATATTTATGGATATATATAAATATCTATGTTAATGAGAAATAAACAGGGTAATATCATGTCATAAAATTATTTCAAATAAACATGAGAATATTTTACAGCGTATTTGTTAAATCCGTACAGGACAAATAGTACTTACAAGTATCACTAGTTCTACTTCAAAATGATAATATGATACATGTGAAAATTGGATCATATGTATGGGCAATATTCTTAGGGTATGTTTGGATGCCGTAGAATAGCACCGTTATGGGAATATCAGTATTGTTCTCGGGTTAGCAATCATTCAAACATAAAATTGAAATCGAGAATAGTAGTAGAATAATGCTAATCCGCTAACCCATAGAAAATGTTAGATTAGCAGATTAGCGTCCATGAGGGTAGTGAAAATAATAAAAAAATTCTTTTATATTAGTATGGAACAATATTAAATAAATATTATTATTAAATAAAATACTGAAAAATAATTAATTATTTTAATTATTCTCTTCATTGTTCTCACGTTTCTATCCAAACAACATTTTACTAATCCGGAATAGTAAAAATTAGCACTCTTCTCATATTTTCCGAAATATCACTAATCTCATACTATTCTCAACTACTAACCCAAATAGTGTTATTCTTGCACTAATCCTTTCACCATTCAAATATACCCTTAGAGTAATACAAATATTTTTTATTAGAAATAAATAGAAGGGAGAGTAAGGGAAAGGGGAAAGGAGTGTGTATCTGATCTGATAAGGATATTTTGTCAAACAAAACATAAAGAGGGTATTTTGTTGATATTTTAAAAAAGAATGGTATTTTATAAAATTACCTTTTGTTTGTGGGATTATTTTGAGAAGAAAAGGATTGTGTTGTTCGATCAAACTGGAGAGTATAGATGGATTCTTGGAATACCTAGGGAAAATATTTATAAAGGGTAAAAAAATTATTTTTTTATCAGAGGGGGCCAATCACCCCTAAAAATTTCACAAAGGGCCAAGGACGCAAGTATTACTTGCGTCTCTAAGAGTTTCACTCATTACAAGACGTACCTTGCCAGCTTTTGCATTTATGGGCCCATTAGTCGTTGACCAACCTTAGGGGCACAAGTAATAGTTGCGCCCCTAAAGAATTCCAACCCGTGACTTTGTGGACCCCACATTCCTCAGAAAATCCTATTTCTACCCTTCTCTCAACCCACCCCCAATTTTTATCCTTTCTCTCTGGAAATTTTTCTTTCTCTCAACAAACCCTAAACCCTAATTTCACATTTCTCCCCTAAAAACTCACCTACACAATGTTGATTGTTAGTTTTTACACCAGAAGATCTATCCAAAATGGGTCGCATGGTGTTCATTACTCGAAAAAAGCTACCGGTAATTTTACGGTGCATACCAACATAACACTCGCTGAATTGGAGACCGAGCTATATTGGTGGATGAGAATTTCTAGTTCAACACATGGTTTAGAGATATTAGTGAGATTCAATGCCAGATTATAACTCACTCCTCTGATAATGTTCTATACCGAGTTATAACTTTTGAGTATTGATACTTGGAGACTTATGGTTAACCATTCGGTCCAACTGGGTATTTTTATAATGATTTAATTGTATGTTGAGCTTAAAGCTTGTTGGAATACACCAAACGAAGATTTTGTGAGTGGTAGTCGGGGTCATGAAACCCCAAACACATATGTTGAGCCAATATCAAGTACAATATCCGATGCATCGTTTGGTAAAAATAGAAATTAATCGGTCCCATAAGAAGAAAATAATATTGAGGATTTATAATTTAATATTAGATTGGATGACATTAATCTGGAGGAACGGGTTGAGAAGTTAGTAAGCCAAGATACAACTCTAATTGGCAACACGTGTGGTAATGACAGTTTCATGACTATGGATTTCACACATTTTGAAGATTTGAATTATAATTCGAAAGAGGAATTGCAAGAGACCATGACATCATGACCATTAAGACACCGATCAGATTCACATCTAGTTGCTTCGAGGAATAATATTGATGCGATCGTTGATATAATTGATGATTGCAATTACTTAGACGACGAAGGGTATGTCACGGAAGATGGTTTGGCACTGGGACAGTGCTTTCGGTCGAATGATCATCTCAAATGGATTTGTGCATGATTGCCACATCAAAGCGAACCGCACATTTAAGAAAAGGAAGTCAAATAAAAGTGTGTACACGATCGAATGCACCGACCAAAATTATCATTTGAGGTTGTATGCATCGAGAAGGCAAAGTGATGATACTTTCATAATTAATACAAGATAATGTTCTCATGAATGTGTTATGTCGGAGGATAGATTGGAGCATCCGCACTTAACATCCTCATTCATGGCTTCTTTAATCCGTAAAAATGTAAAAGGTAATGTTCGGTTTACTATAAAGGATATCAAGGTTGTCATTGAGCAGAGATATAGTTTCAATGCACCCTACTTGAAGTGTTGGCGGGCAAAAAAGATCACAATCGCACAATTATTCGGAGGATGGAGATAATCTTATGATTTAATCATGCCATTACTCCATGCCATATAAAAAATAAATTCAAGTATAGTAATTGAGTGATTTACCGCACCGATAAATAACCCTAATGAAAGATTGTTCCAAGCAGTGTGTTGGGCATACGACCCGACAATAGAGGCTTTCAAACATTGCAAACCCGTTATAGGAATTGATGGTACACATTTATTTGGAAGGTATAAGGGGAAGATGTTAGTTGCATGCGGCTTCGATGCGGAAGATCACTTGGTCCCCCTTACATTCGCCTTGGTTGACACCCAGAACAACAAAGCTCGGGAGGATTTTATGAAATTTATGCGTAGGGAAGTGGTTAGATCACGAGTTATGATGATACTCTCATATCGTCATAATAATATTTTGCGGGTTTTCAGTCAGTCAGACCTAGGATGGAATATCCAAAATGGACATGCCTTCCATCGATATTGTTCAAGGCACATATGTCAAAATTTCATAAAAAAAAATTAGGAACAAAAAGTTGACAATGATTTTGAGGCAAAAAATGAAATAAAAATCAAAACAGAAAATTTCTCACGAGGCTTGGCCGTATTCATGAAAAATGCCCCGACGCGACAACATGGCTTGAGGATATCGATAGGGACTCTAACGATGTCGATAGAAACAATCGTCCGTGATATGATTTATGGGCTCTTTCATTCGATGAGGGAGGTCATAGATTGGACATGATGATAACAAATGGACCAGAGTCCCTTAATAATGTTTTCAAAGAAGCACGTGAATTACCCGTAACTTCGCTTATCAAAATAATATTTTACAAGTCGATAAATTTTTTTGCTAAGAGAAGGACAAATACTAAAACAGTGGTTCAACAAGGATTCCTCTTCTCCCCAAAATTCAAGCCCTATTGGAGGAGAGAAGATTAAGGGGAAATACACATATGGTGAGAGTGAGATTCAAATGGGTCAAAGATCTGTGGGTAACAAGATTAAAGAAACCGAATACATACGGTTCGGATGGAAGTGCCCGGAGGTACATGTACTTATCAAAAACCGCAACTAACAGATATATCTTGTTTTCAAATCTTAGCATGTTGTGCATAAAAGGACATAAGTAGTGACGTGTATGTAGCTCTTTTTATCGTGTTAATGAGTTGCTGGCAACGTGGGCACCCGAATTTGAGCCCTTTGACAATTCTGACACTTGACCTGAAATATGACAACCCAAACTAATATCGGACCCTACAAGGTATGCTGTTAAGAAGGGCTGATGTCAACATTTAAGGATTTGGAATGAATGGATGAAGAAAATACACATCAAACATATACTTGTGGGCAATGCAAACAACTAGGACACAACAGATGCACATGCACTGTACCCCTCAACAACGAAAGTAATACTATACTAATTTTGTGTCAAATTAATAATTGTGAATTCCATCACTCATTTACGGTTTAAATTTTTATTAACATAGGTAATTAGTACGGGGCTGGTCCTTAAGAAAATGAAGTTTGATCTATTAAAAATTATATGTGTTATGTCATTTTTTTCTGTATCAGTCTATTAAATATTACGTATATTTTTTTTTATGAAATTTGATGTAGAATTAAATGTACTATTTTAGAAAACTTGATGTATGATTAAATGTACTATTTTATGGAGTTTGATGTAGGATTAAATGTACTATTTTATAGAGTTTGATGTAGGATTAAATGCACTATTTTACGCAGCTTAATGTATGATTAAATGTACTCTTTTATGGAGTTTGATTTAGGATTAATTGTATTTTTTTAATGAATCTTAATGTATGATATTTTATGAAGTTTAATTGTAAAAAGATATAAATTAAGGGCGCAAATAATAGTTGCGCCCCAACATTGAGGTGAGGGAGGGTGGGGCGCAAGTACTAGTTGAGCTTCTAAGTATTAAAAAAAATAAGGCGGTAGGGGGGAGGTTGAACTCACGACATCTCTCAAACTCAACGCCTCAAATTCAACCCCCTCCGTCGCTAAACCATTATTATTTCTCATAACATACGAGACACATATTTTACTTATACATAGCTTGTACCGGAACAGAAATAAGCTCGGGAGCGCAACTATTACTTACGCCTCTAAGAATGGTCAATGTATACTAGGCCCACAACTGTAAAAGCCGAACATAAACGTCTGATAATCAGTGAAAACCTTGAGGACACAAGTATTACTTACGTTGTTGACCCTTCGTAAAATTTTTAAAGGGTCTTTAATCCCATATGATAAAGAAGATTAATTTTTGACCCTTTATAAAAATTTTCCAATACCTAATCGTCCAAGAGAGGGAGATAATATCCGTTCCGCTTCTGGCCTTCTCTCTCAAAGACTCAGTCGCATCTCTCCCGTGGACCTGCCTCCCTCTTTCACTCCAACCAATCAACCAATCCATCCATCGTACCAATTCCTCTCCCTTTTCTTCTTCCTCTCTTCTCAATTCTACGCAGCAGTCTGCGATCCATCTAGGTTTTCCTCCTGCTCAGCTGTGTTGGTCTCCTTTTAGGGTCCGAGGTAACATAAAGGAAAAATGGATGAGAAATTGAAGATGGAGGGCCACTCTTCGGCTGCGGCTTTCGTCGAAGGAGGGATCCAGGATGCGTGTGATGATTCGTGTAGCATATGCCTCGAACCCTTTTGCGATTCCGATCCCTCAACGGTATATATGAGTCTATTCGACATTAAGTGTGTTTCCCATTAATATTTTTAAAATTTTTGGCGTCGATCCGCCTGCGGTTTGTCTATACCTGCCATAATGCTGTCTTCTGGTGGTAGGCAACCAAAAACGGATAAAGAGAAAAAAAAAAGCTGCTAGCTTTTTTTTGTAGGCGACGAGTTGCACATATGGTAAAATGGAGCTGACTTAGGTTAAGTATAAGGAATAGTTGTGCGTTATCTGTCTATTGTTTACCTCTGTTTGCATTATTTTTTGTAGGTGACGAGTTGCAAGCATGAATACCACCTCCAGTGCATTTTGGAATGGTACAGCTGAATCATTATTTATTGAATTTGGAAATGTATTTTAGTGATGTTAATTTTGCTTAAAATCTAATCCTGTGTATATTTAGAAGTTTAGACAGATAATTTTGCTTCCTGCTTACAGTTTCCACCATAAATTTGGAAATAGCATTGTTCTTGCCATGAATATTGTAATTGGAGATTTTAGAACATCAAGTTAGGTAGCTTTATTGTAGGGTTTAATATGCTATTTTTTTTTTGGGATCACCTTTTTTTTATAGCATTGGCATGCTAATAAGTTGAATTTGATGTATGAAAAGTTACTTTTAGACCATACTGTTCCTTTGCGTTATTTGCAGGGGCTATTCTCTCTTTATTTCTATTAGTCCTATGATTACATTATGTACCCTCGAAGCATTACAAGTATTGACTCCATGTGATGATGCCTTTTTTATTATTCCTAGAAGGATAAAAGCTAATCTTTTTTTTTTCTTATTTGGTGGAAGGTGTCAGAGAAGTTCCCAGTGCCCCATGTGTTGGCAGCCCGTTAGCTTGAAGGATCCTACTAGGTATAATCATGCTGTATTGCACTACTACTAATGTCACCTTTTTCCTGCAACAAATTGGTATACTCCTACTAGGTATAATAATGCTTAAAAAAAACAGAAGGGACCTATTGATCTAAGTAATGATAACTAAAAAAAATACAGAAACACTTATTGGTTGGAATTTTTAAGAAACCATTTATTATATACTAGTGGCCATGGATTCTTGAATTTTTTACTTGAGTTTGTACACTGTATGCTTAATGTGTATCAGATTATTTGACACCCTGATTTGTATTTTTTCCTTCAATATAAAAAGTAAACTCTGCAGACCTAATTGGGGAAATTAAATGGCTTTGTGAATTTGTAACATGGGATTTAGTCATATGACCTTGGATGAAGTTTATACGCATTTGGGTTTTCTTTGCTGGTTATATCATCATATTTTGAACAATTTGAGGGTCAAATGGGTCAAATTTGGCATCTATTTCAGACATCATCCAAACATTGGGGGTCAAATTTGGCACCACATCTGTAACAGTGATGACTCAAGATGCTGATTGCATTAAATATAGTCTGTGTTTTGGAAATAATGGATGTCTGATTTATGACAGCCAAGAGCTTCTTGAGGCTGTGGAACAAGAGAGGAACCTGAGGGTCAACCGACAGCGCACTACTGCTATATTTCGCCATCCCATGCTTGGTGATTTTGAACTTCAGCATGTACGCCTCCATGTTGACATTCCGTTTTCACACTTGTATTTCAAAGGATGTTCTTTTTGTAGCCTTCATAATTTCCAGTGTTTTAAATTGTGGTTTTAATATGCATGCAACTGGTTAGTTCATGATGCATGTGCTATGCCTATGTGGTTCAATGTGTGATAGAATATGCGGCTGTGTTCAGTAAAAAAATTAAGTCTTAAGATATAGATAGAATTTCTTAAGAAAACTATAGGAAAAAAAAATACAAGAGGATACCATTATAATCTTAAATTTAACAATTATGGTTGTCATATCATCTATTTTATGCCAAATAAGATGAAAATTTCAAAAAATGAGAGTTTGTCATTGTATATGTGGTACATGCTCTTATGCATGCAGTCCTCCACTGCATAAGTATACAAAGTTGTGCATGTGGCCACATTTTAGAACACTGGTTATTTCTATGTTAGGTTTGGTACAGATGGAATATTTCCAGACATTCTGTAGACCACCCTGATTTTTATTATTATGATTATTGACTTAATTAATTTTTTTTTATTGCAACAATGAATAACAAACATAGAGTCCATATTTCACCGAGTTAATAATGCCCACACAGGTGCATGACCCTAGTAAACAAAAACTGAAGTTAGAGCTATAGAGCTTTCTCTTACTGCCCCAAACCATGCCTTGTTTGTATGAAGGCATTACCAGTAATTGATGAGTCCTTGCTGTTGTTGATGCTTGGTTAAATATTTGCTGATTTAGTTCGAGAATATTAGTCCTGTTTAAATATTTTTGTGTTATATTGGCAAACATTCTCATGGCATGAGATCCAGTGGAATGATATACAAGAATCCAATGGGAATAGTTTGCTCAAATGGGCAATGGAAGAAACTTGTGAACACATGCAACATGCCAAACATGTCCATGACATTAGAAGTTGTGTATTAAAAATTCCCTATTGTAGTTACCGGTGGGTGCAGATGATGCTGAGCTGGAGGAACGAATTATTCAGCACCTGGCAGCGGCGGCTGCAATGGGCCGGACCCACCGCATTGCAAGACGTGATGGATCAAGAGGGAGGTCAAGCGGGGCCCACGGTCTGCCTCAGTTTCTTGTTTTCTCCACCCCACCATCTGGAGGGAGTGCTGGTTCTGTCCAGTCATATTCTTCTTCTGGGGGGCAGAATGAGACAATTTCTGCTAACCCCTCATCTCCATTTACCACTGGTGATGAATCTTCTGTACATGAGACTACCCCACATGGAACTGCTGGGGATGCTGCTGACATTACTGCTTCACGGGCGATGAATAGTGCGGGCTCAATAAGTAGTCCTGATGTACAGAATAACAGGTACTTGATGTTGTTTGATCCGTTCATTGTGTGAACTGGCAAATCTGTATTTTATTTTGAGTTGTCTTGGACATGGATGTGGAATTGGGTGCCCAGGTGGGCCTAATTATGTTGATGACGCAATTTACCGAATTAGAATGACTTTGATACAAACAGTTGCTATTATCTATAATTTTAGAGTTTTCCTATCAAGTATGGCAGTTTTACATGATTAGATGATTCTCCATGAACTCAAAGTTATCCGGCAACTGAATTGGAAGAGTATCTGGTGTTGCAGCTTTAGTTGTTTGGCTGATTCAAGGGATATTAGGCTGAACTGGGATACGCTATTTTGCAAATAGACCTCAATGTTTGGCACATAAGCAGTGTTGTACCATTGTTCATTGACCCGTGGATTGCCAAAACACCTGATACATTTTAGTCGAGTGCAAGTTCTTATGTGCAATTTTGATGCCAAAAAAAGCCAAAAAAAAAGTACTTGAGCATATTTTCTTGGTCATAGTGATTCTTGATGTGGTTAATATTGTCTAAGCTGGTATTTTGTGAGGAAAATTTGATACGGTTTTAATATAAATTATCAAGGAATATTTAACAGTTTTAGTAGAATTGTACAATAAAACAGATTTTTGTGTATATTTTCATATAGATAAATTCATCTTTGTACATATGGCGTCATGAGTGCACCTGTTGTTAACATCTATGGTTGCATTTGCTTCTGATACCAGTAATGATATTGATGATGAAACTAAGTTGTTTGTTTTAAATCAGGACTGCTGGGCAAACTACTCCCGTGAGTAATGATAGAGCAGGCCCATCTGACTTGAATTCCTTCTCCGAGTCATTGAAATCACGTCTCCAGGCTGTCTCTACAAGGTACTCTGAGCCAAAGATAATGATATGAATCTTTGTTAGTTCATTCAACTGGTGCCAGACCTGATTCATAGCAAACCTGGTACAGTAACATTGGTTAAATCTTCTGTTTTGAGGCTCAAATATTTAGTGTGAGCATCAATGAATTAAACCAAAAACAAAAGAGGTGCTGAACTATTGCACATTCATTTCAACTCAATAGTAATTTGCTCATTGGCTCATTGGTGCTTTGTGCTTTTTTTTTTCAAATTACTTGTGGTGTTTCAGATATAAAGAGTCTATTACAAAAAGTACACGTGGTTGGAGAGAGAGATTCTTTTCAAGAAACAGTGCAATAGCTGATCTTGGGTCTGATGTTAGAAATGAGGTGAATGCAGGAATTGCTGCTGTGTCTCGCATGATCGAGCGCCTTGAAACTGGGGAGGGCACCACCCAACCCACAAATAGCGCTGCTCATAATACTGCAAATGCTGCTAGTGTGTCTGCTGGTGATGAAACTGAGAGGGATGTTACATCTATCAATGTATCTTCTAGTGCAGCGAGTGGTGCTGGTTCTTCTACACAATGTGTCTCTGCTGCTGACTTAAAATGAGCAGTTTGGGCTTTTATGAGGACCTGAATATAACTGGGTAAGCTACTTCTATTTGTTCTTTTGTGTTATGATATGATAAAAAACTTAACATGGTTGTGGTATGCCTAGTTTTCTGTCCGTAACTGTCAATAATCAATCAAACTCGAACCTGAACTCCTAATACGTTGTATGTTCCATGCTGAAGCGATTAGAAAATTGACATAAAGAAAAGTTCACAAGCTTTAGGCAAACACCAATTTATTGTTTATCGACAAGCTATAGTATATTTAACTCATATAAACAAACAAAGTTCTTGGCTTTGAAGAACTTGCAGAAAGTTTTGGTTTTACTAGAGATGCTTCAGGGTCAAATATTCTCTTAATGGCTTACAACAACATGAACATAACAGTTTCAAGAGTCTCTCGCATATTCTATATATTTGCGGTAGATCTTGTTTTGGGCTAACAATGATTGTTATTAATTTTTTTTTTGTCTATGCTTGTTAGAATATTTATCCTTTTCAATGTGTTTTCCATCTGAACTAATTCTCATCAGAAAAATTTTAACACTAGAAATCCACAGATTCTGCAATTTTAAGTTACAGGTTCTGTTTCAAATATATGGAGATAATATGTAGTATGATTCTTGGTAGTTTCGCGTAGTTTGTTCAACAATCATTATATTGGTTCAATTGTTTGGAAGGTCAGTGTCATGTTTGCTTGGTATAGGGGCACTGTTTTGTAGAAAAAAATAATTTTTTGGTACACATAAGTTAATAAGACAATACTTGATGGTACTGAGCTCTATTGCAGGTTACAAGTTTATTGGCTATCTCAACTCGGGATGCTACGATAAAACAAATATTTAGAGCAGTTTATTCTTTTCCTTGTGAGAGAGCAACATGGCTTCCCATCTTTTTGGGGGTTTATCAGGTCCCTTTTTGTAATAGCCTCTGTTGTAGATTAGCGCCCGTATGAGTTCAACCATATGATATATAACTATATATATGAACTGTGTAATGTTTCCTCCTGGAGTGCTCGTCTGGAGAGGAACCACATGAATTATTAGCTCAAACACTTGTATGATAATTACAGATGTTATGATAGCATGATATAGTGTAAAATAGCAGGAATTGATGTATTGAAAACATGATATGGAGCTTGCTTTTGCATCAAAATTGGTGTTCTGGTCACCGGCAAGATTTTAAGCGAAGTTCGTTGATATAAAATTTGTAAAGCACATGCTTTTGTTATCATTGACTTATTGTTGCAAATGAGTTTGACCTTAGGATTGCGTTTGTGCGAGAGTTGAATACGGCCTGCTACTCTATCGTGCCCCTCAATTAACTTGTTAACGTTTATAGTTGGTCGATGGGATCGGTATTTTTTACGGATATTTTTTATGCGGAGATGTCCGTAGGAAAATTACAACGGTTCAAGGAAATCACAACGGCTGTGGAGAAGTCTAAACATGAATTTTGATGCATGAAACTGTTTATTACTATTAAATTAAAATCGTTGATAAATAATCGGACCGCATAAATCAAAAGAACCGTATCTGCGGAGCTTTTTCATCTCCGCAGGTGATATAGTTCCTTGGTCGTTGGGAGATGGATAGGGCTGTTAATAGGTAGGGGAAAGATAAGGGTGAAGGTATTTTTATGTTTATATTTATTAATTTTTTTTTATTTATACTTTATTATTATTTGTTAAAAAATATTTTTACTTATATTTTATTTTTACCTATTAAGAATTTTGGATAAAAAAAATAAGTGACGGTAGATAATAGATAAAAATAATAATAATTTAATGTAAAAAATTGTATGATTTGGATAAATAAATAACACAAAAAAATATACTAATAAAATATAATAATGAATAACGCTTTAGATATAATAAAAATAATATAATTTTTTATTATTAATTGTCATGAAAGATGTATACTAATTTCAATTTAATTTGATTATTATTAAATTATGAAATAAATTATTATATATATATATATATTTATATAATTTATCTTATAGATAACAAGTACGAAATAGTTCTTATTCACATCTTTATCTAATAAATTAATGAATTTTTTTTTACCTATATTCATATCCAATAAATTGATGAAAATAAAATTTTATCCATATCATCTTATCGAGTACAATACTGATCGGGTAAATGACCAAAATAGTTTTATTAACAACCCTAGAAATGAAATGTTCTACCTATCCAAGTGACCCGAACCTGATCTGAAATGACTCCAGAACAAATGTGTTGGGTATGAGTCAAGAGTTTTTGATCCGTCATGGTTTGGGTATGGGTCGATCCAACTAACATGTTTAATTGTATTTTTTGATTCATTTTGTGAATTAACACAAATCAAATATTATATCTACACTAATTAAGATTATTTATATATTAATTAATATTAAGCTACTTAAAAATACATAAAATAGTTAATATATATAGTTAATTATTTTATTCGGGTTGGGACAGGTCGGATCGAGTTCGTTCAAGTAAAAAAATAAAATAATGATGATATGATCCGAACTCGATCCGACCTGCTGACACTCCTAGCTTGAAGTATACTTTCTCACATCGAAATATTGATTTAAATTGCTTGGAAGACTTTTTTGAACCTTTTTTCAGAATTTTGAAAGATTAAATAGAATAAAATGAAACTATTTGCTTGTATGATCATCATTAAAAAATATAAATAGTAATTGGCAATCTACGATATTTTAATTTGAAGAATTTATTCAGATGCTTATGTTAATATTCTGAATACAATAAAATATAATTTGAACTATTTATATTTTGGTCCAATTATAAAAAAATAGTATACAAACTAGGTTCGGAAAATAATAGTGGCGGAAAGCACGAGTCAAAATCAATTTCAGTCTTACAATCCCTTTTTTTTTTTTTTACAATCAATTGGTCATAGCGAAGCGCTGCCTTACTAGATTTTTTTTATTCTAGTAAATGAAAAAAATAAATAAATAAAACTAGCCACCTCTCTCCCCACTTTTGCATATTTAGCCATATCCGAGTTTGAAACCCAGGTCGGGTTTTTTTACACAGAAACGTAAAAAAAAATACGGATCCGAGTTTTAAACTCGGGTCCGGATATTTTTTTTTTTACATTTGTGTGTTATATAAAAACAAAACACAACAGACAGTAGATTGATCTAAAATATTACAACAAAAATTAAAATAAACACACCAAGTACATTTGAAAATTGCAAGTGTCTGGACCGAATTTTAAACTCGGCCCAGTACACCTGGAACCGAGTTTTAAACTCGATCCCAGCATCATGCTATTATATAGCACACCAAGTACATTTCTTCTTCATCTTCCTTTAGCTAACCATTTCTTCAAAATCACCATTGTTACTGTTGCAAGAGCTTCCAACTGAAAATTTATTTTTCGATAGATCCAGAGCCGATCCGTATTCATCACTCTCGTCTCATCAACGTTGTAAGTTTTTTTTCTATTTGGACTATTAATTTTTGTTGTAAAATTAAAATACACTAAAGTAGGGTTTATCGTTCATACTGTAGAGATGAAAATGTTGCTGATCAATGTGTATCACGAAGGTCAAATCTTGAAAACTTCTCATGGAACAGATTACGATATTCAAGCCGCGTGCACATTTTCTACCGACGAGGCAATCAATCTTCGTGACTTGAAGAGGCATATTCATGCTGGTTTGGACCGCTCCCTAGCTAATTCAATATCAACATTAGTGCACATATCAACACTGCCCCAGCAGGTTCGAGTGTTTTTTTTATAGCTTATTTGGGATTGTTTCTGATGAAATTTGGGGAATGATTAAAACAACAGCTCCGTACCAAGGAAATCTCCCAACGGAACAAGTGTCCAACTGAAGGACACGAAATAACAGAAACCACAATAATCAACCCGCCGCAACTGAGGAAGTATCAGCCGAGGAATTCCATTATGAGGAGTTAACCCAGAGCAAGTGGCCGCATTGCATCAAAAAAGATGGACACAACATCTAGACGGGGGTCTCAATCGATGGGGAATAATGACAAGCAACGGTTTAGAATCACTGAACAATTTGTTCAGGATCGCCAGACAACTTCCGGTATGTGCTATCGTCGAGAACACGTGATACAAATGTGTTGAGTGGTTCTATCAGCGTCGATAAATTACAGCAGCTTGGGAAGCCCAATGTCTGGTATTCTCCCAAAAGGTTACCGAAATGATAAAACATCGCGGTGATAAGGGGAGAACTTACGATGTCATATCACTGGATTGAGGTATCAACAACTACGATGTTTATAACAGAAATGGCCTTATCGAGACGGTAATATTCTATGCTTATATAATTTTTTTATTTAATTTTAAAATTTAAGCAATAATTTATAATTTCTATTTGAAATAATACGGACAAAGGGGTGAAATGAAATATAAAGTTGAATTAGCCATGACGGGAATCGGTAATTGTTGGTGTCAGAAACCATAATTGACCGGCATCCCATGCGATCACTTGCTTGCTGTTTGTTCATTCAGAAGGCTGGATTACACTCAATACGTTAGTCCATATTATACCATCAAGTACTACATTAACACATGGTCTGGTCATTGGCGTAGTTATGGCAATAAACGAGATTGACCAATTTACAATGGTCCGGTCATCAAGCTAGATCCAGCAAAAAACAACAAAGGAAGGAGAAGGAAGATACACATTCAATGGTTATGGATGAAATGGAGGGTCGTATCAACAGGCTGCCAACTCGAGGTCGAGCTCATTCCAACAGAGCATGATTTAGATTATCAGTGTGTTTATGTTTTTTGTTGTTATATTTACCAGAAAAATTAGATTTTAATTGTTGTTGTAATATTTTAATTTGTTTGACACTATTTTAGAATAATATATTAATTGTGGTTATATTAGACTTTATAAAATTTTATTTTAATTTTTGTTTTAATATTTTAGAACAATGTTTTTTTTACGTTTCTGTGTAAAAAAAAAATACGGACCCGAGTTTCAAACTCAGGTCCGGATATTTTTTTTTACGTTTCTGTGTAAAAAAAAAACTCGGACCGAGTTTCAAACTCGGGTCTGGCTAAGTATGCAAAAGTGAGGACAGAGGTGGATAGTTTCATTTATTTATTTTTTTCATTTACTAAAATAAAAAAAATCTGCTGACTTACAGCCCAAACATAACGCCACTTACTACGTAACTGAACGTTCTACCTATCCAACTGGGCTATTCTTCCTTCAATTCCAAATTCCCCTACTACTTAATTGCCCATCTCCTTTTTATTTATAATGGAAATTTGACGGAAAGAGCTACATCTAAATCTTTTCGGGTTTCAAGATGTACAATACAAGAGTACACCTCTCATGACCTAAAGTAGAAATACTTTTTCGTGGACTGGCGAACACATCTATTTAAAAAAATCAAATTGGTTGAAAGGAAGCAGCATCAAGAGAAGTTGGAATCGCTAGTAATCACGGATCAACATGCCACAGTGAATATGTACCAGAGCCCTGTTCACACCGTCTGTCACATCTTGAAAATTTATTTAGCCAGAAAGCTAATTTTAATTACAAAAAAAAGTGGCTATCACATAATTTAGAAAAATAGTTCCTATACTTGCACCATGTCATTCTTCTAGAACCTTGTTTCTTAAAGTTTAGACACTTTCACTTCAGGTAAGCTACTATTAGAACTAGGGAATGCGCCATATGAGGATACCTATGCTAAGGAGTTTTCTTTTCCATGCCAAGCGAAAATCTCTTTGATTCAGTGCTTACTATAAAAGTGTTTGATTCAGCGGTTCCCCAAGATGAGAAAGAAATTCGTTCATACCACCATTGTCACACTTGATTCAGTCTCATTTATACCTACTTATCGATCAATCTACTTTTTGTGAGTTCTCTTACAAAAAACTTAACTTTTAGTGTAACTCTCTTTTTCAATCGTTGTATTTCTCAAGACTTGACGACGAGCAATATCCTTGAGAGTGGGTATGAAGATAATGGATTTTACTTTCTTGAGGGCCTTGATGGAATACAAAGATGGCGAAAGAGAGCAAGAGACCTAGGCGATTCCCATGACGAAAACCTCCACCCTCGAACCTCCTTTCTCTTTTACTCTCCCCATCTATCACTCATAGATCACCATTAACTACTATGTGAGTCGTCTTTACTCTGATGATATTTTCTAAGGCACCGTGATTTATTAAATCGGGTATGGCCACTGCTGAATGGAGAACAACCACCATGAGAAGGAATAATCACACACGCCAGAGAATAAAATCTAAAGACACATGGGAGGCCAATTGTTTGTTTTCGATGCCTCTCCCCTTGACATAGAGCTCATCGGTTCTAGCTACCTCTTACATGCTCAAAATCTCATATACAACGATACCAACTAAGAAACTATTTACGTATCAACCCTGCCACCATTCCTTCCAACTCAAACAAAACAAAACATCACTAATATTACCTACCAAAAAACCTACATCAGCAAAACATAGAGCTTTTTGCCGACATTAGAATCTCACACATAAGATATTTACCTCTAAGAGAACAACTATCCTGCAATGGTAAGTCATGGTCAAAGGATCTCTACTAGATGTTCCACAGCATATGGCGACAACACTCGCCAATACCAATGGGTGGGACCATCGCGACTATAAAATCTAAACGGCGAAAATCACGTCTTTCCTAGTCATATGCCTAGGTGAGGCTAACTGCAATGCAATCTGCGCTAGCCATACTCCTGGCCAGCACCGTGGTGTGTATGAACTCTCTGATTAGCACGTAGTGCCCATTTTCCCATGGAACCCCAACTATAACATGATTTTCCTTCCTCCATAGTATCGAATATGGCTATCTCTCACCGATGCACCCCTATAAGCATGGAACTGGTCATCCATTAGATAGATGTGCTACCCCTATGGATATATTGACTCCATAAAGCCCTACTTCCTCATGTCTGAATAGTTCAGTGTCATCAGAGTATTGTTAGTCATTGGTGCCCCGGCTTCGATCCCCCTACATTTGTGATACAGAGAGCGCTCCAGAGCTCGTATAGTCTGCTTTACTATCCTCCTATCACCTCTAAGAAATAAAAATTGAAACAAAATAGAAATGATAACCATGACTACTCTTCAATTCGCGACCCAACAGACTTAGCCTCCACCTGCTATACACCATCCCCACCCACTTCACCCACAACCCACCTCAAAAGGACACTCCGGTCAAAGAAGACGGTCTAGAAATGAATTTCCAAACTCCTCATTCCCGACCACAAACATGTTGGTTTGCAATCTTTGTGGAATAATCAAACAAGAAAATAGAAGAGAGAAGAACAAAGAATTTGGGGTGCAAAAGAGACCGCACCATTTTCTATCTTTCTTATTCCTTTTATTACCAGATTCAATACAAATATAGAAAGTAAAATCTTTAGAAACAGCACAAAATAAAACTGGTGTGATTTCTTATTTTCCACACCTCACATAAGGAAACAAAATAAACAATAAAGCAACTACCATAACATTTTTTATCTAATTAAACAAAACAAAAACAGAACGTCCCAGCGTCCCAGAGAACATAACATCTCGTACCAGTATACAACAAGCTTATATAACATTCACTTCCCTAAGCTTGTTGTACCTTCTCTTGAATCCTGCACCCAATTCTTTCTCGCAGCTCACAGAATCTGACTCTTCCCAATGACTTTGTCAGTATATCTGCCAGTTGATCAGATGTACTCACATGTTCAACTTCAAATCTGCCATTCTCCACATTCTCTCTGATATAGTGATATCTAGTATCAATGTGCTTACTACGATCATGAAATACTGGATTTTTACACAATGAAATAGCTGACATGTTGTCAATTTTGAGTTTGATCTTCATAAACTCATGACCCAGCAAATCTGCTCGTAGTGTTTCAAGCCAAATGCCTTGACAAGCGGCTGAAGCAGCAGCTATGTATTCTGCCTCACACGATGACAATGCAACCACCTTCTGTTTTCTAGAGAACCAACTAATGATATTACCTCCCAAGAAGAACAAGACCCCAGTGGTACTCTTTCGGTCATCCAAATTTCCTGCCAGGTCACTATCAGAAAAACCAACTAATTTTAACTCACTGTCAGAACACCTTTTATACACACACCCCAAGCTGATACTACCTTTAATGTACCTCAAAATCTGCTTTACAGCAGCCATGTGTTCAGACCTTGGAGATTCCATGAACCTGCTCACAATTCCTACAGAATAAGTCAGATCAGGCCTTGTGTGTAACAAGTATCTCAAACTCCCTACAATACTCCTGTACTTGTTTTGATCAACCAACACTGAAGAGCTATCTTTCCTCAGTTTAAGTCGAGCCTCCATGGGAGTTTTTGTCAAATTACATTCTGACATTCCACACTGTTGCAAAATTTTGAGAGCAAAACCTTCTTGACTTAATAAAACTTCACCCTTCTTCTGTTTGACCTCAATTCCAAGATAGTAACTCAATAACCCCAAATCACTCATTCTAAAAGTTTCTTTCATTTGCATCTTGAACTTCTCAATTTCAAACTCACTAGTTCCAGTAATTATGAGATCATCAACATACACCCCTATGATAGTACAATTTCCCCCTTGCTTTCTCTTGTACACAGCATGCTCCATCTTACTTCTTTCAAAACCAAGAGAATTTAGAGTACTATCCAATTTTGAATTCCAAGCTCGAGGCGCCTGCTTTAGACCATACAATGCTTTGTGCAATTTCAACACCATATGCTCACTTCCCTTCTCTTCAAATCCTGGTGGCTGGATTACATACACCTCTTCCTTGAGATCACCATTCAAAAAAGCTGATTTGACATCCATGTGATGCAGTAACCAACCCCCTTGTACAGCTAGAGCAATGATCATCCTTATAGTCTCAATCCTTGCCACTGGAGCAAATACCTCCTCAAAATCAATGCCTTGCTGTTGTACATACCCCTTCGCAACTAATCTCGCTTTGTGCTTCACAACCCTTCCTTCAGAATCCTTCTTGAGCTTGTAGATCCATTTCAGCCCAATTACCTTTTTGCCCTTCACAGGTTCTACAAGACTCCATGTGTTATTGCACTCAATTGACTCAATTTCTTCTTGCATGGCAGCTCTCCACCTTTCTTTCTTGTTAGCTTCATCAAAATTTGTTAGCTCTTCAACACCCATCAGACAAACATCCAAATAATTAACAGGCCGAGTCTCTTCATAAATCTCAGATAAACTACGTAGCTTAACAGGAGTCACACGTGAATTTCTGTCATCTTCTGAGTTTTCTTCATTGACACTAATATGATCATTAACACCATCACCTAATTCACCATCTGTATCTTCTCTAACAGTGTCACCTTCTTTCTCAAATTCAAATGGTACCTTTAGACTTGTCTCATCAGAACTATTCTTCTTCTCAGTGTTCATTTGCCATGGTCCAGGTTTATCTTCTTCAAAGATAGCATCTCTTGTCACCACCACCTTGTTTGCAATAGGGTTGTATGCTCTATATGCCTTGGATCCTTTCTCATACCCAAAAAACACCATTTCTGTGCTTCTATCATCTAGTTTCTTCACATGGTTACCTATTGTCTTCACATGAACAAGACAACCAAATGTGCGCATGTGTTGCACAGTTGGTTTGTGCTTATACCATGCCTCATAAGGTGTCATTCCAACTAAACTTTTAGTTGTTGCCCTATTCAAAATGTAAATTGCAGTGGTTACTGCCTCACCCCAAAATTGAACTGGCACCTTCATAGCCTTCAACATGCTCCTAACCATACCCATGATTGTTTGATTCCTCCTCTCTACAATTCCATTTTGCTGAGGAGAGTAAGGAGCTGTCATGTATCTCTTTATACCATTCTCCTTGCAATATTCTTCAAATTCAACAGACTTAAATTCACCCCCCCTGTCAGGTCTGAGAGCCTTCAATTTCTTGTTTTGTTCAACCTCAACTGCCACTTTAATTCCTTTAAAAGGTTGTGAATGCCTTGTCCTTGCTAGGTAACAAAGCAATCCACATAAACCTACTGTAGTCATCAACCAGGAGTAAGAAATACCTGTTGCCTGCAGGTGTTGAAGGCAGTATAGGTCCACAAATGTCACCATGCATCAATTCCAAGGTCTCACTTGCTCTGAATTGTGTTTTGGTTGGAAATGTTGCCCTACGTTGCTTGCCCACCAGACAGCCTTCACAAACTTGCTCTACATGCTCAATGAAAGGCAACCCTTCCACTAACCCTTCATGACTCATCCTTTTCAGAGCAGTAAAGTTCATATGTCCAAATCGAGCATGCCATCTCCATGCCTTAGACTCAATAGTAACTGTTGTCATACAAACTGGTTGGACTATCTCCAATTGTAACACATACAAACGGTTTCCCGTCCTCCTTACTTTGATCAACATCTTACCATTTGTATCAAATACAATTAACTCACCTTTCATCATCTCAATTTTACATCCTTGCTCTTCAAGTTGACCAAGACTAATAATGTTATTAGTTAATTTTGGAATATAATACACATTAGTCAAAGCCTTATGTTCACCATTTCTTCCCTTTATCAGCACTATCCCTTTCCCTCCTATCCGCACCAAGTGCCCATCTCCTAACTTAACAGCACCATGTGCACTTGTTTCAAGATCAGTGAAGATTTCTAAGTTACCTATCATGTGGTTACTAGCACCAGAATCTAAATACCATGTACCAGTTGACTGAGTCTGTTGTTTTCCCAAATACAATTCTCCCATGTTGATGTTAATGCCTTTTTCTTTCCCACCAGTGATTACCTGTTGCATTAGTAATACCGGCTTCTCCTCTTCCTCATTTTCTGCAATGAGAGCCCTTTCCTTTTTGGCTTCCTGCACTCAGAGGCAAAATGCCCAAAAATGCCACAATTGAAACATTTAATCTTTGACTTATCAAATTTCTTTCGTGGCTTTCTTTCTTGGCTACTGCTTGGGTTGTCAGCACTTTCCCCTTTGCTCCTTTCTTTTAGAGACAAAGCTTCCCATTGAGCACGAGTAAGAAGCAATTTTTCATCCGTTTCTGACATCTTGTTCGATTGCCTTCCCTTCATGCTTCATCAAACACCCTCAATCGCCCAATTGCCTCGACTATAGTCATGTTGGATGTATCTCCCCATTGCTCTATCGTACTGATGATAGGAAGGAACCTATCTGGTACGGCGCTGAATAATTTCTCAACCACGCTACTCTCATTCATTTCCATCCCTAAGGAACGCAATTCACCAACTAAACTGATCAACGATTGTGAAAATTCAACCAACTTACTGATTCAGACATGACCAAACGATCAAACTGTCTTTTCAGCACCTGGGCCCTTGCCTTTTTTACACGATCTTCACCAACCGCCATCTGCTTAATTGTTTGCCAGGCTTCTTTAGAGGTTTCTTTCTCTGCTATAGCCATGATCGTTGAATCAGGAACAGCCTGTGAGATTACAGCAATTGCTCCTTGATCCTTTTCCTTGTCAGCCTCTCCTTCACATTCTATTGCCTCCCATACTCCTAATTCCCTCAGTATTATCTTCATCTTCACAGCCCACAAGCCATAGTTTGTGTCATTCAACATTGGATACTGTATTGGCACTCCTCCTCCTCTCACTACTATTTTTGTTTCAGACGAACCATCGCCATCCTTGCCCATCGCTCTGATACCAATTGTTGGTTTGCAATCTTTGTGAAATAATCAAACAAGAAAATAGAAGAGAGAAGAACAAAGAATTTGGGGTGCAAAAGAGACCGCACCATTTTCTATCTTTCTCATTCCTTTTATTACCAAATTCAATACAAATATAGAAAGTAAAATCTTTAGAAACAACACAAAATAAAACGGGTGTGATTTCTTATTTTCCACACCTCACATAAGGAAACAAAATAAACAATAAAGCAACTACCATAACATTTTTATCTAATTAAACAAAACAACAAGCCGAACGTCCCAACATCCCAGAGAACATAACATCTCGTACCAGTATACAACAAGCTTATATAACCTCGAAACGGAATTCGTTGACTACTTGTAGGTCTACTTACTCCCTCTCTCTTCATGGATGACAAGACCTTTCAGACGAACTCATTTCTTCTTCACCCCATTCAATCCTCCAGCCTTCCTAACTAGTTCCTCTCATCCAATCAGCCCCATTGTTGGTGATTGATACACCTCACCTCTCTAATGAACCAGCTCCTGCCTCTCCGCCACCTCCGCTGTGACGTAGCCCACAAAAATACCCACAACCTTCACCTGCTTCTAAGACTCGTAGGACTTACTTCTTCCACAGCTCCAACATTGGTCCTATATTCATCCCTATGACCAAGTAGCGTCAATCTTAGCTTCTCAAGCTTTTGCTGCTATCCAAGAATCAACGCTTGTACTAAATGATCGCATCACAAAGATGGTAGAGACGACCATCAACTGATATGTCGTGCTTGCAATACCCTCCGCCTCCTCGGACATAGCAATTGATAGTCTAAGCAATCTGCTCCTCTATGCACCACCTTTTGTCCAGATGAATCACTTCTCAACACTACTTATTGTCAAACCACGAAAATTAATTTGAACAATAATAATGATAATTAAGATATGGATTTAAAATGACGTAACACTACTTAATAAATAACGTAAATAGACAATTAAAGAATTTTATACATAAACAAATAAATAAATAAAGCTAACCATAAATGATAATAATAAATATATAAATATCAGTAAATGATGACTTAAGTAAATTAGTAAATGAAAACTAAAATTTTTAAATAAACTAAAATAGTTAAACTAATAACTAAACAATTAGAAATAAAAAATAAGTTTGAAACAGATAATACATCAGTTAAACTAGAAATTAAATAAAGCGAAATACTACAGAAACTAAATATGACATAATATTGACTCGAAGGCAATAGATACAAACGGGAATAATAATACTAATTAAGTCAAAATAAAATAAATCGTAAAACTTAATTTTACCCAAAGGAAATGACCCATCATACCTATGGCCTCACCACACCAAGTGCCATGTTTGTGTGCCACAGAAAATCCTCAATCTCTCTCTCTCTCATTAAATGGAACATTTAATGCTCTCCTCTGTCTCTCATTTAATGCTCTTCTCTGTCTCTCTATCATTTGTCTCTCTCTCGCGTCTGTTTTAATTCTCTCTCTCTGTCTCACGACATGACCGCTCTCTCTCCCCCGTCCTTTCCATTCGCTCTCTGTCACTCTGACGACATCCCTTACTCTCTCCGCTCTTGACTCTCCCGAGGAGAGAGCCTCGCTCTCTTTCGCTCTTGTCCCTCTTCTGCTGCTCCCTCACCCTCTCGCTCTCTCTCTGACAAGTACTCTCACAGACTCTCTTCTGACGACTCTCATCAACCCTCACCCCTCTCCATATCAACCTATCCCTTTCCATAGTTGATAATCCATTATCAACCTATCCCTTTCCATAGTTAATTGGGTTACGCTTTTTCTCTTTTCTTTGATGGAAAAAGATGAAAAATCTAACTCGTAAAATTTATAAATATTTATAAAAAAACAATGTCGTATATGGATACCTGATCAAATTGAAACTGATTCTCATTGGATTATGCTTAATTAAGTTCAGTCATCGAATTTGTTACATTTATTAAGCAAAATAAATGTCATATTTCGCAATTTAAGGGATGAATTAAAGAAGGCTCACAAATTTTCTACTATATTATTTTTACATATTCGAGTATGCTCAGGAGCAGATCATAATAAGGATTGGTGGCAAAATTTTTGAAAATGATATATTTATACGGTGATTGGTCTATGAATTCATTACTTAAGCCCTCCGATTAGTTAACTATCATCTATCAAGTTCAACATGACCTGTCATTATAGGGTGCATTTATAATCGCAAAAGAAAATTTGAAGGTTGTCTTCAATAAATTTGGAAAACCATTTTTCTCTGGAAATAAATTATATATTTTATTGAAGAAGATTTAAATACATGAAACATCATTTTAGTAGCATATGGCATGAAATTAAGTTCCTAATTCAAAAATAAGTTAGAAAGATTAAATTCATAATCTCATTTTTAATATAAATAATATACAAGAACAAAAAAACAAATTCATAACTATCACGAACAATATTGGATAAATAGCATGTTTTCATTTTTATCTAATTCGAGAACAATTCCATACGTGACAAAAATAATAATTATAAGAGATAATTAGTTATATGCCACTCTAAAATTCTGGATTTTGAAAAATATCACTCCAAAATTTGAGTTTAGATAAATGTTATTTTAAACTTAGTTTCTCATTTTGTCACTCCAACTACATTATTTTCGTAATCCCAAAACCGTCCTCTAACCAATACTCCCCTCTTTCCATTCCCTTCAGATTAGAGAGGAAATCAGTAGCAGAAACTGAATTAGAGAAGTTAGGTGTTGTATTTTGATCAATAGGCGGTGGCGGCATTAAGGTAGGTGTCAACTGGCGTCCGGACACTTTTTTAATTCACTGAAAAATAAAATTCACGCAGTAAAAAATAAAGATTTTTTTTTAATTCAGATATTTTATTTTCTTAACCCAGGCACTCTCTACCGATCGTTTCTGATTCCGCCCCTGTCTCGTGGCAACTTGCTACTGCCATAGCAGCGACAAAGGAGTTGTAATCGGGTCTGTGCCTGTTAAGAAATTCTACATAAATTTGTCAGCAAGTCGGCACATTTGTTGAAGAAATTCTGCACAAGAAGCTGATTCTTTGTGAGCAGTTTGAATTTGAAGAGTGCTCCACAGATTAAAGGTTGTGTTGCAAGAAAGGACTTAAGCTAGTATATAAAGGCTTCTAATTCAACTTCAACGATCTCATGACAACAATTATAACTAAAACTCCTTTAACAACAAATTAGTTGCAACTAGTTCTCAATCAATAATAACTAATTCTCTAACAATTGACTAACTAATTTCTGATAACTGATTATCTATTTGGTTCTATATCGAAAATTAAAGAAGAAAGAAAAATGATTTGAAAGACTTGTATGTTATTCTAATTAACAAGTTATACATATCTAGAAAAAAAACTTCTGTCTCTTTGTGGATGAGAGCAATTGAATGATATAATATTTCTCAGTCAGCTGCTAGAAGTTGTTATGTCAGAATTTATTAGCTTATTATTCATTGAAGTAGAAGAGTTTGAAGAGTTGGAAGCTGTTCAAAATTGTTCGATGGAATGTCCAAGAGATGTGTTGTATCTTATAGCATGCACCTGATCTTAGGGGGGAGAGGAAAGCAGAGAGGATTGGGGAAATAAAGTATTAGTTCAAAGATATTTTTTATATTATGAAAATTAATGTAGTTGGGGGTGGTAAAATTAAAAACTAATTAAATTTAAAATGATATTTATCTAAATTAACTCCGCCTGTGTGAACTAGTTTTTGCACAGTTTGTTTCAAGTCAGGATAAACGAGGAGGGTTGCGGTGGGTGTGGAGAGTCCTGCACTAAAACAACCGATTTTTATGAAAATAAAATTCAGTCAAATTTCGTTGGAGCGTCACCCTCTTAGTGACGCGCCATATTGGAACCTGGATATGGTGATAAGAGAATAAGGGCTGGGTCGTCATCGCCTTAGTGGCACACCATATTGGAATCAGATATGTGATAAGTGAGCGAGGGCCAGATCGTCATCATCTTAGTGACGCGCTGCATCGGCGTCCGGATGTAGTGTCAAATGAACAAGAGTTTTTGCACTTGACTCGATGAGTGTGAGGGGTAAAGAAGCTAATCGGGGAAAATAAGATTCATTTAGATAGTTGGAATGTAGGGTCTTTAACAGATAAGTTAAGAGAGTTAGTTGATACTGTAATTAGGAGATGTGTGAATATTTTATGTGTTCAGGAGACTAAATGAACGGGTCAGAAGGCTAAGTAGGTGGAGAATACGGGTTTACACAGGAAAAGAACGAAGTAGAAATGGTGTAGACATCTTAATTGATAAGAGTCTCAAGAATGAAGTTGTCGTAGTTAGGAGACAAGGGAACATGATCATTATGATCAAATTAGTTTTTGGAGATTTGGTCTTGAACGTCATCAATGCGTATGCCCCACAAGTAGGTTTGAGCGATGATGTCAAGAGACGATTATGAAAAGAATTAGAGGATATGGTTTGAGGAGTTTCTAGCAGTGAAAAATTCTTCATTGAAGGAGATCTTAATGGTCATGTTGGCACAACTAGAGAGGGGTTTGAGAGGGTACATGAGGGTTTTGGATATGACGAATAGAATCAAGAGAGACAAAAAATCTTAAACTTCGCTGCTACAACCTCATGTTAGATAACAATTTCTTTAGAAAGAAAAAAAAATCTCATTTAATTATTTTCAACAGTGGTCAACACTTGAGCTAGATCGATTTTGTCCTGACTAGAAGGGAGGAGAGACCAAACTACATGAATTATAAGTTTATACCTAGCGAGTGTGTCGTCACATAACATAAACTTTTGGTGGCTGATTTTTATTTACAGGTATGCGTCCGGCGAGATAGAGGCGTGAAAATCACGAGAACGACGTGGTGGGAGCTCAAAGGTGAGGATGCGGATAATATGTGGAAGAAGATGACGACTCATATTTGAAAGGTGGTTATAGAGGTTAGGAGTATCCAGAGAAAATAAATGTGAACCTAAAGACATTTGATGATGGAATGATGATGTACAAAAGACGATCAATAAGAAGAAAGAATGCTACAAAGTTTACATCACAACGGGAGTGATGAAAACATACAGAAGTACAAAGAAGCCAGAAGAAATGCAAAGAAAGTTATGAGCGAAGCAATGGGTCAGACATACGCGGAGCTGTATCAAAAATTAGATACGAAAGATGGCGAAAATGATGTTTACAAGATGGCTAAACTTTGAGAAAGAAATACAAGAGACTTCAACCAAATTAAATGTATTAAGGATGATGTTGATAGATTTTTGATGAATAATGATGAGATTAAAAACAGATGGAGAGAATACTTCGATAAACTATTCAACGATGAGAGTGAGAAAACCGTGATCGAGTTGGACGACTCAGTTGACACCAACAACTGATTTGTTCGAAGAAATTAAGAGTCTGAGGTGAAAGAAGATTTTAAAAAGATAAAAATAGGTAAGGCATTAGGATCTCATCCCGATTGAGGTATGAGATGTCTTAAAAAATAATAATAACATGGCTACTAAGCTATTTAATACCATTTTCGGTCCAATAAGATGTCTAATGAGTGAAGAAGAAATATATTAGTATAAATCTTCAAGAATAAAGGAGATATACAAAGTTGTACTAATTACAGAGGAATTAAACTCATGAGTCATATCATGAATCTTTGAGAGAGAGTGATCGAGCACCGTTTAAGAAAACTGACAACCGTCTCTAAAAATCAATTTGGTTTTATGCCTGGGAGGTTCACCATGGAGGTGATTTTCTTGATAAGACAACTTATGGAGAAACATCGGAAATAGAAGAATGACCTACATATGATATTTATTGATTTAGAGAAAGCGTATGATAAAATACCAAGAAATATCATATGGTGGGCGCTTAAAAAGAAATAAGTCACAATAAAGTACATTACCCTTATTAAGGATATGTACACAAATATTATGACTTATGTCAGAGCATGTGACGGCGAGTTCGATGCATTTCCTATTAAGATAAGATTACATCAAGGGTCAGCATTGAGTCCATATATTTTTACCTTAGTGATGGATAGATCACAAAGGACATACAAGGAGATATTCCTTGGTGTATGTTCTTTTTGCGATGATGTGGTGTTGATTGACGAGAGCAGAATTAGAGTCGATCAAAAACTAGAGTTGTGGAGACAAACTTTAGAATCAAAAGGTTTTAGACTTAGTAGGACCAAAATCGAATATATGAGGTGTCTGTTCAGCGGGAAAAACTCAGATAATGAAGATGTGAGTTTGGATGGATGAGTTGTACCCATAAATGACACATTTTGATATTTAGGATCGATGTTGCAGAGTGACGGAGAGATCGATGAAAATGTTAGTCATAGAATAAGAGCCGGATGAGTGAAATGGAGAGAAGCATATGGTATTCTTTATGACAAGAAGGTCCCAAATGACAACGATTATACCCGCGATGATGTATGGTGCAGAATGTTGGACTACAAAAGGACAACACATCTAGAAGATGAGTGTAGCTGAAATGTGGACGTTGCGTTGGATATGTAGCCACACAAGGAAAGATCGAATCAGAAATGATGATATTCGGAACAAATTTAGGGTAGCACTAAATCAAGAGAAGCTAGTACAACACCGCTTGTGATGGTTTGGTCATATCCAACAAGGTCTCCTGAAGTACCAATACACAGTGACATTCTAAGTTGTTCTGAAAACACAAAAAGAGGAAGAGGTCGATCGAGACTGACATGGGAGGAAGTAATAATTTTTTTTTTGAATAAATGAAATATATCCAAAAAGCTTGCTTGGGATAGGAGTATTTGAAAGATGACGATTCATCTACCTGAACCATGATTAAAGAGTTAGAGTCTAGTAGTAAAGTTATAGACTTTAGGTTATTAGATTTTTAGGATCTTAGAGTTTAAAATTTAGGATTTAGAAATAGATTTTATAATAGAGGTTTATCATATTATTATTATTATTATTATTAGCATATTATCAACATCATTATCATCATTATTATTATCATCATATCATCATCATCATTTTTATTTATTTATTTTATTTATATTTATTTATTTATTATTATTATTTTTTTCTCATCATCCTCCTTATTATCATTGATATTTGAGATCTTTGATCTTATACTTTCAAATTGGGTTTCATTTCTAGTCTACCCCAATATTTGGGATTAAAGACTTTATTGTTGTTATTTTTGTTGTTGTTGACATTTATCTAAATTCAAACTTTAAGGTGGTATTTTTTAAAATTTAAAACTTTAAAGTGACATATAACTAATTATTTCTAATTATAAATATGTTATTTAAAAATTATTTTGCTATAAAAAGTATATTTTTTGCAGAATATATATTAAATTCCAATTATTCTAACCTCTAAATGAGCTATTACTTATAGTTTTCTTTTGAGGAATGTGATAGTGACACTGCACCATAAAAGGGATTTTACAGCGGTTATTTCTCCCAGTTAGCAGCGGTTGTACAACCGCTGTTATTGGTAGCGCTGCAAAGTTTAACAGCGATTTTGTTGAGAACTATTGCAAATCATTTACAATGGTTCTTATAGAACAATCGCTGTAAAATATCATTTACAGCAGTTTTTAACTAAAAAATCGGTGAACTTTTACAGCGATTTTTAAGTTAAAAACTGGTGTAAAAATGGTTTTGCAGCGGTTTTTCCATAAAAACAGTTGTAAATTTTTTGAATTTTTTTGTTTCTATGACTAGCTCATATATGCTAGTCATATATAATATTTTCATCACATGCATTTTCACAAAAATAATAATAACAATATTTAATTACTAATTAACTACATCTAATTAACTAATTTATCTAACATACACACATAATACTACATAATACAACAAAAAATAATAAATATTTACAAAATATTAAAACTAAATGATAAAAAATGTCAAAACAAGGAAATCACAAACTCAACCCAAAATTATTTTACTTCCTCGTACTCGGACGGTGTCAAAGGGTTGTAAATTTTGATGCTCTAAAAAAAGAAAATGATTAGTACGTAAATATATATTATGCATGCATGTGCAAGGATCTAATTAATTATAATTAATCATAAAGCTAATTATATAATATGTAACCATACCGAAATCTGTCGAAAAACCAATGAATCATTTACTCCCATAAGTTTACTTGAGTTGCGCAGTTGCCAATAACGCTTGCACCCCCTACAAGCGAATTTTTAAGATTTGTATAAATGTTTGAAAATTGAACTAAGTATGAGAATACTTACGCATTCAGAGCAAACTTGAGCGCTAACTCCGAAGGATTGACTATGAAGTTCATTAAATTCGCATAATACAACGTGCAGCTATAGTAATGCACAATAAGAAAAATCCAATGTTTGCTACAATTAAAGACTTGTTAATTAGATGCAAAAAAATATATATATATATGCTAATTTATGCTAATTTAACCCATCATTTAACAATTCCAATTCAATCACAATAATTTAACCCATCATTTAACCTCAATTACTCTGATATTTTAACAAAATCTGACATGAAAGTGAGAGGTACTTCAAGTAGAGAGGGGCAGCGGCGCGAGACAGGGACGAGACAGCGGCACGAGGCAGGAACGAGGCAGTTGCGCGAGGCAAATTCATTATGAAGAATTGTGAAAGCGATGGCTCTTAGTCTCACGTCAATCCCAAGATTTTCTTAAAATTATGACTAGAACTGATTGCCCAAAAGCTTTCTGTTTAATTGCTTATAAAAAAAAATCTCTAAGATTTTACTATCTTCGACATTATTTGAATATCTTGACTTAGTGATGAATCATTTGCCAACTCCTATATCCAAACAAAACTTGTCCTCTGCGTAAATTAAAATACTAAATGCACGGCCGTTAGGTTTATAGAATATCTAATTCAATTACAAATTCGTCTCCACTTTAGGAGGAAGAAGCTGCAAAAGTGGAGAATGCCGTGTCCACCTAATACAGTAACATACCTGAGCCCACTGTTTTAAAATGTAGTTATATAGCTATATATATATGCAGTAAGATGTCATATTTATAAGAATATATATTTATATATTTAATAGTGTATGATATTTTTTTAATTTTTATTATATTAAATTTATAAAATTAGTAATATATATTTTATATAAAAAATTGAGAATTATATTCATATCCTATTATATTTTTTTATTATATTAATTTTTGCTAAATATTTAATTGATTCAAATATTTTAAAAACTTTATAGAATATATATACACACTATACAGTAATCAATTGCATGAATATTAAAATCTTATTTTAAAACCTCGAGGAGGCCAATGTAGAGACACATTGGAAAAATCAATCAAAAATGACAAAAAGAAGACTCTTTTAGTCCACTGATAGAATTTGCTTCGTCTGTTTGTGGCTTAGACAGAAAGACGAGGGTACATTAACACATTTCTTGGGAATCAATAATGTTCTTCTCATGCCATAATATTAATTAATTAATTAACTCTCGTTTCATGCTAGTGCGTATACTAAAATATCTCATCTTTAGATGTCAAAGGTGCGGAATGAATTTTCAGCGAAGATATTCAAATAATGTCGATGGTAATGAAAATCTTTTTTTTTTTCTCTATTGAAAAAAAACTCTACTTAGAGCATTTTCGATGAGAGTTTCTAATAAGTTGTTAAATTCTATGTGACAGTTATTATTTTAATTTTTGAATATGAGAAAGATTTTTAATTTAGAAACTGTAGAGGAGAGTTGTTAAATTAGAAATTCAGTTCTAAATGTCACGTTATTTAGAAACTCACTTGATTTAGCGTTGGAGAAAAAAAAATTCAATTAATTAATTTCTTCCGGTTGAGTGGAGCGAATAACAATACTAATTAAAATTTCTAAAATGAGTTCAGTGATGGAGTATTTTTTTCAATTGAATATTTCTAATTAACGTAATCATAATAGCAATTTAAGGACCGTTAGACTTGAACTTTATTTCATGTTTTAATTAAGAAATAAAATTCGCACATTGACTTTTGTTTATCTAAAAGAAAATAATATAACGATAACACTTGGTCGAACTCGAAGTATTAGTATCCTAGAGTTCTCGGCGCGCCAATAGATTTGAACTTTGGAGCCAAAAATTTACACATTTTACTATGTTTCACTCAAAAGGGTATAATCGTCAGTTCAATCACTAACAAGTTCAGAAAAAAATCAGCAGAAGTGGCGAAGAAAGCTCCTCTCCCCAACAAACTTACCTCTCAATGTTTTCAATGAATTTCCCTCTCTATACCAAATTCACAAATTAATTCAACAAAAACCCTAAACAATGACACTGACGGATGAGACCCACGATTGTATCTCTTATTTCAGTTCAGACTAGGGGTCGGTAAACGGTTGGTTCGGTTCTAACTGAAATAATTATATACATTCGAAAATTTTTCGGATTATCAAATTATAAATCAAACTAAACTTTTAAAAATATCAACTGAATAAAATGAAATTATATTATTTAAAGGAAAATAAAGATATCAAAAATTATAAAAATTGATAGAAGAAATAAATAATTTAAAAGATAAAAAAATAACTAAATAAAATTTATAGAAAATAAATATATTCGGATTATTTTTGATATAATTCTTATTTATATCAAGTAAAATAAAATTATTTGATAAATTTTAGACTATTCGGTTTATTTGATTATCTAACTTAGAAAAATCAAAACCGAACTAAAAATAAAAATCAGATTAGTCAAAAATTTTAAACTGAAAAATCAAATCAAATAATTTAAAATTTAATAATACAATTCAAAATCAATTAAAACACCCGTACTTGCGGCGAACATATTTTCACGGCATATAGAAATTGGTAAAAGTGGTCTATGCATAATTTACGCTTTTCCGTAAATCCAAAGTACACAAGACTACTAGACCAGTTTCGTAATTTCACCTCATCCGCATCACTAGATCACGAGATACAGCTTGTCAGAAACATAGAATGTATTGATGCCAAAGATATAGGACTATCCATGTATCTTTCCACGTTACGACGTCACGCCACAATGATTTCGGGGTCGGCGTGATAAAACGTGAGGCTGTACGATAAAGAGCACAGAAACAGGTACAAGAGATCTAGATCAACAGCCGGTCGGACCGGACAAATCCAGTACTGTCTCAAACCCAGCCTGTCACTGGCACGTCGCACCCTCAATGCACCACGTGTTCCTCTCTCGGAGAACGAAATTTTGGATGAAAGTCCAAGGACTCCTACTATTCCTATATTAGTCCTTTATTCAGCCCTTTTTCTTTACAGCTTCATAAAAAATGTCAGAACCAAAGTCCCGTCTCACTCTTCTCCTTCTCTCCATAAACGAACTTCCAAAAAAAAAATAAGCACAGAGACGCCACCTCCAGCCACCGGTTTATCCTCTTCTACTTCAATTCATCCAAACCCTAGCCTCCGCAGGGGAATCAATTGCGATCGGAGAAACGGAGAGAGAGAGAGAGGAAATACAGCCACGAGGAACATCGTTCGGTTCTCCTCTAGCAACGCCATGGATTGCCAGATCTTTGGCGTTGTCTTCCTTTTTCTCCTCTCCATGGCTACCGCATTGTCTGAAAACCCACTCCCTCGTACCACATTTCCCTCTTCCACCATTGATACCAGTAGTTCAACTTCAACCGGTACTGGTACCGGTATAAACTCCAACTCCGTCCTGGTAGCTCTACTTGACTCACATTACACCGAGCTTGCAGAGCTTGTTGAGAAAGCTCTCCTCTTGCAAACCCTAGAGGATGCTGTTGGCCGTCATAAGGTAACAATCCTCGCTCCGAGAAATGAAGCAATAGATCGGCTCGTTGATCCAGAGTTCAAGCGGTTCCTACTTGAGCCACGCAACCTCCCCTCTCTTCAATCTCTTCTCCTGTACCACATTATCCCATCCCATCTCAACTCCCGCACTCTTTCTGTACAAACTTCCCACCCCACTCTGATCGGTGAACACCTCGAGCTCCCTGTCGGGTCAATTACAGACCCGGATGTGATTGAACGCCCGGATGGTGTCATCCATGGAATCGACCGGCTTCTGATACCACGATCAGTGCAACAAGACTTCAACCGGCGCAGAAGCCTAGCTGATATATCAGCTGTGCTTCCAACCGGGGCTCCAGAGGTTGACCCTCGGACCCACAGATTGAAAAAACCAGCAGCACCCGTCCCGCTTGGTTCTCCTCCAGTGTTACCAATTTATGATGCAATGGCACCGGGTCCAAATCTAGCCCCGGCGCCGGCACCAGGACCAGGATCCGGTAAGCACCACTTTGACGGGCACAACCAAGTGAATGATTTCATCCAAACCCTACTGTTATACGGTGGCTACAATGAATTAGCCGATATTTTGGTGAATTTAACCTCATTAGCCACTGAAATGGGACGGCTTGTTTCAGAGGGTTATGTTCTTACCGTTTTAGCACCCAATGATGAGGCTATGGCAAAGTTGACGACAGATCAGTTGAGCGAGCCCGGTGCGCCTGAGCAGATAATGTACTACCACATGATTCCAGAGTACCAGACTGAAGAGAGCATGTACAATGCAGTAAGGCGGTTCGGTAAGATAAAGTATGACACTCTGAGATTGCCACACAAGGTGGTGGCCAGGGAGGCAGATGGTTCGGTCAAGTTCGGGTCGGGCGAGGGTTCTGCCTACCTGTTTGATCCGGATATATACACTGATGGAAGGATTTCGGTGCAGGGAATCGATGCAGTACTCTTCCCGCCTGAGGAAAATGTGCCTGCGTCGGAGGTTACACCTGCTGCCGAGAAAAAACCTGTCGCCATGACTGGGCAAACTAAGTTAAGGAGAGGTTAGTGTGTTATGTTCTTTTACTTTTGCTCTTGTGAATTTAATATTCTGTTTACTTTTCACCATGCCCTTTGGATACTTTCTTTAATGGTTTTAGTCTTTAGAGCAGTGGGTTTATCATTAGTTATCAAGTACGCGTTTCTTGGGGCTTTTATATACGTAGCGTGGGTATAACATTGTGGGGTTTCGGTAATTTTCGAACTTTTGTATAAAAGTAGTAGGGTAAATTGTTGAAGGTGGAGAGGGCGGATTAAGAAAAAGTATAAAAGTAGTGCGGTAAATTGTTTATTTCTGGGAAAGTAGACCCACGTTATGTGAATTAATGTAACGTTATTTGACTTCATGTAACATGGGGGCCACTGACGAGTGAACTGTAAGGCCCATTCAGTGTTGGGTGGAATTATTAAATGATTAGAACCAAACAAGAAAAGAATTATTAAATAATTAATTAAGAGAAAAGTTGGTAGATACTAGATAGTGGGGGATTTACTGCAAATGCCCCTGTAGTGCTACTGTGCTAGTGCGGCTGTCGGTGGACTGGAGAGTTACAATGTTTTTACTCCAAGCAACAAATCACTCTTGAGCAGTTGAGCTTGAGCTCAATGATGAGAAGTTGAGAATCTTTATTGCTTTAGTTTTTATTAGCAAAAGGAACACGAGTGAACTATAATTTAGACTACGTACTGGGACTACAGGGGCATTGGCAGTGACACGTTTCATTATTTTTATCAAACACGCTACTAACAGTGGTGTGTTTTCTTATTTTTATGAAACGCGCTACTATCAGTGGTGCGTTTGCTTCTTATATATACAAAATGCGCAGTCACTTGCGCGGGGTTTGGACGAAACGCGCCACTGGCAGTGGCGTGTTTCGTCCGCCACTGCCAGTGACGCGCTGTCATTCGTATATTTAAAATTTTACGTTTCTCACTCTTATTTTTAATAATATTAATTTAATAAAACTTATTATTACTAAAATCTGGTGCTGATCAGGTTAGTATCATTGTCTGCAACTTTAAAATTCACATTGAATTTCTGACTGAAAAATCGAGTTTGTTGTCATATTATTGATCATATCATTTATTGTCCTTTTATTTAGTAATGATAACATTGTTATTAAACTTCTCTTGACTAATATTTCTTATTGCTAATTTAGGGAAATTATTAGAGACAACATGCAAATTGCTGGGCAATTTTGGGCGCTCCCGGTTCACGACCTGTCAATAGGAAAGAAGAGAAAAACAGTGATTCCAGAGAAAAAAAATGCATAAACGTAGCGAGCAAGAGGTGGTTGCATACCCACCAGATGTTCTTTAGTTATGTTGGTAATAATCAAGAGTAATATTTGAAAGTTCTTATGTTCAGTTTGTTTATATTTTAAGCCCTCTAGGGAATGAATCGTGCTTATGGTCATGTGTATAGGTAAAAGTAATTTTGTTGGTTTCTTCTTTTGCCATTTTTTTTTAATTTCTTTTGACTATTTATTTGAGACGATAACGTTTGCCGGAGATCAAGGCCTACTTTCTCTCGATTTTCTTTTTGTTTGATCTAAGTAGTACACTTGTTTGAAATGGGATGATACGTCGAAGATACCATATGAATGTGTATAATAAAGTCATGTCAGAATTAACGGTATGGACAACAAAGTGTTGTGTTGGTCTCGGTCGAGCATTTGAAACATATTCAACATTGCTCCTGATCATTGAGATCCCAGGACCACACCAATTGCCCCAGTTTTTTTTTTATATATAATAATTATAATAATTATATTATTAATAATAAGAATAACAAAAATAAAATTTAAAATCTACAAATGGCAAGCATTGTCGCAGAAAGCGAATGTGTCAATTGAAACAAATGACGTTTTTTAAGAACGCGTCTTTAGTAATGTTTTTGTAAATGCGTCACTGACAGTAGCGTCTTTGGTGGTTGATCGGCAGTAGTAATGTTGATCAAATGATAATGGATCGTGATCGGTATGAGCAAGAGCAAACACGTCATTTCGCGTCTATTGATGAGTGATGCGTTTCTTTCAGCGCTAATGTAAGTGGCGTGTTGTCATATTTTAAAATTTATTTTTATCATTTTATTATTAATAATATAATTATTATACTTATTAAGTACAAAAAAAATTGCAATTGCCCTGATAGTGCTAATATGATGTGTAGTGTCAAAGGCATCACATCTGCTGCTAGCCGAGCTTGCTCATCGAGATCAGATGACGCAAATTCATTTAATTACATTGAAATTCGTGCACGTATTTTCTTAAATAATTTTACGAGCACGAATCTCGTCGAGATATTTCCCATTTTCCGTGAACTCATACTTTAATCATCTGATTTACCAGCAGAATCTTTCTCGTTTCTCAAAGGAGCAACAGATTTCCTTCCAGTGTAAAACCCTTTGTTGATGTGCCAAATATCTACACGGCTTTACGGAAAGCGGATGGTGTGACTTGTGAGCCTGTGAGGGAAGATTTATCAGGGAAATAGCAGACGAGTTTTGTACACTCAATGCAGTCTTAATTCATTATCAAAGAGATTGTACACGACAAAATTAACCTAATCACTAGACAACGCAAAACTTTTTCAAAAAATTAAATAAGATAAAAAAAACAGTTTTTTCACTGGGACGACACAGAACGATGGTGTAACTCGGTAACTTGCACAGAGAAAGAACTGTTGCTTTTAGAAATAAATACATATAACTCGATAAATGCGGCTCCTTTTTACTGAAACTGATAGATATATGTACTATATTATATATGTGTGGGGATCCATTGACAATTAGTTATTTTGACAACCTAAACAATGGATCTTTAAATAAATATAAAAAATTTAAAAAATAGAAAAAAATTTATAGATGTGTTCTTCTATTTTTAGATTGATGGTCATTCAAATTTCATATAATTTCATTATCGTTTAATAGTCCATCAAAGACCGTTAATTTGGAACCGTTGTAAATTATATGAAAATTTGATGGTCTTTGATAGACTATCAAACGATAATAAAATTACATGAAATTTGAATGACCATCAATTAAAAGTAGAAAAACACATCTATAAAAAAATTTCCATTTTAAGAGTATTTTGTATTTATTTAGAGGTTCATTGTCAACATTGTCAAAATAACCCATTGTCAACTGATCCCTTCTCATTATATATTATAAAGATAATATAAGAGCATATATATATTTGATGTATTCATTAATGTTCAACATTCTCATTTTTTTATTAATTGAAATGCTTGTAATTGAATGAGATGAATTAATATTTTTAAAAATTAACGGTTCAGATTTAAATCAATATTATATTTTCTCTCTATTTGTTTGTTATTTTTATTATACATTAATGTGAGGACTAAAAAGAACTTCTCCATCAAATAAATTAACCATTAACTATTATTTTTGACAATGAATCTCCAAATAAATATAAAAAAAATCTTAAAAATAGAAAAAAAAACTTTATAGATATGTTATTTTACTTACTAGTATCTTATCAGTACGTTGCTACGGTGATGTCCTTTAAAAATATAAAAGTTCATATCTTTATGTGAAAAAAAAGAAAAAAAAATAATTTAGTAAATAATTATTGTAAATTTCAATCATGAATACATAATTAATGTAAAATAAATGCATAATTAGAGAAAAGTTGACATTCGGATTTTAAGGAAAGTAAAAATTCATAATTGATGACAATCTAAGAAAAAAGAAAGAAATAAAGTAGAACAATTATACTCATAAATTATACAGTATTTCGTATAACAATCAAAATTGGAGAAAGCTATAAGAAGTTGAGAGATTGTGTGTTTCTTCATAATTCATGAAAAACCAAATTTTAATTTTCGTCATGATTCATAGTTGACATATAAGCTATCTACTCAATCACCTCCCAACTCTTCGCAACTACTTCGCAAACGGGTTCACATCTGCTGCCATAAAGGTGATGGCAGGGCCCTGCCATTGAGTCAATGGCAAGTGGGGCCCACAAAATAAGAAGGGATGGAGTCCACCTGCCATTGACTCAATGGCAGGACCCTGCCATCACCATTATAGCAGCAGATGTGAATCCACTTCGCAAACTACTACAAACCTTAAATACATGATACAGTGACACTGAAGAGTGATATATAAATTAGTTGCAGCGAAGAGAGTATACAAATTAATGTTTGTAAATATTATGAGATCGATTTCTTGGTTAGTATAAGACACCATTCTAAATAATATCCTAGATGTACAAGCAGTGTTGAATATATATAGACATCCTGATTAAAGTTTGTTGTTTTAGCGTGAAGTTGTCATAAAAGTGGGAGTTCCAAATTCCAATTATATATTCATGTTACTATTGTCTGCTTTTCAAAATGCACCGCTTAGATAAAATGGCATTCTGATGAGGAGGTAGGGCAACTCTGAGTTTCTGATGGCTTTCTTACAGTCGAAGTGAAAGCATGTTAAAATATATAAAAGAAGATGTCAGTATGACCAGACTCAGTTTCTGGATTTGCTTATGTAAGTAACTGAGTTGAGACATGCATTTCAAAAATCAAGCCAATAAGATAAATAAATGAAAGAAAACTTGGTAATTGTAATAGCACGCAAAAATATCAACCAATTTTTAACTGACGTCTTCGAATCCTAGCGGCAATTCTTTGATTTTGAAAACTTATATTTTAAATATAAACAATTTCTCATAATGACTTCTTATGAGAGATGGGCTCATACCTCTTGATCATCCACGTTTGATCCACATAAATATTGAAAACCATAAATATGTATGGCTCGATTAAACTGTTAGAAAACTTTGAAAAACAATTATATATGTACCAGTTAAAAGTTCACCTATATTCTAAAAAAAATTGAGAAAAAAACTCTCTGGTTGATACAAACTAAAAAAAAAAAAGACTAATGAGCTCTTAGTGGTACTTAACGGAAGTTTTTCTATCTGGATTGATATTTTATCAGAATCATAAAGATGTTCTGCTAGAAAAAGTTCAGAATACATTTGCGCATACAGACTTTTCTTTATTCATGAAAATGCAAATAATGTAGAATTGATCGACAAAGTAATTAAAGAACTGTTCAATGATGTCATACATATATATTAATAGCTAGCTAGTTCGAGATTGGCAATCGAAGAGAAAGTCAATATAGAAATTCACTATAATATCACTCAAAACGAAGCTAATTGCAAGGTTCCAAAATCAGAATCGGAATTGGAATTGAAATTGGCAAGTTGATCGTGGAATCAGAATCAGAAGAATCGGCCGGAATCGGATCGGAAACTCAAATTTTTTCGAAAAAAAACTTACTTTCATTAAAAAATAGGAAAAATGTAAAAAAAATATTTAATCACAAAATAATGTTAAAGCAACACATTACACTCAAATAATTCACTATATTAATATGATATAAACATTCAAACTGATCAGATAACCTGATACATTCTCAGATTTAGTACAAGAAAATATAAAAAAAAATTAAGTAATGGTAAATCAAACTGCATATCAAAATTCAAACTTAAATTATATAGAATTATGATTGAAATATATTCATATACTATCATAAATTATGTTGAGCTGGCTGGATCACTTCGTCATTATTTGTGTTGAAATACCAAATAGAGTACTTCTCCATTAACATTTTTCTAGCTGCCTTGAAAGTTGCCCCATTGTCAGATACCATTTGTACAACTCGAGAGGCACCAACTTCTTCAATAACCTCTGACATCAAGCTATAAGTTGCGCTTTTGAATTTTTCTGTAGCATCAACGGATTGCATAAAAATTGTTCCTCCTGTGCAATAAATTAAAAAGTTAATAATATTTTTTCGATTAGGAACTTTGAATTTGTATGATATTTTTTCGATTAGGAACTTTGAATTTGTATGACATTTTTTCGATTAGGAACTTTGAATTTGTATGATGCTTATGAATTATGATTGCATATCTATGTAAGATTCTTTGTTAATAGAAATTATAAGACACTGCCAAGTATTTGTTTAAGTTTCCAATTTTGATTTTTCTACACCCGGATAAATGAAAGAAATAACAGTTAATTAAGCAAAATAAATTTGATAATTATATAACATATAAAGTTGTTGTCAATATTATAAAAATTATATAGTTCACATTTACAAATGATCAAGTATCAATTAAATTGAATCATTATTTATTACAAATTGAAATCTTTATTTTTTACTTGATCACTACAATTATTCCTCAAAACTCTTCATGCAGCAGTCTCAGGCTTGGAATCAGTTAACTCGGCTTTGACTTGACTTTGACTCGGTCGTGACTTGGCTGACTCAGCCGATTCTGACGATTTTCTTTCAAAAAAATGGTCAATCGCAAAAATCAGCAAAACTCATCTCAGTACCGACCGATTCCGGTCTAACTCGGTTGAGTCAACTCGGAATCGACCGATTTTGCGAACTATGGTTAATTGTGTGTTGGGGAATAATTCCTCAACCAATTCAAAAAATATTGATCTAGAGAAAAGCGAATTGATACCACTTTTATTACTTCACACGAGAAATTACATGCCGAAACATTAAAAACAGCCCCTTCCAAATAGGATTATTGCACACTTCTTAATTATCTGTTACTTGGGCAAGCGATACATCGGCATCTCTCAGATGCTCAGTATTACTTTCCTCAATCTGGTGCTGGGATATCTCCTGAAACCTAGGAGTAAGAATTGTAGACTCATCTCTCCTGTTGTTTTTTAATCTTCTAGCTTGTTCGATCGAAAGTCGGTAAGAAGCTCTAAGCACATCCAATGGCAGACCTCTGATAGTAGATGTCTTTCCAATAAGTTGGTTCACTATGGCACTATGATTGGTCTTAAATGATACACACTCAAATTGTTGTTGTTGATCCGCTCTTACCATCACTACATAATTTTGTGGGATCAGTAACAGCTGCCTGCTACGAAGTTGGCCATCAAACACAGTCTGACCTTGATTGTTGACAATTTGGACTCTTCCGAGACCACCGGTCACATACAGCAAGCTATGTGCATTGACGTTCCAGTAAGGCGAAAGCAACGCATTCTAAAAATTTTGAGAGAAGTGATATATTATAGACAAATATATATATTACTTGCTAACTATTCAATTAGAGCATGTTCTATTTTTCTCACCCTTCTGAGAACTCCTCTTGTAGCACTCAGCTGAACAATGTTGAGGATTGGAAGCTTCTGACTGTTGACTCTAGCGATTCTTCCACCCCATGGGTTGTAGATATCAGCAGCAGCTGGATCGTTTATGTCATGTCGTATCTTTAATGCACAAAAGTTCTCCTCGAGACCATTGGAGATGTTACCTCTATATGGAGACTTTCCTTGTCTATATTCCTCCCATTGATATCTTTCAGTCTCATACTCCTTTGGTTGTTCCGGCTCCCCTTGAATCCTAGTCGGTCTCAGCAACTGGAGCCCACGCTCTACTTGAACTATTTGACCTCTATGGTCATCTTGGCTTTGGAGCCTTCTAACAAGCTCCTGGTTTACTCTGAGAGCTTCTGCCAGCAATTGAGTTTTGAAACCACTGAGAATGTCGTTTCCTGCCTCTTGTATCACTTGATAGAATTGACCACTCCGATGTCTTCCAGCAAGGTAAAATTCCTGCCACCATTTTTCAATTAGTTGAGTATTAGTTTATCTCAGCCGTCTTGTTTTCTAAGGAACAAAAACATGACATAATTTTCATCTAATTAAAAAAAATTCAAATGCAAAATTTCTGAATTCACGATCATACCCGTCGCCTTGGCTCAAGCTGATGAGCACTATTTCGAGTGTCAGAAACGATTATTGCAACTAGAGGGACGTCACCATCATTATAGCACCAATGAGTAACACCGGCTGGTACTGCGATGATGTCTCCGTCACGGAAGCGGTGAACCTTTTGGTGCTCGTCCTTAGGTCTTTGTGTCGCACTTCCGCTCTCTTGCCTTATTTGCTCAAACTGTTGTTGGAAAGCTTGGTAGGTTTCTGGACATCCAGGGTTTATGATTCCTAGCAATCCTCTTCCTGCATTGACAAAATCACAATCAGTAAGTATTGATTACTTCGTTTTTATCTTTTTTTTTCAAGCAGACATTTTATCTATTTGATCTAAAAAATTTAAAGAAGTAACTGGGTAAACTAGCATGACCTTGTGTTATGTAAACAAGTGAAGGTGTATTGGAGTAGACAGGCAGCCGGAGGCCCCTCGGTTCAATAATACGCCGTAATGCTGACAATCCAGCACAACGGAGCTGCTGATTGCTTTCTTCATAGTATTCAGTTACCCCCGCCTCCGATTGTATACGCCTTGACGGTTCAAGTGCACTGAGTTGCTAAAACCGGCATGTCCTTTGGTTGGGCCCAAACCTATAAGAGCTCTGCCATGGGCTCTGACCACCTGACCAGAATTGTGCCACACATCCTTGAGATAAGACCAAGAGACAAAGAGAGAAAGAAAGAAGGGAGGTAAGGGCAGCCATAGCTAGTATGCCTCAATAGATGATTGAAATAATATTTGAGTGAAGGGAAGGACAACTTTGGGCAAATATATATAGGAAACAAAGTAGCATATATGTTGGACAAACTTGTAAGTTGGTAAAGTTAATCTAGGCACATATAACATCGATACACATGTATCCGGACGGGAAGCTTGCTTTGATTAATCTATATGTCACTGAACATAGTTTTACTCTTGAAAATTCATACTATGACCACAACCAAAAATCGAAACCGTGGATAGAGTTTAGAAAAGGACAATGTTACTTTGATTTTATGTTAGAAGTTGGTAATGTAAGGACAAACTGAGCACCAACAGCAAAATTAATATAAAGTATGAGCAGATGGTACGTTTTAATTTGGAGATATGCGTAGAGGTTGGTGAGATTTAACCAACTTTATTATGTAGAAAAGATAGTTTTGTGTAGATTTTTATAGAGAGCTTCGTGAGACAATGGTAATTCCATAAAAAAAAATCTTAATTAGATATGAAAGAAAGCAAGAAAAGCCATTCGATCTTGAACGGCAGTGCGTCACCCTAGTTTTGTAGACAACAAAATTAAAACTTTTATTCAATTTCTCACAAATTAAAGAGTGTGTGTTGGGTCAGATCATTTTTCCCCTTTTGTGAACGTCTCCTTCTTTTTTTTTTTTTACAAAATTTCATAAAGAAATAGCTAATATGTAATATCATTATCTAGGATCTAGGAAGAACGACTAAATTGGTAAGAGTTTCATCAATAATAAAAAATGTTTTCAATTATCACTATATATCACCCTGTCAATGAACGTTCCTGGCATGATGTCTATATGTTTGAATGAAACCACGTGTACCGTAAATATGCTTAAATAAATGTTGTTTGAGGAACACATGAATTTTTAATTCACTTGTTGGGATGTTGGTGTATTAAACCAAGATTTAAATTGAAAAATAAAATAGTGTGAATCTAGTTTAAATTTACTCATTTTTTCCCCTTGATTGTGATGTTAAATCTTAGAACATACATGTAATTCGATAATGTTGGGTCGTCCTGAATGGACATTATCATTTCTCAAAAAATCACAGATCCATATATATTTGGGCTGTCTTGCCATCTATTGGGCCTTGGCCGAACCTCGTTATTCTTTAATCAATCAAAATGTTAATTTAAAATGACTTAAATGACTAACATAATAATACGCATAATTCGAACATATGAAGAAATTATTATTAGAGGGTTATTAACAATCAGAAGTATTTATTTAAAATTTTATTTAGTAGGGCCATATTAGTGGTACCAATGCTATATTTCAAAACCATTCGGACAATATGGCACTAAATTTTTATTTTCTTTCATAACTTTGTAACAACACCGCTGGTGTTATTTTATCTATAAAAGTTGTGGGGCTTGAAACCATCTTTTTCTCAAATATAATTTACTAAGTTTGAATTCTTCAAAAATTCTTGGCATGAACCAACTCCTGCTAAGTTTGAGATCTCTATGTTCCCAAGAAAGATGGCTAGTTGACAAGCACTTTCGAAGAAATTATTAGACCATTAAAAATGAGCTGACCTTATTAGTTCAGTACGATACACCACGTTGCAAATCATAATCTCTTTTTGTAGATCCCAAGGATCCGTATCTACAATCATGAAAACCATAGTTTTTAGGTCGATAGATATAATTTATACGGTTCAGATTTAGTTTCGGGATTGAGTGCTTTTTAGTGAGCCCCAGTTGCATACACTCGTATAAAAATACAGCAGAGGAGCAGATGTGAATCTCGGCTGTTGTTAGTAACTAAAAGTGGGTAACGCAGGGGCATAATCAAGAGGTGTCAAGGGGCCTGAGGCCTTCATAATTTATATAAATTAGTGAACGTTATGATTTTTTTTATTTACTTTTATAAGATATATTTAGTTATTGGGTACACGTACTTGTATTAAAATAATTATTGTTCAATTAAATTCTTGACACTCCTCATATTCAAATTCTAATTCCGTCCTGATAATACGTACATCCACCCAAAAAAAGTTAATAAAATTCCAAAAAAGCCAAAGAGAATTGCTTAACCTATATTCAACTCAGAATATTACAATGCCGTTTGGAGATATTTTAAAAATGGTTCGCAAGATCAGAAGATATATTGCTCAACAGATTTATTACTTAAGTGTATATTAAAATTTTCTTTTGTAAAAAAAGAATAATAAATTTATTTCCACCAATAGATTGGTTCGTCTAGAACTGGCCTATTTGACCAGCTACACAAAATGTCATTTCTTGGAGATGCACAGGATCGAAATAATGATAATTAGGTGTTGACTTGTTCTTCTATTAGGTGTCCGATCATTAGAAGCAACTGCCAGGAATCTTCCATTTCGCGTCAAATTTATTCATATATATTTCACCAAATTGTAACTGATAAGGAATACGTTAATTTACATCATTTCTGATGCAAAATAAATACTGAAAGGATCCATTTTAACCACATTTTAAATGTAAACGTGGCATATTGCAATTTTGTGAATTCCTAATTTATATTGGGAAAAAAGGCATATTAATCATTGAGAGGAGAACTAATGCAATATGATTCAATCTTAAGAATTATCATTTATTATACTTATTACCCACCATCGAGCTAGCTAGTCGTAAAGAGTATATATGAATTAAATTTATTAATTAATATTATCAGATAATGTGTAATGATTAAAAAAATACTCATATTTTAATTTACAATTGAGAATAATTTATTTTATAAAAAAGTGACAGTCAAATCAAATTTTCTCTTCAATTTGTTTGCTATTTTTTTACCATGCATTTATAGATCTAAAAAAGTTATATATCAAATAAATTAAATATAAACTATTATTAAGTTTTATTTATAAAATAAAACTATGCATTATACAATCATAGTAAGAAAAAAATAACTATATTTTGTACATAGTCTTTTATTAAATAATAAATTAACTATATTTAAAAATTTAAGAGTATATAATTAATTTAAATATAAATTATATTTAAGTATAATATATTATTTATTTATAATAAAATTAATGTTAGATATAAATATTTTTAAAATTAAAAGAGTCCAGTACTAATGTAATTATTTCATTTCTTTTAATACAAATTGGCAGACCCTTCACCTACCACTTTAAAAAAAAAAAAAGAAGGAAGAATGCTAATGTAATAGGTAAGAGTCTGCTTCTCATTTTGATCTCGTTCCTAATCTAATGGGGACTTTCAGAAAGGAAAAGGGCATATGTGTCAAAACGCACATAGAAGGTTCATAATCATGCCGGCACATCTAACACGTTCCAGGCATCTCCTTCTTTCTATCTCAATCAATTTACAATAGAACTAATATTTGTCGCCTTAATTATATATAATCCTGGATTTTTCTAATTGAATATATTGGAATATTGGATGATGTCATGAATCATCAGGTTGTTATAAGTCACTTGCAATCAGGTCGATACCATTGTCAAAGTAGATTTTTCATTATTTCTTTTGGATATATATTTTTTTATATGAATTCACATCCTCAACATTAATACACCACTATTCTCTTTATATGAATTCAAATCCGACGGTCTAGATCAATTTTCTTGCTCACTACACACCAAAGGACGAACGCTTCCTGTAGAATGTTTCCATGTCATTTCATCCGGCATGATATGAAACGCCATCATATGTCATAAAGAATCTGATTTCTTCAACTTACAGACCACCGAATGATCAATACTAACACTGAGAATTTTAAGTAATTAACAGTGTCATTGCATGTCTATGAAGTTTATATATGAACAATATATTACTGGATAACAAAAAGTAATGAAAACAATTTAGATAGTTGTACTTACTCTAGATGGCTGGCATTTTTTATCTAATTTGATCCGAAATAATCCAAAAATAAATGAGTCAAAAATTAGTCAGTAACTTTTTATCCATTTTTGGTCCGATCAGATCGATCCTTTTAATTATGTTTTTTTGAACAATTTTATATTTTTTCATTAAGAAGACTAATTTATACACTTAATAAGAATATTATATATATTAATAAAGTTTAATTTGCATACAAACTGAAAAATAATTAGTCATTTTTTCACATCGGATCGGATCGACTCGATTCAAACACATAATTTGTTCCGATTTAGTATGTGTCAAATAATTTTAACCCGAACAAAGTCATATCAAATGAAGAAAAATAATAAATTAATATTGGTTCAACTCGATTCAAATTTCACCTGATTAGGCGCATTGACACTCATTAATTACCATATAAAATTAAAATATTATTAATAACCACATCTAATTTAATTATCAAGATCATCTCCATCCTGCTTATAAACGAATGGCAAATATCGAAGTTACAAGTGATGTCGTGTAAACAAAATTAGATCTTTTAATTTCCTGAAAAATATTTTATTTACCATATCAGGGAAATTGAAATTGTAGGGATGAGCTCATTTTGATAATAAACAAAATTACTAAATTACTGACATAAAAACCAATTTATTTTTACAATTACAAAAGACAAAGATATTCGAAAATATTAATTATTATTTGCTTGAGATTATGGGTCCAAAATTCAATACTCATATCAGAAATGAATTAAAAATATTAAATTATTATCTCAGACCAAAAAGAACAATATTTGACAGGCGTAGGGTCGTTGGTTGATGAATCGCAATTATAGGTTATTTAGGCCTAATGAAACAATGGAGACGAGCAATATAAACAGAAACGATGGAGACAGAATAAGTGCGATGAATTAGTACGAACTAAAAAAGCAACTTTAGTCCTGTAATGCTTGCGGCAGCGTATTTTTCGAAGAAATGGGATTTTATTTATAAATAAATCGACTATTTACAATATATATTAAAAGATCAAGTAGTTTAAATATTATACATCTAAAATTCGACATATAAATATTTTACATTTAAAATTCGACATATATTTTATTTATTTTATATCATGCTTGGATGTATAACACTACTTGAGTGCATACAATCGGATATGTTCTTTTTTTTCTAATTTGAATATATATATATATATATATATATATATATATATATATATATATAGAGTGGAGATAGCGTGAGCTTAAGCTCACGGAGGCCTTCCGTGAACTTAACTCAAAAAGTACATCAAATCATCTTCAAATTTTAATTTATCATGCTCATTAAATTCTTTATATGAAAATCTTATGGGATGCAAAAATTTGGAGTATTTTGAGCTTTTTAAGTCATAGTTTTTAATTTTTGAAAATCAACTCTAAAAATAATAATAATATATTTAATACTTGAACATCATTTTAAAAAAATAAAAATGGTGATTTAAAAAGATCAAAATACTCCAAATTTTTGCATCCCACCAGATTTTCATATAAAGGATTTAATGAGAATGATAAATTAAAATTTGGAGATGATTTGATGTACTTTTTGAGTTAAGCTCACGGAAGGCCTCCGTGAGCTTAAGCTCACGGTATCTTTCCATCATTTTGAATTTCTTTTATTTCTCTATCTTGAATATATTTTTGAAAAAAATAGCAATGTGATAGTCTTGAATCCGTTTACTATATTCATATGTTCAAAACTGGTTATGAATATAGTAAGCTGAGGTATCCATAATTCATATATATATATATATATAGAGAGAGAGAGAGAGTCCGACTATGGTGCTTTGCAAAGCACAGAGACGTTGTGTGTTTTACGTTTTATTTTTACTTTCAAGTCAGAAAAAATCAATCTGAACCATTCAATCTAATCTTCATATAAAAATCTATTAGTAAACCAAATTTTATATTTTTTAGAATTTTTTTGCTATTTTTTCTGATGAGAAGAAAAATGACTTGATCTGAGAATTCTGGTTCATCCAAAAATGATGGTTTTTCCCATATTCAAAAAAATAGCAAATAAATTCCAAAAAATATAAAATTTGGTTTACTAATAGATTTTGATATGGAGATTAGATTGAGTGGTTTGGATCGATTATTTTTGACTTAAAATTAAAAATAGAGCGCAAAACACACAACACTTTTGTACTTTGCACAGCACCATAGCCTAATTATATATATATATATATATATATGAGTCCGACTATGGTACTTTACAAAGCACAGAGGCGTTGTGTGCTTTACGCTGTATTTTTAATTTCAAATCATAAATAATTGATCTGAACCGTTCAATGTAATCTTCATATCAAAATCAGTAAACCAAATTTTAGATTTTTTTTGCTATTTTTTTATGAGGAGAAAATGACTTGATCTAACAATTCTTGTTCATCCAAAAATGATGATTTTCCCCCTATCGAAAAAAATAGCAAATAAATTCAAAAAAATATAAAATTTGGTTTACTAATAGATTTTGATATGGAGATTAGATTGAGCGGTTGGAATCGATCATTTCCGACTTAAAATTAATAATATAGTGCAAAGCATACAATATTTTTGTGCTTTACAAAGCACCATAGCCTAATTATATATATATATATATATATAGTCCGACTATGGTGCTTTGCAAAGCACAGAAGCGTTGTGTGCTTTGCGCTCTATTTTTAAGTTCAAGTTAGAAATAATCGATCCGAATCGTTCAATCTAATCTTCATATCAAAATCGATTAGTAAACCAAATTTTATATTTTTTAGAATTTTTTTTGCTATTTGTTTTATTGAGGAGAAAATGACTTAATCTGAGAATTCTGGTTCATCCAAAAATGATGATTTTCCCCCTATCCAAAAAAAATAGCAAATGAATTCCAAAAAAAATATAAAATTTGGTTTACTAATAGATTTTGATATGGAGATTAGATTGAGCGGTTTGGATCGATCATTTCTGATTTAAAATTAATAATATAGCGCAAAGCACACAACGCACTTGTATTTTGCAAAGCACCACAGCCTAATTCTCTCTCTCTCTCTCTATATATATATATATAGCGCTCTATTTTTAATTTTAAGTCAGAAATGATCGATCCAAACCACTTAATCTAATCTCCATATCAAAATCTATTACTAAACCAAATTTTATATTTTTTGGAATTTATTTGCTATTTTTTTGGATAGGGGGAAAACCATCATTTTTGGATGAACCAGAATTCTCAGATCAAGTCATTTTCTCCTCATCAGAAAAAATAGCAAAAAAATTCTAAAAAGTATAAAATTTGGTTTACTGATAGATTTGTATATGAAGATTAGATTGAACGGTTCGGATCGATTATTTCTGATTTGAAATTAAAAATAGAATGCAAAGCACACAACACATCTGTGCTTTGCAAAGCACCATAGTCGGACTCTCTCTCTCTCTCTCTCTCTATATATATATATATATATATATATTATGAATTATGGATACCTCAGCTTACTATATTCATAACCAGTTTTGAATATATGAATATAGTAAACGGATTCAAGACTATCACATTGCTATTTTTTTCAAAAATATATTCAAGATAGAGAAATAAAAGAAATTCAAAATGATGGAATTTGAAAATAAATGCTCATGAGAAGTGAGAAAGTGGAATTTTAAGTCGATACTTCAGAGGTTTCATTGATGTCCTTCATTTTTTTTGCCCTAAAAGCGCCAACTTATTTTACTGTGACATTGATTTTAGTTTTTTTAAATAACCTCAGTGACATTGATTTGACATTAACTTTTGATATCGAATTCCTCATATTGTTCAGAAATTTGCTGATTTTCAAAATTTAGTCCTTTGGAGTAAACCGATGAAATTTTAATTTTGTAAAACCAGAAATTCCTATAGGAATTACTTCAAGACATGACCTTATAATGGCTAATGTTAATGTCCAGATGAGATGGCTGAAATGTGCTTCGTGGCATTCGTAGTTCAAACCCGTGACAGTACTCGTATAACACCATGCCAATATATATGTAACGGTAACAAAGAGATGCCGCCGCTGCCATGGCAATTCTTTTAATTCTTCCGACTAGTTGCAGTTCAATTAAATTTACATGTGACATGTGAACATAGGTTAAGTAGATTTATTCTTTATTATAGAATATAGATTCATCTAAAATTTGATTGTTGTACTTGAGTTTTCTTTTTCTTTTTCTAATTTCTGATTTATTCATTTCCAAGTTCATGTTTATTATTTCACAGAACCCCCCCCCCAAAAAAAAAAAAAAAGTTTTAAATCAGTAGTCTTTGTTCAGATGTTGGTCGGATATTATATTGAGTCATACGTAGGGGTGCAAATTTATGTGAATAATATTCAACCGTATTCGGAAAATTTAATATGGTAATTTGTATTTGAATATTCAGATAGAAAATGGTACGGAAATAATTTTCAATCCTAATTATCTGTATCCAAATAGTAGATATATAATGTATTATTTATATATTATATGAAAATAAATATTATTCATCACTACAATTGATTATATATTATCAATTTTAATATTTTTAAAATTAGAAATATATGTTTAAACAAAGAATAGTATAAAACACGTAACTTGTAAAACAAATAAAAAAGCATAAACACTTTTATTATTGTAAATTGAATAATAATTTCTAATGAAATAAGTTAAAATACGCTGGAAACAAAGAATTTTTTAAGAAGTAGCTCTTGTCATGATATGATTTATATTGAAATCTAATTAATTTGACAATGAAACAAAATATATTTAGCACTTACAATCAAATATATTGGTAGAGTTTTGTAGAAAACTTATTTAGCTTAACATATTTAAAATTTACTGATTAGATATTGGTTGAATTGGAATTCATTTAATAAATATATATGTTACTTTTTGGTGACGCATTAAAGTTGTTTAATCTCAAATTATTGAGAAATACAAACTACACTACGAGAGAAAAAAGAATTAAAACCGGTTTTATAAACAATTTAGCACCGGTTATAAACCGGTTTTAAAAGTAAGCGGTGCTAAAGGTTTATAACCGGTGTTAAAATAAAATATTTAAAACCGGTTTAACAAAATCGGTGCTAATTTACTTTGAACAATTAAAACCGGTTATTCAATAACCGGTTCTATTTTATTTCATTTAAAACCGGTTTTCCTATAACGGTGCTAATTTACTTCATTTAAAACCGGTTATAGGATAACCGGTTCTAATTTACTTCTTCCATTAAAACCGGTTATTGAATAACCGGTTCTATTTTACTTCCGGTGCGATTGTAATAAAATAACACAATAAAATCAGTTTCTTTGAATAACCGGCTCTAAACATATTTTTTTTAATAAATTTTTTATTTTCTGTGACTGGTCCATATACCAGCCATATATATAAACAAACACATACAAATATAACACAAAAATATAACACAAATATAACTCACTAAATAACTGATCAATATCATATAAGTAACTAAACATTACAAATAACAGAAAAAAATATAAAATAAATTATCAAATATTAGATGCAATATAATTTACAACCATCTCCTTAATTTCTTCGATATCTTCCAGTGAATAAGATTGAGGAGCTGGTTTGATAGCCTATTAAAAAATTAAAATTTCATTGGTTTGATTAAGCAAACAAATATGTAAGAGAATTAAAGATTAATATGAAGTTTATTTTTATACCTGTGGTAAATTTTTGTTGCTAGAATATGTAGTTATTATATTATGCATCGATTTCATAACATAATAGCCGCACTCTTTACCGCTTGGTTGGTTTGGACTCTAAAATGTTACAAGAAAAAAATAAAATAATAGCGTAAGGCCCTTATATAACAATCATTTAAAGTTAGAAATTACACACCTGAAAAAAAATCAAATCATTTAAAATTTGGAATTACACACCTGAATCGTTTTTCAAGTGAACTTGAGTTTTTTTTCTTGAGCGAATTGTTTTTCAATCCAATAATAGCGTAAGGCCCTTATAAAACAATGATATGAGTTATCAATTACAGTACATAATAAATTATCGAAGATAATAGAAAAAACTTACATATTTAATACTGGTTGGATAATATATGTTTCATCTTTACGATTCAATGAGTCCACGACATAAACAACGAGAGGGTTTGAGCCGCACAATCAAAAGAATCCAATGCCCCCTACAATTTATATGTATTAATATGGAGAGATTAAGCAATTAAGCAATAGATAAATAAGCAAATGAATTAAGTTTTGAAGTTCTAACCTTTCAATGTACGGAAGAAACATGTAGGAGTTTGGATTCTCGCATTTAACAAAGCATTGCCCCAAATAATTGACTGTGCGCTCAATATCACTTTGAATTTGTGTTTCCGTGCAAAAATATGGATCGATAAATTTACAATTGTCAATTAAGAAACTCTTGTACGTATCGTGGGAAACCCTACAATATATACAATAATTAGTCTTAAAATAATTATTAAAATGCTAAAAGAAATATTATGATTATATTCTTACATGCGAAGAAAATCGTAGAATCGAGACATTGAGCCATTCATCCTTAAAAAGCTCGATGATATCCGTCACGTATACATAAGCATCACCATCGTAGAAGAATAGCTCCGAGAATGCGATAGAAAAATAAGTCGTACTAACGGATTGCATCATGATCACCTTATATAGAAATAATGAACGTCTAGAAAGACGTTGTAAGGTGTCATCATCAAGAAGCGACTCTCTACGAGATTTTAAAATTGGTTCGCTCGAATATTTTTTTCTTGTTGGACATAGATTTCTTTGGTGTATTATCCTGCATTTAAACATATTAGTGAACAAATAATTTATGAATTTTAAAATTATAGAGATAAATAAAAAAATACCTCACAAAGCTCGATAAGGTGTATAGGTCATTTGATAAAGAATCCAACAAGCTCACCGAGCCACTCCGATCCATTTGGCGGCGGAAACGGAACACAAATGTCTTTGAAATCCATCTTTAACCTCATCGGGAGTAACACGGACCTCATCGAGTAAGGCGGAGAGCCGTGCATATACTCGGCGAGTCCAGTCGGAATAATCCTCCCGATTGCCGCCTCATATCGTTTATTATCTATCTCAACAAGGATTTTGCAGGGTGTAGATTCCTGAAATAAAAAATAATTAATTGTTAAGTACATGAATTATACTTCAGTAATCATTCAAAACTTAGATTAATTGAGAATAAATATATAAATAAATTGACCTTGATAGTCCGAAGCGGATGTATGGTATTGGAGCTACCTTGAGTCGGGAGGATAACTTCATCCATGGAAGGTGGCATGGAAGGTGGTATGTATACCGAATCAGCCGGTATTTGTCTCAACATTCTCTGAAATAAATCATTAAACTGCGCTGTCATCTCCGCCCTTTGTTGTCCCAATAACTCGTTGAACTCAGCTTTGCGATGCATTCGACGTGAGAAGATTTCCTTTCGACCCCTTCCGTACAGTTTTCACACCGGCGCCACCAAATCCTCTCAATCTCCCCGGATGCTCACCGTCCCAATGGAACTGGTCAAGACGTCATTATAGCGGTCCGGCTGAAATGATCCTTCTTGAATTATCGATTCCTGTCATTATAGCGTATATAGCATTTCATTCAAGTATTTCAATCGATATGATATCTAACATTTTATAACAAGTAACATGTACATATTTTGAATTATTTTTTAAACATACTGCTCGTTAAAGTACTTCTTGCATTCACTCCGTCTTTCTTGCATTCACCCCGTCTTTCGTTTTTCCTTGAATATTCAATAGAGTTCCAACCAAACTTTCATAAATATTCTTAATAATATGCATTCCATCCAAACAATGTCTAACATCCAAATACGGCCAATAAAGAAGCTCCCAAAATACAGATTTCTTTTTCCAAACACCGTTAGGGATATTCTTTTGAAACTTCTTACCTAATTGGACATTTATATCTTTCACAATAGAATATATTTGTTTTCCGGATAATGATATTGGTGCTTTCTCCAGCTCAACCGTACCATCAAAAGCTTTCTTCTTCCGTCGGTAGGGGTGATTATGATTAAGAAATCTACGGTGTCCCAAATAAACATTTTTTCCACAGTTTTTCAATCGTATCGTACGAGTCTCTTCTCCACAAATTGGACACGCTTTTGCTCCTTTTGTTCTATGACCCGATAAGTTACCATAGGCGGGAAAATCATTAATCGTGCAAAAAATAACTGCACGAAGGATGAAATATTCTTTTAAATAGGCATCAAATATTCTCACACCATCTTTCCATAATTTATTCAGATCCTCCAATAATGGAGCCAAGTATACATCTATATCATTACCAGGTTGTTTTGGACCTGAAATCAACAACGACAACATTATGTATTTTCTTTTCATGCATAACCAGGGGGAGATTATAAATACACAATAAAACAGGCCATGTTGTGTTACCACTACTCATAAGGCCATAAGGGTTCATCCCGTCTGTACATAACCCTAATCGTAAATTTTTTGGTTCATCGCCAAAATCCTTAAATATTCTGTTAATGTTTCTCCATTCGGGAGAGTCCTCAGGGTGACGGAGCATTCCATCATCTTTTCTGCCATCCACATGCCATCGTAATAAGTGAGCGTCTTTTGAGTTTGCAAATAGACGAAATCTTGGAATAAGTGGTAAATACCATAACACTTTTGCTGATGGTCATTTTTGAACTTCTATTTCATTATCTCTCGGTTTGTACCGTGAAGCGTTACATTTCGGACACTTATCCAAATCATTGTACTCATTTCGATATAATATGCAATCATTCGGACATGCATGAATTCTCTCCACTTCCATACTCAAGGGACATAATAATTTCTTCGCTCTATATGTGGAGTTCGGTATTAAATTATTTTCTGGAAGCATTTCTCTTAGAAGTTCTAATAAAGAGGTAAAACTTTTATCGCTCCATCCGTTTTTAGCTTTCAGGTTATACAATTTAAAAACTGTAGATATTTTCGTAAATTTTGTACAATCGGGAAATAATGGCACATTGGAATCATTACCCAAATTTTTAAAAATTTCAGGAATATCGACAAAATCATTGCAATATCATTCATAATTTCATCCAATTGTTCACTTTCTACATTGTCTATATTTTTTCGTATTTCCCACATTTTCATTCTCCAATACATCCAATTCATCATTGTCTAAATTTAAGTCATCACCTTCAGATTCATCTCGTACAATATTCTCATAATTTCTACTATTTTCAGTTTCAATATTTTCTCCATGCCGTACCCATCGGGTGTATCGATCCATAAACCCACGATGAATTAAATGATCTCTCACTTGTTTGATATTTCCAAATCTTCGTAAATTTTGACAATCTTCACAAGGACAAACAAGTGTTCGTGCACCCCTATTTCTCATATCTTCTGAGGCACATTCCAAAAATTCATCAATTCCCCTCAAATATTCAATTATATTTCTTTTGATTTTATACATCCAAGTATTGCGATCCATATGTAAAAAAAAACATCAATCTCACAATTAGGGTTTAGAATTTAGGGTTTCAGATTTAAGATCTAATTATGGGCCGGTCAACCACCTTAACTCACTTTTTAAATACTTTATCTCATTAGTAAACATATACAAGCTAATTTGATGTTTGAAAAAAATTCGACATTTCCCCTATGCTCCCCGAGTACGTCAACGTAAATTTTCATATATGTACGTACACGTAGGAACATTAGGGAAAATACTAACCAAATTTTTTTCAAACACCAAATTATAGCTAGTATATGTTCACTATCCTAAATGAGACAAAGTATTCAAAAAGCAGTCCCAAATCGGGGACTTTTCGGGATTAATCCCTATTGGATTAATCCCGAACGAGTATGGACCTAAATTAATAAAAATTTCGGTAGTTTGGTCTTATATGACAATACTATCAATTACACATATATAATTTTATTTATATATATGTAATCAATTTATGCAATAATTATGCAAATTAATGGGTGTTAAAATTTAACAAGGATGTACTTAAATAAGAAAATAAGAAAATGAACTTAAATTTAAATTATATATAGAAAAATTACCTTTAAGAGATCTCAAAATATTAATCGGTAAGTGGATGTTGTTGCGGTGGGAACAGATGGACAGAGAGCTTCTAATGGTGAATAGTGAAAATAAAGATGAAAGAGCTATTTGTGAGAGGAGGGTGTGATAAATAACCCTAATATTAATTTAGAACCGATTTTTTAAAATGGGAATAATTTGTTTTTCAATTAAAATCGGTTTTTAACAAAACCGATTTTAAAATAAAAATTGTAGAACCGGTTTTTATAAAACCGGTTCTAAAATTATTGTTTTAAAACCGGTTTTAATAAAACCGGTGCTAAAACAAATCTTTTAGAACCGGTTTTCTTACAACCGGTTGTAATAAAATGAAATAGAACCGGTTATTATAAAATCGGTTTTAATAAAAAAAATTTAACACCGGTTGTTAAACAAAACCGGTTCTAATAATTTTAATAAAATATATAAATACGCCACTCTCACCTTTTAACACCTGTTTTTTAAAAACCGGTTCTAAATAAGCGTTTCTAAATCCAATTTTTCTGGTAGTGCTACTTGATGGATGACAAATTATGCGTCAAATCTCATACTTTTGTCAGCATAATAACACTATACAAATCATACCTATGACTATAATGTTGGATTTTGTAATTATATTTATTTTAATAATCATCAAAAGTGTCCAGATAAGCAACTTTTAAGTTATTTCGGGTCCGCATCCGCTGTCATAAATTTATACGGCACCTTTGAATGTAAAACCCCCCGATTTGATTTAATCACTCCTTAATTATAGGAGGTGCTTTTTAATTATTTGTATTGATGGACTCACCTATCATTGGAGTCGATAACCTTTCATAAATCATTTGGTTAATTTTTTTTTTTGTTTTATATTTTAAGGTGAGTAGCTCGAATACTCTTTTATCATCAAAAGTTGAAATTTTTAATTATCATCATACTTCGGAAAATATCATTGACGTTATTAATTTTAAAACCTTCAATCACACTTTAAATATGGAGCCGTTTTCAATCAATTTGATATCTTTGTTGACAAGTATTTTGTTAATTATTAGTAATTAACTTTTTATGCCGATTTGAATATTTTGTTATTAGTGTCATTTTAATTACCACCGAAAAGTTCGATTAATAGCCTCGTTATTTGTAGAACTACAAAATGTATGTAAATTTTGGACTCTCTAAACTACCAAACAAATAGGATGCTTATTAGCAAAAGAAGGTATACGTATTTAAGGATTTAAAATTGTGTAATCCAAGTTCTGCGGATTGAATTAGGAACTCGGATCATCTGAAAATACAAACTGTCATTTTGCATATTGGAGAATATATAACTATATAATGCAAGCCTTGTTTACTACTGAAAAGACAAGCAGAAGAGTTTCAATGCATATTTCTCACGTGTAACTGACCAGTTCAGTAATTAAGTTGGAAAGAATTTCAGATTGAGAAAATTTCAAGAATTAATATACGGTCACAAGAAAATAAATATATATTGCCATTTGATCTTGACCAGTTGTCAGATTTCCGGCACCGATGGTTGTTGTTATCATAAATAATTAGAGTAGCTTGGCAATAAAACAACCTGACCTACACGCGCTATTGCTAATATGTTGACTAATCTATACTATTAAGACACGAATCTATTCCATAGTCCATTTTTGTCATGGTATTTTTTTATTATACTCATTTTGTCCTCAATTAAACGGATAATATCTATTTTTGATTGATCAACGTATGTAATCACATCCATTTATCCCCTCTTTCTCTCAATTTCTTTCTCATCTATACTATTATTTCCATTTATGCACATGATTTATAAATTAGAATACTCAATATCTTTCTATTTATGTTATGATATAAAAAAATAATTTAAGTCTTAAGGTATGCGCTATGATTAGTAACTTTGTACATATTTGGTAAGAAATTAATGGTGATAATATATGCTAAAATAATTCATTTTTCTTATCATAAACACCATGAATCATTAATTCATATTGTGCAGAAAATTACATTCAAGATTAAATCTGATTTTTATTATAGATTTTCTCTATAATTTGATGAATTTATAATTTAATATTAGATCAATGTGAATTTTTGTTATTTTATAATATTTTCATGTTTAAATAAAAAAGTCCACTGCAACGCGCGGATATATTGCTAGTATTATTGTGCGACCCTTTTTCGCGCGCTCCGCACCGCCGCTGGGCGATGGGTTGCGGAAGAAGGACACGGAGATCCCTCCCGAGCGTGCATCCTGCTGGGTGTCGGCCGATTCTCGCCGTTTAGAGATTATTTGGATGCACATTCAGGGGGGTTTTAGTGATTGTGAGTTCTTGTAGATTCCGGTGGGCGCAAGCCCCCACCGTTAATTACCCTGGGCTACGAACCTCGAGGCACCTCTGGATCTTTGAAAGAGAGAAGCAAATAGTATAGTTAAAAGATGGTCAAGTGGTCGTCTAGGTTTATAAAAAGGGGTCTACGGAAGATGAACCTACAAACAGATCGGTTCAATCTATGGAAGACAAACCTACAAACAGATCGGTTTTGTCCTATGGAGGACGAACCTACAAACAGATCGGTTCAGTCCATGCCACCTCGAGATGTAACCTTACCTACAGACCAGGTTAATCTCTTTAGAGGGGCTTGAGGTGAGTCTACATACAGATCGACTCGACCTCCGTTGATCTAGAAGATAAACCTACAAACAGATCGGTTCAATCTTAACTAGTCAACAACCAATCACACAAAATACAACTCGAAGCGGCGAGCGGTTGATCTTGAGGTTGGTGAATCGGGGAGAAGGGTGGATATGGCCCACGTGTTTCTTCTCACCGATCTTCTAGATCATGAATTCGAAGCACTAAGCCGATTCATAAACCTAGGAAACACAATTGCACACAATGTCAAACCGAAGCTTGGGCCGGTTCAACATTGAGGCATGTGTTAGTGAAGGAACCTACCTACGTAACGGTTCACATTCATCTGTTTTGTGGATGAATCTACCTACGAGGCATCGATTCAATCTCACGAGTCTCGGGAAATGAACCGGAGACGAACTTATCGACGGATGAGTTCGGTCTTGCCACTCAAATGGTCATGAATTACTTGTTCATGACACCGAGTCATTAAGATGTCACTTCTCTCGGACATCGTAATGTTCTTCTTCTTCAAAGTCGACATATCTCTCCATGCGATGTCGTAGCTTTGGTCATTCTTCGACGAGCGTCAAGATGTTCTTGTCTTGACTAATCATTCTACGTGTTGCATTACTTGTGCAAAATTACTATGTTGCCCTACACCTCTTGTGTGAGCGTATTCAATCATGAGTTACTTGCTCATGGCAGCGAGTCATTAAGATGTCACCTATCTAGGACATCATAATGTTCTTCTTCTTCAGAGTCGACATATATCTCCATGTTAGTATCGTAGCTCTGGTTATTCTTCATTAAGCGTCAAGATGTTCCTGTCTCGACATATCTCTTCATGCTGCTATCGAAGCCTTAATCGTTCTACGTCAAGATGTTCTTGTCTCAACGTATCTTATTATTCTTCATCAAGTGTCGAGATGTTCTTGTCTCGACGTATCTTCTCATGTTGCTATCAAAGCCTTAATCATCCTACGTCAAGATGTTCCTGTCTCAACGCATCTTTTCGTGTTGTCATTGCAACCTTATTTATCCTTTGTCAAGATGTTCTCGTCTTGACTAATCATTCTAAATGTCATATCATGGTGTGCGAATATTCTTATGTGACTCTACACTCCTTATGTGAGCATATTTATTCATTTCTAAAATGCACAAAGTCTATTATATAATATCTTCTATTATCATTCCTATTATGAAGATGCATTTATTTATTATTATTATTATTATTATTATTATTATTATTATTATTTTTATTCTATTTATCTATGTAGAAAATTATTTACAAAAATAATAGGAAAAGGGGTTGCTATTAATTAGAGTTTCATTTATATTTTTGGGATTTTTATAATAACTAAAATAGTAGAATTTTATTTTTATTATTTCTAAACTCTATTTATTTTGTAGAAAATCACTTACAAAAATAATAGAAAATAAAATGGCTATGATTTTTTATTTATATTTTTAAAATGTTTATAATAGCCAAAGTAATAGAATTTTGTTATTATATCCTATTGTATTGAAATACTATTCATTATGTAAGAATTATTTGCAAAATTAAAAGGTGGTTAGCTATACTATTTTATTATTATTATTCTATTATTATTTTTTTTATTTTTAATATCTAAAAAGAAATCATTACTAATATTCTATCTTATTTATTATGCTATTCATTATATCTATTCTTATTATTTCTATTTATTATCTATAGAAAGGTATAAGATTTTTATTATTAGTTGAAAATAGTCATAAGAGATGAAATTCATTATGTTTTTATTACAACTATTATTTTTATTACATTTTATTCATCAAAAGTATTTTTATTGTATATTTGTATAGAAATAACAAAAGAAATACAATTCATATCATAAAACTATATTATCATTCTTTATTATAAAAGAAAATGTATTTTACTATTTATTACCATAGTAGTATATTTTGTATATTTTGTGCTATTTATTTTTATTATTCTTTTTTTTACAGAAAATGTCAATATAATATCTATTATTATTATTTTTTATTATCAAAGAATATAGCTAATCTCATTATTTATTATAGCATATCACTATCATCATTATTATTTCATGGAAAATCACTTGAAAAATCACTAAAATATATCTAGTTATTGTTTATGATTTTTATTTGTATTTTTAGAATTTTTATAGTATTTAAAATGACAAGTCAAAGCTAGGTCAAATATACCAATATATGTGATGTATTTTGCTTTTAAATTGTTTTACTATGATTATATTTTTAAAACTGGAATATTATCATATAGAAAAATAGTATGAAAAATAAGAAAATTTTAGAAACAAATTTGAGTCAATTTGGAGTTCAAGAACATTTTCAAACAATTTATTTACTATTTAAGTTTAGTTTTCTGTTATTAACTTAATGGGCTTATGAATTGGGCCGGTTTTATTTTATTTTTATTTCCCTACGAATGGGCCCAATTTATAACTGGACCATATCCCTTTTATTATTATTCTCCTTTTTATTTCTGTTGGGCTCAATACGTCACTGGGCCGGCCTCTCTATTACCATTTCTCGAATAATGCATGCCACCGGATCTGCTCTGAGATTAGTGCTAACTAAGATCAGAGACTGGGATCATTTCATTACACCTTTGCTTATAATCTTCGTCCGATCATCATTAGATCTGTGCAGATACATCAAAATCCGTGTTATTGAATCAAACGATACCGCCTTCTCCGACGACTTACTCGGTGATCCCCGTCTCGGTGAAAGATCGGGATACACGAATAGCATCGCCTTGTTTCGTAGAACTCGATCGTCACCCTCGATTGAAGATCCGGACGGTGATTTGTTTGTGCACGTCAAGTACCATTTCGGTACCTGCAGGTTACGGACTCTGCACCAATTGAATCAACGATCATTCGAGTTTAATTGCTCATCTAATCTTTACTTATCCATATACATTAATCATTATGCAGGTGTGTTTGCCATGAATCCAGCTATTGGATAATCAATTCACTTGAAATTGATCTGTGTCAGCGTTATGGCACAATTCTTGCAAAATTTGGTATCGAGTTGAATTTTCTTGCTCATTCAATACTCTTATTCAAGATTCTTCATGCCTAAAGGCACACCTGACCATAGTCAGGGCCAGTGGCTTACCAATTCATGAATGATTCAAGCAAATGCAAATTCTCACAAACAAACATCTTTATTTCAGAAATCAAATGATTTTAATTACTTCTTTCTATTAAAATCTGCACAATTGAGATAATTAGGATCAATCAACTACCATTCTTGAGTCAATGCTTATTCAAAATCGAGAGAAATGAACAGATAGCATGAAGTTTATTGCACATTAGTAATAAAATGGTGACTCAGTTGAAATTCTTTATTTATGTGGTTAATCCAGGCCTAAAGGCTCGCCAAACACTTTGTGTTTGGGCCAGTGGCTCGCTGGATATCACATCCATGATCAATCCAAGGTTCAATCATCAGAAATGGAGAAATAGGAAAAAAAAATGGAAAATTAGCAATCAAGAAACAACAAGAACCAGAAAGAAGATTAATTGAATCAACAGCAGTCAGGCATTGAACATTTAAGCCGAAATTTGCAAGAGTAATGAGAAAGAATCAAAAAATTAACTTACTCCATGAATGCTATTAATCACCTGTGCTATTAACCAGTATTATTGATTTGCAATCCCTTTCACTGGTCTTTTAATCTCCTTCAGCTTCAATCTAGGCCCAGTGATCTCTTGAGGAACCCTAAACACTCTTGCAACCAAGTTCTCAAGCTTAGCCGAGATCAATTGGTTTAGTGGAGCAAAAGATCATGAATTCCAGGGAGAGATTGATCAATTATGCTCCAGTGTTTATATAGACTTAATCACACTCCAATTGTGTTTCTTTTTGCACAAATTGTGTTTTCCATCTCCCACGGATTGCTGACATGGCGTGATTACAGCCCTTAATCCAATAATTCAACAGTGTAGATCAGCCCAATGTGTGTTTGTCACCAGTAGATTATGAGGTCTGGATCACCAGCATGGCATGGTAGGTGCTGCTCCACTCTTCCCTGCTCCTATCTCTTCAAATGCCGAGCGAATTAGCTCAATTTCTTTGCTCTCGGTTCTATACACCAATTCCATTATGAAAAACATGTAAAAGGGGGTTAATTCATGCCAGCAACTGCTTCAACAGAATCGTGGGGCCCACACGATGCTTCTCCAACCGCCAATTTGTCTAATTAGTTCCCAAATTATCCAATTAGGTTTTATACTCGATTCTTTTCCCTCTTGATGCGAGTGATATACAGTGCACCATATCAAATGGAAATTACTTCATCGCATTCTCCTCGTCGAAAGCTTTCCAACGGTATAAAGTTTATAAATTTTCATCACCATTTGAATATTTTTCCATTTTCAATTTGATTCCACTCAAAAATCGGGTCAGAGGAGAACTCGCAGCAATGGAGAAGAAGGCCAGCGTTCTCTGTCTCTGTGGGACCCTTCGGCAGTGAAAAGAGTGAAGGGGTCGTGCCTCTGTCTCCGTGGGGCCCTTTCATCAGCGGGAGAATGAAGAGAGGAAGTGGAGCAGCTCAGGTAGACTAAGCGCACGTGATCCGGCCCCGCATGTAAGGTTTAATGAGAGACAACGATAATGCACCAGGTTCACACAAATATTTGCTCTTTCAAAAAAAAAAAACCTCCAGCGCCAAACTCATCCTTCCTATGCTTAGCGTCTCCCATTTGCACACAGCTAGGCCTTTAACCCCAAGTTGCACCCAAAAGAACCATTGATTAAACCCTGGCCCTTGGATTAATCTGATTTTCTTTCTCCAATTGATTTCAATAGATCCCTTCATCCAAAAATCATGAAATTTTCACCAAAATTCTCTAAAATCATGATAATCATCTCTGTATTTTTATTTTCCCATTTTACCCCTGTCTGCTTGTGCTAAAAATTCCATGATCAATAAAACCCTGTTTTATTCTTATAAAATCCCTATTTATCGTTGTAGAAATTGTCTCTCGCCAATTCTCTCTCTCTGCGTAGAAACCACCCTAACTAAATACCAATTAGACTTATATTGATATTCATTAGGGTTTGATTTGATCAAATGCCGACTACTTATCGCAATTAATACAAATCTAGACTTGATCAAAGTGGTTGCTCCCACTTTGCACCCGATCGGTCTTGTGAAATTGACTCTCAATCCCTTAACATGAGGGTAATTTGGTCATAGAGCGACTACTTATCAAAGAATTGACACAAATTAAAGCATGTTAGGTGGTTGCTCATGACTTTGGCACCTGTGTCACCTTGAAAGCAAAAATCACATTGGGATTTCTCATGATTGGTTGTATCAAAATACCGGCTTGGCATTGATACTATTCCATGTAGTATGGGATTGTCTTGCTTGACTCATAGGGTTTGATCTTGGCTTTCTCTCTTGTATTTCTTCCTTCAACCTTTCGGGGTAAACAAAGAGCCACCCACCAAAGCGGGTCCCGAAGAATTTGGAAAATTGAAGGCCTCGCTTTGGTGCACATATTCGACACACCTCTCTCCTTCTTAGGGTTCGTGCTAGACTTCGATAGATTTTCCTTTAATCGATTCTTCTTATGAGCGCAACATGGTGGGGCCTGTCCTCTCAGCCTCTCACTCGTGGGATAATGGTGCATGTACTCAGCCTCCTGCTGAGCTACCTGCTTCACCACTATGGGGGTAGGTAAAGATAGCATCTCTCGGCTACCTTGTTTCACTTTCCTTCTTTTTTCTTTCGCTGTTGGGGATGCTGATCGCCTGCTTTGCTATTTTCTCATCTCTTCTTTCGCGGTATGGGAGATTTTCATAAGCTTTTTACATTTTACACTCTCAATCTTAGTTGCAAAAGTGCCTAATACAGCTGCTTTTATTTTCACATAGCATCTAAGTACAAAAATAGAAAAAGGGAAAACTTTACAGCACCCTATTGCACTTATTCTATACATAGCTTCTCTTTATTTATTACAATACAAAACTTAAGTAACCGTGGTATTTTACTTGATACCGAACTCCGTCTGTATTGACCTCTAGGCCGGCACAGAATAAACCCGTTTATCCCTTTATTACCGATGGATAAACTTACCAAGTATCAATTGGATTATGGATGCAATTGATAACACCATTTTGTGGATGCTCCTTGTATATTTAATTGACATTTATTTTGTGGAAGCTCACCCACTCTCCCCTCATTTGTGCACCGTTGCGTGCTAAAGTGGAAACTCACGTTCACTCATCTCCACTCAATTTGTTTTGTGGGGGTACTACCCTCAAACATCCATCACGCATCCCTCGCGAGACAAAGCTTTCATCGGTAGGTCCGCTCTCCATGACCCGAGTCACTTCTTTAAGCGAATTACTTTATTTGACACCGAATGTCGGGCAAAAGCATAAACCCTTAGTCGACCCTCCATGACCTATTTTGGGATTAGAAACAGATCACCTCCTTGGGCGTGTGGTACTTTTGCGGATGAATGTACCCAACCTGTTTTTTTATATTTTAGCTACCCTCAAACATCCATCACGCATCCCTGCGAGACAGGCTTTCATCGGGTAGGTCCGCTCTCCATGACCTGAGTCACTTCTTTAAGCGAGCCGCTTTGTTTAACATGGAATGTCGGGTACAAGCGTAAACCCTTGATCTGACCCCTCCATGATATGTCGTGGGATTATGACACACCATTTCTTCGGGCGTGTGGTGCTTTTACGGATGAATGCACCCAACCTGGCTTTGTATAACACTCATGATGTCGGGGACAAAGGTGGCAACCCCTTATTGAAAAGATTTTATTATTATATTTTTTATTATCATCATTTTTTATGAGTAGGAAAATAGGTTTTTATTGTTTTACATATATATCCTTTTATTTTATCAGAAGAAGGCAGATTTTTGGTTATTAGTGATATATGTTACTAATAGTACGAGAGTTATTTATTTATATGCCCTCAGAAGCGACTATTTACTAGCCACCAATTTGCTCGACCTATCCTTGACTTCGCGCGCGGCGACCAATATGAGCAACTTTCGTCATTGGGCAACAGATAGTTTGAGGGACAAACTGCAAACCCTGCCCATTTTTGTGTTTATTCTGTATCAAATGGACAAACCCAGTGGTATTTGTGTTGTGAGCCCAAACACCAAAGCTCTCGCCTTACATTCTCGCGTGGTTTTGGCGTTGAATTCTCTTATTCTATATTTTTTATTTTTTATAGGGCTAAATGTGTTTGTGTGGTTTTGGATTTTTGGATGCATTCTATTTACAGATGCACAAGTAGGGTTTTGGGATTTTATGCAAAAGTGGAGGTTAGACATGGGTTTGTGTTTCGTGCACGTGTGTGTAAACGAACACTTATTCCCTCCTTATTTATTTACAATAGATACTACTCGGTCGGCCCCGCTCCGGCTATGTGTAGTACTTTTCGATATCGCCCATTAATCGGTGGCATGGGCCTTTCACCTTCATGGTCTATGAGTTGGTATGCGCGCCCCGTATACCTTCTCAATTACATATGGCCCTTCCCAATTCGGAGAGAATTTCGGGCCGATGTGCCGCCAATGATCGGCCTCTTGAGGACAAGAACAAGCTCCCCTTGTTGAAATGCCCGACTCGCGCCATCTTATCATATGCCCTTGCCATTTTTGCTCGATATATTTCAAGGTTCTCCGCTGGGCTATCGCCTCTTCTCGTCCATGGCATCCAACTCGTCCAATCTAAGTTGTTGGCATTCATCCATGGTCATATCATTTTGCATAGCCACCCGCAATGACGGTAGTTCCACCTCAAGAGGAGAACGGCTTCAACCCCAAAAGCCGAGAATATGGGGTAGCTTGCGTAGGCGTTCGGTACGTGGTCCGATAAGCCCATAATGCCTCCCGTAGACGATTATCCCGGTCTCGTTGGTTGCGTCCACGGTCTTTTTCATGATATTGATCGAGTTTTGTTAAAGGCTTCGGCCGGGCCATTGGCTCTCGGGTTATAAATGGACGAGAATCTCCAATCAATATTGAATTGCTCCGCCAGGGCATAGACTTTAGAGCTCTTAAAGGCCGTTCCGTTATCAGATATTATTCGTTGTGGGGTACCGAATCGGTAGAGGATGTGCGTCTTGAAGAACTTAACCACATCGGATGCTTTAACTTCTTTAAACGGAACGGCTTCGGCCCATTTTGTAAAGTAATCCGTTGCCGCCAGGATGAACCGGTGACCTCTCGACGTCGGAGGGTCTATGGGCCCCACTATATCTGTGCCCCACATATTAAATGGCCAGGATGCTACCGTGGGGTGCAACGGGTTTGGTGCTTGATGTATAAAAGGGCCATGTATCTGGCACATGCGGCACTTCCTTGCGTGCTCTTCACAATCAGCCACCATTGTGGGCCAATAATACCCCATTCGCTTGATCTTTAATTTCATTTTCGGCCCAGACTGATGTGCTCCACATAGCCCGGAATGAACTTCTTTCATGACCTGCCCGGCCTCAGGCCCTGATACGCATCTTAGCCATAGTTGATCGTAAGACCTACGGTATAGCGTATTGCCCACATACGCATACCGTAGTACCCGTTTTCTTAGTTGATCAGCGATTCTTTTATCTTTGGGGAGGGTGCCATGCCGGAAATATTCAACGAACGGTTGTCTCCAATCATCGTCTTCAGTTATCATTGTTTCTTGGCATTCCATCTTTTCTAGCCCAGTATTTTCATTATTCGCATTATCTATCGTCTGACACAATGATAATGGCCTTCTATTGCGGACGATGATGTGGATTTCCGGCTCTGTTGGTTCACCCTGCCTCCTTGGCGAGTTTGGCCAACGCATCCGCTTCACCGTTCACGCCCTCGTGACCTTCTCGATGGACACATACGGGATTTTCTTCATTAATTCCATGGCCTTTTGGTGATATTGTATTAGCTCGGCTTTAGGACCTTGTATTCGCCAATTATTTGATTTATTATCAACTCGTGAATCCCCAAAGATACGCATGCCTTGATTTCCAGCTCCAAGTGATAGCTCTAGTCCGGCGATAAGCGCTTCATACTCGCTTCATTATTTGTGCATGGTTCGGTTAAAGCCGAGAGAATGTCGTATTATCCCGCCTTCCGGGTTACGAAGACTAGTCCCTGCGCGCCGCTCGCACGGTTGGGACTCCGGGCCGCGATCGGCTTGATCGACGAGGCACCATCAAAGTACATCTCCCATATAGGATTTCCTTCTTCAACATGTAGAGTTTCCTCGTCGGGAAAATCACATTTTAGTGGAGAGTCATCTTGGATCGGATGTGCGGCTAGGAAATCCGCTTGGCGCCTGCCCCTTGATCGCCTTTTGCGGTGTATAGGTGATGTCGAACTCGGTAAGAATGATAGCCCACTTGGCCAGTCTCCCCGTCAGCATTGGCCGAGTCATCAGGTATTTAAGAGGGTCCACCTTGGATATTAAAATAATTCTATGGGCTAGCATGTAGTGCCTCAATTTCTTTACCGCGAAGATTAGGGCTAAACAATGTTTTTCAATCGGCGAATACCCGTGTTCTGCCCCTACCATCATGCGACTTAAGTAATATAGTGCATTTTGATTACCATCCTGGTTTTCTTGGGCCAATAGGGCTCCCAAGGATCCATCTAGGGCGGTCGTATACAGGATAAGTTCCTTCCGGGTATGGGCGCCGCCAATACTGGAGGGTTGAGTAGGTATGCCTTGATTTCTTCAAAGGCTCGCGGCACTCGTCATCCCACTTAAACGGGATATTCTTCTTAGTCGGCGGGTGAAGGGTTGGATTTTACCCGATAGGTTGGCTATGAACCTTTCGATGTACGCCAATTGCCCTTGCAATGATCGCAATTGTTTTAAATTCTTTGGCGGGGATAATTCTGTTATTGCTTTGATCTTGCCCGGGTCTATTTCAATTCCCCTGTGACGTACCACAAACCCCAGAAATTTACCGGATGATACCATGAATGCGCATTTCAACGGGTTTAATTTGAGCGCATGTTCTCTCAGGCGGTTGAAAACGACCTCGAGGTATTGGAGGTGTTCTTCATATGACATGGCCTTGATGACTAGATCATCTACATAGCACTCAACTATCTTGTGGATTAGATCGTCGAATATTTTCGTCATCGCCCTTTGGTAGGTGGCACCTGCATTTTTCAGCCCAAACGGCATGACTTTGTAACAATATATGCCAATCGGCGTGCGGAAGGCCGTATGCCTCTCATCTTCTGGCGCCATTTTGATTTGATTATAGCCCGCATAACCGTCCATGAAGGAGAAGACTTCATAGGAGGATGTATGGTCAATTATGATTTCGGTCACTGGGAGCGGGAAATCATCTTTAGGGCACGCTTTGTTTAGGTCCCGAAAGTCCACGCAAATGCGGATCTGCCCATTTTTCTTCTTAACCGGGACAATGCTAGCCACCCATTCTGGCGTCTCTTCTTCCCGTATGAAGCCTGCGTCGATGAGTTTCTTCGTTTCCTCCACGACCTTTTCTTCGAGTTCTATTCTCATTCGCCTCGGCGCTTGTTTAATCGGCTTGAAGGTTGGATCAATTTTTAAGTAATGAACCGCTACGTTGGGATCTAATCCGGGCATTTCTTTATAACTCCAAGCGAAGCAGTCCATGTAGCTTTTAAGGAATGTCTTCAACCTGTTAGCCACCTCTTCTGGCAATGACGCGCTTATGAAAGTTGGTCGTGGGTCTTCTTCCGTCCCCAAATTAATTTCAGCTAACTCATCGACCGTATTAGGCTCCTTTTCTAGCTGTTTCAAAGCATTTTTCAGGGCCTGGGGTATTGTCCTCTTCTGTTTCATTATCCGGCATTTCAACAGAAGTCATGCAACAGCTCTCTTCCATACGGTACTCGTTGAGAGACCCCTCAAGACATGCTGCGTCATCGCAGTTATACCCTAACCCCCGGGTGTATTTTACTTTGCCATCCAGGCCCAAAACCTTATTCTGGCCGCCATTCCAGAGTTCATCGAAGCGCTTGGCCTCGGCCTTGGATATGTCTCTCAGACATTTCGCCCTTTTTGCCAGTTTATACAGCTCCTTTCCAAAGGGATGAGATGCAGCGTCATCGCTCGTTGCATTCTCCAACTCTTGTTCTATCACCCACTTCTTCCAAGTGTTGTGATCAGGGTTCTTCAGAGACTGAGTTGAATCGCTCTGATAGAAAATTATAGCCTTGTGGATGATAGTTTTCCCTTTGATGCGCTCTACCTTTGCCGGCACAACAAAGGTCTTTAGGGTTTGAATGTGGTTCACTTCCCTTGGTATAAGGTCTTTAAAATGCCTTTCGGGAACCACAGTAATCTCTAGCGCTGCCATCTCTTCTTCTATTTCAATATTCATGACTGAGTTGGAGCGGTAGATTTCTTTGATCGGCTTACGTCTCGCAACCTTAGGTTTGCTAGGTACGGGAGTGTGCGAGATCGTGTAGGCCACCCCTTTACCTTTGCTATTCGAATTGTGCGGAGCTGGGTCTTGTTGAAAGCTCTTCGGGAGTTGGATCGTCCCGTTTCTGTGCCCTTCTTCTATGAGGTCTTTGAATACCCAACATTCTTCAATTGTATGGCCCAGTATGCGATGATAAGGGCAGAATTCGCCTTCGCCGGCTCTCTCTATGTCAGCGGGTCGTTTGCAAACGGGAAGTGTCAATCCGCTTTTTAAGGCTTGCTCAAATATCCGAGCCGTTTTATTTTTTAAGAAAGAGTATGATTTACTCTTCTTGGCCTTGAGGGTTTGCATGACGGCCGACTGCTTAGCTCTCGTTTCTTCCCCTTTTGATTCATCTACTATTACAATTACCCGCTTGCCGCTATCGGGTGCTTGCCTTTCGGGGGTTCCGGAACGGGGTTCGCTCGTCACTTCTTTGAGTAGCTCGGAGTTATAGATTGCGGTTTGCAGGTTTTCAATCATTATCATGATTTCATTGTGTTGCACTTTAATATCCTGCATCACTTCCCATTGTTCAGACACCTCCCTCCTATTATTTTCAACTTGGTGCCTTATTTCATCAATCGCATTCCAGACGCGACCTTCAAAATTTTCCCGCCATGAGCGTTCTTCATTTATAGGCCTCGGCCTAACCGGGTTATCCCTTCCGCTACCGGGTCCCGTGTTGATCATAAATGACTCCTCACTTTCATTATCTGTTTCGGGCCCTTTATATGGCTTTTTGAGGATGTGATAGATGATCTCTTCGTCAGATTCTTCTTCCCAGGGTTGACGATCATGGCCGGATTCTTCTCCCGAGGTAATATCGCCCGAGTCATCAGACTCTTCAGAGTTTTCCCCTGAAGTTGCCTCTGTGATCTGAATTTGAGGGGTATTAGTAGGTTTAAAGTTGAAAATGACCTCCTCCTCAGAATCACTTGACTTGATTTCGCTCGGCTTTATTTGGGCCTTATATGTAGCCACCTGTTTGAAGCGGAAGGTTGCTTCCTCACCCGACTTTCTTCCGGGTCTTTGGGCTCGAGCATCTCGGGGTTTAATATTAAATTTGACCTCTTCTTCTTCTCCGGATGAGGTATCAAATTTAGGGCCTTTGTTGAAGGGTTTCTGACCTGCTTTTGTTATTGGCCGGCTTGGCGCCACGGCGGATTTAGGCAGAAAATATTGGGCGTCATTGAATTTAATCTCATGCACCCCGAATGGCTTGACATCTCCGTCAATTCTCTTTTGCTTACCATTCTCAATATATTTCGACGCATTGGTGCGAGTAGAGGTATGACACGATTACTATGAAGCCACGGGCGACCCAGCAACGCCGGTAAGAGGTTTCAGCGTCAATGACATAGAATTTAGTAGGCGCTTTTAGGCTTCCGCATTGCAGGTTTAGGGTTATAGCTCCCAGGGCCTTTTGGGAGTTTTGATTAAAGCCATGAATAATCACCTTTTCATCAGATAGGTTCTTCACATCTAAGGTGATGGTCTTCAGGGTTTTGAGCGGCATAATATTGATCGAAGACCCTGCGTCGACCAAGATGCGGCCAATCTTTTGCCCTCCGCAATTTCCGGTGATGTACAACGGGCGATTGTGGTCGACGGTGCCTATTAGGAGGTCATCGTCTGTGAAATTTATACAGGCGGCCCGTTTGGCGGTGAATAGGGCTTCTTGCATATTTTGCTCGACAAAGTATGACTTGTATTTCTCAGGATCTTGCAAGGCCTGGATTAGTACCTCCCTTAGGTCTTGTGACATCATCAACGCATCAAATATGCTTAATAGCGCTGGAATCTTACGCAGATGTGCCAACACATTGTATTCTTCGCCCGTCGACCGGGTTCTTTCTGGGTTCTTGCTTAGGTTCTCGACCTCTTTGCCTTTATTCAGGGCCTTATCTTTTCCCTTATCGGAATCCTTGGGAGCTGTCTCTCGGGTATATAAGTCCGGACGGAGCACGGCTTTGCATTCTTCATTTTTGGTCCCGAGAGGTGCTTGCTTCCCCTTCGTCATTTGGGAAGAACATCTCTTCTAAAGTTGGCATATCTTCATCGTGAGAAGAATATACCATGTTGCACGAAGCACCCCGCATCTCTTCGCTTTCTTCTTTATTTATTTCTTCATTTACATCTTCTTTCTTTTGACCTAGGGTTAACTTCTCCCAGTCTTCTTTGGAGATGAAGTGTTGGAGGGTGATCGCCTCGGGACTGCCCTGCTCGTACTCTTCAATTTTATTCTTTCTGGACTTGTTATTTCTATGCTTCTTTTTCTTCTTAAGAACCTGGTCTTGGCTTTGGTCCACCTTATAGTATACCCTGGGTTTTGGTGGGACCACTGGTGTGATATCGTCTCTCCATCTCATGCCAGGTTCTTTCTTAAGGGCTTTAAGCATTTTAATCGATTTCTTCGATAAGTGCGTAGTCCATTGCTCCTCTTGATCTTCGCTTAGCTGGCCCGGGACTTTCTCTTCCTCGTGAGAGATCGTGTTGGCCTGTTCATGGGCTGATGGGCTTTGCAAGAACCCTTTTGGTAAAGTAATTTCACCGTTTTTGTATGCCTTCTCGACCCAATCTTTGAAGACCCAGCAATCTTCAATTGAGTGCCCTATTATTCTGTGGTATGGGCAAAAGTTGGGTTCGTCCGATTTATCGGCATCTTCCGGCGTTCTTGTGGCGGGGGTTAGACCATTCTTCAGTGCCCCTCTGAAGATTTGGGCAACTTTATCTTTTCTGAAAGAGTACGGTTTAGTCTTCTTTTGTCTGAGGGACTCAAAACTCCGTGAACTCCCTCCCGGATTGGGCCTGGGTCCCTTGTTGTAATTGTTGCCATTTGTGCCACTGCTGCCGCCTTGGGTGTCTGCGTTAGCGACCATCTTATCTTTTAGCGAGGTGAATGCCACTTTGGTTTCAGCTCGGGCCCCTCGTTGCGGCCTATTATTCATGAAATTCGGCACAGTGTGCGGTGACATTCTTTCCATGTTGGATACTGATCTGAGCAAGTCTTTGAATGTGTTGACCTTTGTCACACCAAGAAGCATGCCCATCCACCCGTCAATGTTCTTCATGATTAAGTTGACGGCCTCATCTTCGATTAATGTGCGGTCGCATTTGATGCGAGGTTCCGCCATCTATTGATAAAATCTGTCATTGACTCCCTTTCTTGGGTTTAGTGCTTGCCGGACGGCTATGTTTATCTTGTCGACACCATGACAAATCGTGCCCCGAACGAATCCGCCATCTCGTCCCAGTCCCGATGTCGTTGTTTTCCAAATGAATAGTACCATTGGAAAGCGGTTCCCACCAAACTTTGAGGGAATTGTCTTAACAATGAGCATCATCCGCCCGTGTTTCCGCATGAGGCTACAAAGTGGGCGTGTGTTGCTCGGGATTTAGGTCTTTGTTGCCTTCCCCGGAGAAGGTCCCGAAGCGGGGGATCACATACCCTTTAGGATATTCTTCTAAATCGTATATGGCGGGGTATGGATGTCCACAGTTTTTGACGGGAGGGATAGCGTATCCACCTCCAGCTATTTGCATTTGCTGGGCAATCATGGCTTGAATCTCTTTCCGGGATATCCCCGTTGGTTCAGCCTCCACATCTATCGTTCTATGTGGATGGGGTTTAGAATCGACAGGTTGTTTTCCCTTATGATTGCTTTTGGTACTGTGGACCCCTTCGACGGGAGGGAGCTACCTTTGAAATGGCGTCTTGTGATTCTTGCAATGACTTGACCGCCTTAATCGTTCTTCGTTCGCTTTAGCATAGTAGCGATTAGCTCCCGTTGCCTAATCGCTCTTCATCCCGTGCCTCGATGTGGCCTTTTAATATTTCTATTTCATCGATGGGCATTTCAGACGTGTTTCAACGTCATCTTCATTGTCAAAGAGATCGGGGTTTTCGTTGTGGTCTTCCCCTTCCCTCGTCGTTGCCCTCGGGGTTGACTCTCTTGGGTGGTCTCCTTTTCTACCATTATTTTTGTTGGTGTTGGTGACGTGAGCTTGATTAGGCGGGGACTGGTCATCCTGGGTCATATTCACCTCAGCATCAGTGTCCGGATCAGTATCGTAGCTTATGCTGATAGTGTTGACTGAGAAGTGCTCTTCATAACGAGCGGTTCTTCTCTTCTTCTTCGTTTGGTCAGGTGCGGTTATTTTCAGACTGTTAAGTGGTATTCTTGAGCCTAATCGGCTGAATACACTCTTCTGACCTAGACGGCTGAACACGCTCTCGGACGGAGCGTTGAATTTGCCGGCCTTGCTGGGTTGGGCTTGAGACCGGGATTTTATTGGCTGGGAACCCTTCGGGACCCACACCTGCTGGGTGCTAGGTGTTGCCTTTGGTGTAAACCTCCTTGGGTTCGGAGTGGAGGCGATGGCTTGCGGCTGAGCCATGCCTTGAGAGTGATCGGGGCGGGAGACGTATTGTCTCAACCTAGCGTTTCGACGCTCTTCTCTCGCTGAGGCCCCGCGAGCCTTGTAGATGGCTTCGCAGGGCTTCGAGACTTATCCTGGCGCGCCGAGGCCTTTGAGTTGGGCGAGGTGTGGGCTTAGGCACCTCCCATGCACGGCGGAGCCGGCTCCGTGGCCGAGTTCTTGGCCACTATTCGAGAGCCGTGAATTTGTTAGAGATCGGGATAGCCGGCCTAGCCACCACCTGAGCCTGCGGTATGCATCCAGGGCCCTCTTCCCGGACGCTGAGAGTTGTGGGTAGTTTGGGCCGCGCCGTTGGGGCCGTCCTCTTGACGGTCGCCTTCTCCTCTTTGGGGAGGTAGTAGGAGAGGCCATGATGTTGTTAGAAATACCCTTGGGAGTTAGGGTAATCGAGTCCTCCTCCTCGTCCGGGATGGAGATCCGGACGGTTGCGGGAGTGATCGTGGCCACTGGAGCTGGGCCGTAGATGGTGAGTTCTTGCGGGATGGTCCCGAAGAACATAAAAAGCTTGCCCTCTGGGCTCTTTGCAGGAGTGACGGTGTAGGGAGCGAGGTTGAAGTTTCCAAAGAATGCCATTTCCTGCAAAAACAAAAATACTTGAAAATTATTAGTCATTTTAGCACATAGAAGACCACTTGTATCTCTTAACTATTCTATTTGCCTTTCTCTTTCAGAGATAAGAGGAGAATCTAGGTCCCACCGGGCGTGCCAGATCCTGTGCGACCCTTTTTCGCGCGCGCTCCGCCGCGCCGCCGGGCGATGGGTTGCGGAAGAAGGACACGGAGATCCCTCCCGAGCGTGCATCTCGCCGGGGTGTCGGCCGATTCTCGCCGTTTAGAGATTATTTGGATGCACATTCGGGGGTTTTTAGTGATTGTGAGTTCTTGTAGATTCGGTGGGCGCAAGCCCCCACCGTTAATTACCCCGGGCTACGAACCTCGAGGCACCTCGGATCTTTGAAAGAGAGAAGCAAATAGTATAGTTAAAAGATGGTCAAGTGGTCGTCTAGGTTTATAAAAAGGGGTCTACGGAAGATGAACCTACAAACAGATCGGTTCAATCTATGGAAGACAAACCTACAAACAGATCGGTTTTGTCCTATGGAGGACGAACCTACAAACAGATCGGTTCATCCATGCCACCTCGAGATGTAACCTTACCTACTGCACCAAAGTTAATCTCTTTAGAGGGGCTTCGAGGTGAGTCTACATATAGATCGACTCGACCTCCGTTGATCTAGAAGATAAACCTACAAACAGATCGGTTCAATCTTAACTAGTCAACAACCAATCACACAAAATACAACTCGAAGCGCCGAGCGGTTGATCTTGAGGTTGGTGAATCGGAGAAGGGTGGATATGGCCCACGTGTTTCTTCTCACCGATCTTCTAGATCATGAATTCGAAGCACTAAGCCGATTCATAAACCTAGGAAACACAATTGCACACAATGTCAAACCCGAAAGCATGGGCCGCTCAACATCGAGGCATGTGTTAGTGAAGGAACCTACCTACGTAACGGTTCACATTCATGTTTTGTGGATGAATCTACCTACGCACCGATTCAATCTCACGCCTCTCGGGAAATGAACCGGGAGACGAACTTATCGACGGATGAGTTCGGTCTTGCCAATTACTCAAATGGTCATGAATTACTTGTTCATGACACCGAGTCATTAAGATGTCACTTCTCTCGGACATCGTAATGTTCTTCTTCTTCAAAGTCGACATATCTCTCCATGCTGATGTCGTAGCTTTGGTCATTCTTCAGCGAGCGTCAAGATGTTCTTGTCTTGACTAATCATTCTACGTGTTGCATTACTTGTGCAAAATTACTATGTTGCCCTACACCTCTTGTGTGAGCGTATTCAATCATGAGTTACTTGCTCACATGGCAACAGTCATTAAGATGTCACCTATCTAGGACATCATAATGTTCTTCTTCTTCGAGTCGACATATATCTCCATGTTAGTATCGTAGCTCGGTTATTCTTCATTAAGCGTCAAGATGTTCTGTCTCGACATATCTCTTCATGCCGCTATCGAAGCCTTAATCATTCTACGTCAAGATGTTCTTGTCTCAACGTATCTTATTATTCTTCATCAAGTGTCGAGATGTTCTTGTCTCGACGTATCTTCTCATGTTGCTATCAAAGCCTTAATCATCCTACGTCAAGATGTTCCTGTCTCAACGCATCTTTTCGTGTTGTCATTGCAACCTTATTTATCCTTTGTCAAGATGTTCTCGTCTTGACTAATCATTCTAAATGTCATATCATGGTGTGCGAATATTCTTATGTGACTCTACACTCCTTATGTGAGCATATTTATTCATTTCTAAAATGCACAAAGTCTATTATATAATATCTTCTATTATCATTCCTATTATGAAGATGCATTTATTTATTATTATTATTATTATTATTATTATTATTATTATTTTTATTCTATTTATCTATGTAGAAAATTATTTACAAAAATAATAGGAAAAGGGGTTGCTATTAATTAGAGTTTCATTTATATTTTTGGGATTTTTATAATAACTAAAATAGTAGAATTTTATTTTTATTATTTCTAAACTCTATTTATTTTGTAGAAAATCACTTACAAAAATAATAGAAAATAAAATGGCTATGATTTTTTATTTGTATTTTTAAAATGTTTATAATAGCCAAAGTAATAGAATTTTGTTATTATATCCTATTGTATTGAAATACTATTCATTATGTAAGAATTATTTGCAAAATTAAAAGGTGGTTAGCTATACTATTTTATTATTATTATTCTATTATTATTTTTTTTATTTTTAATATCTAAAAAGAAATCATTACTAATATTCTATCTTATTTATTATGCTATTCATTATATCTATTCTTATTATTTCTATTTATTATCTATAGAAAGGTATAAGATTTTTATTATTAGTTGAAAATAGTCATAAGAGATGAAATTCATTATGTTTTTATTACAACTATTATTTTTATTACATTTTATTCATCAAAAGTATTTTTATTGTATATTTGTATAGAAATAACAAAAGAAATACAATTCATATCATAAAACTATATTATCATTCTTTATTATAAAAGAAAATGTATTTTACTATTTATTACCATAGTAGTATATTTTGTATATTTTGTGCTATTTATTTTTATTATTCTTTTTTTTACAGAAAATGTCAATATAATATCTATTATTATTATTTTTTTTATTATCAAAGAATATAGCTAATCTCATTATTTATTATAGCATATCACTATCATCATTATTATTTCATGGAAAATCACTTGAAAAATCACTAAAATATATCTAGTTATTGTTTATGATTTTTATTTGTATTTTTAGAATTTTTATAGTATTTAAAATGACAAGTCAAAGCTAGGTCAAATATACCAATATATGTGATGTATTTTGCTTTTAAATTGTTTTACTATGATTATATTTTTAAAACTGGAATATTATCATATAGAAAAATAGTATGAAAAATAAGAAAATTTTAGAAACAAATTTGAGTCAATTTGGAGTTCAAGAACATTTTCAAACAATTTATTTACTATTTAAGTTTAGTTTTCTGTTATTAACTTAATGGGCTTATGAATGGGCGTCGGTTTTATTTTATTTTTATTTCCCTACGAATGGGCCCAATTTATAACTGGACCATATCCCTTTTATTATTATTCTCCTTTTTATTTCTGTTGGGCTCAATACGTCACTGGGCCGGCCTCTCTATTACCATTTCTCGAATAATGCATGCCACCGGATCTGCTCTGAGATTAGTGCTAACTAAGATCAGAGACTGGGATCATTTCATTACACCTTTGCTTATAATCTTCATCCGATCATCATTAGATCTGTGCAGATACATCAAAATCCGTGTTATTGAATCAAACGATACCGCCTTCTCCGACGACTTACTCCGGTGATCCCCGTCTCCGGTGAAAGATCAGGATACACGAATAGCATCGCCTTGTTCTGTAGAACTCGACTGTCACCTCTGATTGAAGATCTGGACGGTGATTTGCTGTGCACGTCAGTACCATTTCTGGTACCGGTTACAGACTCGGTACCAATTGAATCAACGATCATTCTGAGTTTAATTGCTCATCTAATCTTTACTTATCCATATACATTAATCATTATGCAGGTGTGTTTGCCATGAATCCAGCTATTGGATAATCAATTCACTTGAAATTGATCTGTGTCAGCGTTATGGCACAATTCTTGCAAAATTTGGTATCGAGTTGAATTTTCTTGCTCATTCAATACTCTTATTCAAGATTCTTCATGCCTAAAGGCACACCTGACCATAGTCAGGGCCAGTGGCTTACCAATTCATGAATGATTCAAGCAAATGTAAATTCTCACAAACAAACATCTTTATTTCAGAAATCAAATGATTTTAATTACTTCTTTCTATTAAAATCGCACAATCGAGATAATTAGGATCAATCAACTACCATTCTTGAGTCAATGCTTATTCAAAATCGAGAGAAATGAACAGAGATAAGCATGAAGTTTATTGCACATTAGTAATAAAATGGTGACTCAGTTGAAATTCTTTATTTATGTGGTTAATCCAGGCCTAAAGGCTCGCCAAACACTTTGTGTTTGGGCCAGTGGCTCGCTGGATATCACATCCATGATCAATCCAAGGTTCAATCATCAGAAATGGAGAAATAGGAAAAAAAAATGGAAAATTAGCAATCAAGAAACAACAAGAACCAGAAAGAAGATTAATTGAATCAACAAAGATGTGCATTGAACATTTAAGCCGAAATTTGCAAGAGTAATGAGAAAGAATCAAAAAATTAACTTACTCCATGAATGCTATTAATCACCTGTGCTATTAACCAGTATTATTGATTTGCAATCCCTTTCACTGGTCTTTTAATCTCCTTCAGCTTCAATCTAGGCCCAAGTGATCTCTTGAGGAACCCTAAACACTCTTGCAACCAAGTTCTCAAGCTTAGCCGAGATCAATTGGTTTAGTGGAGCAAAAGATCATGAATTCCAGGGAGAGATTGATCAATTATGCTCCAAAGTTGTTTATATAGACTTAATCACACTCCAATTGTGTTTCTTTTTGCACAAATTGTGTTTTCCATCTCCCACGGATTGCCGACGACATGGCGTGATTACGACCTCTTAATCCAATAATTCAACAAAGTGTAGATCACCCCAATGTGTGTTTGTCACCGATAGATTATGAGGTCCGGATCGCCGCATGGCATGGTAGGTCTTGCCGCTCCACTCTTCCTCGCTCCTATCTCTTCAAATGCCGAGCGAATTAGCTCAATTTCTTTGCTCTCTGTTCTATACACCAATTCCATTATGAAAAACATGTAAAAGGGGTTAATTCATGCCAAAGAATCGCTTCAACGTAATCGTGGGGCCCACACGATGCTTCTCCAACCGCCAATTTGTCTAATTAGTTCCCAAATTATCCAATTAGGTTTTATACTCGATTCTTTTCCCTCTTGATGCGAGTGATATACAAGTGCACCATATCAAATGGAAATTACTTCATCGCATTCTCCTCGTCGAAAGCTTTCCAACGGTATAAAGTTTATAAATTTTCATCACCATTTGAATATTTTTCCATTTTCAATTTGATTCCACTCAAAAATCGGGTCGAGGAGAACTCGCAAAGCAATGGAGAAGAAGGCCGGCGTTTCTCTCTCGTGGGACCCTTCGGCGATGAAAAGAGTGAAGGGGTCGTGCCTCTGTCTCCGTGGGGCCCTTTCATCACGGGAGAAATGAAGAGAGGAAGTGGAGCAGCTCAGGTAGACTAAGCGCACGTGATCCGGCCCCGCATGTAAGGTTTAATGAGAGACAACGATAATGCACCAGGTTCACACAAATATTTGCTCTTTCAAAAAAAACCTCTGGCGCCAAACTCATCCTTCCTATGCTTAGCGTCTCCCATTTGCACACAGCTAGGCCTTTAACCCCAAGTTGCACCCAAAAGAACCATTGATTAAACCCTGGCCCTTGGATTAATCTGATTTTCTTTCTCCAATTGATTTCAATAGATCCCTTCATCCAAAAATCATGAAATTTTCACCAAAATTCTCTAAAATCATGATAATCATCTCTGTATTTTTATTTTCCCATTTTACCCCTGTCTGCTTGTGCTAAAAATTCCATGATCAATAAAACCCTGTTTTATTCTTATAAAATCCCTATTTATCAGTTGTAGCTCAGTGTCTCTGCCAATTCTCTCTCTCCTGCAGAAACCACCCTAACTAAATACCAATTAGACTTATATTGATATTCATTAGGGTTTGATTTGATCAAATGCTGACTACTTATCAGCAATTAATACAAATCTAGACTTGATCAAGGTGGTTGCTCCAGCTTTGGCACCTGATCAGTCTTGTGAAATTGAAATCCCTTAACATGAGGGTAATTTGGTCATAGAGTGACTACTTATCAAAGAATTGACACAAATTAAAGCATGGTTAGGTGGTTGCTCACGAAACTTTGGCACCAGGTCGGCCTTGAAAGCAAAAATCACATTGGGATTTCTCATGATTGGTTGTATCAAAATATCTTGGCTTGGCATTGATACTATTCCATGTAGTACAGGGATTGTACTGCTTCAGCTCATAGGGTTTGATCTTGACTTTCTCTCTTGTATTTCTTCCTTCAACCTTTCAGGGGTAAACAATTATATAAAGCATCTAAGAATTGGAGGTTCCATTTTTTATCATGGTAATTTTTAGTTATATCAATTTTATCCCTCAATTAGACGGATAATATTTATTTTTGGTTGATCGAACGTATGTAATCGCGTCCATTGATCCATTTTTTCTCTCCATTTCTTTCCATAATATAGTTTTTTTTATTTAGCAACCTTGTACATATTTGGTAAGAAATTAATGATGATAATATATATTGGAATAATTCACTTTTGTTATCATAAATTCATGAATCATTAAGTCATAATGTGTAGAAAATCTCATCAATATGAATTTTTTATCTTATAATATTTTAATGTTTAAATAAAAGAGTATGATGCAACGTGCGGATATATAGCTAATTATTTTTAAAGGAGCTATCTTCTTGTGGTTATTGACTGTTCCTCAAGTAAGAGTACCTAATAAGTGAATATTTTCCTAATTCTATAAAAAATATTATGTGAGAACCAATATTTAGTTTAGTGATAAGATAACGTTTTTCGTGAGAGAAATCGTAAGTTTGCAATCCGGATAAGAGATTATTTATGTACATTTAAAATGTTAGGTTAAACTCTCATCTTCACTCAAAAAAAGAATAATAATATGTAGCTCACATTCAAATAACATTATTTATTTGTCATTCTACTCTATTTTTCAAGTAGCAATATTTTATAAATAATTTATCAGATAAATATGAGCTCTTATAGATATTATACATTCATGAAGTGGTTTGAGATGTTATTTAACATCTCAAATAATTTTGAGATGTTTCGCATTCAAAGTTTCAGAGCTAGAGACTGAACACAAATTAAAGAAATATATCTTTTACAAATTATTATAATTAATAATTTTTTAATTTTATTATTTTATTAAAATATACTTGAATTTAACAAATTTCTTTGAATTCTTTATAGAATTCTGTGAAGACTTCATTAAATATCTAAAATGTTGCCACTGAAGAAAGTTAGGAGAAGTCTTATGAAGATATAAAATTAACATATATAATTGTACAATTTAAAATTTTCAATTTCTACATAAAATTGCAAAGACAATGATCACTGTTGCATAAAATCGTTATAATTATTCCTCAACCGTCATAACGCTTCACCTTACTACACTCAAAATTTTCTATATTTTCTGAAGACAGAAACATCACAAAATTACCAGAGCATGTCATTGTTTAACGATTTATGAATGTTGAATGATTTGAGACGTTCAATGCTTCATCAAGCCGTTATAACGCTTCAGAAGAAAGCAGTCTTGTCAGAACTTTAGTTAACATAGTCAAACTTTATCACAACGTTGTAACGCTTTGTTGAAGCGTTCAACATTTTCTCCAAAACGTTATAACGGTTTATCAAAGTCATTTTAAACATTTATAATGACTCATGCAATCTGACAAGGAGTATTCTTAACAAAATCAAGATCAAGAATCAAAAACTATTATAACGCTTCTTGAACCGTTATAATGGTTAACTGTGCAAAAACTTAAATTGCTTTTTGTTATGAGCTCTATTCAAGGAGTTGCTTCAGGACGGTCCAGACCGATCAAATTTTCATTATCCTAAGTAACATGAGCACTCATTTTGAAGCAAACAAATAGCTCATATTATCTTTCTTTATAAATATAAAAAACTAATATCTTGAATTAGCCATATTCATTAGCTTCTTGTATTTTTTCTAAGCTATTATTTTTCTCTAATTTTTGAGTTTTGGCTCAGTTAATTCTCAGTTTTTAGTTGTAATTTTATAAGCCTTGAGTGTTGTTTTTGTTGTTCTTATTTTATTAGATAGTTTTTAATCTTCTTGCCTTTATTTTGTGGAGAAGCTAAACTTTCTAATTGTGAAATATTTTCTTAAGTAATAAAATGACGTTTTGTTAATGGAACGAGATCTGAAAACGTAGATTATTATAACCGAACTCCGTTAACATATTTTATCTTCTCTAAATTTTTACAGTTACACTTTTTGGTACTTCATATTCTAGATTTTCTAAAAAAATCGTATTTCTTGTTGAAAGTAGTGGTCTATTATTTTACATCAATTATTTTTTGGACAATTGATTTTTAGTCGATTCTCATTACATATTTTAGTCATGCATCTTTTTGAGTAATCATATTTCTCTTGTACTATCTTGTTAGATCATTATCTCTTAATTACTTAGTCTATATTTATTGTATAACCAGTCGGTCCTTCTCTAAACTTAACCAATGTATTAACTTGTGTTTTTTTTATAAATATGATATGTATCTTAAAATATCACAAATGACAACGATGGACTGATATACAACTATTATAAATGATAAATTTTGTTGTTATAAATAGAAAGTCGAATTGTTATGAGCGACAGCCGAGCACTGGACAGTTTGGACCGTAAAATCATTAGGAGACGGTACTAACAATATTGATCATATTTGCGTCAACTTGAAGATTTGTTTTTAAAGAGAAAAATAATGACTATTAATTTATTATCAAACGCCTAAAAAGTAATATATATATATATATAGAGAGAGAGAGTTTGGCTACGGTACAACGCGTAGCACAGATGGCTTATGTGCTACGGATCGTTTCTCCGTTTTTAAAGTTTAAATAGTCGATCCGACCGGTCAAACTAGCATGTTTGGGTTTCGTGCTCTTAGCTCAAAAAATATATTTAATGATCTTCAAATTTTGATTTATCACTCTCATTAAAATTTTAAATTAAAATCTTCTGGAATATAAAAATTTGGGGTGTTTCAAGTTTTTTAAATCACTATTTTTAATTTTTAAAAATCTGCTCTAAAAATATTAATACAATATTCAATAATTGTACATTATTTTTAAAAACTAAAAAAATAATGATTTAAAAAACTCAAAACATTCTAAATTTTTGTACCCATAAGATTTCAATATGAAAATTTTAATGAAAGTGTTAAATCAAAATTTGAAGATCATTTGATATATTTTTTGAGTTAGGATCACGGAAGAGCTTTGTGCTCCTAAGAACACGCTAGTTTTAATCTCTCTCTCTCTCTCTCTCTCTCTCTCTCTATATATATATATATATATATGGAGATCTTACGGTGCTCCACGAAGTAAAAAGCTATTTTACTTCAGTTTTAAATCTCATATATTGAAAGCTCAAAATATCAATCTAATTAGTCTACAATAATCTAAATATTCAAAACTTGTTGAATACCAAAATTTACTATTTTTGGAGCCTTGTAACTATTTTTTTTTTAATTTTTAAAAAATGATAATATTTTATATGCATCTATCATTATTTTTTTTATTATTATTGAGATATTTTTTAAAATCTAAAAAAAAGTTAGAAACCTTCAAATATAATCATATTTGATATTCCATAAGATATAAATATGTAGTTTATATTGGGTGAATTATATTGGCAATTTGAATTTTGATTTTGTGATATTTTTTAGGCCGAATGAAAGTGTCTCTTTGCTTCGTGAAGCATCGAAAGATATATATATATATAATTAGGCTATGGTGCTTTGCAAAGTTACAAAAGCTTAATTTTTTGATCTCTACTCAATCTAATTTCCATATCAAAATCTATTAGTAAATCAAATTTTGTATTTTTTTGAAATTTATTTGCTATTTTTTTTTAATAAGGGAGAAACCGTCATTTTTGAATGAATTATAATTCTCAGATCAAGTCATTTTAATATGAAAATTAGATTGAATGGTTTGGATCGATTATTTCTAACTTGAAATTAAAAATAGAGCGCAAAGCACCTAACGCCACTGTGTTTTGCAAAACACCATAGTCGGACTCTCTCTCTCTCTCTCTCTTATATATATATATATATATGCTATAGTGCTATGCATAACACGTATCGTCTTTGTGCTATGAATCTGTTTTCATTCTCAAAGTCTAAATAGTCGATCCAAACCGCTCAAAATAATTTTCATATGTATATCTAGATATAGATCAATTTTTTACTATATTTTTAGATAGTTAAAAAATCAGTTGATTTAATTATTGTGAGTCATCTAAAAAATAGTTAAAAATTTTTAAAAATTATAAAATTTCGTCTACATCTAGATATCCATATGAAAATATGAAAGTAGAAATCGAATAAAGATAGACGCTCATGCTATGGCCAACGGTGGAAAAGGCTCGCTCTTGTAGCTCGTTGGGAGGACCTTCCTTTCCACAAATAGACATGATCAATAAACGTATCACTGCCACTCCAAATGTGTAACTCAAATTATTTTGAGTGGTTCAGATCAATCATTTAGACTTTGAGAATGAAAAATCGATCTATAGTACGTAGATGATCCATACTATACATAGCACCATAACACAACTCTGTTAAATATACTTCCTTAAATGAAATGAGGGCATTCAAACACCATAAATCATCAAGTGTTGAAACATTAAACTGAAAATTATTATGTTTTGAGATCCATTGCCACAAACAGTTGACATAAGGAGATTGCACAAATAAGTGATCTATGGTTTCTATCTCATCACAAAACATTGCACAAATAGTTGACATAAGAACATTGCACAACTAGAATTTCCTATCCAACATCGTTTAATCAGATTTTTCCTTGGTTAAATTTTTTTTTCTTACAAGCCACATAAAAATCTGTATTTTGAAAGGGATCTTAGATTTCCAAATAATATTAGAATCCTTACTTACTAAACAACCATTATTTAACCAGGTATAGAAAGAATTAACAGTGAAAACACTCAGATTAGACGACCTCCAAACAATTTGATCATCCTATGCAAGTAACAATTGAATGCCCAAAATCTTATTTTCTAAAGCATTTAGATCCTGTAACAATTGTCCTGTAACTGAAGAAATAAAAGGCAATTGACTAAGTCATATGTGAAATGCCTAAAAACAATAATTTTAGGAGAAGAGGTAAGAGAAAATAAATGTGAATATTCATATGCTAATGAAGTATCTCAAAACCATCTATCTAATCAAAATAAAGTTGTATTACCATTCCCAACCTTTTTGTTTAAACAGAACTCAATTAAATCAAGGTCTACAGTTACATCTTTCCAAAATTATGAGTAGAAGTTTATATTCAATGTATTACAATATTTATAAGATATAATTTGTTTCCAATACCCTTTAATAGTAGGGTCCTTGAATCTAATGGACCATTTGGCCAACAAGGATTTATTCATTAGATCCAAATTCATAACTCCTAAATCTCCTTGATTTCTATCCTTACACACAATATCCCAAGAAACTAATGAATAATTTTTTCATAATACTACCTATACAGTATTATTTAAAAAAGAGAAAATATTATGTTTTGTAAATTATATTTCAGTCAAACTCATTTTCCTTATCCATTCTAATTGTTATTTTTTTATCATACATTTATAGATCTAAAACAAATTGTATATCAAATAAATTAAACAACAATTATTATTAAGTTTTATTTTAAAAAAAGTTACTCATAAAAATATTATATTTCATATATCTCTTGTAAAATAATAAATTTATTTATTTAAAATTTTAAAAGTCTTTATAATTAATTTAAACATAAATAATATTCAAATAAAATATATTATTTATTTATAATAAAATTAATAATCGATATAAATAGGGTCCGCACAACAGCTTCCATGCTAGATTTAAAAAAAGTTTAACTGTTTGATTCCTTCATTAAGACTTTTTATTTATCAAAAGCGCGTCTTTTTGCATTGCAAAACAAAAAGGGAAAAAACCAAGTCGTCGACCGTCAAATTGACCATTTTGCCCCTCTTCCTCTACCCTTCGCGCCTCTCTTTCGGTCTTTCTTCCTATAGCTATAGTAATTGCGAAGTCGTAATCACTGGTTGCATTTCCAGAAACAGGATGCTTCTTCCTTTTCTATCCATCTATTGATTGCTGGATATATTTTATTTTTTCCTTGTAACTTTTTAGTCTCGGTTTATTCTGAGTTCAATTCCGCATAAATTTACGTTCCCTCAAATTCTCCACCTACTCACAAAATTTCTCCATCATCCACCAAATTTTGCAAAAAAGTTTCAAACTTGATTCATCTGCATTGCAATTGTGAGTTCGTCAAACAAATTTGTTTGATCTTTGATCCTTTCAGAGCACCACCAGTGAATGCATCTCACAAGGGTTGACCCAAATGCTGAGCAGTATCATTTACAGAACGATCTAATACGCATCAGAGCTAGAATCAAGCACAGAAACTATGGGTAACACTTGTGTGGGTCCTAGTGAAAGCGGGTTCTTTCAGTCAGTATCCACCGTTCTCTGGCGGTCTCGGTCTGAAGGTGACCGTGCGCTGCCGCCTCCAGCCAATGGCTCTGTTGGACCCACAGGTGTTTCCTCACCATCATCGGCTTTATCTACCAATAAAGCAACACAAAACAAACCCCCAGAACCAGTGATAATCAGCAATTTGGATACACAACCAATTAAACAAGAGGAACCCAACTCGAACAAAGAAGTTGCGGAGAAGCCACAACCGAAAGGACCTCTGGTAAAGAGAATGTCCAGTGCTGGCCTCCTTGTGGGGTCTGTCTTGAAGCGAAAAACTGAGAATCTAAAGGACAAGTACAGCCTTGGCCGGAAACTAGGCCAGGGGCAATTTGGCACTACCTACTTGTGCATTGAGAAATCTACTGGAAATGAATATGCATGCAAATCAATTTTGAAAAGAAAATTATCTACCGAAGAAGATGTGGAGGATGTCAGAAGGGAGATCCAGATAATGCACCATCTATCAGGGCACCCTAATGTAATTAATATCAAAGGTAATTCAATTAAATCATCCATTTTGCAATATTAAATGTCATGTTTACCAGTGAGGTACATTCACAAGCTGCTTTTATTGTTTAAACTTTTTTGTAAAAAGGAGCATATGAAGATGCGGTGGCAGTGCACCTGGTAATGGAGCTGTGTGCTGGAGGCGAGCTATTTGATCGGATAGTGCAAAAAGGGCATTATACAGAGAGAAAAGCGGCTGAATTGGCTAGGGTTATTGTAGGTGTGGTTGAGTTATGCCACTCAATGGGTGTGATGCATAGAGATTTAAAACCAGAAAATTTTCTCTTTGTTAACCAGTCCGAGGAATCCTTGCTGAAGACCATTGATTTTGGACTGTCGATTTTCTTCCAGCCTGGTATATCTTTATTAATTACATTATCTCAAACACATTTTTTGTTCTGGACTTTATTGTTTGAACTGAAATTCACACACACACACACACACACACAGACATGTGATCTGTGGGGCTTAACTGAGGTAATTGCACAGTCAAGAGATCTGTTAGGTAAATGGGAGTCATACCTCTTGAAATTCTAGAAAATGCGTGATCATGTAAAGACTGCTAATTATATACATTTGATTTCTTTTTTTCAGTTTTTCTATATTGGGACCATTTGATTTCTTTCAAGGATTTTTTTGGTTTAACCAACCAGTTTCTTTTCTTTTTGATTGTTGAATTTAATGAATTTCACATTTAGGGTAAAATGAGTATGATTGTGACTGAACTGGCTGGAATTTGGCCTTACTTAAATCTAATTGAAAAGCTGTGTGGAAATTCTGTAGACTCCAAATAATTTAAAAAATAAGCCCAGATCCTCGTTGTTGGTTTGTCTAATTCATTGATTGATTCACTCCTAGGGGCTTCTTTGTCAATTTGAGCTAAATGTTGAAAAACATAACGCAGGACATATATTTACTGATGTGGTGGGGAGTCCATACTATGTTGCACCTGAGGTGCTAAAAAAGAAGTATGGTCCAGAGGCAGACGTGTGGAGTGCTGGTGTCATAATCTACATTTTGCTTTGCGGCGTGCCTCCTTTTTGGGCAGGTCAGAGAAAAAAAAATTTACTTTTTGATTTTGTATATAGAAATATAATTTTGCAAACAGATAGACATTGTGAAACTAGCCTCAAATCCTTTTGTATGAGATAATGTGCATCTTTTTGGTTCAGTAAAACCTTTCTGATAATTTCTTTTCTTTTTACAGGATATATTGTTTTATAGATTATCAATTAGTATATCTTGTTGAATGGTTGAACTTGTATAATTTTTGCAGTGCTTTGAAGTTCTTTTTTCTTTGTTCTAGTGATTGTTGCCAGACTTGTTCATCTTGTTATATAAGCATGCTTATTTTGACCTTTGGTAGGTAGTTGGTAAATGGCCTTCTAACTGGACTAGATTTTTATTTTGTTAAATCAGAAACTGAGCAGGGCATATTCGATGAGGTTCTACATGGAAAACTTGACTTTCAGTCTGATCCATGGCCAAATATTTCAGAAAGTGCAAAGGACCTTGTCAGGAAAATGCTTGTCAGAGACCCAAAAAAGCGCCTAACTGCACATGAAGTCCTGAGTGAGTACCCATTGGACAAAACTTTTTTAAATTTAGTATGCTGGAAACATTGCAAAAGTTCATGCAATTTTATATCCTGACTATTTTATGCATTCATTTAGAGCATCCATGGGTACAAATTGATGGTGTGGCATCAGATAAGCCATTGGATTCAGCTGTTTTGTCTCGCATGAAACAATTCACTGCTATGAACAAGTTGAAAAAAATGGCTCTCAGAGTAAGTCCCATTTTCTCAGGATATGCTGTCAGAGTAGATGTCTTCTTGTACTGATCCGATAATACTAGCTTAAATGTGGATGCAGGTTGTCAATGTATATGTGTTTAGTCATTAATTAAGGTTAATTAAGTCTAATTAATAAAAAAAAAGATGGACATTTTGGGGTCTATATTGCTAGACTAATTGAGGCTTATTCATGCAAAGTTTCTAAGTTACAGCTGAATATAAACTAGCAAGGTCCTTGTCTGACTAGGAAATAATAACAGAGAAAATATCTTTAGTTATCATTCGTTGGTATTTCCAAGTTTCTGCCTTTCAAAAAAAATGTGCTTACATAGGTGATTGCGGAGCACCTTTCTGAGGATGAGATTGCAGGGTTAAAGGAACTATTCAAGATGATAGACACTGATAACAGTGGTCAGATTACGTTTGAAGAACTCAAGGTCGGATTAGAGAAAGTTGGTGCTAAACTCAAAGAATCTGAGATCTATGCACTTATGCAAGCGGTCAGTTAATTGCAATGAATTAATGGCTGTTTTTTTGTTTATTTTTTTATTTTAATTTCTTCTCTTGTAAATTACAACAGAATCTGCTCCTCTGAATATGGTAGGTCTTTATTCTTTTCTTTTTTTTAAAAAAATATTTTTTTTCTTTTGAAGTTTATCAGTTTCATAAGATAGGTACATGCTGTGTAGAAGATTTACTTTTCAAAAATTTAGAACCTGAAAATTGTTTATCTGTTCTGGTACGGGCAATTGAATTTGCACGTACTGCCTGGGGTAGTTAACCCGCTTAACTGAGTGATTTGAGTATTCTGTAACTCCAACTGTAGGGCTGTAACCCGCATTAAATTAATATTCCTGATTGAGGCAGAAACATTAAATACCAAAAAAGTGGTTTTGAGGAAACAATCTGTGCTCCAGTGTTACTGTTACCCTGGACGAACCTTGTTTATGCATATTGGATTCATAACTATACTTTCTTGTATTATCCAGGCTGATGTAGATAATAGTGGGACTATAGATTATGGTGAGTTCATAGCAGCTACGTTACACTTGAATAAAATAGAGAGGGAAGATCATCTATTTGCGGCCTTCCAATATTTTGATAAGGATGGCAGTGGCTACATAACACCTGATGAGCTTCAAAAAGCATGTGAGGAGTTCGGTATGGAAGATGTCAAGCTTGAAGACATGATAAGAGAAGTTGACCAAGACAATGTAATATGCTATTTAATTTTAGTTTTCAGTAAAGAGCATAGGACCGTTTTGAAGGTCGATAAAAATTGGCAAGGACACAAAGAAAAGAAATGTCAAAAATATTGTGATCTAATCAGGTTAAGAATGGATATATGATCAGAGAAAAGAAGGTACAACATTCAATTGGTCCCTGAAGAAGGATGCTATAAGCTGGATAAAGATTTATGAAGTGTGTGCGAAGATACTAATTTGGCTAATTTTTTTATGCAGGATGGACGCATCGACTACAATGAATTTGTTGCGATGATGCAGAAAGGAAACCCCACTGGTTTGGGGAAGAGAGGCTTAGAAAACACTTTTAGTCTTGCATTTAGAGATCCCTTGAAACTTGCAACCTAGTATATGATAGACCTTCCAGCATTAATTTTGTTTTATTGATTACTTCAGAGTTTAGAGTTATTGTGATAGGGTTTCATTTCAGTCTGGGTTGTAACTTGTAAAGATCTTAAGAACTTCTTGGAATTGAGGAATATGACAGAATTTACTTCAATAACTTCACAAATTGTACAAGATGCAACATTTTGTCATTGAATTTTTAGATATACACGGCATCATAGAAGAAGATTGTTTATGTTATTGATCGGCCCGCCTTTCGGGCGGGCTGGGTGATGGCGCCATCGCCCTCTTGGTGGAGTCGCCCTCTTCTTTGCCGCATCTGTAGGGTTTGGCTCTTAAGCCGCCATCGCTAGCGAGTCAGTCGTCGCTCACGTCTCCTACAGCTTGCTAGGCGGCGCGGATACGATCCGTAGGTGTGAGGTTCTTGATTTGGTTCTTGATCCGTTGACTCGAAACTTGATGGCGTAAATCAAGATCGAGTCAAGAAGGAGATAGAAAGGTTCGTAAGAAGGAGTCTGAGTCGGTTCAATGGCAGAGGAAGGTAAGAATCCAATGGAAGAGGTGATGGCGAAGCTAAGCGCGGCGAGCTCGGATGCGATGCGAGCGTTCGGTGTGGCGGCGGCGAGAGCACGCGAGACCGTTCGGAGGATAGACCTTCCACTGCTCGACAGGAAGCTTGATGGACCAGCCACTTACTTGAGCTGGTCGCGTCGGGTAAGGTACACTCTAGAGGGGAAGGATCTGGAGGGGTACTTGACCGGGGACAAAAAGGAGCCAGCTGAGGGATCTCCAGCGAGGGCGAGTGGAAGTCCGCTCGCATGACGGTGTATATGTGGCTTCGAGTTCACGACTCCTCACTATTGCTTCCGCGGTGGATGGCATAGAGCGGGTCAAGGATGTCTGGGAGAAGCTGAAGAGAACTTATGATGGAGTGGGGAACAATCTGAGGGTGTTCCAGATTGAGAGAGAGATAGAGGCGGTAGTGCAGGGAGATAGATCCATTCAGGAGTATGCCACAGATCTGGAGCGACTGTGGGCAGATTATGATCATTTCTCGCCGGCCCGCATCTTTGCGGGGATCCGAGTGCCGAGAGAGGGCACGTGATACTCGGAAGGAGGAGGACTATGCGCATTTCATGAGGGGTTGAGCCGGCATTTGGTGAGGTGCGCGGGGTTATTGGCACGGTAGAAGATTCCCTCGGCTGGAGGAGACGATCTCGGCCATGATACGGGAGGAGAGCGGGATTGGGCTCCGTGCGGTACGACGGGACTTCGGGGGTGAAGTCGGCGCTTGCGATCTCAGTCGGGTATCAGGGTCTGAGGCGAGACTCGGGAGTGTTACAAGCTGCGGTGAGGTAGGCCGCTGAAACGGTTTTTTTTGCACTAAGCCACGAAGGAGAGGAACTTGGGAGGAAGAGGCCGGTCGGAGGTCGTGGCGAGAAGCGAAGGTGGCGGAGGGTGGAAGAGGAGGCTATCGGGCACGTCGACGATAGTAGAGGAGGAGAGTAAGGAGGCGTGGTCTTTGCGAGGAGGATCGGGAGTTTACGGAGATATTGAAGAGGAAGCGAAACGGCGGGTGAAGGGAAGCGTGCGCTCGATGATGCATCCACCTCATCCTCTTCGAGGGGTAACATTGCTTCTTTGCTCGCTCGGCCTCGGGTATTGGTGATACGCTTGCTCTCGCATCTATATCTACCACGAGGGCGCAGATTGGATAGTTGACTCGGGTGCGTCTCGGCGTATGTGTTGCCTAGTCTTTGCTAGGGAGTTTTCTTCTATACTCGCTGCAGTCCCGAGAAAGCATCCGGACGGCCGATGGTACGGCTCAATGGTAGTTGGTAAAGTGCGTGCAATGTACCAACACCTTGACTTTGTCCCGATGTTTTGCATGCTCCTTCCTTTCTGTTAATCTTTTGTCCATAAGTGCCATTATATCGCTTGACTAAAATGTGTGGTTTATTTGATATTCCAAAGGTGATCTTCCGGGAGAAGGAGGCCGTGGCGACTTGGGACCGGCACGTGGCATAGTGGCTTGTGGTATCGGATAGGGAGAGTATGGACTCGGCTCTTTCATCCGTTGTGGAGGGTACGGGAGGAGTTGGAAGGATTTGTGGAGGACTTCTTGCTTTCCTCATCATAAGCGCTTAGGTCACCCTCTTTTTGTTTTGAGTAGGTTGTATCGCCTTTGTTTGAAAAGGCTAATAAGGAAAAATTGTTTTGTGATGCGTGTGAGTTGGGGAAACACACGAGGAGTTCATATTCTAGTTACGGGAGTAGGAGTTCTTTTGTTTTTGACTTAGTGCGTTCGATGTATGGGGCCTTGTCCCACAACTGCTTGTGAATGGATTTAGATACTTTGTTTCTTTCATTGATTGTTTTTCTCGTGTGACTTGGCTTTATCGATGAAAAATAAGAGTGATGTGTTTGCTTGTTTCAAAGACTTCCTGAAAGGGATTCGGACCCGATATGGTGCGATGGTGAAAGTATTAAGGTCGATAATGGGACGGAGTACACCAACAAGGCGTTTGGGGAGTACTTGTCATCTCGTGGGATACTGACATCAAACCGCTGTCCATACACCGAGCGAGAATGGGGTAGCGAACGGAAGAACGGACATCTCCTTGAGATTACTCGAAGCATGATGATGTCGATGAAGGTACCAAAATACTTGTGGGGACAGGCAGTTCTGACAGCGGCCTACTTGATCAATAGGATGCCCTCGCGGGTATTGGAGTGGAAATCGCCGATTGAGATGTTGAAAGGCGAGAATGGGGATGTGGTGCCTCTAAAAACCTTTGGCTGTGTGTGCTTTGTACAAGACAACAGACCAAATGTGGGAAAACTAGATCCAAGGGCGGTGAAGTGTGTGTTCGTTGGGTATTCGGCTACTCGAGAAAGGGTATGTGTCTTTGGAGTCGGTAGAGAGAAGATTGTTTGTCGACATGGATGTCACATTTAGGGAGCTTGAACCATCTTACTCGATCCGGTCGCATCGCCGCTTTGGTGACTCGCTCGACACGGGAGGTATGAGGCGAGAGGGGAGGATGATAGTAGTAGTGAGAGGAGGATGGTGAGTGTGGGGGATATTCCTTGTCGCTTGTGGATTCGGTTATGGTGCGGTTGTGGAGGCCGAACCGGAAATGATGAGACTCGGATTCGGGGGGAGTTAAGGGTGTATACGAGAAGAAGAAAGCGAGAATGAGGAAGCGGTGCCTACGGTGCCACGTGTGCCGAGTCCCTCGTCCCCTCCTCAGGACTCGAGACACCTCACCATCCACTCAGATTCGAGTACACGGGTGATATGATTCCTCTTTCTTCCCTCCCGCTCCCTATCGATAAGGAGGACTTCTCGCATCGATGCGGGAGTTCCACGATCGATATGGCTTTCCACATGATATCGCTCGGTTTGTTTCTTACTACAACATATCACTGTGCATGGAGCATTCATTGCGTCATTGGACATTGTCTCATCCCTAAGTGTTGGCGAGGTTGCTAAGGAGGATCCAAAGTGGAAAGTTGCCATGCTAGAGGAACTTGAAGCCACAGACGAGAACAAAACACAGGGAGCTCGTATCACTACCACTTTGAGCGAGAAGGCGGTTGGCTGCGAATGGGTCTTCACGGTGAAGCAAAACCGGAGGGTCGGGTTGAGCGTTACAAAGCCGATTGGTGGCAAAGGGTTACGATCGGACTATGGCATTGACTATGATGAGACATTTGCACCGTGGCGAAGATGAGCACGGTACGGACACCGATTTCCTTGGTGCAAATGGGGGTTGGAAGCTACACCGACTCGATGTGAAGAATGCTTTTCTCGTGGTGATTTGCTAGAGGAGGTGTACATGGAGATACCACCGGGTTTTGGCACGAAACAAACGGATGGTAAGGTGTGCGGGCTCGAGAAGTCACTCTACGGGTGAAAGCGGTCCCTCGGGCTGGTTTGTGATTTAGGAGAGCTATGATAGGCGGGAACCGACGGACCGATGCGGATCATACGGTGTTCTTCCAGACGACATGGAGGCCATATTACAGTGCTTGCAGTATATGTGGATGACATGATTATCTCGGGAGATGATGAGGGTGAGATTGCATTGCTAAAGAAGAAATTGGGAAAGGAGTTCGAGGTGAAGGACTTGGGACAATTGAGGTACTTCCTTGGGATTGAGATAGCTCGTGGTGCGAGAGGGAATTGTCTTATCTCGGAGGAAGTATGTCTTTGGATCGCTTACGGAGACGGGTATCTTTGGGGTGCGGAACCGCGGTTGCTCGATTGATCGAAGTCAGTGAGTCTTGAGGTGGAGAGCCGGTTGATAGAGAGAGGTACAAAGGCTGGTTGGTCGCTTGATCTATTTGAGCCACGCTCGTCCAGACATATCATTCTTTGTGAGTGTGGTGAGTCGCTATATGCATGATCTAGGGAGGGTCACATGGATCTTGTGTACCAGATTACGAGGTATTTGAAAAGTGCGCACTGGAAAGGGGTTGATCTTCGGGAAGAATGAACATCCGAACATTGAGGGTTATTGTGATTGATTTGGGCTAGTTGTTACGATGATAGAAAGTCCACGTACGGATATTGCATGTTTGTAGGGGCAATCTGGTCTCCTGGAAGAGCAAGAAGCAAACGAGTGGTTGCGAGGTCCATGGTGAGGCGAATACGGGGCTATGGCTCTAAGTGTGGCGAGAGATGTTATGGTTGAGAGCTCTGTTGTTGGAGCTCAAGATGGACGAGGGACCAAATGAAGTTGTGGTGTGATAACAAGTCACCATCGGCATCGCCAACAACCCGGTGCGGCATAATGAACCAAACATATTGAGATCGATAGGTTCTTCATGAGGAGAAGTTGAACGGTGGACTTACGGGTTAGGTCGTGTTTCAACGAAAGACCAGACAGCCGATTGTTTGACGAAAGGACTCAATTCTTTGGATTTAGCGAGAGGATGTGACAAGATGGGCCTAGTGGATATCTTTTGCCCATCTTGAGGGGGAGTGTTGAGATATTTTGTACGTTTACGGGTTTTTTGGATTTCTAGGGGGTTATTTGTAAGAAAGCATGTAAGGCTATATAAGCCCAAGGGACCATTTCTCAAATACAGAAAATACTTCCATTTTTTCCATCTATACTGTTCTATACTGTTCTATACTGTTCCATATTGATCAATATTTATTCTGGGGCCTCTTGTTTTGGTACAATTCTGGTATGCATCAATAAAATCAATGTATCAGTACGAGTTGAAAAGAACTGTATTGTGTTCGATGTTAAGCAAAATGCAAGAGTAGTCAGAGAAAGCCATAAATTCTTAAAAGCAGCATATTGTTAGTCTTCATAGATACAGCATACAGGAAAAAAATGTACTCAGAAAGCAACAAATTATAAAAATCTGACATATTTAGTCTTCATAGATACAGGAAGGCTGCATAAAAATTAAAGTATCAACGGCAATTACAGTAAAAGAAGCAAATAATTTACTATTCCTAGTGAACAACATCAAATCGTTAAGCATTTCTGCAACCCTTCATGATGCTAAACGGCTTGAGCTTGCCAAAAACATAATTAAAACCAAAAAGATATAATAAATCATCAAATGGACTGCCCAAAATTAGAATGTAGTGTCAACTTCAGACATAAATGCTCATAAAAAATAAATTTCCAGGCCTTCAAGGCAAGCATAGGCTGCAGCATCAACCATGGCATCCTCAGTGAGTTGCTCCTTTGGATAGACAAAACGGCATCAGCCATATAATATTATCTTATACTGAAAAAAAATCAATCCCATCCGCTAGGAACGCTTCTCCCAGAACTCAAACTTTACTTGGTCCCGAGCGTAGTAAGGCTGGATTTCTGAAAACAGAATAAAAAAATAAAAGAAGAATTTTATTCCAATGGCTCTTTTGGAAAGAAAAAGAAGGAAAAAAGAAAACTCTCTGTATGCAAGATAACAACTTACCTACAAAGAGAATATTGCTTTGAATAGGCTGAAAGGTTATTGACTCACCATGAAAGGTTAGTATAGCTTATTGACTCACCATGAAAGGTTAATTTGGGAACAAGCAGTACCCTTTTTACAATATTTATAAGAAGAATTTCCCTAAAGAGTAATCCATCCTTGTACCCATACGCTACTCTCAGTTTTTAATAATAATAATTATTATTAAAAATAAAAATGATAATGGTAAAATTATAAATATACGAATCGAAACGCGCCACTGCCAATGGTGCGTTCCAAACGCGCCACTGGTAGTGACGCGTTTGCCTCTTATATATACAAAACGCGCAGATGCATCTGCGCATTGTGGAAGAGAGGGAAAAAAGAGAAAGAAAAAGTGAAATTAATTATAGATTTAATTGTAAAATTTATTAATTATAATTTAATTATAGATTAATTATAGGTTTAAATGTGAAATTATTTATTTGTAGATTAAATTGTAGAATTGTAGAATTGTGTAATTATAATGTTAGATTATTTATTCATTATTTGTGTAGAATAATATAGATTTAATTTATTATTTAATTATAGATTAATTATTGATTTAATTGTAGAATAATATAGATTTAATTAGGCTTTAATTGTAGAATAAAAGCTTTTAATTAGGTTTTAATTATAGAATAACTATAGAATAATATATATTTAATTAGGCTTTTAATTGTAGATTAGTTTTTAATTGTAGAATTCATTTATTATTTAATTATAGAATAGATAGATTAAAAATGAAGTATAAATTAACTATAAATTAATTTTAAATTAAATATGAAATAATTATAAAATATTTAGAAAATAATTATAAATTAATTATGAAATGATTTTTATATTAGATAATGACAGACGAGCAACGAAATGAAAATGCCATAATTTATCTCCTTCAAGACAAACATCGGACACATTATAATCAAGCAGAGGTACATTATATTTAAAAAAATAATAATAAAATACATATATATGAGAGGCTAATTATGAAATAAAATTACAGAGAGATAACAATGTCATTCGTTTTCGCACTCACCGTCTGACGATACCATACATCTCGCACATTCAGAGTAGGTTGCGAGTTATGAGATTTCTTCATCTCGCCAGGCTGCGTGAGATTTATGTGCAAGAAGCGGAGGCCTATAACTTGAAGATTGATACAGGTTTATTGAGCGCGTTAATAGAGTTTTGGAGGCCAGAAACTCATACGTTTCACTTAAATTTTGGCGAGATGACCGTGACTCTAGAGGTAAATACTAAAATATTATTAATTTAATTATAATATTAAAAAGATGGTATAGTAATACAAATTTTTTTAGGACGTCGCATGTCTTTGGGGTTTATCCACCATTGGTGACCCGATGATTGGATATACTGACGGAGATTTTTTGGCATACATCCGTCAGTTATTTGGGCAGGATGATATATCAGGATTCTGTAAGGATGGGAGGTAATTGATTAGACTATACATGAACTTCAATTTTTTTTTCATAATTGTGATTAAGCTAAATATAAAAATTGGCAGACGTTCTATTTCCCTTCGAGAGTTACGGTCCCACTTTGATCACGCTCCAAAGGCAGACGATCATCAGGGTCTTGATCGATATGCGATCGGTTTTGCTTTGGAGTTGGCGGGGTGTATCATGTTCCCCGACAACATTGGAGACTCTGTACCGGCGTTTCTTCTGCCGATTTTGACGGTAAGGATTTTAAAATAATTTATCTTTCATAATTATATAATTTTAGTACTAACATTTAATTTACACGAAGATTTACAATTCGGTAGAAAAAGAAATTGGAGCGCTACGGTACTTGATTATTTATATCGGCGTCTTGATGTGGCATGCCAAGGATTGACGAGGAGCATTGGTGGTCCATGGCTTTTATTATTGTTGTGGAGCTGGACGTGTTTTCCCCCCGCTCGTCCATTACCTGCCTCAGAGGCATTCATTTTCAGTGACTGGGGTACACCGGACCGTGATAGTTGTGCGCCTTTTGGCATGTACAAATTTAATTATAAAATTAAATCAATCAATCGATGAAAATATATGTGTAATCACTAATCTTAATTTGAAATGATAATAGAAATTTTGTACGCTTGATAAGAACAGATATCTCAATCCGTCACACGTCGGTGTGAAGTACGTGAGGGATCAGTTGATTATGTTGCCTCACACGCATGTTAATTGGAGGCCGTATGAGTCGATACGTCACTTATTGCCGACATGCGTAGACAACTGTGTGGACTCGTATACTTGTCGGCTTCCACTTATTTACTTTTCGGTAGTGGAGTGGTACTATCCGGATCGGATGAGGCGACAGTTTCGCTTATTTCAGTCAGGACCGCTTCCGCTTCCCGAGGTATTCTACCATATATACTAAAAATATATAATTTCTATATTTTTTATTTCTTATACTAACTATTTGCACATTTATACTAACTAATTTTACAGGCATTTGTGGGGGAGCATCAGAAATTATCCGCGCTTGGATTCAAGAAAAAAATGTGAACTGAAGACAATATCATCAGGCGTATGTGGACAGATGGGATGAGTTGCCTCCACGAGACCCTTATAATAAATGACTTTATTATCCGAAGTATCATAATTCCAAATAATAGAGGAATTACTTTATTCTCTGCATCGTATCCACACACCATTAATAATCTACCCTTATAACGTCCCGATAAGAATCCAGCATCAATAGTCATAACGGGCCTTAAATGTTTAAACTCTGCAATACACGGTCCATAAGCCCAAACTATGGATTTAAATATTTTTACATTATTATCCGAAGTATCACACGTCGATATTTTAAATTTTGTACATGGAGTAGTCCGAGCAATCTCCTCCAATATTTATGGAAGCAATGTATATGATCATTCCCAAGTACCAAATAATTATTCAATTGCTCTTTCTCGACCACGCCAAAGTTTACTATACGTTGGTGCCACACCGGGATATTTTGTTTCTATAATCATACTGATTTGTTGAATTATTAGAGAGAGATCCTTCTTTAAATGTTATCGAACACATCCTACAATTAAATTAGATGTGAGTTGTAAGTGTTTGCGGTCTCTTGATGGTCTTCTAGAGTTGTGGGGGTTTTTATTTGTGATGATCCTCCATGTGGTCGAGCCCTCTTCAGGTCTAGCGTATAATCTCCACGGATAACTCATGTCTTTGCATTTCATAATAAGTCGTGTTTTATAACTTTCTTGTACCCAACATTGAACGTTTTTCTTAACACTCCAATCACAAATTACCCAATTTAAAGCCGATTTAGAAGCAAATATTTTATTTTCAGCTAACTCGTTATCGAGTCCTAAGAGAGATTCATTCGCGTCTAAACGGTCAAACATCTCAAAATTATTTAACGCTTCTACGGGATGGTGTCTCTCAGTTCATCCGGTAACTAACAATGTGGTATCGCATCTCTGAATTTCCTCATCTTCATATTCTTCGATCGAAAAATTCAACTGCTCAGTGTAATCCTCTCATGTTTCTTCTTCATTCGAATAATACGGACCACCATCATCTTGCTCATCCTGATCATCGTGATCATCACTTAATTCTATTATCGTTGGATCAACACTACTTCTTCCATCAATATTATTTTGCTCTTTGTTCCTACCAATATTATCAGCTAAATTACAGCCAGACGTACTACTACTACTACAGCCAAAAAAATTATATAGTGGCACCGCTGGGTTCAGTTGTTGATAAATTATATTATTACTATAAATAGCTGGATATGGATATAAATTAGTTTGATCGTAGGTTGGATAAGAATTAGTTTGATCGTAGGTTTGATAGGAATTGGTTCGATCGTAGGTTTGATAGGAATTGGTTCGATCGTAGGTTGGATAGGAATTGGTCTGATCGTAGGTTGGATAGGAATTGGTCTGATCGTAGGTTTGATAGGAATTGGTTTGATCGTAGGTTTGATAGGAATTGGTTTGATCATAAGTTTGATAGGAATTGGTTTGATCGTAGCTTTGATAGGAATTGGTTTGATTTTGGTTTGGAAATATTCCCGTCAAAAAATTACTGTCGCTCGGTTGTTCTACAGTATAATTTTCTTCATCGGGATAATAATTTAAATTTGATAGCATTTTAAAGAAATTGGATGTTTGTTGTATTTGTATTTGTGAGAATTGAGCGAAGAACTTGGATGTTTGCTGTATTTGTGTTTGTGAGATTGCTGTATTTGTGTTTGTTAGATTGCTGTATTTGTGTTTGTGAGAATTGAGCGAACGAGATATGGTATTTTTAAACAAACAAACGAAATGCGCGCTCTAAGCGAACGCGCCATTGTCATGTGGCGTTTGTGAAAACGCATCGCATGTGTACATTGTCGTTCGTATATTTAAAATTCCTCGTTTCTCACTCTTATTTTTAATAATAATTAATATTATTAAAAACTGCGCTACTCTTACGGGGAATTAGAGAACTATGGAAGACAAGGTTGAGACCAAAGAAGAAACAAGAAGTTTCCTTATCGAAACCAAGCTGCAGTACCAGCCTGTTTGTAGGGTGCTTTTAGAACTGAACTGCGTGCTTGAAAATTACGATCAGAATTGTGCCTGTCTACATCATGAAGATGCCGAATCCAATTGGCCGTGTGCGGACTTGGTATTATATTTATATTTAATCAGAGACTCGGTTAGAAATAACGGGTCCATAGCTCAGTGGTAGAGCAATTGACTGCAGATCAATAGGTCACCGGTTCGAACCCGGTTGGGCCCTAACATTTATTTTTTCGTAAAATCTTTCACAAATTGATTTGGCGATCTTGTTGTCTATTCCTAGTTGTGTCCGTCCGAGAATGTAATTAATAACATATTCATTTTCAAATATGCTTCAATTTTTCCTTTGTATTTTGGTTCTCTTATTCGTGTGCACTAAGCGTTAAAATATACCGTGAATATGACCATTTTCGCAAACTATTGTCTCTATTACATCATTTTTGCAGTATGCTTTAATTTTCATTGCATTTTTTTTCTACACTGTTTTCTTTTGTTCTATATTTATTTCGATGATATAAATTCACAAAAAAAAAAATCAGTACGCTTTCATTAAAGCAAAGTGAGAATTATCACAATTTATTTACTTCTCTACAATTCAACGATGGAATTTTGTAATTGCTGCCGGGATAGATACTTATTTTAGGTTACACCATTCTCTTATTAATCAAATTGTTTGTCGGCCATTACTATCCTTTACTATCAATCGAGTATTTCAGATCCTGGAACAATACTGAGGGTTTTGTCCAACCCATCCCCCCTCGATTATGATTTTAGCCAACCATTAGTTGATAATCTTTAGTTGCCTATATGAAAAAAATTTAGATGCTCAACTACTCAATCTGAGAGATTTTAAACAATATATCAGTAAAAGAATCAAGCACCAGTTTATTATGCTCTTTCTAATCCAAAACCAGTAATCAAGCGCCAGTATATTACGCTCTTTCTAATTTCATACCATGTAATCCAAGTAAAATCAGTCTTTTGTTTTGGCCAAAAGAATAATTAGCATGTTCATAGAAGTGAAAAAATTACTATTGGACTATTGGTACACCAGGGTCCAGGAGTGCAGCGCACATCTCTAGCAAACCAAGTCTAGACTCTGCATTTTCACAAGTTACAAAGAATAACGCAGCACATGTGAAAAATAAGCTACTCAACTGAGTGTCAATACAAAGTTAGCTGCCGATGAAACCAAGTTGGTGTAGTATAAAGGCCAGAATTAGTATAACGATGGCAAGTATCATGCCGGGCCGTCCCAAGAGCCAGTTCTTCGTCCTTTTTGCAGTCTCTATCCCTCTTTGTGCCTTTTCAGCCCATCTCATCTGAAATACAAAGGAGAATATCAGTCACTTTATAGCCAACCCTTTTCTCACACAATAACAACAACAACAACAAAGCCTTTAATCCCAAATAAATTGGGGTAGGCTTTTTCTCACACAATAGAAACTCAAAAAAAGAAAAATGTATAAGAAAATGTGCCAAATTTTGGTGAGAATAAAGACATTTTTTTATGCAATAGTCTTCTATGCAAAATATGAAACTCAGACATTTTAAAAATATTTACAGAAAGGATTCCATACATCAGATAATCTCTCAAATAACAGTTACCAATTTCAAAGATATACAATCAAACAGACAACAGTACACCAATGCTGGTTCTATTTGCTTCTTTACCTAGGCAAAAAAAGGAAGCATATGAAATTACCATTCTATCAAAGTCCTCTGGAGATAAAGCAGCCAACTGTTGTTGAGCCTTAGCAGCATCCTCTTTTGAGATCTTCATGCCAAATTGTTGACCCATATTTGCCATCATCTCTGGGTCCATGTTCTTCATCATGTTTGCCATCATCTGTGACATGTGATTTGGAATTTTCAATACTATTCTAACATTTGAAGAATGGTGATAAAACTTTACAAAGTATCCAAATTCCAGTGGAGCTTTACAATCGATCTAGTGTGGATTAACCCTGACCACACAAGAAAAAAGAAAAAAAAAACCTCAACACTGTGCCAAAAGAAAAGGAAAATATGCAGAAGGAATACAATACTAGTATAAGCATACTCTATGGAAAGTATACTAGCATAAGCTACACACCAAGTCAAAGAATAAAATAATACTTAAATGTGGTGTACAAGATAACTCATTGCACAGAAGCAATCATTTTTTGGTAATAATAATTATATTATAGCACATACACCAAGTCAAAGAATAGATTATGAGAGTAATATAATACCTAGTTTTGCAATGGTTATACAAAGGCAGGGTGAGATTCATTTCTACAATAATACTGAATAATACCTCTCTCTCTGTCTGAAACAGATCCTCCAAATGTTATCCATGATAGTTCTACAAGGCAATGTTTTGCTGCTAATAATCAACTAAGAATCGGTTGATCCTGATTGAGAGGAAGAATGAGGGAGAGGGGAGAGGATGGATGGGTAAGTTTTTGACAAGAGAAGAGGGGTGGTAAAGTGAGGGGAGAAGGAGAGAGCAAAAGAGAGGTAAGATTGCAGCAGCTGCCAAGGTTTCCACAGAGAGAGAGAGAGAGAGAGAGACTAAGGGGAAATTTCAAAATAGCAAATAAGTACAGTACCTGCCGCATTGCTGGGTCATTCATTGTACTGCAAGCAGCTTCCTGCAAATCAGCATCTGGAGCGCTCGCTGATGAATCACCCCTCTCTATGGCACTCTGCCTCCTTGTAAGACTATCAGGTAAAACAGATGGCAATGGTCCACCTTCATTTCTCCCCTCGGAAGAAGATGAACTGCCACCCCTATTTGCACCCAAGGATGATGAGGTAGTGCTCATCATCCTCTGCAGGTCCTCTGGGGACATTTTGCTTATCGTCTCTGATGCCATCTTGACCATTTCAGGCATATTGGGTCTGAGATTTTGAGCTGGGTTTGCGCCTAGAGGGCCTGTTTGGTTTAGGGAAGAGGCAACTTGGAACATCTTCTGAAGTTCTTCGGGCTTCATGGTTTTAATCATGTCAGTTGCCGTTTTGATCATGTCAGGAGACATACCCTGCTGTGCGTTCAGTCGGGACAGCACTTCTGGATCAGTGTTTGAGATATAATTTTGGAACAACCTGAGGGATTTTCATAAAATCGGATCAATGTGGAGTTACATGTGTAATTGTCTTACAGGTACCAGAATGAAGTGGCCAAAATACAGGTACCAATTGATCTGACCTTTTGTGCATGAATTTGAACATTAAACAGAGCTAACAGCTCTAACCAAAGGTCGGCCTTAACATGCCAATATTTAATATGAGAAGTTGATAACAATAATTAAAGATTCATTTAGTGCTTACCTGATAGTAGCAGAATCTTCTCCAATATTTCGTAACTGCTCGCTATTAATTGGAGCATCAGCAATTTGTGTACTTGATGAGGAGCCCACTGTGGAGTTGGCTGGTGGGTTAGATCTGTTCTTGTCAGCAGATCTCCATTGGTTGGTGGCAGTTGGATCCGTGTTTGCTTCTTCACTGTCATCATCATCATCATCATCTATTTCTTCAATAATAACACCTGCAAAGGTTTGCAGCACTAAATCTGGATCATTGCTAGAAATTTTAATTTATTTTTTGTTTTTTTGTTTTCTTGCGTTAAAGATTACAACAACAAAGCCTTTATTGCCTCTGTTGTATTCTTTGTTCAACATGACAAAGGACCTCAGATAATCTGCTTCTCAACCAATGATCTCTTGTTGACTTTAAACAATGCATAAGTTTGTAATTCAACTCAGGGTTTCCTTACCTTTGGAGTCGGTCCTTTTTTGTGAAGCATGCTTATCTTTTACATCTCTGCAACGATAAAAAGTACAGATGATGTTAAAGTTGCACAATAGACTTGTCAGCTAAGGATCTAAGGCCCAAAGTTCCAAAGCCATGATATGAAATTTTGCATAGATCAAGGTTTGCTACTCTAAAACCATACCAAAGAACTAGGCCTAAACTGTGTTTTCTGGTCTAGAATGCTCTTTAAATTAACAAAGGAGATCTTACACCAAATGTTGGGAGGTTCTTCAGAATCTCCAAAAATAATGTGGAAATTGTTCTTCCGAAAATATTACAAGCAAAATAAGCAAGTACCAACGTGCTCAAAGTGTCTACAAATTGTAGAATTTAAATGCAACCCACTTTTTATCAAACAACAAATATACACTGTTCACAAGTGTTTTTCTAAAGGCATGTGCTCAGAGATCTAGATGCATACATTCAGATATTTTTTCCTTGTGAATTACCATTACACTTTCATTCCATGCCTCGAGATCCCAGGAAATGCTAAGCTACTCTTTTTTTTTAAAGAACAGGAATAATGCTGTTGCTATTCTTCATAAAAGCAGGACAAACAAGATTCCTAATTCATATCACTGGCATGTGTTAAAGATCTAACAATAATGATTACTGTTTAAAAGCCAGTAACCATTGATATAAACAGACAACATCTAGTATTCTCCAGGAGACAGTTTGTACCTAAGAACATTTGCAATGGTCTCATCATCAGGTGAGCTCTCATTAGCCTTCTTCAAGTCAACAAGAGCAGCCTGAAATTAATGATTGTATGTGAAATTTTTTTTTAATCATTCAGTTCTAGAAAAATCAAATGCAGGTTTGCATTAAATGAATATGTACCATCACAAACCTCAAAATCCCCCAGTTCTCTGTAAGCTTGGCCTCTACGATAAAGTGCCTTGATATTCTTAGACTCATACAACAAAACCTGAAATTGTTTAAAAATGGCATAAATCTTCAGGGTTTAACAAGTAATATCACTTTGAATACCTAATATTCAGAAAAGTACAGCATGAAAAATCTCAAAATAAATAAAGTGATGAAATTTCCTACAGCACATCCAACTTAAGAACTAAATTCAAAAGGTAACACCAAGTAAGAGTACCTCAGTGCCTTCATTGATGCATTCATTAAACTCCCCAGTTTTCAAATAGCATGACATGAGATTAAGAGAGCACTGCAGTTGAAGGGCCTGTGCAGCTGCTGAAGGTACATTTTTCACATTGTCTTTTGCCTGTATATAATTTAAGTAAAAGTTTATTTAAGCTGATGCATTTTCACTGTATGATTACTTGCATTAAAAAGATGGACAAATTTAAACATACACGCTTGTATTTACTAGCAGCGTCGCCGTATTGTCCTCGACTATGCAACTCATTCCCCTAGAGAGAGAGAAATGAAATGATATGAAAGCAGTTGCAACGACTACCCATGTACACCAGTAGTGGTGCATACTGTAAGATAAAAGTCAGAAAGCTCCACTATATAATGCAAATCATGTAGGAAACATGATAAATGTCAGCAGCACTGCTGGAAAATTATGGAACTTCCTAATGGTTCTCGTGGTGCTTTATTTTGTTGAACTTGTGGTTTTCCTCACAGGATCCGAGTTTAACAAAATAGTACATACAGCTTAACGATGCAGGCCAACTGCATGAAAAAGCTTCAGCCTAGAAACTGAATTTTGATTGAAGCACAAATAAAAAAAACAGAAAAAAAAATAAACCTCTTGCTTTAGCAACTTGGCAGCGGATATCTCATAGTTGAGTTGAGCATCAGCACGAGCCTTCATGGCAGCAATCTCCTCAGGTTTGGCCTTCGCCATTTGATCTGTAATCTGGGCCATGTCCTCAGGTCGGGTCTGCCGCATCTGCTCTGCTGCTCTCTTGAAATCCTCTGTTCGCATGTTATTCATGCTCTCAGTCGCCATCCTCACCAGATCCGGATTCGACATCATCTGCATCGATCTATCACAATCAGCATTTTTACTATACAAAACAATTGAGGAGATTATGCTTTCTAATTCTTTATCTAAATTACAGTCAAAATACCAGTTTAGATTAACTTTTGTCCTATACCCATCACCCATGTTTGTGCGCATGCACACGAGAGGGGAGAGAGAGAGAGAGGAAGAGCGCCCGCGGAGGGCTGGGTAGGGGGTGCGTGGTTGGATATCCATGCAATACTGAAGTAAAAGTCTCGGAGGGCTGGGTAGGGGACTACACAAGGCATGCGATAACTGAAGTAGAAGTCTCGCATCCATGCAATACTGGTTAGTGTTACTGCCAGTATACTCAAACTTGTGGTCTCCGACCTAAAATTGAATTACTGACCGGTACACATTTAAGAACTAACTTCGATGGATCATATATATAAAACAAATTTTCAAAATCAGTGGCATCATCTCGTTTGAATACAGTTACAAAGTCTCTTCACCCACTGGTAACATTACTATACCCTAATACAGAAATTAGTTTCACCAACTGAAACACAGATAAATCAAATTAACAAATAATTAACCAAAATAACCGAATTCGTAACAAAAGTTTCAATCTGAAACTCTTAAAGAATGCAACTTAAATTACGATCTGACAATCTGTCTACTACGTTCAGCTCTAATCAGCATCATCCAATACTTAGCGAACTCGATTTTAGTTAAAAAAAGAAGAAGTTGCAAAAATAAATCAAAAAGAAGTAATTGGCAGGTGATGCAAAGAAAACCTGTTGCTGCATCCGAGCTAGCTCATCTGGGGGGATCCGGCTCATCTGCTCTTGCGCCAGCTTAAATAGTTCCGGATCCATCATCCCGTTAAACATCTCGCAAATTTTCAAAAATCTAAGTGTAAATCTTGCAAACGATCCTCCTTTTTCTGAGTTCAAATCTGCCTAATTGCTCTATTTGATTCTTCGATAAATCAATTAACGGCGCAAGACAGCAAGACAGCAGTGGAGACGGGCAGAGGCGGCCGCTCATGAGTCATATGGATGGACTCGAATATAAATTTAGGGTTGCTTTTGATAAATTAAAGAATAGTTTTGGAATATAATTTTGGAAGAGTAATAAAATAATGTTAAAAATGTGATAGAAGAGTGAAAATAACGTTTGACAATTGTTAATCAGAATAGTTAAAATATAAATAATTATGATACTAATAATGATGATAATAAAAATAATAGTAAAATCATAATAATAATAATAATAATAATTCATAATCATAATTATAATAAATAATAATATTCATAATTGTAATCATAATAATATAAATATAATTATAATATAATAATATAATAAAAAATTATAATTATAATCATAATCATAATAATAATAAATAATTTTAATTTTAATAATATAATCATAATATAATAATATAATTTATCATAATCAAATAATAATCTTAATCTTAATCGTAATCAAAATCATATAATAATAAAAAATCATAATCATAATAATAATAATAATAAATAATTATAATCATTATAATATAATATTAATATAATAATATAATGATAATATAACCATAATTAAAATATACTAATATAATAATAAATAATCATAATTATAATATACTAATATAATAATAAATAATCATAATTACAATATAATAATATAATAATAATAAATAATCATAATTATAATAATATAATAATATAATATTCATAATCATAAATAATCATAATTATAATAATATAATAATATAATATAAGAATAATAATAATAATATCATAATAATATAATAATAAAATAATCATAATAATAATGATATATTAATAATAAATAATCATAATTATAATAATAATAAAGTAATCATATTTATATTCATAATATAATATAATAATACTAAAATTATATTATTATAATATAATGATAATAAATAATAGTAAAATAAATAATATTATAATATTAATAATGACGATAAAAAATAATCATCATAATATTAATAATAATAAATCATAATATAATATTAATAAATCATAATCATAATATAATAAAATAATATAACATAATCAAATAATAATCGCTATTCCAGCGAGAGCTAATCCGGTATACCACCGATAACTTGGTATACCGGATTAGCACTCTAAAATTTGTTTGGCAAATTAATTCATCGGAATAACAATTTTATTCAATTTTTTTGTTATTCCATTGAGTGCCAAACATACCCTTATGGTCCGTTTGGCAAATCAAGGAATAGTTTTGGAAGAGTGGTAATTTTGGAAGAGTGATAGAATAATGTTTTTTTTTTTAAGAGTGGTAGAAGAGTGGTATTCTTGACTATTCGGAAGAGTGAAAATATCATTTGGCAGTTGTTACTCAGAATAGTTAAAATATGAATAATTATGATACTAATAATGATGATGATAATAATAATAATAATAGTAAAATAATAATCATAATAGTAAGATAATAATAATAATAATAATAATAATAATAATAATAAAAATAATTATAATAAATAATAATATTATAATAGTAATATAATAAAAATATAAATATAATCATAATATAGTAATATAATAATAAAAAAATATAATTACAAGCATAATTATAATAATATAATAATAATAAGTAATCATAATATAATAATCATAATCATAATCATGATAATAATAATTATAGTCATAATCATAATAATATAACCATAATATAATAATAATAATAAAATAATAAAAATATAATCATAATCATAATAATAATTATAAATAATTATAATTATAATTATATAATAATAAATTAATGATAACTATAATCAACATATAATAATATAATACAACATAATAAAATAATAATAAGTAATAATAATCATAATCATCATAATATAATAATATAAGAATAAATAATCTTGATCATAATAATAATATAATAAAATAATTATATTTATATTCAAAATATAATAATATAATATTAAAATTATATTTATAATAATAAATAATATAATAATACTAATAGTAACGATAATATAATAATAATAATGATAATAATAATTTAATAATAATAATATAATGATAATAATAAATAATAAATAATAATCATAATATTAATATAATCATAAATATAATATAATAATATAATAATACTAAATATTAATCATAATCATAATATAATAATATAATATAATCAAACAATAATTACTATTTCGACGATAGCTAATCCGGTATTCCACCTATAAGTTGGTATACCGGATTAGCACTATTCCGCACTCTTCTACTTAGTCTAAAATTCGTTTGGCAAATTATTTCATCGTAATAACAATTATATTCCTACTTTTTGTTATTCCATGCATGTGCCAAACAAACCCTTAGAGAATGGTCCTCGTGTTGTCTGAAATGACGGTTTGGAGGCAGCATAAATCGCGCTCGGGTTAGATCAACCCAAAAATTAGACGGAAGGGTTCGGTAACTGTTGATTTTGTATTGAGATTTATAATAATTATTAAAAGTACAAATTTCAGACATCAGAGTCTATTAAAAGTACGAATCCCGATGCAAAATTAACGGTCCGAAAACCCTTCAAACCAATTTTTGAGTTCGAAGGGCTGCGGATCTACCCAAACCCCGCATAAATCTGAGTCTAATATAAATATCTATAAAGTTAGTAATTACTACAAATGAAAAAAGAAACGCAAGTAATAATATAGATAATTACTACAAATGACAAAAAGAAACGCAAGTATAGACTTATTAGACTATCCTTTCAAAATTCTCATGTCGTAAGTTATAGACTCGTATGTTTCTAAGGAAAAAATATTGTGCCCACTCTCTAAGCTTCTTGTTGTTGTTGTCCATCATTATTATTTACTATCATAGAACTCATGCGTTGTGCAGAGACATTTAGTTTTAAAAATATTTATATTTAATATTAATTTTATTATAATTAAATAATATATTTTATTTAAATATAATTAATATCTAAAATAATCACAAATAATTTTAAATCTTTAAATAATTTTAATTTATTATTTAATAAAAGATGATGTATAAAATATAATAATTTTCTTTTCCGAGTAAGATCATACAATATATATTTTTTAAATAAAACTTAATAATATTTGATATTTAATTATATGATATATTTTTTTACAAAATAATTATATTTAAAATTTTTATCATAACTTAGATATAATTTATATCTAAATCAATTACAATGTGTATTTTTTATAATATAACTTAATAGTAGTTGATATTTAATTTTTTGATATATAATTTTTTTTTGGACTTCCTATAAACGAATGATAAAAAAATAGCAAATGGAATGGAGTAAAAAATGAGTTTGACTAAAATCTAAACTGTCTCTTTTATAAAATCATTCAATCTTAATCATAAATTGAATATAAATATTTTGATCCTTACACATATCTGATAATATTAATGGATGCCCTAGATACATACATTCTTTATAATATAGTATTGAATAGTTATAAATTTATAATTATATATTTATTAACTGAAAATATATAATTATTAATTATTAATGTTGAAATAATTTATATGCAAGATAGTTAAATTTTGTTATTTAGTAATTATGCATTTTCAATTAACAAATAGGTAGTAGTAAATAAGAGCGGTGAGTGGAGGGACATGGGGCAGGATTCTGTGTTCATGTATATGTGCAACATAGTGGATGACTAGTTGGATAGACATGAAAGATGTGGGATTCAGAATGGATCTGGCTATTGGCTCTCTCTTTATCAAAAGGTATAAAAAAGCGAAATTGGTTAACTTTAAAGTTTAGAAACTTATAAAAATACCACTTTAAATTGTAATTTAATTAAATATCATTATAAATTCGTTTAGTTATTAATTTTTGTCACTCTAATACATTTGTTATATAATTTTATTGGAAAAATAGAATATAATTTTATATTTTCAATAATACCCTGGAAATTTTAACCAATTTTCTCTAGTTACAAATCCCAACTTTCGCCACTACCAAGAGGTAAGGTAACATGCAGTGCTCCTCGGCCTCTCCCTCTCCTACCTTCTCTACACCGCTAGAAATTTTTTAATGTTGTCATTGCCACGGGGATGAAACGATGAGTCTTCTTTTTCTGCTTTATTTACTTTTCGTTTCTTTTGTCGTTTCTTTCGTCCTTATCTGACTTCCCCAAATTTGTGAAGTTAGAAGCTTTGTTGGGAGAAAAGTCGCCTTTTTGTCAATGAACTGTTCTTCTTCTTCTTCAAATAATGCAATTTGGACCTAATACCATCCAATTTCCTCTAAGATTCAACAGTTGATTATAATTTCACTAGTTACTATTACATACATGTGCCGATTAATCAAATGAAATAAAGTTGGAGTTAACCAGGGTTTATAATAGAACTCCACTGCGGTACTTTTTACGCTGACCGTTGGATCAGCGATCAATGATATTTAATAATATTAAACGTTATGTATATTTAAATTTATATTTAGATTTTCTCATAATCGTTGAGATCAACTTGAGCTATCAAATTAATTTTTAAAATCTCTTCACAGAAAAAATACCTCCAAAGGATGTGTTTCCGAGTTCCGATATGGGATGAGAGAGAAAGAGAGAGGAGATATGGGCCTAGGAGGCGGAGAGAGACATCCTAATGGAGGTGCGGGGTGAGGAGAAACATAAATACCGTCAAGAATGTTATTGGAAATAAAAAATTATATTCTAAAATATGAGTTAGACTATGGTGCTACGCGTAGTTAATGATCAAATTTGTTACGGTCTCAAATATATAGTTAAATCATCTTCAAATATTGATTTATGGGTCTCAATAAATTCTTTATATTAAAATATGATTGGATATAAAAAAAATTATTTTTCGGATTTTCTAAGTATTAGTTTTGAATTTTTTAAAATGACTCAGAAAATATATATTATTTTATTATTATTGTTGAATTATCTTAAAAAATCCAAACTAATACTTCAAAATTTTGAAAAATAGAATTTTTTTTGTCCTATCATATTTTGATATAAATAATTTATTGAGATCCATAAATCAAGATTTGGAGATAATTTACCTATATTTTTTAGTCCGTAGCAAATTTAATTCATTAACTACGCGTAGCACCATAGCCTAACCCCTCATATATATATTATATCTTTTTTAAATTAAAATTATATAACACATGTATTATAGTGGCAAAATTAAGATGTTAGTGAGTTTGCAATAATATTTAATTAAATTATAATTTTAGAATGAATTTTTTTTTCTAAATTTTCACACTTTGAACTGGCATTTAACCAGTTTTTCCTCAAAAAAAAGTTGGGAATATTCGCGAACAAAATTTGGACATTCAATGCAGTCATTCTGGGTGGTTATTTTTCACACGAGAATGAGAGATTATTTATTGTCGCAATAATAGAATCCTTCATTGGCATAACTACGCATATGTATTTTCGCAAATATATCGTCTTGAGTTAGCTTCCTTGCATTTTCATACTCAAATGCGGAAAATGCGCAAGTATAATTTTGTATGAATGGAAAAAGGTTGAATTGCATGAAAGCAAAAACGTCCTTTTTGTTTGCCTTAAAGCAATAATAACGGATAAAGCAAGGCGCGAATATATAATGAAGAAGACGCTTCAACAAGTTTCTCTTTTACACTGATTTTTTCTTGTTTTAAAGCTCGAAAGCAGTTCAGTGCAGATTCTTATGGACCAAATTAATGTAAAGGAACAGGTACTGGGAGCTCAAGCTCCAGGATGAAAAGGCCAAAAGGGGTATATATGAGATTACAACTGATTATCCAACTAACCATTTGACTAATCTCAAGTGGTAGTTGAACTAAAACCTGGACCAATATATCTAATTAATCAATTTGGATGTTCTTGTGATTTAATATTTTAGTTAATACGGTTTAGCATTATACGCTGCGTGGTATTGGAAAAGAGAGACATTGATGCATGTGATGCTATAATCTTCATTGCTAACATAAATTTTACGTATCGGAAAAGAGAAATCATATTTGTTGGTGCATTGAAATTATATATAGAGAGGGGTATATTATTGTGAAAATATTAATATTTCAGCTGATATGTAAATAGATTAAAAATTATATTTTAAAATTATCAAAAATTTAATTTAAAATTTTCATTAAATTCTTCACTTGAAAATCTTGTGGGATACAAAAATTTTAGAGTGTTTTGAGTTTTTTAAGCCACTTTTTTGAATTTTTGAAAAAATAACTTTAAAAATAATAATAAATAAGCAATGTTTGTGTTGTTTTTTCAAAAATTCAAAAAAGTGACTTAAAAAACTCAAAACACTCCAAATTGTTGTATCCCATAAGATTTTCATATGAAGAATTTAATGGAAATCATAAATTGAAATTTTTGAGATTTAAAAATATAGTTTTTGATCATAAATTTAATGGAAACCATAAACCGCAAAGTACACAACGCCTCTGTGATTTGCAAAACACCATAATCGGACTATATATATATAATTAGGCTATGGTGCTTTGCAAAGCACAAGAGTATTGTGTGCTTTGTGCTCTATTATTACTTTTAAGTTAAAAATGATCGATCCAAACTGCTCAATCTAATCTCCATACCAAAATCTATTAGTAAACCAATTTTTTTATTTTTTTAAAATTCATTTGCTATTTTTTTCAGATAGGGGGGAAACCGTCATTTTTGGATGAATCAAAATTCTCAGATCAAATTATTTTCTCCTCACCAAAAAAAATAGCAAAAATTCTAAAAAATGAAAATTTTAGTTTTACTAATAGATTTTGATATGAAGATTAGATTGAACAGTTCAGATCGATCATTTTTTACTTAAAATTAAGAATAGAGTGCAAAGCACACAACACTTCTATACTTTGCAAAGCACCGTAGTCGAACTATATATACATACTTAATGATTTTTAGAAAGTAAGCATTTTTGACATATAAATTTTAATATTTTAGGGCTATCTTTCTAAAAATCATTAAAAATAGTAAATTAACTCCAAACACGATAAAAATTAGTATTCTACAAGATTATGATATAAAAATTTTATTGAGATACTTAAATTAAAATTTTGAGTAAGAAAAAAATAAAATTTAGACTAGTAGTGTTTCGGCCGAAGTGTTACTCGAAGCACAATAGATAAACTCTCTCTCTCTATATATATATATATATATATGAAGTCTAAAATTTATTCTTCACATCAAATTCTTGTAAAAAAAAAATCAAATTTTATGTTTTTTTTTAATTTTTTGGCTATTTTTTTGGGTCTAGAGAAAATTACTTGATTTAAGGAATTTGGATCGTCAAATAGTGATGATTTCTTCCTACAAAAAAAATAGCAAAATTTTAAAAAATATATATATAGAATTTGATTTTCTACAAGATTTTGATATGGAGATTATATTGAATGGTTCGGATCAATCATTTTTAACTTGAAATTTAAAATTTTAACGCGGTGCACGAGTACATCCGTGCAATACATTATATTTTAGTCTTCCCATATATATATATAGTAAAGATACTGTGAGCTTAACTCAAAAAGTACATCAAATCATCTCAAAATTTTAATTTATCATCTTCATTAAATTATTTATATGAAAATCTTATGGGTTGTAAAAATTTGGAGTGTTTTGAGATTTTTATGACACCGTTTTTTAATTTTTAAAAATGATGTTCAAATATTAAATATTTTATTATTATTTTTAGAGCTGATTTTTAAAAATTAAAAATCATGACTTAAAAAACTCAAAACACTCATTTTTTTTTGCATCCCAACAGATTTTCATATAAAGAATTTAATGAGGATGATAAATTAAAATTTTGAGATGATTTTATATACTTTTTGAGTTAAACTCACAGTATCTCTAATATATATATATATATATATATATATATATATATATATATATGATATGCTTCTATGCTTTACGAACTAGAGTCCTATTGGTGTTTCATAATCCATGTCGTTATATCTGTGACTAAAATACTTCTCCAGTCTAATTTTGCTCCTCTTCCTTCCTTCTTAATTTTTTGTTGTTTCGTCTTTACTTTCGTCTAGGGATGTTAATTATTGACCTAACCCGATGGCTTAACTCGATTCGATCCGAATCTGACCCGACCCGATCTGATATGACCCGAAGATAAGTAGATTGGGTATGGATTTTATTTTTTTAATCCGAATTGGGTTGAGACCCGATTAATTATATTTTTTTTTGAAGTAATTTTATGATTTAGTACTAACTAAAGCTCAAATATACACTCATTATGATTAATTATAAATTAATAAAAATTTAATTACTTAAAATTATGTAAAAATAATTAATAAATATTTAATTATTTTCCGTGGGTCGGGTCGGGTCGATCCGTGTCCCGGTCAGGTCGGGTATAGGTCAAAAAAAAATTACCTTAATTTAATCGGATCATGATCAAATCAAATCAAGAAAAATAATGAAATAATATGACCCGACCTAACCCATTGACACCCTACTCTCGACCCTCTCTCCCACACACGAAATTATTCCTTTTTGCTGTTTGAAATTTTGAATCTCAATTTCTCTGGACGGACCAACCCAAATGCACGGAACCCTCAACTCTCCTCCCTCACATGGATCTCGATCTCTTACTGACATGATAAAACCCTCACTTCACAAATGAAATTTGTGCACATCTGCGATTTGTTTTAGGAAGAAGATAAATCTCCTTTAGGAATTTCTCTCCTTACAAACTCTTGAAGCATGCCTCACCCTGTATCTCTACTTCTATTTGATTTTTTTTTTAAATTTTGAGAGTTTAGATCAATAGAGGTGTAAAACTTATTTTTCTATTTCTCAATAGAGGAGCTTGTATAAAGAGGAACTTGTATATAAATTTTCATGCAAAAATATACTGTAAATATCTTTTAAATAAGCAAAATAATTCTTATAGCTTCTAATTTTCAGAATCATCATCTGCTAGTATTTTCCTCAAAACAGCACTTTAATGTGCTCAAAACAGCACTTCAAACATAAAAGTTGTTCGCAAAATCTCATTTTTTTATCTGTCAGATAAAATCAGTATATTATTAACTCATTTCACTTAAAAAAAAATAAAAATAACAGTATTATTTGTTGAAGTTTTTGTTAGTTTTCAGAATAAAATGTAACCCTTGATTACCACTAATAATACTAATTTGGTCAATTAGTAAAAAATACAAGGGTTAAATTGTAATTTTAACAAGTTCTACAACAATCAAGCACAAACAATTTCTAAACCAAAGTGATGAAATAAAGTAAAGAGAAAAATTTTAGAAATGCTCAATCAAAGGATCGAGTTGACACGCGATGTAACGAGGTTTGGCGTTATGCGCCTACTCCTCGGGTCCCCGGCTTCCCGTCTAACGGTAACAAAGCCGGTCTGATCTATTCAACCAAATATGAGTCTTGTACAAGGTCAAACTTTGCCCTCTTACACACAAAGGATGAGAGACAAAGCCTAAAGTTAATGGAGTAGCAAAAACTAGAAGTAGATTTAGCAATGGAGCAAATCACTTAAATCTCACAAGTGTTTAGAACAAGTTTAGATCAAAGATCTTGAATTTTAGCTAGGTATAGCAAGGTTTTCTCAAAGCTCTTTAATGGTGGCTGTAAGAATGTATTTTGCAAGTGTGTTCAACAACTGGAAGAGAAGGGAGATGGTCCCCCTTTTTATAAAGAGCTGAAAACCAAGTATAATTCACTTTTAACGGCCTTAACCGTTATAATAGTTTACAAATCATTACAATGGTTTACAAATCGTTACAACGGATTAAGATTCAAATGGTAGGATTGTCAGAGAAATTTGCCCGTTGTTTTGTCGTCCTTGATTTTCCAAACCGTTGTATAACGCTCTAGAGCGTTACATAACGTTCTGTAAAAAATTTCTGAACCGTTATACAACGTTCTTTTGATTTCGGCCTGAACCGTTATAACGGTTTATAAATCGTTATAACGGTTTAGAAAGAATAGCCGTTGGATCAACTGAGCTGAAACCTTATAATAATTTATCAAGTCGTTATATGTTTCATGAATCGTTGTAACGATTACAGAATCGTTATACGTTTCACAAATCATTGTAACGATTACTGAATCGTTACATAACGATACACTCTGGTTTCTTTGAGAATGTTTCTGCCTTAGAATATTTTTGAGTATTGAGATGAACCGTTATAACGATTACTGAACCATTATAACGATTCACTGGGCAGAAACACTTTTCTTGTTGTTTAAGCTCAATTTATCTTGACCAATTCAACCCAGTTTGTGTTTTACTAAACCTAAGCCTAATGCAGTCTTGATTAAGCTCTTGTATCCCAGTACTAGTCTTGGTTCTTGTGCACTAGTCCATTTGCATGTTAATCCCTGCACAAAACTCAAACAAGACAAATTATAAAATTCAAGATTGTTTTGCAAATCGACAAATCAAAGAAGATGTTAAGTGTAACATAAAAATCATAATAAAATAAAATAAAAGTAATGCATTCATTGAAAATATATAATAAAAAGAAATAACATAAAAAAATAATAAGATAAAAGTTTTCTTAAAATAAATAAATAAAATTTTTATTCATTAAATGAAATTCAAAATTAAATAATTCCAAATAAAAAATATAAAAAATACAAAAATAAACAAAACTAAATATATAATGAAAAAAAATAATAATAAATATAACTCTTATTCAAAATCAAATAAAATTTAAATAATAAATAAATAAATACATAAATAAAAAAGTGAAAGACTAAATAAACATTCACTTAAAATAAATCAACATTTACCTAAAATAAAGATAAATTTAATTTCAAAACTAAATCAATATTCACCTAAAATAAAGATCAGAATAAAAAATAAATAAAAAGAAACCCTTAATGTTCAAAATTAAATAAATTTAGATATCAATAAATAAAATAATATAAGTAATAATAATAATAATAATAATAATAAATAAAAGACTTTTTTCTTCTTATCAAATAAAAAAAAATCAATATTAGAATTAGACCAATCTTAATCTAAAATAAAAAAAAACTAAATTATTTTATCAATAAAAATAAAAATCAATTCACAAGGTGTAGACTACCTTAAAAAGTCCATATCTTCCCTGCCCTTACTCACAGCGACACCTTCCTTTTTTTCCCCATGATCCCTTTCCCATTTCCTGGAATTGTTTGTTGACATGCGTATAAAATCGCAATGACTCAGCAGGGTGAAGGTCAGAGGACTGAGGCACTCGAGAGGCAACACTAACATGAGTTTACAGTGGTTTTTTATGTAGGGATTCGGAATGCCCAAATCCCATTAATACTCAAGCTGCGGAAAGACCGTAGAACAAAAATTTTACTTCTACTTAAGTTAGGGATTAAAGTATGTCGGATAATTACCGAGAGATACAGACATTTAATCCTTTACAAAAGACGGTAAAATATTATTTTACTTCTAACTTAAGCTCAGAGTTAAAGTGGTATGTCAGATGATTACCGAGAGATACACACCTCTTTAAACCTTTATTGATCTACTCCATGATTGATTTCTAAAATATTAATCTACTTAACAATTAAATAGATTAATATAAGATGTTATACCTCGCTTCCAAATTTCAATTGAAATGAAAATCGGCTTGTCTCGGAGCACCAAACGTCTGATGCCTCTATAGGTTATCCACCAGGACTAATCAGAGAGCGGCTTATTTCTTTTGCCAGAAATACCGTAAATCGTGGTTTTTCGCAAAAACACTATTCACCCGAGAAAAAGACGAAATAGTACTATTCACGACTCGCAGTAATTTTGTTTCACAAATGTGCAGAAATACCGTAACTTTCGTAAAAACACTATTCACCGATCCCGTGAATTCTGAAACAACCGTATACCGAGAGAGAGAAAGTAGAACTGATTTTGGTGTAGCTTTCTCTCTCACCCTACCCCTCTATTTATAGAAAATGTGAGATTGACAAATTATCAAAATACCCTCATGAATAGTAGGGAGGTTCCAATGTGAAAAGACCAAAATACCCTTAAAGTTCATCCAATTTACCAAAACGTCATTGGGCTTTTTGGCCAAATTACCGAAATACCCTTGGGCTTTTGGCCAAATTACCAAAATACCCTTGGAGGTCGGCATGGGCTTTTCATGGGCCTTTTTGGGCTTTTTTGGGCTTTTCTGATTTTGGGTTTTTAATTATTAATTAAGGCTTTAATTATAAATGGGCTTTGGCCCATAATTAACATTTAAAATCCAAATCAAATATATATAACTGTCATCTATAATTATATTTTTCTCGGTTGTTGTTTCGGCGAATTTATACGACGTGTCCAACACGTTATAAATTCAATCTGATTTTTGCTTCTTGTCATCTCTATGACAAATATAATTATATCATATATAATTAATTATAACCATCTTATTATTAATTATAAAAAATTTATAATTAATCAATAAGATTCTCCGATTAACTCCTATACTACGGTGTGACCCGACAGATCCGTGTTATGTTGGTAAATAGAGTTAAAACCGTTTTAACTTCTATAATCATAGGAGGCATCTGGCGAGAATGCACTATGACCATCCAATTACAGATGATGATGTCTTGTACAATATCATGATCCAATAAACTATTTACTTGTGTTTAATTCTTTTATCTCATATTTATTAGATCAGTTTCAAGGTAGGTATGTGTCATCCTTGCAAACTTAATCTTTTCTTGATTCTGAGTAAATTATCAAATATAATTACTCTTGTAATTATACTGCTAGCAGATAATCTTACTCTATCAAGGGGCCCAGTGATGCTATAACTCATATAGAAATATGAGGGACGATAGTACTTTTGGCAAATCATCTCTTCCTCCGCATAAGTTATGTATACCGAAGAGCTACCTTTATAGCCAACTTTTACGGATAACGTTTGGTAGAAATCACACACATACATATCTTATGTAGGAAAGATGAATATCTCATACTTTAGAATTTAATACTGAATGAAAACATTAATGACACGAACACAATTCCATTTAATGTTTCATTCGGGGTCTATCAAATACGATGTTCCTAGAACATCTATCTATGTGATTAAAATGATAACTCTTTGTCTATGGTCTGTAAAACTTGACCATCATTTAATCCACATACTAACCTGATAACGGTTAATTAGTGTTCCTGCTAATTACCTTGGTTAGTGACTTTTAAGAGTATATTCTATATTATGAAGTTTCACAATTCCAGTCATGAACTCGGAATGATTCATAAATTCAATAACACTCAAGGAAACAAAATATCATTTTAAATATCCAATTCATGAACAAAGCTTTATATAACAAATTTATCATATTATTGACTTCAAGATTATTACAAACTAACATTTTAATCGTGCTAACTGAGGGTGAAGACCAGTGGGTTGGGGCACTATCCGATATTATCAGAGTGGGTTCCAAGCTTGAGTGGGGGAGACCACTTAAAATTACTTAACTAGTCTGTTTATTTTCTCTTTCTTAATGAGAGGTTCCTCGGGTTCAAAGCCCAAGGTAATTAACAATGGGGGTTTGCGCCCATTGGAATCTTAAAAACCCCACAATCACTAAAAGAACTTTAAATGTGTATATCAAATTCATATAAATATACTCAATGCACACATAGAGAGATCTCTGTGTCATTCTTCCGCAATGCATCGTCCAGTTCTTTTTCAGGGCGATGAAAGACGCGAAAAAGGGTCGCACAGGTAACATGAGCAACCAAAATATTATGTACCGTGCATGAAAATATGGAATTTAAATGTACCGAGTCCAAATTGCAAGAGACGCTAGCGCTACGCAATTATAATGAATTTGTGGGTTGATGGTGATATGCATTTTGATGATTTGAAGCAAAGTGATGCAGAAGGGAATTCTTTTAAGAGTAATTATATTTAATTTTGTTTACCCCTGAAAGGTCGAATGAAGAAATAAAAAAAAAAGCCAAGATCAAACTCTAAGAGCTGAAGCAGTATAATCCATGTACAACAAAGAAATGTGTCAATGCCAAGCCAGTATTTTTGATACAGCCAATCACAAGAAATCTCAATGTGATTTTGCTTTCAAGGCTAACCAGGTGCCAAAGCTGTGAGCAACCACCTAACCATGCTTTGATTTGTGTCAATTGCTGATAAGTAGTCAGCTCTTTGACCAAATCACCCTCATGTTAAGGGATTGAAAGTCAATTTCACAAGACTGATCAGGTGCCAAAGCTGGGAGCAACCATCTGATCAAGTCTAGATTTGTATCAATTGTTGACAAGTAATCAGCTTTTGATCAAATCAAACCCTAATTAACATCAATACAAGTCTAATTGGTGTTTGATTGGGGGGAGTTTCTGCAAAGAGAGTTTATTTGGCGGAGACACTAAGCTACAATTGAGAAATTGGGATTTATTAAGAAGAAAATAGGGTTTTCTTGATCAAGAAATTTTTAGCATAAGAAAATAGGGGTAAAAACGGAATTAAAAATTACAGGGATGATCATCATGAATTTAGGGATTCTTGATGAAAATTTCATGATTTTTGGATGAAGGGATCTATTAAAATAAATTGAAGAAGGAAATCAGAGCAATCTGAGTGTTGGGATTCAATCAGGGGGCTTTATGGGTACAACTTAGGGGTGAGTGCTGACTGGGTGCAAACTGGAGGTAGTAAGCAGCAACCATCAATGTTTAGCGCTGGAGAAATTGTTTAAAAAAGAGGAAAATTTGCGTGAGCGCAGCTCATCGCGCCTGTTTCTCATTAAACCCGACATGTGGGGTCTGTTCATGTGCGCCGAGCTTATCCGAAATATGGCTATTCCCCACTCTTTATTCTTCCTCTTACACATAGGCCCCACCTGTCAGGGGCTCTCTCTCCTTTCCTCTTACTTCGGTCTACAAATACCAGGTCCATTCGGATGAAGAGATAAAATTCAATCTCTCTCCCCCGATTTTCTTTTCTTCTTCCTCGACTTCTCCCTGACAAATCACCGAGAATGGCGATCAAGAGAACTTGTTCAGAGAGACGCCTTTATTATACGTCGTAGGAAATCTTACGAAGAGGAGAAGATGGATCAATAACTCACTTGTCGAATAATGTTATGTGGTGCACTCACATTGGAAGTAAACATTGCTCGGCTAAAATGCATTAGGAGCAATTCAACGCCTGAGAACCTCAATTAAGTGGTCATGGAGCTTCCCTTGACTCATACGACATCAACCAAAGCCCTTGACCAGCTTTTGAAAACCCCCCACATAGCGTATCACCGATCTATCCACTATGCCGAGAGAAGGAGGTGCTCGAACTTGGTGCCAAAGTGTATGAATAATCAATTAAGCTTGCTAAACTAATTGCTAGAGTCAAGGAGATGTTAGCAGGATTTTCAATTAGAGAAATTAATCAAAAGATGAGTGAAATTGACCCAAGGCTTTAAACCGGATTTTGGATGGAAATAGGGGTCTAGGCTGCTTAATTGGATCTTTCTATTACCTAAACCCATTAAGAAGAGTGCTGAGATGATGCGTGGGTGTCTGGAAGTTTCTAGAAAAGTCCATAAGAAGGGAATTGCATGAATAACAGTTGAATGGCAAATCTGTGAATTCAATTAGAGCGTAACAAACTGAAAATTGTTGTTGTTTTAATCAGTTATGAGCTAATGGATTGTTTGAGAGTAGTTCAGTGCACCATAAGGCACATCCAGGAAGTGATCAAGCTGAAGATTAAAGAACCATGTGCAAGGAGTGTTGGGAGATCATCAACTACCATGTCATCAATCCAGAATTTAAACTGTTTCATTCAACAAGCACAATAGGGTCAATCTACACCATCCAAAACATAGATTAAGGGTTGAGATGAAGCCATCTCAGCAATCCGTGGGAGAGAAGAAACACAAATTGTGTTGAGAGAAAGCACAATCCAGCCAAGACCCAACCAATTGACCCTATATAAACCCTACTAGTTGCATTAAAAAGAGATAGAATCCTTCGGTTGGAAATTCATTAGCACTTACTGCCCCTTTCTTCTATCACCCTCCTTTGGACTGATAGATCTCGGTGGATACACTTGAGAACTCAGTCACACCTTAGCTCAAATCCGAAAAGAGAGGAAGGAAGAGATCTAGACAGAAGATTGAGCAAATCCCTGTAGCACTTCTCCATCAGAGCTAATTGAGGATTGCCATGTGTGTATACGCCATATTCAAGCAAATAACCCTTCCTAGACTGATTGATCTCGATCAAAGATCTGAGAACTCAGCAAAAATCAGCCGAGATCCTAGCCAATTAATCTTAATCCAGCATCAAGTCAAATTGAAGCATTACAAGCCCTATCCGTGGTGTTAGAATTTTCAGCTAAGTGATTTTCAACCTTTTAAGATGTAAATTAAAGTTTGTTTTCTTTTCTGAACTTCCTTACTGTCTTTTAAATCGAGAATTTCTTTGAACATTCGGCTCTTAATTCTATTATCTATTTCTTTATTCATTCTTACTCAAGTGAGAAGAAGAACAAGAAAGGGGTTGGTAGAAGAGTAAGCATTGCCTCCTAACCTTCGTACTGATTGAAGAATGGAGTTTCCTAGTTCTAATTGATGATTTAATTACCTGTACGAGATCATAATTAATATACGGCATCAAACTCGGCAAGAACATATGTTATCAGATCAGAATATACAGTAGTCGGTGTTTAACATTGAACATTCTGAAATCGATGATTGTGAGTCATTTAATTGACACTAAGATCATAAATTGCAGTGAGAGAATTAACTCGATTAGATGATCGAATAATAGAAATAACAATTGGAGTCTGATTGTACCGAATCGGTACCGAGAGCACAAAATGGTACTGATTCATCTGGTGATTTACTGGATGGATGCATTCAGAAAGATAACCGCTGAGTTCCTTGTGCCCGGACGATGTCCCTAACATCGGCCGATCACCGATCAGACATCGGTAGAGCTGGCGCAGCCTATCTGCACGAATCTCAGAGGAGATGAGGATAAAAGCTAAAGAGATCTTGCTGAACGATTCTTGAAATAGGGATGCGAATCTTAAAGTCCTAGTATTAATCTAAATAATGATCTAGCGGCGTCTGTGTGAAAGAGAGACTAAGATGGAACTTACACGCATCTTGACTTCCTATCGACCTTCGAACTAATCTTGATGTAAATCCCATGGCTTAGAAGGTCCACAAAAAAGAAGAAGGGAAATTTAAGGCCGGCCCAGTCAGTAAAAGAAATAGAAATTAAAACCTCAGGCCAATTCGTATAAAAAAAATGCATCTGGGCCCTACTGTCAAAATTAAAAGAGAATCAATTTGAGCCCAATATATTAAACCTAATAATCAATTATTAACAGAGAATTAAAAATAAAGAATAAATAAATCATTTGAAAATGTTCCTAAACTCCAAATTAACTCAAATTTATTTCTAAAAATTCTTTGTTTTTCATAGTATTTTTCTGTATTAAAATATTCCAATTATAAAAATATTATTATATAAAAATAATTTAAAAGCAAAAGACACTATATTGCATTTGTATATTTGACTTAGCTTTGACTTCTCATTTTAGATATTATAAAATTCCAAAAATTCAAATAAAATCTTAAATTATGATTAGATATATTTTACTGATTTTTCCAGTGATATTTCATGAAATAATGATAACAATAATAATATTCAATAAGAAATAATAAGATAAATCCTATTCTTTAGTTATTATAAAAGAGAATAAATAATAATAAAATTTGTTAATAATAATTGAATATTATTTGAACCTTTTTTTTAGAAATAAAATAAATAATAATAATAAATCATAAAAATACTTTTTTTATCCAAAATAAAGCAAATTATATTCTTTTAGTTATTATATAAAAATCTAAAACTCAAATAAGAATATAATAATAGTAAAATAAATATTATTATTTTCAGTTTAAAAATATAAATAGAAATATAATAAAGAATAAATCATTCCTAATATTTTGGTGAATAAAATTCAATAAGGAAAATAATGATTGTAATAAAAATAATAAATTTCATTCTATTAGCTATTATAAAAAATCTAAAATTCAAATAACTCAAATAAAATCACAAGATTCATTTTCTATTTTACAAATAATAAATAAAATAAAGTAATAAAAAACTTAAAAATTCAAAATTATAAAATTCAATAAATAAAAATAATAATAAAATCCTACTTTTAAAAGTTTATAATATTCAAATAAAATTCATTTTCTATTATTTTTCAACAAGTAATAAATCACTTTCCTATTATTTTTCTATGAGTAATAAATAGAATAAAAGCAATAAAATAAAATCCTATTCTAAAAATCATAAAATTCAAATAAAAGTATAAAATTCATTCTCTATTATTTTTCTATAAATAATGAATAAAATAAAAGCAATAAAAAATAATAATAAATAAAATCCGACTTTAAAAGGGTTAGGACTCAAATAAAATTCATTTTTCATTACTTTTCTATAAATAATAAATAGAATAAAAGTAAACAAAAATCATAAATAAAACAAAATAATAATAATTCTTTTAGCTATCATAAATCCCAAAATAAAAAAAAAAAAGAGAAAATAGCTAACCCATCTTTTATTTTTGTAAATAATTTTCTACAAAAATAAATAGAATTTAAAAATAATAAAAAATAAAATCCCATTACTTTTGCTATTATAAAAATCCTAAAAATCCAAAATAAAATCATAAATAATAGCCAACTTATTTCCTATTATTTTTGTGAGTAAATTTCTACAAAAATAAATAGAATTTAAAAAATAATAAAAATAAAATTCTATTACTCTAGCTATTATAAAATCCCAAAAATCTAAATAAATCTAAATTCAAATAATAACTAACTCATTTTCTATTATTTTTGTAAGTAATCTTCCACAAAAATAAATAGAGTTCAAAAAATAAAGATAAATTCACCTTTGTAATAGAGATAATAATGAAAGGTATTATCTTAATAATAAAAAAAATCAATAAAAATGTAATAATCTTTTTTACATTTTAGAGGTGAATAAATACGCTCACACAAGGGGTGTAGAGTAACACAGTGATCTTGCACAAGTAATGCAACATTCAGGATAATTAGTCGGGACAAGAACATCTTGACGCTCGTTGAAGAATAACCAAGACTGCGACATCAGCATGAAGAAATATGTCGACTTTAAGAGAAAAGAACATTACGATGTCCGAAAGAAGTGACATCTTAATGACTCGGTGTCATGAACAAGTAATTCATGACTAGTTGAGCTAGTAAGACTGAACTCATTCGTCGATAAGTTTGTCTTCTGGTTCATCTCCCGAGATTGTGAGATTGAATCGTTCTGTAGTTGTTTCATCCACAAAATAGTGAATGTGAATCGTTCTGTAGTAGGTTCCTTCACTGACACACGCCTCAATGTCATGCTGGCTTAGTGCTTCAGGTTTGACTTTGTGTGCAGTTGTGTTCCTAGGTTTATGAATCGGCTTGGTGCTTGGAATTCATGATCTAGAAGATCAGTGAGAAGAAACACGTGGGCCAAATCCGCCCTTCTCCTGATTCACCAACCTCAAGATCAACCGGCTTAGTGCTTCGAGTTGTATTTTATGTGATTGGTTGTTGAGTAGTTAAGATTGAACCGTTCTGTAGTAGGTTTATCTTCTAGATCAACTGAGGTTGAGTCGTTCTGTAGTAGACTTACCTCGAACCCCTACGAAGAGATTAATCGATCGTAGTAAGGTTATCTCTCGAGGCGGTAAAGCGAACCGATCGTAGTAGGTTCGTCTTTCACTTTGGATTAACCTTACGGTGAATCCAAGGTGCTCTAATGATTCCCGATCATAAGGGCACACGACCACTTGACCATCATTTAACTATATTATTTGCTTCTCCCTTTTAAAGATCCAGAGGTGCCTCGAGGTTAACAGCCCAGGGTAATTAACGGTGGGGGCTTGCGCCCACCGGAATCTACAAGAACTCACAATCACTAAAAACCCCCTAAATGTGCATTCAAATTGGTCTAAACGGTAGAATCAACCGGCATTAAACAAATACACGCTTGGGAGGGATCTCTGTGTCCTTCTTCCGCATCCCATCGCCAAAGGCGGTGCGGAGCGCGCGAAAAAGGGTCGCACAAATTTATTGAACTTATATGTGTTGATTAATTTTTATGTGAATTATTCTAATTGTCCAACTTGCATTGTAGTAATTATAGTTATTTTGTTGAATTTTTCATGTACTTTATGACTTTTATGGGATCCAACAAAAACAAGCTAATATGCTTAATATTTTTTTCACAAATGTATAGTTGTTGCCAATATTGAGCACACTATTATCTTAAATCATTAAAAAATAGTCTCAAATCATATCTCTATTAATTAGGCGAAAAAAATAAACAGTTTAAGGTTTTAACTTGCAACAAAAATTTTGTGCACTCTCACACCTAGGACAAAAAAATAATGTTTGCCACAATATTTCATTTAAAAAATAGCAACATACAAAAGGTGCATTGCACAGTCATAATACACTAGATAACTACTCGAATTCTGAAAAATTATCCTCTTCATTGTCCTCTTCCTCATTCAGTTTTTGCTTTCCCTTTTGTGGACCTTGTGCTCGCTGAATAATATAACAAATTAATAAATTTCAAAAGAGAAAGAAAATTAATAAAATTACAAAGAATTCAACATATGGAGAAGTCCTAACATTGTGACCCTCTTTAACATTACATATGCTACAAGTTCGTCTCTTTATTTTTTTTAGTCGCTGGCTTGAATTATGTAATTTTCTTTCTTTTACCTTTTACCTTTACATTTTGATTCTGGTGGATGAAAAAATAAAGGCACAATAGACATTTTTTAGGCACCATTGACATTTACTTCAGCACATGTTGCAAAAACTTAAGTGCTTTACTGTCTATCACACTCAACAATTTATCCATGCCATCAATTATTATCTACTTTAAGCAACTAAATGATTATGCACTGATTACACTGTCTTACCAAGCTCAGCAGACTTTATATTAGCAAATCTCAATGTTTGCAACTCAATTGATTCCCCTGAATCCATACTTCTTTCACCAATACATCGTTTAACATTTGCATTGACATATTTAGTCCATTGTTTCATAATGTAATGGGCAGCAAGTTTTGTTGTTCCAACATGGTGCATTACTTTAATAGCATGAGGGAAAAGAAGACCCTCAATCTCAAACCCTTTACAATTGCAAGAAACTTTAGAATTTTCTTTGTTCACCTCAACCATATATGACTCTAACACCCAATTATGAATAAAATAATGAAAAATAATGTCAACCTTGTATGAGGCATCTCTTTTAATCTCTGTGACAAAACCCATGGAGACTCTCTTTTATAATCTCTTTGAACACCAAGAATATATTTCGAGTATAAACTTGTGGGGCTTCGACCTCAATTTGATAGTGTGACCAAAGTTGTAGTATTTCATTAATATTCTTAATATCATCTTCAACTTCCCTATGCCATATGCCCTCAATTAGCTTGTCTATTTGCATAACAAACTGATAAATAGATTTATGATTGTCAACCCACAATTTAAGAAGAGAATTCATACTTCACTCATTTGAGTAGTGGACATATTACCAAAGAATGTGCCCCAAAAGTATGTCGGTACCCATTACGCTCGATTATGGTACATTAACTAGAGTTTCACCATGTTAGGTTGATTCACAACGAGGATGAGAGAGAAAGAGGTAGAATGAGGGTTTTGTGTATTTGAAAGAGATTTGGGTTGGTCCCGTCCAGAATAATTGAGATTTAAAATTTCAAACTAAGAACAAGAAAGAAGAAGAAACGGTTTTGTGTGTGGGAAAGAGGGTCGAGAGTAGAGATGAAATGACGAAAAAGTGAGGAGGAAGGGGAGCAAAATTAGACTGGAGAAGTATTTTAGTCGCTGATCAGCGACTTGATAAACACGAATCGTGACACAGATCTAACGACAAGGATTATGAAGCATCAGTGGGACTCTACTTTGTAAAGCATACGCTATATATATGAGAGTAAAGCTAGGGTGCTCCTAGTAGCACTGAGTCTTTCGGTGCTTTTAACTCAAAAATATATCAAATTATTTTTAAATTTTGATTTTTATCTAGATTTTTCACATCAAAATTTTATGGGATACTAAAATTTACTAATTTTAGAGTTTCATAAGTATCTATTTCATTTTTTTAAGATGAACCTAAAATAATAATAAAATAATTAATGTTTGTATATAAAAATAAGTTATTTTAAAAAAATCTAAAACAAACACTTAAGAAATTCTAAAAATAAAAAAAATATATCTCATATGATTTTGATATAAAATTTTTATTGAGACACACAAATCAAAATTCGGAGATATTTAGATATATTTTTGAGTTAGGAGCAGAGAGCCCCCTTCGTGCTCATAAAAATATATTAGTTTTACTATATATATATATATATATAGAGAGAGAGAGAGAGAGTAAAGATACCGTGAGTTTAAGCTCATAGAGATCTTCAGTGAGTTTAACTCAAAAAATACATCAAATCATCTCGAAATTTTAATTTATCATCCTCATTAAAAAAAAATTATGAAAATTTTGTGGGATGAAAAAATTTAGAGTGTTTTGAACTTTTAAGTCTTGGTTTTTAATTTTTAAAAATCAACTCTAAAAATAATAATAAAATATTTAATACTTGAAAATCATTTTAAAAAATTAAAAACGGTGTCTTAAAAAACTCAAAACACTCCAAATTTTTGCATCCCACAAGATTTTCATATAAATAATTTAATGAGGATAATAAATTAAAATTTTGAGATGATTTAATGTACTTTTTGAGTTAAACTCACGGAGACCTTCCGTGAGCTTAAACTCACGGTATCTTTACTATATATATATACTTAAATATAGGTGTTTTGATCCTGCAATAATCTAGTTTTTCTGTTAAATTTCTAGAGCTAATATCAATCATCGGATTAATTTATTTGTCAAATAATGTTCTCAGAAAATCAAAATTTAGTTAACATTAAAATTTGAGACAGATCTGCAAAATCGGATATATACTCTCGTAATGGAATCACATCTTCTGCCATATTTTTTCTATGGAACAATTATGTCATAGTTTCAGTTTATTTATGCGAGTGGGATCCACATTAAAAAGTACCCTCTAATTTCTAAAATCTAAACCGTTTAAAATAAAATGACGGGCTGGATTGACTAGAAAAAAAAATGCTGCCATAGCTATTTATGACAGCAAATGGGGATCCTCTCGTAATATCTATAAGGATATTTACCCCACTAAAAAGAAAATTTGAATATTTATCCATCAATATACTAATAAATTGGAAAATTGTCCAAATAGGCATAATTTTAAATAAACTAAATCATGAAAATAATCCAAATTATCATAAGCTTACTATTTATTTATATTTTAAAATTTTGGAACGCGAATATCAAATTCAAGCCCTTGTCCTAATATTCTTATTTTTTTCGTAGGTAATGCATCCATGCGGATAAATTTTTACAATTTGTTTGAGTTTTTTATACTATATCAAGATGTTAAAAAATAAATATACTAGAATTAATAAAATTAATCAATCACAATTAACTAGATTTTTTTTTATTATTTGATATGCTGCACAAATGAAAACAAAAAAAAATCATAAAATAATTTTATTGCATGCAGATCTCACGATAATAAACAAGATCAATGACAAATAAAATGAAATCATGTTTTTTTTTCTTAACACCGAAAAAGTCATCCTCAACAATAAATATCATTCTTGTCAAAAAGAGATGTAAATCAGAACGTAAGTGCAATTCGATTAACTACCACTCGAGACGGACAATGCGATTTTTTTTTTGGTCAAGCACCCGTTTTAAACGTTTCTTTGCAATGAAACAAAAACGACATTGCGAAATTTCGTCGATACAATTTTTATTCAAATCGTGTTAAATTTATATAAATTAGTAAATTACAAATCGACAAATCCCTTCCATAAATTCAACTGTAGGTACGTACGATGTACGACGCGAACATCTCGCCGCTGTACATTAAGTTTTTTTTTTATTTTTTTTTTAAAAAAAAGAGAAGAAAAGAAAACTGACGAAGTAAGCGAAGACAAACGAGACCTTTGAAGTTATCAACGCTTCCTACGTACTTATTCTCGCATGAAAAAGCTTGCATTCTTTGACCATATATGTCAATGTCGCCCCTGGACCTCTTTCCTCTGAGTACTTACTGACCCTCAACTTGCACCATTTCAATATTTCATACCTGCCCCTCTCACTCTCTAACTGCGTTATATATTTTGGGTAAACTTTAATTAATTTATATCCACATTCAAAAGTCAAATAGCATTGCCATACTTGACCGTTGACAATTGACTTCTTTTTCCTTTCTTTTTTTTTTCGATTAAAATATTATTAATTTATATTAATAATGATAAATCTCACAAGTATCTGTATATAGACCTCCTGGATCCTCTATATAATCCACACATCTCCGTTAAATCCGTACACCATACATCTTCCCTGAACTACATAGAAAATTAAACTGCAACTGCCTAGCTATGCCTTCTTCCTGCTCAAAGAAAGGTCTACAAGGCCCCCGGCCACAACCGCTCAAAATTTCGCCTGTCTTGACAAAAAACAAGAAACAGCCAATAATCTCCATCATCCAACAAAGTCAGGGCAACCGCAAGTCGCCGGTGGTTGTGTACCTACATACGCCAAGAGTTATCCATGCAAAACCTCATGAGTTCATGAGCATAGTGCAAAAGCTCACAGGCAAATCATCATCACCCGCTCTTGAGATGAAGTTGGATTCAGATCAGGTTGGGTTGAATTTGCTGCAGTATGGCCTTTGTTCATGAGGCATGAATGTTGCTGGCAAGAAAGGGTCAAGTATATATATGATATGACACGGTCCTTTTCATGATTATCACAAAAGTTTTATCGTCTCTCTTTTATAGTTTTGTTGTAATTAAGCTCTTCAAAGGTTCTCATATGAATAGAATTCTTATTTAAACGACATAAATATTAAACGATGTTATTTTTTCTTTCTCAATTAATATGTCGCTCAAGTAACCAAGAAGCTGCACATTTTGGCTCTCCACTAATCAAAAACATTTTGGTAGGAAGAAGATCGACCAGATAATAGAAGGCCTTGATTTACTTTTTATTACGTTTTCTCTATGCTGAATCCACGTTTTATCGCTGTCGTCCCAGAAATATCGTTTCAGGTACAACAAATGCTAATATAAATTCATTGTTTTTTGGAAGAACATTCACCATTAGTTTCAAAAACAATAGCATCAAAAGGTGCAACGATACTCCATGCTCCATCTCCAGTAATATTCTTGCAAACTGAAGAACAATTCATCTGCCTATTCCAATCAGTCCTCAAAACGGTGGCAATCATGCTCTATCATCATAGACATTCTTTTTTTTTTTGGTGATATAGGAGTTATGGAGGTCTAAGCCGTCCAATTTTTAAAAAATTGTAAAGAAACCATCCGGATTTTAAACCTATCATTCATCCATAGTGTTTACATGACTTATTTCATAAACAAAACTTGCATTTGTAATGTTGGCAAAGGAAATGGGAACAAAAAAATGTACTTTTTTTTAACATTTGATCCATGTTAGGCTGATAGCTCTAAGTGATACTTTTTATTCGTTGGTTTTGTTATTGTTTTAAGATTAAAGAAAGCAATACTCAGAAAATGTACCGATCAGCACTTTTGCTAATGATAATCTTTTAAGAATTTTAAAGGGCTAAGGACAGAAAGGTTTAGCTGTTAGCCGAACAAAACCAAACCAAGTATAACCAATATGTAGGTTAGCCCATCTTACATCCGATCAAACCTTTATAAGGAAACACGCCAACCTTCTAACAAAAGATGATGTCTTTTTTTTCTAGAAAAGTTACCATTTTTTTCATGTCCATTCCTCAATCATTTTCACTATTTTCTGAAGGTTAAGTCATCAGTCTAACTTTGGCAATTCATCTCAATAAATAAAACAAACAAACTTGCAAGTGACAAGTTTGTTTGATTGACCTCATTGCTAATAGATGGAACCTCATTTAGAAACTAAATTATCTACAACTAAGAGTGTGTTAGCTAAATTATCATGTTACATTCGGCAGGTAGACATACAACAAACACATTTGAAGGTATGCACAATATATACAGCACTGAGGCCTTACCTTCTGAAATTTTCTTGTAACTAGCTGCCATTAACTACAATGGAAGTTTTTGGTTTGAAGGTCATGAGGAATTTTCAAACAGGTGACCAAGATGAATTGAGCAGTTGTCCAAGCAAAATTGTCACCTAAAATTAAATTGAAAATAAGCACCATGGGTTTCATTAAATTAATAACCGGAGAACTATGATATTGTGTTATCCATGAAAATACAAAACCAATGGCGAGTACAATAATGTGGCTGAGGAACAACAGATACCTTACCGATGATATCTAGACTGACATTTTAGGTCAACAACAACAACAACCACAACAACAACAACAACAACAACAACAAAGCCTTTAATGCCAAATAAATTGGGGTAAGCTAGAAATGAAATCCAATCCCAAATCACATTCTAGATTGACATTTTAGGTCATCGAGAAATATATTTCTCTGAAAGAAGGCACATTATTGTAACTTCATGGTCCAAATTCCATAGGCAGGACTATTGAAAAAGATACTAACAAAATAAGGAAATTTTCATGCCAACAACTCATGATTGAGGGTAAACAATATGTTGAGTTTGTTGCTTCTCTTTTTCTCACATGGACCATATTTGCACAAACATTTTTTTTATGTAATTGCACAAATAAATAATTGGAATGAGATGAAACTAAACAAGGCTAAAATGAGGTTAGCACTGGAATAACTGAGGAAAACTTCCAACAACCAAAAGATGACTACGGTTAGGTTGAATGGTTGAGTCTAATTCAGGCTACTAAACTGCTGAGAGTTGCCCAATAAACAACAATGGCTTTAATTTGATTTGCCCAATAAACAACAATGCCTACCCCAATTTATTTGGGATTAAAAGCTTTGTTGTTGTTGTTGTTGTTGTATGGAACAAAGAGCACAACTCACCTTCCTTTCAGAATCTTGCAATTGATCGGTCATTGCATCATCAATTGTTATTTCTTCATTGATATAATTGGATCCCTATGTATCACTCGGTTTGCATCTTTTTCACGTGCAATAATTTCCTCATAAGCCTTTTGCAACACCTCCTTGGCATTCTTATACATCTCCGAAGTTGCTGCGCCTCCACATCTAATAGCAACTCTGCACAGGTCACTATACCGTGAATTAATACCATCTTGAGCCAAATTGTAACTTGTCAAATGTTCTAAATCCACTTTAGCATTCTTTGACCAGCGTTTTAGAAAGTACTCCTCAGGTAACATTCGAGGATCGACTAATAGAAGAACACGAAAAATATGACGGCATAAAACCCCACAAAATTCATTTTTCTACAATTGCAGTTGGCTGTTTTCTGAGCTACATTGTAAGTGACATAAAATGTGTCGAGGGAATCTTCATCTGAGGTGACACTAAATTTACAATACCTCCACCCTTGATTTTTTGAACCACATAACCCAGAGATTGGACAAACTCTTCCTGAAATTTACTAAACACAGCCTTCGTGTATACACTTGCAACTTGCTTTTGTATTAGTGATGCAGTTTTCAAAGCAGGTGGCCTTCACACTGAATCAAGATCTGCCAACACCTCCTCTTCATACCGGCTTGCCATGGTCAGGTCAAGTTGTGTTAGGAACACCTTAAAGAAGTTTTGATGTTAAAATACTTGTAAAAATCATTCATTGACTCTATTTTTTGGGTTGGGGACATCTCACCAAAAAATGTTTCTTTTGAGTACAGAGGGACCCACTTTAGATGTATGTTGAGCCAAGAGTTTTTTCTCAAGTCATACTTCTCAATAATTGATGCCCAATTTGCTCCAAACCAGCTAATTGTTTCAGAATCTATAACACAGCTTTCCAACTCAGCCCGAAGTGTTAAATGGGTATTATACAAGTGCAAAAGCTTTTGTTTAGTTCGGCTCAAAATCAACCATTTACATAACCGATGACGTGTCCCAGGAAACACCTTAGAAAGAGCAGCAGCCACAGCTCGGTTTTGATCAGTAACCATTGACACTGGGGCCCGGCCGCCCATTGCTGCCAACCAAGTCTCAAACAGCCAAACAAGCGAAAACTCTGTTTCTTCCACCAGCAATGCACACCCAAAAAGAACAGGATGCAAATGGTGATTAAGACCTGAAAAAACCACCACTGGCATCATATACTTGTTCTTCTTGTATGTAGCATCAAACATGACAAAATCATCAAAGTACTTGTAGGAAGTTCTTGACCTGGCATCAGCCCAGAATGCATTTGTAGCGCAACTATTGCTATCAACTTGCAAAGCATAAAAAAACTCAGGGTTTTCAGATTGCTTCGCTTGAAAGTAATCCAATAGAACCTGGGCATCGCCTCCTTCACCAAACAAGTTTTGGTGTAGGAATGTAGAATGTTCGGGGTTTGAAAAATCTGGTATGTTTGGTTTAGGGTCAGATGAGGTAGAGGCGGCATCAGTAAAGGTGCCACGGGCACGGAGATAACCAACTCGACTGGAGGCGCCAAGGCGGTGGTTGTGGTTTTTCTCAAGCTTTGAGACGACCCACCAGCCTGGAGCTTCCCGAATCACCTCCATCATGGCCTTGCATCCTTCTCTTATCGAAATTTGTTCCTGCTTCCTCATTCCTTCTGAAAAAATTTAAGTTTCAGTAGGTGGACAACAGTAAAGTGCTGTTAAACTGTAAATAATCTGTGATATGTGTGGCAACTTCTTATAATCTTGGTGGTACTCTAAATGATATATTCAACCATTTTATTCACTGAAAAAGGAATGAAGAAATCAAGATGATAAGTACTTCAAAGATATTGCAGATAGCATAAAAGCTGAACAAGAAGATAAATACAAGAGATTGCCAAAATCATGCCGATACACTTGCACTGTTACTCGCTGCGCACAACACTTAGCAGTGAATCATTAAGGCCCTATTCGGTAGGATGTTTTTTTTATGGGATTGGAAATAGATGGGGATGGGTTCCCAATCAACAGTGAGGAAATAGATTCGACTGAGAGAAAAAGGAGGAGAGAGATAGAGAGAGCTTGCATCTCCATGGTAAAAAAATTTATTTGATCTGAGTTAATTTATTTTTTTCCCATCAAAATGAACGTAGATTGGAATGCAAGTGGGAAAGAGTACCTCAGCCCATCAAGTTAAAAACAGCTGCCAAACATCTTATAGAAATTTCACCCAATGAGTAAAAAACCCATAAATTTCCCATGTGATTTCTTGCATCTGATCGGGCCTAAGTGTAGCTTCAATCATAGCCAATCTGAATAATTCTCTTTTTTTTGTACTGATCTGTGTTATGCTAGATCTTCTAATCAAGTGCGCTATTACAGGAAGCATTTTATATTACATGTCCACAGTACTGCATCAGTAAAATTACAGCTCCTTGCATTCAGTCATGAACTTCTTTAACCTAATCAATTGTAAATCCACCATCAGATCAGCAAATGCACCTCAGTTCACTCTTTTTTTGTTGATTTTCCTTATTTGGAACAGATGCGGGTGGGTTCATACTGCAAACACAAAGCATAGATGGTTGAACCAAAATCTCCAAAACAAAAGTGTACCTTCACCCGACTGTTTCTTCCTATAGACGCCTTCATTGGAGCAAACAAACATCTTCAGCCCCCCTTGGAGCGACGGGATCGGCCAATTCTGAACGGGAAACCAAGTCGCCTTGCATACTCATTGTAGAATCCCTTGGCGGCCTCATCAGACTCAAATACCATGCCTAATTCAGGTTCCTTCGGCTCTTCGACTGCTGCTTCTGTCTCTTTAATTAAGCTCCATCACACAATAATTAAATCGGATGAGAGTTGATTAATTTCATCACGGACGCACAATGAGACGTGCGTAAGTAAAACTAAATGAATAAAATAAATAAATCACAAAATAAATAATAATAAATATAAATACATGACTATATAGTTCATAATGAATAAAAGAGTATATAACGTCTGCATCAGCGGGGTTAGCTCCATCGGAATGGACAACAAATCTCTCAAATAAAAACCCAAAAGAAGGAAATAAAACTCAAAACCCGATGAATCCTAATGAACTACCCGGCTCAAATGCAGCGAAACATCTCTGTCATCGCGCAGGACTGTCCCTAGCACTCGCTCCAAGAAAATCCCGAACCTGAAATACCTGGATCCCACAACCACTGTGGAAACGTGAGTAATTTTAAAAATTACTCAGTACGTATTTAGATCCAGCCTTAAGATTTGATCTTCTTTCCTAGACTGGACCGAAATACTAATACTAATGTTTATCTTTATTTGTCGGTTATCCACCGACCCCGTCATTTGGCGGGTTCGGCCGTGCCATAATGTTTTTCTTTTGATCAATATTATATTTTTAATCATTCTTAATATGATTAAATTTAGAATCCAAATTTGAGCGATTAGGATACCATGTCTTTCAGTGTTTAGTGTGGGCATTCATATCCGAGTCTGGATTATACTCTGTTTTGTTATTTCTCGGGATGTGGTCACTTGGCCCATATATGGTACAGTGTAGGCTCTCATTTGTATCATATGTCGTTTTGTCATTTCTAGGGATGCGGTCCTCTGGCCCTGGTTGGTACAATGTAGGCTCCCCTTTGGGATGCGGTCTTCTAGCCCCAGGTTGGTACAGTGTAGGCTCTCATCCGTATTATATTTCATTTTGTCATTTCTCAGGATGCGGTCATCTGGCCCCTGGTTGGTACAGTGTAGGCTCCCATTTGTTTTAGTTTTCGATTTGTTATTTCCTAGGTAGTTATCTCATTTTGACGATATGGCAACTGAAGACATATTATATCCATTTGCTTCTATTCTGTAAGGTAAATTACCAGATTCAGCAGACCAAAGTACGTGTTGTATAGTCGTTCACTCTCCTATGGCGTTATCACATCGGGAGCCCGAATTGTCATTTGTGCGGCGTTGTCGCTGCACAAACATAAATTCCTAAGTTAGTAAGTTGGGCCCTAGTAGTAGCTTAGCAGTGCAAGACAGAGTTAGTAAGTTGGGCCCTAGTAGTGCCCGCTCGGCATGGGTCTGGTAAATTTACAACTGGGTATTTATTTCGGGTGTTTGATTTTCACACCTTATATTTTATATTATATTATTATTTTTCATAGATTTTCTATATTTTGAGTTGTCATTTCATATCATAGCATTTAGGCAAACTTCTCAAAATGTGCATGAAAATAATATTATATAAGATTCGAGAACCTATGAAGTCAAAATAAATTAAATTGACGAGTATCCTATATACGTTGGGTCCGGTTAGGTCAAGGTGTCTGGGACTCGAAGACGAGAATATTATTATTTGAAATTTATAATCATATTATATTTATTTTGAGTAATATAATTAATTTAATTTAATGTAGATTGATTAAGTTAATTTAATGTTATCACTCAATTATTTTAATTAGGATAATTAATTAGAAATAGAGAAATTGATTAATATATAATATTATATAAATAATATTGTTCTTATCAAAAATAGAGAAATTGATTAATATATGTATATATATTTATATATTTATTAATATTATTTTATTATTAAATAGAGAAATTGATTAATAGGTATTTATATATATTAATTAATATTATTCTAAATTATTAATTATTAATTATTATACTTTATTAGTATATTTATTTAAGAAAGAGCACACAGTTTTTATTATTTAATATTATAAATGATCAGGAAAAAATAAACCGATTGTCGATAGAGAAAAGGTCGCACAAAAAAATTGAGATGCGGGGGATCGAATAATTATTAAAATAAAGAAATTGATTAATATATATTTTATACTATAAATTATTATTATACTTTATTTATTATTTTATAACCCTTAATTATTTATATCATATTCTTTAATTATATTTCATTTTATATTTTAATATTATTTTCATTAATTAGAAAACATATTATATAAAAATAGAGTTAAAAATAAAAATCAAAATGAAAGAAAAAGAAATTCAATTAAACTTAAATTTAATTAATATTTTTATTTAATTTAAAATGTGTTGGTGTTTTAATGTTCGGGATCATATGCTGCCTTCGAAACCACCGTATCTATTCGGATTTTTATTTTTAAGGCAGATCATGTAATCATCTCCCATATTTCTCTATAAATATTAATCAATTATTAGCTGCACACATTTTATTCTATGGCACTGGCTAATTAATTAATTACACTTTCAATCCATTTACCTTTCGGCCCATTTAACTTTGATCCAATATTTTCTGACTCTTCTTACAGTTTCAATTGTTTGTAAGGATTTAATTTTTGCGCATATAACCCTCAAAGAGGTATTATTACCACAAATTCATTTAGACCCCTTAAACTTATCAGACCCACAATTCGACCCCTATCTTAAATTTCCATATCAAATAAGCATGCATATAATGCATATATCTTTATCATTTCACGTAAATTCCAGGGCATTTCCACATAGGAACTACACAACATTTCAAGTAACTGATCCCAAATTAACAAGATAACATGACACAACTAACATAATAAGGCAGGAGATTGGCGCAAGTCAGACACAATAAGGACAACAAGACACAAGGCTGGTGCAGTCAGAATCAAATAAGAACACAACAGCACAAGTCATGCCAGCATAACAAGGTCAGAATTAGGTACAACACCAGGTAGCAGACGATATAAAGGGGTTAATATATGAATTAATCAACACAATAAATTTCAGAGAACCAACCATAAGGCAATACATGTCCATTCAACTAGTACCAAACCAACACCACACACAAGATAGAGTTTGGCAGATAAGCAATCGCAACAAACCAACTAAAATCACATAAGGAGGGCACAACTGGCCAAGAAACAAGGGCATGGGGCCAAGGCTCCGCCTCACCGGTATCGAATGGTACCCGTGTACCAAAGCACACAAGGCAATTAGAACAAGGCAAAATAACAATCAACGATGCAAAGGCACGGGCTCAGCCCGACACACGACCCACACGGCCGGAAAGGAAAAAGGAAGGGTAGTACCAGATTTTCATCTCACGACCAGCACAAGAAAAGGTGAACGAGGTGCACGCAAAGCACCAGGGTGGTGCGAGGGTTGTCGGCGTCGCCCTTACCGGCTCGTGGAGTGAGAGAGGATCGAGAGGGTAAGAAAACCGTCAGTTAGGAAGCTGCAGGCTAAGGTGAGCCGATCGGCTCTGATCGAGAGAGGAGGGAGTATGTGGGTAACTATGGGGGTTATGGAGGGAACAACAATGAGGGTGAGGTGGCACGGTGGTGGAGGCAGTGATGGTTGTGGTGTGCTCGAGCGGCCGACTCGCGCAGGTGAAGAGGGCAGCGGCTAGTGCTGTTAGTCAGTTGTGAGAGGCTGAGACAATGGCTATTGGCCTCGAGTAGAGAGAGGACGGAGGCCTGAAGGAGTGGGGAGGGAAGACCTATAGGGTGGTAAATGGGTATATGAGATCGATTTGACTTTTCTTTGTCTCATTCATGCACCAACTCCCGTCATTTATCTTATCATGTTCTAACAGCTGAGAGCACAAGTAGGGCACAAGTGGAGTTTATTATGTTTGCTGAAAAATTATAAATTTGTCATTCTCAACCACCACTTTCCATTCCCTTCCTACATTTTAGCCCTTGTCGGATCCCAATTATGCACCCGAGACCCATTTTTGCCTTCAAACACGATTTCAATCCCTATAATCGTTCTTTTTCATTTCTTCACTATTTCTCATATTTAAAAGATTAATTAGCATCTAATTGATCACAGGAATTGATCTATAACGTTTATTGAATCAATATAATGCTTCGGTATAGAGTTTGACGAACTCGATTTTCGACCTGATTTGTGAGTTCGTGGTCTCACCAATTTGAAACTTTTAAAATTCAATCAATCTCTCAAAAAATCTCTTTGGACCATAGAGAAGGTATTTGAAGTGTCAATTTGATCAATTATTGCTCGGACTACTCGATTTCATTTTTTGATCGGAAACTTCTCCTTTAATTTTCTCTTAAACCGCTCAACCTTGCACGAGTTATTCATTTTATTGTGTTCTCCTCTTCATGTTCTTTCTAACAGTATATAATATGTGGGTTTTCATCGCACGGACCATAGGCTCCATTTTCAGTTTGATGGCAGTGGGAAAATCGCGCTACTTTATAATAAGAAAATTCAAATTTAGTCCATCTCCATTTTGTTTTTTAATTGGAGCCCTCCATTTGTTGATTTTCTTATTTCTCTTTTGCTTGTAAATTATTTGTCAAATATCCCTTTGTCCAAATTATACAAAAAAATTAGCTCGGTATTTAACTATTTTCTTAAGAATTTTAATTTTTGATTTTTCTATGAACATGTTATATACTTTTGATACATCTTTTGTATTTATGGGTTAGTACGTTACATGTATATCTTGGGACTGTTGACTTAGGGGTACATCTTTTATATATTGGTTGACTAGGTTAACTTGTTACATGTATATTTTGAGACAATATTAGTTTAGGGGTGTGTATCTTTTGTATGTTGGTTGGTTGAAAATGGGTACATTATTTTGTATATTTCAATGCCTTTTGGCATTATGATAAGTTGTATAATGAAATGATATGATATTTATGTTAATTACATGCTTTGAAATTTATTTCAATATTTCTATTATTTTGGGTGAATGGGAAGGGGGAATGTACAATTATTAGGTTAGTATAGAAGGATTATTAGAGAAGTCGCTCTTGTAAGATCAGTGGAGTCATGTTGACTGCATGTTAGATTTTTTGAATAGTAATTACTAATTATTACTGTGATAAGCTCATTTTACGTTTTATAAGATTTTCTTCTATAGCTCAATGTTCATTTGGCTATACTACTTACAAGGTTTCGTTATTCTTTACTAGAGTGTAGAGAGGCTGAGGGGCAAAACTATTTTGGAACATCACGATCGAATGATATTAGTCAGCATAATCATGATACTGTCTCCATGACTGTCATTGATAAGGTAATAGTTGCATTAATTATTCTAACTAATATAAATGAAAGATGATAACAGGTGAAGTATTTGGATACATCTTTTGTATTTTTGGGTTAACAGGTTGCATGTATAGGGACTGTTGATTTGTGCGTATATCTTTTGTGTGTTGGTTAGCTGAACATGAGTGTTTTTTAATGATTTTTGGTATTATGGTAAAGTTTATGTATGATCAAATGTTAGGATGTTTGTGCCAATTTTATGTTTTTAAATATATTGTATTGTATCTCTGATGCTTTGGGTGGATGGGAAGTTGAAATATAAGAGTACTAGATGGGTATATTGGTACAGGACGATTGTTAAATTATGGCAGTTGGTGTCGTGATTAATAATTTCTACATTCATGTGTGTATCCATACAAAAGGAAATAAAACATATCCTTCAATAAAGTAAATTATGAAAATAATGACGCATTTAAAATGCTAACATATTCATGGAATAAATATGATTATTAGCATGGATATATTAGTGAAGCCATGTTGACAGCATGTCAGATTTATTTTTATGGGGAATTATTTTCAATACGTGGCCCATGAACGTAGGATTTTGTAACATTGTAAAATATTTTCGACGGATCCACCTTATAAATTCATGTGGGTATTTTTTTTCATGAGCAGTGTCTTGAAAGTAGTATTTTATTATGGACGTTATGAAAATACTTTTATTTTTCTACAATTTATTTGGGTACTTTCAAGTAGGATATTCAAAGGGAAGACCATACTATTGACTTATACAACGGACAACGTCATGCAACAAGTCATTTTTAGGTCATACTTATAAGTCAGATTCTAGTAGTGACATAAACACATTTTACTATATAATACTAATAGAATAGTAGTTTGAAAATTCCCTCAGATGATGTAAGGTATAAGGGCCTTAACCCTAGTTGGGAAATTCTCAAATTTGGACATGTACCATCTTCTGGTGGCAATACTTCTACCCATGAGGTAAAACATAGATCCAACTGTGAAGCAAAAGGGATGAATTGTTTGAGATATCATAGCAACCCCAAAAAGCTCGATGATCTCAAATAGGTAATGGGGGCAGATAACAAGACCAAAGAAGCCTCCTTTTGGTATCTTGTAAGTCTTGTCACCTTTTTCTCTAAGCTTGGAGAGAAGATAGTGGTGGTAGAAATTGCCAATTATTCCAACCAAAAAGAGCACAATTCCAACATATGTTAGATCAATTTTTGGTTCTGGCATGCCTCTACTGACGTACTGAGAGTAAATTATGAGCACAGTGTTGTATAAGTAGCTAAAGGAAATTTGAAGAACTGAATCTAACATCATGTTCCCGCTGTACTGGTGGACAAATAAGACCTGAAAATTTGAATAATACTTGTCAAATATTAGATTTTTATGTTAAATCAGAGACAAGTACGGACTGTAATGAATCAAATGATCACGAGTAGTCTCTTATATATAAGTTCTATTTGCAGAAAAAAAAATCGACCAAATTATCAAACGATAATGAATCCCTTGAAAGTGGTTATGCTGGCATGTTATAAATCACCCCATACCAAGTTTAATACATAATTAACATTCACCATGACAGTCGGTGCTACAACTCTATGGGTACAAGAAGAATAACTCACACAACAATAACAACAACAAAGTCTTTAATCCCAAATAAATTGGAGTAGACTAAAAATGAAACCCAATCTGAAAACAAAAAATATTTCTATTGCCGGGATTTGAACCCCGGGTCACTTGGGTGAAAGCCAGGTATCCTAACTAGACTAGACGACAATAACTCCTAACTGGACTGTCTACTAAGCCCAGTCAAGAGATCATGGAACTCAGGGAGCGCGTATCAAGTCATCCAGTTCTGTTGAGTTAACAAATCCTTTGAATATTGCGTGTTTCTTTTCTTTTCTTTGTTTTTTTTTTTCAAAATTGTTGAGTTGTTACTTTATTACAAAATTAAGAATATTGTTCCGAGAAAGTAGTATCACCTAGAAGTACCAAATAAGAACTATATTATCCAAAATGATCAACATGTACCTGCTGTAAACGCCTTCCTAATATGTTGCAATAACAAGCCCAAACATAATAATTCGAATACAGTTGAAAACAGGTAACATCTTAATTTGTATCAAGTATCAAACAGTACTGGGACCAGTAAAACAGCAAGAGAAATTAAAGAGTTTCACTACACACACTCTAATCTGAATATATATATAATATTTAATTTAAGTAATAACTATTGTTCCCTTTCACAAAACATAAAATTATATAAAATTTGTGAAAGTTCAATAATATGTATATAGAATCTATTTTTTATTTTTTTTAATTTATTTGAAATCTAATATTGTCAAAGTAACCATGATTAAGTAATCCCTCCTATAATCAAATTAAACAACAGTAATAAAATCAATCACCTCACCTCCAATACCCTCTTCAAGAAATGCAAGCCAATTGCAGCAGAAACCAGCGGCTCACGTGGCGCAGCCATGACACCTGATACAAAGAACGAGGCCAAGGCAACAACCATAGCTGGAGCATACGAGAAAAACATCCCGGTCCGTCCCGAAACTTTGGCGCCGGTGCCAGCACCGCTTTTTCCAGATTTAACTTCCTTCCAGTTCCAAAATTTAGAGTAGGATATGTGGGCCCCCCTGACTTCCGAAATCCCACCGTTCATAGTTAAGATGACGGTCACCACCGACATGACATTTAGAAAGACGGACGAAGGTGTTGGATATAGGATTGCACCAGAGATGTTCATTGTTTGTTAATTCCAAAAGAGAAGGCTATAAAGAGAAGTGATCGAGAAATGAAGACTTGTTACTTCTGTTTTTACCTTTTTTCAATTTGTATTTCTCCTTGGATTTTCCATCAGCGGCGATAAGGCTATAAAGAGAAGTAACAGCAGTGTTTTGTGGAATTGGTAACAAGTGGTTGGTGCGAAGAGATAACAGCGGGCAGCAGCGCGCAGAGCCACAGCTGGGTGGATATTTGCCTAGCTCAATAAATTTTCATATATATGTTTTCATTTGTATATTTTTAGAAAAAAATATAAAAATATATTTATAGGTTAAAATTATTATGAAATTTTGTCTCACCCTATGTGATATTTTGGCTCTGCCCTAACATCGGGTGAGACATTATTGAATAGGAATTGGAAAATAAAGATGGGCGTGTCATTACAGCTCACAAGCGATAGAACACTTGGTTTTTTTAAAGAAGTATGGTCACCAGAGAGCGATAAAACACTTTTTTGTTTTTTAAAGAAGTGTTCACAAGTGATAGAACACTTTTTTTTTTTTTTTTTCAAGTGGTGATCACAAGCGATAGAACTAGTGTATTAAAATCGGTATTAAAATCGGGACGGGTCGGGTCGGGTCGGGACAGATTATGGCGAGTCGGCGGGTTTTTGCGGGACGGGTTAAGACGGGTTTTTGCGGGATGGGCGTGTCATTACAGCTCACAAGCCATAGAACACTTAGTTTTTTTAAAGTATGGTCACCAGAGAGCGATAAAACATTTTTTTGTTTTTTAAAGAAGTGTTCACAAGTGATAGAACACTTTTGTTTTTTTTTTCAAGTGGTGATCACAAGCGATAGAACTAGTGTATTAAAATCGGGACGGGTCGGGTCAGGACAGATTATGGCAAGTCGGCGGGTTTTGACGGGACGGGTTAGGACGGATTCATTTTGGGGGTTTGGCCGCGATCCATCCTAGACCTATCGGGTCGGGACGGGTCGGGTCCAAGGATGGGTCGGGTCGGGTCAGGAACGGGATGGGTCGGCGGGTCAAATTTGTTTTCTAAAATTCCGAAAAAATCAAAAATCGTTATAACGGTTTAGTAAATCATTACAACGGTTCAGTAAATCGTTGCAACGGTTCAATAAATCGTTGCAACGATTTATGAAACGTTATAACGTTTCAGCTCAATTGATCCAACGGTTGCTATTCTTTCTAAACCGTTATAACGATTCCCAAACCGTTATAACGGTTCAGGCACTGATATGACTCAAAATAAATTGAAATAAATTTTAAATGAAATAATTTAAGTAAAAAATTAAATAAAATCTTAAAGAATTGGAATAAAATGATAGAACTTTAAAAAAAGTGAGAATTTTTTTTAAATATTATAAAAATTAAAATAAATGGGTTAAAAATAAAGTTACCCTCCTCCTTTATTCCGGGCTTGGGACCGGCTATGTAATACATAGGCGGAGTTCTAACTTTTTTTTGGTTAGTAAAGTTTATTGAAAAATAATAAAAATGGGAAAAAAATAAAGAATATAAGTGTTTAAAAATACCGTCTAAAAATTCGAGTTCATATACCATAGATTATTTTTTGGCATACCATCTGAGTCTCCATCCGCTTCTGTCATAAATTCACCGGATGATTGTTCTACGGGTGCATGTTGATTACGTTGTTCTGCATCAAACCAATCTTTCAAGCATACGAGTCGTTCGAATGTCTTTGCACTCAATCTGCTGCGTTTATCTGTTAGTATCTTGTTTGTTGAACTAAAATAGGATTCGAAAGGGACGGTTGACACGAGCACGACAAATATATCATGTGCCATCATGGCGAGAGTTGGATATGTAGTTTCATTCCTCTTCCAATAACCGAGAATGTCAATACCGTCGGGTTCCATACTTCCTAAACAATAGCTAACTAATTTATTCATATTTGTTTGTATTTGTGAGTCGTCATCTTTCTCCAAGTCTCGTAATAATGCAGACCGACTATTGCTCCTGACATATTTCAAGAAATTAAAAATATTAGTCTCACAATATTATAATAATATAATGAGTTCGAATATTATAAATATGTTAGATTTTATTACCTAATATTACGAGAATTTGAAGAAGATGATTGATTCGTTTGGTTTGCATGAAGTTGGGTGTTGTATAAGTTGAACATTTCTTCCAATGCGGATGTCACACGTTGTTCCTCCCCGATATGTGGTAAATTTAGATTCTTCTTATACCGTTCAAACAATCTTATAGTATACTTCTTCTTGAATGAAAGATGGAGACAATTGGCAATAATTGTAATGAGAGGAATTTCATCCTAATATTTTAGGAATTTCTCTCTCATAGCTTCTATAATCGGTGACAGAGGCGAGTCACCGTGCACATCCTCCGCGATTCGACGAAGATCTAAATTCTCAAAATCATGGTACACCTTGAAAAAAATAAAATAAATTAGTAATGAAATAATTTAAAATTTGTAACGAAAAAAATACAAGACGAAAAAAAACAAACCTTGGATATCAAATAGAGATGTTGAAGTAATTGATGCGCGGATGGTATGTACGAGCATGATAGTTGGACGGTTGCGTTGAAGAAAACTTCTAAAAATGTGTGAAGTTGTTCGAGTTGGTCTCATTCTTTCGTGGAGCATAATAATGGTAATCCCTCGGGTGAGTTACGTAGGATCTCACTTATAGCATGTTTGTATGGAAGGACACGGTGTAGCATTCTATATGTTGAATTCCAACGTGTATCTATGTCCCATGGTACTTTTAACTTGCTCAAATTTAATCGTCCACACAAGACATGAAAATCTTATTTTCTTATATTATTAGAATAAATATGATGAAGACCATCTTTAAATTTGCAAATTAAATTATTGACGGAAGTTTTTTTCAAACCCGCCTTAACAGTTAAACTAAGAATATGACATACATATTTTTGATGAAATATTTTACCATCCATAATTGAGTTTAGTGCATGTGTAAAATAAATCAATAGATTTAATATTATTGCTTGCATTATCAAAAGAAATTAAAAATATTTTGTTCTCTAAATCTCTTTTCAAATTATACTCATGCAATACATTTATAATGGATTGATAAATAATTTGTGCGGTGTGCGGATAATTTATGGTTCGAAAACTTAATACTTTTTTTTATAAAATCCAATCATGATCAACATAATGGGCGGTAACACAACTATAACTAAGACCAGACCATATTTACCGGCGGTCCATATATCAGTTGTAATTGATATTTTATATGTTGCAACTGCAAATATGGCCAATAATTCACTTTTTCGTTCAACATATTATTTTTTAACTCAGATACCATTTTATTATGATGAAACCTTTTGTATAATGGTTGACCACAACCTCTAATTACCAATCAGACAAAATCGGTACAATATGTCATACTTATTGGTTGTTCTTTTTTCGCTATGTATCGAGCAAACTCATTTAACATTCTTTTTTCATCATATTTGACAAGAGTTCTTGTCACACCTCAGAAATAATTTGAACGGATTAAGGGTGCTTAATCCCGCCACGTACGCACGACGAGACGTGCGTACGAAAGGCTATGTGAATAAAAATAAAGTAAATCCCAGAATAAACAAATTAATAATAATAATACAAAACAAAACCAGTCCATAATATACAGATAAATACAACGCCAGACACCGGCGGGGCTAACTCCATCGGAATGGGTAGCAAAATCTCTCAAATAAAGCCCAAAGAAAGAAACCAAAAAACCCGATGCCCGATAAGCCCTAATCAACTACCCGCCTCACTGTGCTGATGCGGCGAAACACCTCTGATATCACGCAGGACTGCTGGACCTAGCACTCTCATCAAAACTCGAGCCCATACCTGTAAACCTGGATCCCACAACCACCGTGGAAACGTGAGTAATTTTAAAAAAATTACTCAGTACGGATTTAGATCCAGCCTTAAGATTTGATCTTCTTTCCTAGACTGGACCCAAATACCGATACTGAATTTAAATGCAATGAATTATTTTAATATATGTTAATGTATTATTATTTTATACATTTCGAGAAAACCTCTACATGAATGACATGAAATGACAAATAACCCAAAATAGAAAAGCTGTAGAAATAGTAATGTAATATAAAATATAAGATACGAAAATCAAACACCCGAAATGAATACCCCAATTTGCAAATCACCAGATCTATCCCAAGCGGGCGCCACCAACGTCCCAACTTACGAACTTGGGCCTTGCCTAAGCGGGCGCCACCAGCGACCCAACTTACAAACTTAGGACTTATATTTATGCGGCGCCAATGTCGCATAAACGACAATTCGGGCTCCCGAGGCGATAACGCCCTAGGAGAGTGAGCGTGCATAAGCACGTACTCTGGTCTGCTAAATCTGGTAATTCACCTTACAAAATAAAAGCAATCGGATAAATATGTCTTCAGTTGCCATATCGCCAAACGGGGTTAACTACTCGTGAATTAACAAATCGAAATCAAATGGGAGCCTACACTGTACCAACCAAGGGTCAGAGGACCGCATCCCGTAAAAGTATCAAAACGAAATATAACAAAGGGGAGCCTACACTGTACCCACTAAGGCCAGTGGACCGCATCCCGACTTTCTCTGTACCAACTACGGGCCAAAGGAGAAAGCCCTTCGGACAATATTAGGATCCTAAATACGCCGGATAAATATAATAATATAGTATCACGAAATAGATTCCAGTCTCGGATATGGCCGCCCACACTAAATACTGAAGTACATGGTATCCTAAATCGCTCAAATTTGGATTAAAAATTTAATCATATAAAGAATAGTAATAAGAAATATAATTAAAGATCAAAAGAAAAACACTCCGACACAGCCGAAACCGCCAAATGACGGGATCGGTGGATAATTCGACAGGCACAGATGCGCAGTACATATACAGACCGGTGGGTCCCACGGCCTATGGGTCACCGTACGTAACCACAACGGTCTGGTTATGCAAGGCAACTTAGAGTGGGAATTACCCGGTCCGTCTCTCAGCACTCTCATGCATTTAATGCATGATTAACTACCTAGCTTAATTAATAATTAGTAATAGTAATAATATTTTCCTAATAAATATAATCTACAACTTGAATTATTTAAGTCTATATAATCCTATCTCGGGACTATTTCCGAATCCTACTCCTATCCTGTCTACGTGCAATCATGACATGCGAATGCGGGTATGTCTCGAATATGCTGGTCAATTTACCGGATGCAAATGACAGGTCAGATTTAAGTCTCTAAATATTTTTCGTCAAAAACACCGCAATTCAAGTTTATTTTAAAAACAGATTTATTTTTCGGTTTGGATTCCTAATTCTGAAGAAAGAAGATGAATCCCAGGAAATTGTACCTGAGAATATTCGATCAGGTCGGTAGCGTCAAAATGCTTAGTCTCCGGTGACACTCACGGTCTCGTCAGCCGTCTCATCCTGAGTGTAGTCGTTGGTCGGCTCGTCAAGATAAGATTCGAGAACCTAGGAAGTCAAAGTAAATTAATTTGCGAGTATCCTATTAATGTTGGGTCCGGTTAGGTCAGGATATACCGGACACTCAATTGAAATTATCATATTTAAGTTCGTATTTTAAGATTATATTTCTTTTGATTTAATATAATTGATTTAAATTTTATTTTAATTAATTAAGCTAACTAATTCTATCACTTATTTAAATTAAATTTGTAATTAGAATAATTAATTATTTAGGAATAGAGAAATTTATTAATATATAATGTTATATAATTAATATTATTATTATTAAAAATAGAGAAATTGATTAATATATATTTATATATTTATTAATATTATTCTATTATTAAATAGAGAAATTGATTAATAGGTATTTATATATATTAATTAATGTTATTCAATTATTAAAATAGAGAAATTGATTAATATATATTTTATATATATAATATTATATTTTAATATTATTTTATTTATATTAAAAGTAAAGAAATTGATTAATATATATTATACCATAATTATTATTCTTATTAATTTTGCTTTTATTATTATGTATATATATATTTAACATTATTTTTTCATAAATTAGAAAATAGTTTAAAATAAATTTAAAAAGGAAAACTTAAAAGAAAAATTATAAATAAAAAGAAAGTAAACTAATTTAAGAAAATTATTATTGTTTTATTAATGTGTTGGTGTTTTAGTGTTTGGGATCATACGCTGACTACCAAATCATTGGTGCCAATGCACCGATATCCCGAAATCGGGGGCAGTCAGGGAATATAATCATTTCCCGAATATTCAAGTTTACGTTTTAGTCCATGAATATCGCCGAACCTTTCGGGGCGGCCTCCAATTAATTTGGCACCTTTTTAATGTTAGTCACATTTTATTTTTCTTGGAACTTTTAATTATTGAGCCTTGTTTCATTATTATTATTTCTAATTATTTACTTTAAATAATATCTGTTTGTTGGCTCAATATTATCTGTTACATCCTGTAGATTCTATTGGGGCCAAATTTGGTTATTACTATTCCCATTAATAATTGGATTAAAATTTAGATTAATTAAGGTCAATTTTATCTGCCCAATAGCTTATTATGCACATTCGGTCCACCTACGGGCCTAACCCATAATTGTCCATATGGTTTTATTTTCACTTGAGGCCCATCTAGTAATTCTTTTAACAAATCCATTTAAATTTTCGAATTTCCTTTTAATACCATTTACACTGCCCAACTAAAGAGTTACAATCGGCCCAAGTTAGATTTTGTTCTTATCTAATTTATTAAGGCTCATTCAGCAAGCCCCGTATTCTAATAAGCCACAGGAGGTCAGTTAACACATGAAAATAATATCAAACTCAGTGCAATTGCAAGGGACAGGAAACAACCACTTGGCCCAACATTAACCAATTTCAGAGGCAGCCTAACAAACATAGAATCCTAGCTAAAATTTCAAACATAACCCAACAGTCAGGAAACAAGCCAAGAGCCAGCAATATCAGAAAACAACCATAATTCACAGAAAAAGAAATTTTCAAAGCCACTATTCTGGTACCAAAAAGCAAAGCCAGCACCAGTGCAGGTCAAAAAGGGGGGTACACATGCATCAACATAACTAATATCAGTCCAACAACAAGGGTCAATTACCAAACAAATCACAAACTGGCAACAAGATCGGATAATATGGGCATAGACTTAGCTCGGCGCAAGGCTTCGCTTCACTGGTACCGAATGGTACCAGTGTACCAAAGCATGATAAAAACACAAACCAGAATATCAAAGCAGTACCACAACACAAACAGCACATATCAGCACAAAACAATCAGACAACAATACCAGCAAAAAGGGTCTAATAGCCCAGTGAACCAATCCCATATCCAACAGCACAATGCATTTCAACTAAACAAATCAGAACCCAAATCTGACAGCAAATCAACCTAAACATCCGCACAGAGGAACAAAATGCTAGGGTTCTTTTACCAGTAACTCAAGTTAGATGACAGAGGGTAAGACGCAAGCGAGAGATTAAATCAACAGATACAACAACATGCAACAGTAGGGCACAAGATACAACAAGGCTCAATGGCCATTAAGCAACGACATACAGCAGCTAATCAAAGAATCGGGTGCAGGCCTGACCCTGGACCACACCAATAATGTGATGGATCTTCGAGTCAGGTGGCACCACCCAAAAATTCAAACGACCAGCAAAAGTTCAGCATTTACCAGTAATAGAACCAAGAAGTAGCAGAGAGGAAAAAGACATAAGGCAGCAAAGTGGTCAAGGCAGGCCGGCCGAGTAAGGATCAGCACTACGACGGAAATCCCGGCCACCACCTCTTCTCTCACGATTTTCTCACTTTTTTTTGTCTTTTGTCTAATCTCAGCGCATGAGGGCCCAAAACGTGAGAGAGAGAGGCATGCGCGGGCTTATATAGAAAGGCGACAAGGGGGCATATGGCCGGATTAGGTGTTAAGTGAGGCGATGTGTGAGGGAAGTCAAGTCTCAGAGGATAGCGTAGTGTTGCAGCGAGGAAGTGACAAGGTGAGGTGAAAGGGGCAGAGGGTCCGTGAAGAGGTCGTAGGAGAGAGAGAGAGAGAGGGGAGTTCCCTCTTTGGGGCGATGAGAGGTGAGAAGGGCAGTGGCGAGAGGGCGTGAGGGAGAGAGAAGAAGAAAGGTTATGGGAACGGGAGAGGCAGACCGAGAGAGGGAGAGAGAGAGTCTCGTCTGGGGATTCAAACCAGAGAGAGGGAGTGACGGGGACAGGGAGAGAAAGGATGGGGAGATTTAAGAAAAGAGTGATGGGATGGGTATCGCTGGGAGAGAAAAGGGAAAAGGGAGGGAGGGAAAAAGAGTAGAAGAGAGAAGGTCGGGAAATGACAGAGAGGCCGAGAGAGAGAAAAGATTTGACAGGTATTAATGGCGGATTTTAATGAGGAGAGAGAGAAATTCGTGTTGAATTTTCTGTGGAGGATTTGGTGGGATCTTTCATGTAACTTACCATTAGGTGTAGCGGGTCACATGGGTTAAGTTTATTAGATTTTAATCGGGGACTTAATTTCAGATTTATCTTAATTTTTAATATTATGTTTTTATCCAACTCGCTTAATTCGTTAGTCTTAAATCATTTTATTATCCATTATCTTATTATTCACGGTTATTACATTATTACATCGTCATATTTTATATTTTTACTGTTAATTAATTATTCGTTTATCATTTATGCTTTTACCTCCATAAGTTGTAATTTTTTACACTTTGTTAATTGTATTTGATATAAACTTTTATTAATAATTTAATTATGGCTTTTTAAAATTTCATGATTTGACAGTTCTAGTACCGTCCGAGTTCAAATAACTTTGTACCATACGGGTATCGGGTCTTTCTTGGGGTTCTTCATTTTTTGCTATGTGTTTATCGCCATGTTTTTTAAATTGACTTAAATCATTTTTTATTATATAATTGTACGAAGTTTTGCAATTACTTACCTTACATCGTGCATTGATTAGAACACCGTCGGGACCTAAAGTTTGTTCGTAATAGCGCCACCAAGGTGCATCATAAGTTGGGGGAGCTCTCTTCCTTCTCTTGTCAGCTCCGGATTCGATCGGGGATTTCGGGACGCTTGAGTCGGGTGTTGGTGTGGAACATCCCGCACTTGTTGGATGTAACGGTGGAAGTCCACCACTAGTTGTTGTATCGGTATTATATTGGGAACTTGGCGGATATTAATTAGAACTTGACGGAAATGAGGTCGAACCTTGTCCGGCACTAAAGGAAGTGATTTGTGGGTTATAATTAGGATCAATATGCGGTTGTGATAGATAATATTGTTGTGATGGAATTTGTTGATAATAAGGATGTGGAGGGTTAGGATTTTATTGATAGTATGGGTTCGGTGGGTTAGAACGTGGCATATCTTCACCAAAAATTTCAACGCTCAATTGATGTGCTATTTCTTCAACATGAGAGAGATTAGGAGATGTCATTTGATATTGCTAAAAAATATTAAAAAATATATAATGAATGTTATAAATATAAAAAAGAATTAATTATTATAAATTAAAAATATAACTAATTACAAAAAATAAAGAATCTAATAAAAACTAATTAAAAGAAATGAATGGCAAAAAAAGAATGTAAATATATATTTAAAAAACTAATTACCAAAAAATATAAACTAATTATAAAATATAATATATACTAATAACTAACCTTTTTTTTGTCGGAATCGAAAGATTGTCGAAAGCCCGAAACTTTAAAATGAATTAACGACAAATAATATAACGAATGCTAAATTGACAATAATAACTAAATAACACTAATATAAATATTTTTGATTTTTTTTTCTGATTAATGTAATAAAATTACTATAATAATATAATTAGAGAATTGCTAATATCTAATGATTAACGAATTAACGAGTGAGAGTTTGGTTTGGAGAATTAAGAAGAGAGATAGAGTGAAGTTGTTTGTGTGAGGATATGAGATGAAATGGGGATGGTATTTATAAGAAAAAAAATTGAATTTTATTTTTATTTTTTTCGATTTTTTTTTAATTTCTGCAGGTTTGGGACGGGTCGGACGGGTAAAGTGGGTCGAGTCGGACGAGTTTGATTCCGGGTTGGGTGGGTCGGGCACGGGTTAGGGCCTCGGGTCGGGCACGGGTCGGGGGACGGGGGACGGGGTCGGGTCGGGTCTAGCACTGATTTTTTTTAAATTTTGTTGTCCGCGCCCGTGCTAGACCCGCCGGTTCTAACGGGTCACGGGTCTGACGGGTTTGAGCACGGTCGGGTCGGGTCAGGTCGCGGCCACGAGTCGGACGGATCGGGTCTGAGCGAGACGGTTTTTTTTAAAACACTAGATAGAACATTTGTTAAAGAATCTCGAGGACATCAAGGAATTTTAAAATTGAAAATTGGTGGCTATTGGAACCCAGTTATAAAGAGGCACTTCTCCAGGCTATGCAAGTAGAGGAGGATGATTGGCAGAATACTGTTAGGATAGTGAAGCAAACTTCAACGAAATGGGCAAGAATTAGACCTGACCCGAATAAAGAACTAACACAATTTGAGCAGGAAATGCAGCAGCTACAAGGGAACATATCAGCAGATCAGAACATGTATAATCAGGAGAAAAAAAAAATACAGGAGATATACTGGAGTCAGGAGATATACTGGAGTCAGAGGTCGCCGTTGAAATGAGCTTTTTACGGCAAAAGAAATAATAAGTTTTTCCATGCTACTACCATGGCTAGAAGAAAAAAAAATAGTATTAAAGCAATTCAGGTTGATGATAATAATTGGATAGCAGATGATAGAGAAATTAGAGGAGCCGATTTTTAATGAAGTATCCCAGCAGATTGATCTAACTGAGGTCTTTCCTCTACCTTTCTTACAAAGCCTGTCACAATTGATTAGAGATCAAAGTCTGATATTGGAACAGATGCCGGATGTCCAGGAAATCACTAGGGCGGTTTTCTCTCTCTACCCAGATAAAGCTAGTGGGCCTGATGGCATGAATGCCAGAATAATTCAGACATTCTGGGATCAAAGGCAACAGCCGGTGGTGAAGGAGGTGCAGAAGTTTTTCCACTCTTGTCAAATCCCAGATTATGTAGCAAAATCCAATATGATATTGATTCCAAAATCCTCGGAAGCTAAGAAGGTTAGTGAATTCCGGCCGATTTTAGTATGTAATATAATTTATAAAGTTATATCTAAAATTCTCTCAATTCGGCTCAAACCTTTTATTGCATAGCTTATCAGTCCTTTTCAGAATGCTTTTACACCGGGAAGAGATATAGCTGACAATGTAATTTTGATGCGTGAGGTCCTTCACTCCTCCACTTCACATTTCAAACACCCAGTTTTCTGCTTCAAATGTGACTTATCGAAAGCTTTTGATAGGCTAAAATGGGACTTTGTGGTCTTTGTAATGTAGAGGTATGGTTTTCCTTCATGTTATATACAATGGGTTCTGGCATGCCTTTCATCTACTTGCTATTCAATTCTATTTAATGGGAGGGGAGATGGTTTTATTAAACCAAATAGAGGTTTAAGGCAGGGATGCGTCATGTCGTCCTATCTCTTTAACCTGAGCATGGATATCTTATCCAGACTATTACAATACCATGTTGATAATAATCCAATTAGAGGGGTTAGGCTTGCTAGGGGCGCTCCATATATTACAAATTTACTTTTTGCTGATGATCTTATTTTATTGGGTCAAGCAACTGTTCGGGAAGCTCAAAATATTACACATATTCTGGATTTATTTTGTAGAGCATCTGGTCAAAAAGTGGGCCCCACTAAAATCTAAGCTGTTGTTCTCTAAGGTGACTGACCAACAGGCTAAACAGCAAATATTGTGGATTTTCCAAGCACCCGAAGCAACCTCAAAAGAGATATACCTGGGGGTTCCTATGCTAATTGGGAAGAAGATGGATTTCGACTTCTTGATGAACAAGATCCAGATGAAATTAAATAGATGGAAAGCAAGCATGTTATCTCATGTAGGTAGAGTCATACTAATTAAATCTGTGATAGAAGCTTTGGCTGTTTACACAATGTCCACAACATTAATACCAAAAGGGGTAATTGGGAAAATTGAGAGACTAATTAAAAGGTTCATTTCGAACAAAATGGATGCTCATAGGTGCATGCCTTTAATCGATTGGGGTGTAATCACATCACCTAAAGAAAGAGGGTTGGGTATTAGAAACTTGCATTATTTAAATGAAGCTTTCATAATCAAAATCCTATGGAGGTTAAATCAAAATATCTCAGTCGGGGAACAATCTAGCATAATAATCGGCTTACCAATTGTATACCTTTGTGGAAAGCAGTTATGAAGGAACGAAAGGTGTTGGGCCCTCATCTACAAACCATCATTGGAGACCAGCATTCCATGGCATTATCAAACCCCTGGCATGACTTTTGATTGCACCTACGCCCTCAAAATGCTGCCCATAGGAAGCTATGTATAAGAGACTTCGTTAATGTTCATAATGCTGAGTGGAATACACAAGCAATAATATTGAATTTGGATTTCAGATGGCTCTATATATTCATGTTAATCTCTCACTACCCCTTCACAATCCAATTGTCCCAGATAGGCTGGTTTTCACGAGAGCAAACAATGGTTGTTATACAGTTATTAAGAGAACAAAGAGGGGTGATTGTTAATGGTTCAAATATAATTTGAAAAAATATTTGAAAACAAACTGATGTTATTCCAAGAGTTCAGATGAAAGGAGAATAATTCAGGGGGTTTGCTAGTGGGTGAAAATTGGGTTTGGTTACACCTCTATGTGCTCTATGCGGATCTGACAAGGATGAGGTTATTCATGTATTGTTTCATTATAATTTTGCTAGAGCAGTATGGATAGCAGCACCCCTAGGCATCCATTCAAACTTGCTGCCTACAAGTTTCATGCAGATTTACACCTCTTCAAAATCAACTTAGCCAAGGTCAATTTAGACTTTTTCTTAATACCATCCGGGCTCTATAGAAGGTGAGATGCTCTCATATATACGAAGGCACACCTGCATCACCACTCAAAGTTGTTCGATTGGCTCTAGAACTAAGCAATATGGGGTTAACATTGCATATTAGATCCATTCAGCAACAGGGAAACATGGAGGTTTTAACTGACCTATCAACAAATATCCATCGTCTTGTTGATGGATCTTACCCAGATAATGGCAGCAGACAAAAAGGTGTTTGGGCTTTGGTGTTGAGGAAGGGCCAAGAGTTGATACAGTATGAAGCTGGAGCAAGTGCAACTATTTCCCCATTGCATTCGGAGATCATGGCAGTTCAAATGGCAACAAAAGTCTTTTCTTCAAGATCTATTGACTAGGGAGAGATATTTACTAACTGACAACAATTGGCAGAAGTTTTGTCCTCTATGAATCCACCTTTGCATCTGGACTGGCGCCTATACACACAGCTGGTACAACTCTGGTTATTTTTCAGGGATAACACTAGAATTAGATGCATATTTAAGGGAAGGGATCATAATGGAGAGGCCCATTATCTAGCTAACTGGGCAAGGTTAATGAATGAATATGTTAGTTTTTAGTAATAATTATTATTATTAAATTAATATTATTAAAAATAAGAGTGAGAACCGTAAAATTTCAAATATATAAATGGCAGCGCGCCACTGTCAGTGGTGCGTTTCATTATTTTTATGAAACGCGCCACTGCCAGTGGCGCGTTTGCTTCTTATATATACAAAGCGCGCAGCGCCTCTCCATCTCACTTGTGCGGGGTTTGGATGAAACGCGCCACTGGCAGTGGCGCATTTCGTCCGCGCCACTGGCAGTGGCGCACTGCCATTCGTATATTTAAAATTTTACGGTTCTCACTCTTATTTTTAATAATATTAATTTAATAATAATTATTATTAATAAAAACTGTGAATATGTGGTTGGTTTTAATTATCCCTTTCCTACTCTAATATAATGGAAGATGTAATGAATGCTGTACTGCTATTCTGTTATTGTCTAATGTAATGCCTACGGCTTTTAACAAAAAAAAACATTTGTTAAAGATCAGAGGATCATTTTCTTTTAATAAAGGATCTTTAAGAGAATCTTTTTATTTCAAGCCTTTCTCCCACAAAAAAAATTCTCATATGTTTTTTTAGGTACAACATGACTTTTCATACAGTTTATATGATATTAACATTTTTCTATCTAAATATTCAGTTTATTTACCTAAATATCTAGTTCACTTATCTAAATATATAATTCATATATATATATATATATATATATATATATATATATATATATATATATATAGTTAGACTATTGTGAAAACATTTGCATTTTGAGATCAAGTGCATATGGCTCAAATTTTATCGTAACACGTCCGAAATTCAAAATTATCATTCTCATTAAATTTTTCATATCAAAATATTAGGGATACAAAAAATTGGGATATTTCGAGTTTTTTAAGTATTTTTTTTTTGGATTTTTGAAAATCAGCAACAATAATTTAATATTTTATTATTATTTTAGTGCTGATTTTCAAAAATCCAAAACAAATACTTAAAAAACTCAAAATACCCCAAATTTTTGTATCCCCTAATATTTTAATATGAAAAATTTAATGAGAATGATAATTTTGAATTTTGAACGTGTTATAATAAAATTTGAGCCGTATGCACTTGGGCTCGAAATACAAACATTTTCACAATAGTCTAACTCTCTCTCTCTCTCTATATATATATATAATTAGGCAATGGTGCTTTGCAAAGCACAAGAGCATTATGTGCTTTGCGCTCTATTATTAATTTTAAATCAGAAATTATCGATCCAAACCGCTCAATCTAATCTCCATATTAAAATCTATTATTAAACCAAATTTTATATTTTTTTAGAATTTATTTGCTATTTTTTTGGATAGGGGAAAAACCATCATTTTTGGATGAACCAGAATTCTCATATTAAGTCATTTTCTCCTCATCAGAAAAAATAGCAAAAAAATTCTAAAAAATATAAAATTTGGTTTACTCATGGATTTTAATATAAAGATTAGATTGAATGGTTCAGATCGATTTCTGACTTAAAATTAAAAATAGAGCGCAAAGCACACAACACCTTTGTGCTTTGTAAAGCACCATAGTCGGACTATATATATATCCAAATCTTTTTTTTGTTTCTCGTTATTTTTTTCTCTCTCATCTGTCAAATGTGTTTTTCCGTACAACTCAAGTGATGTTTGTCTTTTTCTATCTAAATGTCTAATTCACCTATCCAAATATCTGACTCATTTATGTAAATATCTAATTCACTTATCTAAATATCTCATTCACTTGTGAAAATATTTGATTCACTTATGATGTTTATCATTTTAATCTAAATATTTTATTCATCAATTTAAATACTTAGTTCACTTATCTAAATATCTGATTCGTCTATCTAAATATCTAGTTCACTTATCTAAATATCTAGTTCAACTATCTAAATATTTGAGACATATATATAAATTACTCAAGTCTTTTTTTATTTCTCAAGACTTTTGTTATCTCTTATCTGTCACACGTGTTTTTCCGTACAGCTCATGTAATGTTTGTCAGTTTCTTTCATATGACTTTGTTTCTTGAGATTTTTTTCTCTCTTGTTGTTTTTTTACTGCATAACTAAGTCACATATTTAAATACTTAACACCTATCTAAATATTTCTACTCCATATTTAAGCGCGTAAGTGTTCTGATCCTGTAACGATCAGGATTAACCAAAATTTATTAATTAATTTCTAGAGAGAATATGAATTGTTAGATATATCAGAGATTTTTTGTAGCATAATAGATTATAACGAAAATATTAAAAAATTTATTAAATTCATAACATATCCATTACATTAAAAAAATTACAATTTCTGATATCTCATTCCTAAAATGCATAATTTTGACGAAGATTTTTTCAAATTTCAATTATATTTTATTCCTTTAATGCGTGAATTATAGTGTTGAGCGCAACATAGACATTTTCTTCAATATATCAGTTTTGCGCTTCACAATACTATGCATATCTTCTAAAAATCCAACAACGAGATATTTAGCATAATTTATAAACACAATTGAATATCTTGCTTTGAGAAAGTGGTGGCTGACAAATAGGAGGAAGAAGTTGTATCGGAATATGAATATAGAAGAAAAGTACCAAGAATCAAGATGTGTGTGCCAATTCTTCTCCAAATGAGCAAACAAAATATCATATGTGTGTGCCAATTCTTCTCCAGATGTGTGTGCCAATTCTGCTAAAAATGAAATATCAACCACATTTGAAAAGGTATTGGAGATACCAGATTCAAATTTCATATATAGGCATTGGACATATTATAATTTACTACTATATTTACTAACTTTTGATATCAGATATAGGTATTGGAGATACCAGATTCAAATTTCAATTCTACAAAAGTGAAGCGAGAGGGAAAATCTGAAGAAACTTTTAGGGTCACTTAGAGATAATTCTTTATAATCTTGAAAAGATGAAAATGACAATATACTTAGTTATGATATTTTTGTATTTTGAAAAATAGAGCTCTCCTTTTGTATTTTTGAAAAATAGAGCTTTATTTCTTTTCTACTTAGTTATGACAATTTATACAAATTTCAGGGTTGTTTCGGCGTTTTTGGTAAAATTTTAGGGTTGTTTCAGCATTTTTTGGTAAAATTTAGGGTTGTTTCAGCATTTTCTGGTAAAATTTCAGGGTTGTTTCAGTATTGTTATAGTTTCAGCAAAATCAAGGGTTTTAATTTTTAGGCTCTATCAGGGTTAAATGATACTTTTTTGAATAAATTGCATTCTGTGAAACTCTGACATTTCTTTAGATAAATTTTGGTAATAGTTTCTTTGAGTTGCTATAGGTGCTGTCAGACTAAGGGTTGAGTTGCTATGTGTTCAAAAATTAGTTGCTACATGTTAGAATCTGATAGACTGCTAAATTTTTAATATAGTTGCATTAATTTACAAAATAATAATAATTTGGTATGTTGTCAATAATGAAATGAATTCAATTTACTTGCTCTTGGAGGGCGCAAGCAAAGAACTATTAACAACACTTTCTTTAATATTGTTTACTTGCTAATTTAGCAGTGCAATTGAAATCAATATTTCGTGCTTCTAAAGTTAACATATTACTAACCTCAGCTCTTTATTGTATCAGCGCAGTCATATTATAGAAAAGTTGATTTTCAAATTCACTCACATAATTTTGTTATGTGACACGAGAATCGTTGCGAAGCACGAGTATTCTAATATGAAACAAATTTATATAAACATATACATTCAAATAACAAAGTTTTAAATGAAAAGATACATATTCTACATCACAACCTCACTCACACAATGAAAATTAAAACTAACTTCTATTATAACCACACACACAAAGAAAATTAAACATAACTTCTATTGTAACCACACACACAAAGAAAATTAAACATAACTTCTATTGTAACCACACACAAAAAAAAATAATCATAAATTATACAATAATCATACACACAAAAAGAAAATTTAATGATATTTCTTCCGGTACTTAGCATCTTGCCAAAATTATGAGTGCCATCATTTGTATAGGAACGGCTAAACACTCTTCAAATCTTCTGAAAAACAAGCAAAATTAATAAAATTAATATGCGTCATTAAAATGAGATAAAGAGAGATGAATGGATTTCTTCAATTTCTATTTATGTATAGGCATATATCTTTACAATAGATGTTTGGATTGTATCAGCTGGTAAGGTTTTGGCAAGGATTGTATCAGACGCACATGGTTGGACAAGGCTTCGAGGGAGAACGCACCAATGATGAGAACAGGGGCGGAGCTTGTTGTAAAAAAATGGGTTGTGACCCTCCCTTACAATTCAAAAATTTATATAAAATCCTTCTTTTATGGTTAAAAATTATAATAAAATCAATAATTATAATGGTTGTCCCCCTTAAAATTCAAAATATGGAGGTCAAGCTTCGCTACTGGATGAGAAGATGTAAGGTTGAGGGAGAAGAAACCCCACATTTTGTTCTTTCGTGTTGTATCGTGCTCTCGACTATACCGACGAAAATCTAGGGTTTCGATTTTACCCTAGCGAGCTGATTTCTCCGACTGAAGCTACAGAAACTGTCATTGCCAAGGTAGTGTGCATGATTGAAGCAGGGATAACTCAGAGAGCGGTCGTCTCCACCATTGTTAGGCCATAGATAGAATCACTGTTCAATCCCGACGTCGATTCTCACCTAGTTGCTCAGGTAATTTTAGTTCTCTCTCTTTTGAGAGAGATGATGATTGATGCTGGAGAAAAAAAAACTTGGACCAGCTTGTAGGGGCCTGGGCAGTGTCTTCGGGCAGAAAAAATTAGATCTGAAATGTTAATTAAAGAGACGGATGAGATTTTGCCCACTCGTGAATCTGGGGTACTTGAACTAATCTGCGGAGCAGAAAAAACTTCGTAAGTAGGGTTCTTTTAATTTATGCGGTTAGATCATTTACCAACTGTTCTAATTTAACAGTAATAAATAGTTTCGTTCATTAAAAATTGTATTTAAACTTTTCAGACTCAACTGATATGTAGGTCTGAGTTTCAATCAAGTTCAGCTCCGGAACTAGAATCATTCCAGAAAATTGTTTCCGATGCAGTGATTAGCCTCGGCCCAATTTGTACTATTAGATTTGATGTTTAATCTTCTTTCACCAAACCCATAATATGCGGATTAAGTTTAATATACAAGGAGAAGTTGGATTGTACCCATTTGATTAAACTTGGGCTTTTAGTTGTGCCCAATATCTTTACGTGATTGTACACATTTAATGTTATTTAATAAAAACTGAAATATTCATATTCAATTTATAAGTGAGATTTATTGATTTTATAAAAATGACAGTTTCGATTTCAATTAAACTTATTTTTTCTTCTATTTCATTTACTATTTTTTTATAATATATTTATAGAAGATCTAAAAAAGAAATTGCATATCAAATAAAGTAAACTTTAAGTATTATTAAGTTTTAATATAAAAAATAATATATTGTACAACCTTAATATATTTTGTACATTATTTTTTTATTAAATAATAAATTAATTAATTTAAAAACTTAAGATTTTTTAATTGATTTAGATATAAATTATATCAAAATAAAATATTATTTTTTTATAAAATTAATGTTAGATATAATTATTTTATAAAAAATTATATATCAAATAATTAAATATTAACTATGAATCTATTATTATGTTTATTGTAAAAAAATAAAATTACACAAGCTTACTCAGAAAAGAAAATTATTATATTTTAAGAATATTTTTATCGTCCCCGGCCTTTTCTCCCCATTCGTTGTCCCCAAGCGAAAAATTTCCATTTTAAGCATTCAATTGACTTTTTATTTATTTCCGACTTTTCATTTTTATAACTGCATAGCACATTAATAATTCAAAAAAAAAATGAAATTGAAATGGCGTATCTTTAAGAAAATTAGAGAGAGTTAGCACTTGGTAAAAACTATCAAATTTACTTATATCTATTATACTATGCTATTTATATCAAGTGTTGTGATTATTTACTTGTATAAATTGTGGGATTTAACCACCAAAGCCGGTTGATGTAAATAGCAAAATTTAATATATATATATATATAAATAAAATTGATAGTTGATGCCAATAGATACAATAATTACCAAAAACGTAGATATAAATAACATGGATATCAAATAACAATATTTTAAGTTATTAGAATTTTAGCAACTGGTACAGTAAATATAAATAGAGAACAATTAAAGATACAAATAATGTCAGAATGATAATCAATTGATGACACGTTGATTTTTTGTGTCAAATTTGTTATTGCTGTAAATAATCCAAACATTTATGGTCAATTAATATAAACTAACGATTGATTATAAATGAATCGGCCAGTTGCCTTGAAACAGAAAAAAATAGTGAATCTAATTGATGTCGCTGAGATTGCATGTTATGGTCACAAAAAATAGCGATTTTTTTTGTGCCAAATGATTGCAGTTACGGTCAACTCGCGAAGATTCAATATTTTTATTTGTCGCTGCGATTATGGTCAAATCGCGAAAGACTTTTGGCGTTTCAACTAGTAAATTCACGGGAGTCAAAGTTTGGGGATATTTATGGGGATAAATACTTGGGGATTATTATCGACCTCCTATATTTTATACATTATTTTTATTAAATAATAAATTAAATTTATTTAAAAATCTTTGTTATTGATTTAAATATTTATTATATTTAAGTAAAATATAGTTTTTTTAATTATAAAAAAATTATTGCTAAATATAAATATTTTTTAAATTTAAGAGATTCTGCACAACATACGGGTTCTATGCTAGTTCAAGATAAGAGAAAAACATAATTCTTTCCGATGGCCTTTGAATTATGGTCAATTTTATGCATAAGATTAATTATGGGCGATTGTTATTACTTCCGTTATTCACTCGTTGCTCACTCATTCCGGTACCGACTTTCGTGACCCATTGACAAATTACAACATGAAAATGCACATAAAAAGAAAATAATAAGTATTAGTTATTTTGTAAAAGTTTATTTCGCGTCTATTAAATTATATGATATTCAAAATGGTTCAAATTTGATGATATTTGATGAAATATCAAATACCATATGCCACTTTAAGTTGCATGAATTTGAAATGCAAATATACAATTAATACATCAATTCACTAACATGTATATGGACTATTTATATTTTAAAAACATAATTGTCAAGATCATCAATTTAACCATTGTTGATGGATCTACCTCTTTTTTTTTTTTTTTTTTTTTTTTTTTTTACAAAAACGCAACCTTTTAAAAAAAAAAATTATGTGAAAAGAGTATTTTTTTTTTTTGGAATGTGCAAACTGGTGGTAGCTAATTGGCAATGTAGAACGGAATTAGCGCTGACGCAAAAACTATTTTACACATTATCAATATATTTTATTATATTGTTGGAAGTCGGGGCCTTGTCCTTGTGGGACCGCATGTATGTTCATCGCGGCATGTCGTAGGCTCGTAGCTGCTTCGATGGGTCCACATATTTTCGATGACAGATTGACAGTTTCCACGCCCATACTACCGATGGTTTTCATGTTTTTTCATCGTGTCCAACAGATCTGGAATTATGCTTCTACAATTATCAATTGCTTTGCTAAGTGATCACTTGTATTCTTGTACAGTTGTACCAGTAAGAAGTTAACTACAAAATGGGGCACTATTCAATGTCTGATTGGTAAAATAAAGTTCAAATATAATATGGGGAATCACCATTGGATAATGGTTAATTTAAGATGGTGAAAAATAATTGGTTCAAAATTTTATGCATATTTATAAGAAATTTGTATTTCATCTTTATCAAAAAAAAAGTGTTTGTATGATTTGTGTACATTCGATCTACTTATCTCGAATTACAATGTGAAATACAATTAAAAAAAAGTACTTGTTTAGAAAAATAAATAACAAGATTTGAGGTCTTGGCTAAATAAATAAACACAAACAAAAACATTTAAACCAACAACAACATACAGATACCAGATAAAATATATTACTAATGATAATTTGATGTAAATCTATCCTAAGAATATATTTCATTGTAAATACATGCATATAAGCTATTTTTTTGACAAAAACATTTAACAAAATGGGTTGAATATACAATCATAAAAATAAACTAATGGAACCCATTTGAGTGGCCAACATTTGAAATATGTTTATGCACTTGAAGAAGCTCGAAAAATAGTATGCAATTAAAAAGAATTTCAAGTCCGTAATTTTGTATTAACATAAAAACTAGTAGGGCTTTCTTTTTCTATTTTAAATTATTACCCCCATAGAAAATGTTGGAATTCGAGATGATAGCAACTAAACTATTTTAGAGGGTCAACTCGTCCATGACAAAGGAAAGAAAGCAATAATTAATTTATAACCGTTGGTATTCTAAAGAAACCGCCAAAGAAAAATAAAAAATAAAGACAAATCCAATTGGACTTTAGTTAAGAGGAACACCAGTAGCCAATTAAACATTGTCCCTTTCGAAACGCGTGGATTTCTGGCTGGACAAAAAAAATCCTATTTATTGTTCTTTAATGAAAGATAGAAAATTTTATTGTGGAAGACGGTGAGGGGATTTCTCTTGTAATTCTTGACCTTCGGTTTTCTCGGTGACAGCAATCTCCACATCTATAACATCTATTAATAACTCTTTTTCGTGCTGCTGCTTTTTTTTAATTTATTTAAATTCTTGCTCTCCATGTAGTGCTATTGATATTTTACAACAAAAACCCATGCATTGCTAATTGCAGAAATTCACACAATAAATTCTCTTATAGTGTAATCAGTTAATTATTAACGGAAATTACTAAATTACTTTGCATTGAAATCTTCCTAATTGTTCATTAAGTAATATACATGGTAGAATAATATACATTTGTTATAATTCTAGGGGGACACAACTATATGTTATACGACAATCAATTACTCCAACTTGTGGATAAATATAACGTAATGGTTCCATCTCGAAGAATGAAGGGTATTTCATCCGAAAAATAAAATAGAATGTACAAGTTCAAGAATATTATATAATGCAGAATTTTTTTTGCAATAGACACAATCGTCTAAATTCCTCAAGAAAGATCAGTTGTGGAAAAGTCTAACGTAAGGGTTTCATCTTATTTTCTCGAAGAATGAAGGGCCTTTCATCCGAAAAATAAAATAGAATTTACAAAATTGAGGATATTATATAATACAGGACTCATTCAATCCTAATAATAATATTAGAATAGACACAATCATCTAAATTCCCTGAAAATAAGATGTCAAATTTTGTGCAAGTACCTCATTGTCCAAAATTAATTGCCGGAATTGATATAGACGCGATAAGAGCTCTCATATATATATATATATATATATATATATATAGTAAATCTACGGTGAGGTTAAGCTCACGGAAGACCTCCGTGAGTTTAGCTCAAAAAATATATTAAATGATCTTCAAATTTTAATTTTTCAATCTCATTAAATTTTTCACATTGAAATCTTATGAGGTACAAAAATTTGGGATGTTTTGAGTTTTCTAAATCACTATTTTCAATTTTTTAAAATAATGTACAAACATTAAATATTTTATTATTATTTTTGGAGCTAATTTTCAAAAATTAAAAAGAGTGATTTGGAAAACTCGAAACATTCCAAATTTTTGTACCCCGTAATATTTCAATATGAAAAATTTAATGAGATTGAAAAATTAAAATTTAGAGATCATTTGATATAATTTTTGAGCTAAGATCACGGAGGTCTTCCGTGAGCTTAAGCTCACCGTAGATTTACTATATATATATTTAAATTAAATAGTCCGAATCATATTTTTTACAGCAACATATATATTCAGAAACTCAACATATATTGTACAATGCTAAACAGAGAATAAGGATTCATGTTCGCACCGTAACTTTCTATCTTAGTGTGTTTGAATGAAAGGGTAAATTAGTGAGAATAATCACTAACTCAAAGTTTAGTAGTAGCAAAGTTATTTTTTTTGTTGAACTAATAAAAAAGTCACTAACCTAATATATTTAAAAAATATTTTTTATTCAAATATAAAATAGTCACTAACCCAATATATTTAAAAAGTTATTTGTTTATTTAAATATATTTGAAAATGTGTTTATTTGGAATTTTGGATTGTCAAAGGAATAAGCCTGGTCACGTCACCTGGTTTAGTCGTCCAGAGATATAAAAAAAATAAAGAATAAAGAACTAACAAATAATGGAATGAATTAAATAATTAATAACCCAAACTAAACACGGATCCGAATTTAAACCCGATCCGAACCCTTTGGAACAAATATTATCCTGTCAGTCTGTCAGACGTGCAGGCCTGAATGAATGGCTGAATCCACCCAACGATGTTTAGTAACAGAGAGTCAGAGACGAGACAATCAACACCCGCACTAATTACTAATTAGACACGGCAGCCCACTTCATCCTTAATTGATAAGCCTCTCCTGAAACCCAATCTCCAGCAGTTTCAACGAGGCAAGGAGGGACCCAACAAAATCATCAAAATGCCATCTCAATGATGTGGATGAATAGAGAATTGAACATATACAAGTTTAATTTAATTCTATTTTGTACCTTTCCAGCCTCAGTAGTAAACTAGTAATCACTAATCAGTTGTCAGCAAAATACATTAGTCAGCTAATTTATATCCTTCTAGTTAGGCTTGTGTTACACATTATTTGTCATGACAGTCGGAGATGCTAAACATTTCTGCCTTATTGATTAATTACCGTTTCGCTCGCTTTGCTCCTAAGTAATACTAAATACCACCCGCCTTCGCTGAATCGCTGTCTTCCAGCTCCAGCCCCCCTCGGCCCCTCCGTCATCAGCCCCAAAAGAGAATTTAATAAGATAAGAAAAATTTAACAATGTGATAATAAATAAAAATTAAGATATATACAATCTCTATCCAACTAATCCTCTCGCTTTCACCTCTCCTATTTCTTTCTCTTTCTCTTTCTCTTTAATCGAAGAATCAACCCCAATTCCATTAGCGACAGCGAGCATTAACCGAGGACACCCTCCTCCATGGGATCCATGGGGGACGAAATTGGCTTCGCTGGTGCTTATAGTGGTGATGGCTATGGTGGTGGGGCCTATGATTTGGGCTATAGCGGGAGCTACGAAGCAGCCCCTTTGGATTCGGGGATACTGACAACCCCGACATATTTGTCAGACCACCTCTCCCCTTCTTCCTCTCAATCTGCCATGTGGAACCGCGCTGTCAAGCGAAAGCTCGAACCGGGTGAGCTACTGTCCCAGCTCAGCTCCTTAAAATCCACCCCACGCGCGCCGGAACCCACCAACTCTCCACCGGCCAACAACAACGGTGACTTCGACTACACCGCCGAGCTCGAGCAGCTCCGGGAGAAAATCAAGGACCAAGAGAAGCAAATCCAGTCCTTATATGACGACCTCGACGAGGAGCGCAAGGCTGCAGCCTCTGCGGTTAGTGAGACCATGGAGATGATCCGCAGACTGAATGATGAAAAAGCTGCAGCACAATTGGAGGCACGGCAAATGAAGCAGTTCGCTGATGACCTCGCGGCACACCATGAGGAAGAATTGGATGAACTTGAGAAGGAGCTTGACATTAAGGACGGCACGATAGCTGACCTTGAGGCGCAGATGAAATTGTATCGTGAGCGCATGAAACACCATGGCATTGAGCCAGACGGCGAGTCTGAATATGAGTCGGAGGATGGGAGAGGGATTGTAGAGAAGCCATATGATAGTGCAAGTGATTGGATTTCTAATAGTAAGTATCAGATGTACCAGCCCAGGAGGGATGATGGTGATCTTGATATGAAAATGAGGAAAATTTTGACGAGGCTAGAGGTGCTGGAGACGGACAGAGAGAGTGTCAGGAGGGATATGATGGCAATGCGGTCTGAGAAGGCGCAGCTTGTGTTGATGAGGGATATTGCAACCCGGCTATGCACACAGGTGGCGGCCGAGCGGCGGATGGTGAAGAAGTCTAGTGGTCCGAAATTCTCGGTTTTGGGGGTGTTTAAGGTAATTCCTCGATTGTTAGGGTATTCCGAGTGACTTTGGGATGTTTTTTTTTTCACTTCTGCATTTGCACGTCTTTGAAAAATTAATTTTAAGACACTGTGACATGATCATTATGTATAAAAAATCAAAATGAGAAAAAGAGAGTAAATAGTAATTTCTTTTCCGACTTGACTAAGCAGTGATCACCAGATTGTTATACCTTTTAATGTTTGCTGGTTATGGACTTATCATATGTGTGTGAATTAAATTGTTGTTCCTGTGTATCTGAGAACTCTCATTTTGTGCTTTTCTACTCCATGATGTGGTTAATTGCTTGTTACCGTAGATTGTTCTTAGTTTGCACTGGACATCTGCTACCTGTAAAACAGATGGCTTGGATGTGTCAGTCATTATTCAATCAGACCTGAATTATATGAGACATTCACCATCTGATCAAAACAGTCCAAATTGATTTGAGTTTGAGAATTTTGTCGTTAGCTAGGCAATCTTAAATGGCTAATGAGACCATGTTTTACATTGCGCACTATGGTTATGGATTCCGATCCATTATAATTTACTAATAGTTCATGCTTCATCAAAACTCATGACCTTTTTTTTGTATATTAAATGGAAAATCAACTTCCACTTTCCAAACAATGCTAACTAATATAGATTTGAACAAGTAACTTTTTAATTCTCATTCTTGTTCATTATTACTGAAACATGACTGGGTCAATGGTTAATTATTGAACTAGAAAAATGTTTGATATGTTTTAGTTATGATGCTTTTATTTGTGGAAGTGCATTTCCAATGCTCCTGGGATAACAGTGCAATTGTTTAATTGGAACAACTTCTGGTTTGTTGATAAATCCTTGGGAAATTAAATTCAAAGTAGGATTCAGTATAATTTCACAAATCATGAAGGCCAGTACCAAAAATTGGAACTGTTTTGTTCTCTGACAAGCAAGTCCATCAATTCATTTATGTGTTCTACTCTAATTCAGCTATGATTTGTCATAAAAAGTTGCCTATTTACGTCTAAAGAATGACATGTTCAATTTGTGATCTAATTGAGTAAGTTGCGATACTATTTATGCTAATAGTCTCAGCTGACTGATCAAAAGAATACTAATCTGTCCAATGTGTGCCTTTCAATTAAATTCATCGTTATTAATCAGTAAATTGTTGCCCCTCTTTGCAGTGGTTTTTCAATGTTCTCTTCCAGAATAATGAACCAAGGTATATAAACCTATTAATTTTTTCTTTGATTTTCTTTTCTTATCTGCTGATAATTTATGCATAAATAAAAAATATAATTTTCTTGGTACAATTTGTATAATTTACAGGGGCATGTTTGGATTACGTAAAACTAGCATTGTTTTTCTTATGCTTCTCGGGCTCAATAGTTTCAACCACTCAAGAAGCCTCCCAAGAAAGAAGTGATGACTTGACATGCTTACATGGAGTCTGACTCACTATCCATTTCGCAACCCTTTTCAGCCATTTTTCTACTAATTTTGTAAGATGGTTAGTTTATTGGTCTATTTTCTTTTAACATTACAAGTATTTTCTATTTTTTCTTAATAACATTCTTGGCACTAAACAGGTGATCTCATGTCGCGCTGCTATTAGCAAGAGATTGGAGAAAAGGGTTAGTACCATGCAAGGACTGAATAACTCCATGCAGTGTAGATGAAAAAATGAAATCACAAAATAGAGTTAGTTTTTCTGTGAGATTTGAATGCATTCTTTTGTGTATTTATTTTTGTTTTGGTGATCATGGCTTGGCATTGTAAATTTCCAATTTTTTTAAGGGGGTTGCTTGTAATTGTTTAATAATTCTGTGTAATTAGGTTTTTTCACATTCTTTTTCCTTTCCTTTTTTTGTGTTTTATATATTGTAAATCTTTATAGTTTTGGAGTTGTACACAACAGGACTCTAGACCATGAGTTATGAAGATGGTCGCTGGGTTGTTAGCTAGATTGTTAAATAAAGGTTGTATACAGCATTTGCTTTTAAATGGAAATTGTGTTTTATTTAGAAAAATAAAGAAACTTTTTTGTTGGAATTTATGACTTTTTCCGCTCATAAGTTTAATTAAATTCCAGTAATCTAATGCCTCCATAAGTTTTGGCATGACCCCTGGATGCAACAGCCACTCAAACTACAGTACCCGAATCTGTTTCGGCAAGCAAGATACAAAGACAGTGCAGTGGCCGACTGTTACCAGCAAGATGAATGACGCATTTGCATAACTACCCTATTGGATTCCCAAGTGCAGAATGAACTGATAGATCTCCAGTGTAAATTGCAGCAAATTCGTCTACAAGCACAACCAGATAAAATAGTGTGTTTGAGATGCAAGACAATGAAGTTCTCAGTAAGATCGGCCTATACATTCATCAGCAATACACCATACATCCACGGCGATTTACATAAAATATGGGAAATCAAAGCACCTCATCGGGTGCAAATATTTTGTTGGTTGCAGATGAGAAATAAATTGGAAACCAAAGAAGTAAATTGGAATTCCAACTATTTAGGTATTTAGCTAGGATATCCACAAACACAATTTGCCAGAATGTTTTGCACACAAAACCCTGTATAGTTTCATGTCTTCTCCATATCTAAAATTTTCTTTTTTACCTACCAATATTTGGTATTCTCTTCTTCCCCTTGAGAATTTGTAAGAATCTGCACTGACACCATCACCAATATACAGCTAATTAATGACCTTTAAGTATCAATTTTGTATTCTCTTCTTCCTTTAACGGTTTTACAATGACCTTTAAATATCAAATTATTTCTTTCCAATATAAAGTAACAATTAAACTGCACCTCTCACTAATTGTTCCAAAATTTATTTCACTGATTAATTCTACCAACTTTTCTTTTTTAAATTTGTTCAATTGAATATTTAATAATGTAATTATTTTTGTTCCATATTCTTGGTATTTCTTCAGAATACATGCAAGTTTGTCATCATTTGTGATCACACACTAAAATATAGGACAGTTTGAATATTTCTAAATTAATTTTGACATATTCTTAGTCAATTGATTTTTATTGGTCACCTGATTCATTTGCTCCCTTTTGTTTTTTGCTTGGTGTGGGGAAGAGCCGAAGAGCCATAACCCTTACTCAGGGCTCCAATATGATTTTATATTCAAAGGTTGTTCTTCCATCTTTAAAAATAATAATAATGATGATGATGATGTTGTGATAATATTCATACTTTCTTATTATTTCATATTCAGTGGCATGGATCGCCTTGAGGCCCGGAAAAAACTATGGGCTGATCTTGAAGAAACAGGCCTTGCAGTGAAAAAGGAGCCTCAAACACTTCGAGTTCCCAGATCACAGCGTGGTGGTGAAGTGTGATGATTTGTTTTTCCTGTTTCTTTAAAGCAACATTCTTTTCATGTTGTTTAACCTATTTGATGCTGATCATGATTCATTTTTCTTAACTTTCCTCCAGGTAATAGAACCACTTGAGAGTAAGCAATGGTTTGTCACAATGGAGCCATTGGCCGAGAAGGCTTTTAAGTTCAGTTGAAAAAGGGCAACTTACAATACTTCCTGAGAGGTTTGAGAAGATAAATTTTGTATGTGAAACCAAATGAAACAAAAGAAAAATGTAAGAAATTTGCACTGTGACTTTTAGTTCATTCTGGCGTTGTATAAGCAAATTCTTTAATTGACTACTAGGATTAATACTGGCTATGACAGAAACCTTATTGCTAAGTGCCTATATATAGCTGTATAAGGTTCAAAACTCTTGTGTTGCCATAGGTCTTGTGAGTTATGCTTACAATGGAATTGTCTTTACCATTTAGAGAAATCTGTTACTTCAACTATCGCTGACCCTGCTTCATATTTCTCGTTGTTCAACTTCTTCTTTCTCTTATCTGAATTTAACACTCATCTTTTTCTGTAGATATACAATCATGGGCGGATGCAGAATTTTAGTTAGGGGGGGGCAAATATCAGATTGTAATAGCTTATCGGGTTTAAATCCATTAACTAATCGGATACTAAATAAAAAAATAATAATTTAATATATATTCTTACCTAATAAAAAATTTATTAGAATAATAATATTTTATATATTAAAAATAACAATAAAATAAACCTCAAAGTAAAAGATAATCAAGTTGATGAAGAAAATTTTCGTCTATAAAACTTTATATTTTGATATATTTACATAATTATTTCATTATACATGATATTAAATTTTTTTTTCTTAATAAAATTAATCAGACAATCTAGAGGGAGCAAAAACAATTTTCAGAGGGGGGCAAACTACCGAAAGTATTACCGAAAAGCACTGTTTTTCAAAATCCAGGGGGGGCAGCTGTCCCCCCCCGGCTAGTGTGTATGCAATCCCCGGTTGATAAATATCAAAGATTGGTGCATAGTAGAGGTGCATCCACCCAGAAACCCGCCGACCCGTCCAGGACTGAACCGATCCGAACCCGACCCGATCCAAATTTTTAAGAAATGAGGCCGAACTCGACCCGACCCGACCCGACCCGAGATCAAATGGCCTTTAATGATCGAAATCTATCACGAAGAAAAAACACAACATATAAATTGGGCATCAGGCAACGACCCGCCCAACCCGATTTCTTCTAAAAAGTCAATGTCCAACCCGAACCGTGACCCGACCCGCCCGATTGCCACCTCTAATAAGCAGACAGTTATGGTGGGGACACAGGATACCAGTCTGGTACATTGAAGGGAACGATTGTCAAGAGCACTACATAGTTGCTAGGGACAAGAAGGAAGCTCTTGAAAAAGCCAAGGAAAAATTTGGGGAAAAAGTTGAAATATATAAAGATCCTGATGTGCTCGATACGTGGTTTTCAAGGATTCAGTTTTCATTGTGGGCTCTTCTTATTGCCTTATTGGTCACATATCTGATAGGAAAAGTATTTTAACAGATTACTTTTTCTTAGGTAGAGATCTCTAATGGAATAAACACAATGACACAGAAAAAGGCTACCAGCCTACCACTATAAACACTGTATGATTGTTACAATGCATCCTGTACTGGGATACACATTTTTTGTTCAATAAATATGAACTTTGGTTCCACTATTCCTTTACCTTATTTAGATAAAAACTCACAAGCTGTTGTGTAACCAGCAGTGAGGTATGCTAAAGGAAATATAGGTTATTGTTGCACTGATCAGAATTGGTTTAATTCAGATCCTTATGGCCCTTTAGCACGCTTGGTTGGCCACATTTATCTGGTGAGGATCACCAAAAATTTTACCCAACCAACATCCTTGAGACTGGGTATGTAAATTAAATTCATTATTTGTTTTCCATATTCATTATTGTGTGAACTAACAATTGATTAAAATGTTAAAAGAGAATGATAAATATCACACTTTGAAATAAGAGAAGAGATGAATAAAATAATTTTTTTTTCTATTAGAAACTCTTATATCTTTTCTTACATAATAAACAATAAATTACAACTCTATTTATAGGCTAAGACAACAGAAATATCTAAAAAATTCGTATTAAAAACGGAATATTAAACGACAGTTGTTTCTGCTGACTCATGTCCACTAAAACAGTCATAACTCTCTTTAGGAAACTCCAAACGACTTAAATTTGAATCATTGGAAACTAAACTTCAAAAGCTTTCCATCCATAGGTCATACAGCAAAAACGGATATCATTTGATCTTTCATGTCCCCTCATCAATCAGCCCAAAAATTCTGTGCTGAATTCTAAAAGTCTCATTTATTTTTCACTAGACTTAATATTATTAATGATAATTAAATTTATATTTCAACACCCCCTTAAACTTAATTTTAAGAACTTATATTTTTCCTCATTAGTGTCGATTGTGGTGTTTCTTCAATCTCCTCATCTATAGTTATTCTCTCTTATCGATTTTTGTGAACTTAACATTTGCCTTTCTTGTTAACTTGTCTTCATATCATCATTGCACTTCTTCATAACTCGCAGCGAATAACGACGTCATCCATTGATGGCTTCTTCTCGAATCATTGAGCTAGGAAATCTGAAAAATCAGTCGTGGTTTCATCTCATATGTCATCCAATTGCCTGACTCTTCTGGTCATGTATATATGAGATTCACACCCACACCGCGACTCCACACCACATCTTCTCATGGTCTTCGTACACTTCCAGCAAAATATCTCATGATGTTTCTAGTTATCTTATCATAGCACTCATTGCACAGACTATCATGAGTCATTGCTCACGTCGGATTCACTCACTGATTCTTCGAAAACCACTGATAAAGACTTCACCATGCTTTTATAACATTCGCTGCTTGATACATAGCTCTCATCATTGACAAGTTTTTCTTTTTTTTTTCTTACAATATCTCTAAAACTATCTTCACAAAAAAGAACACCACATATCTGAATTAAAAATGTGAAATGATGTGCAATAATGTCGCTCCATATTTATGGTTTATAAACTGGTGACCCAAAGAATTATAGTTAATTTGATAATTTACAGCTTTTTCATAACAAGGTAATGTTACCGAGTAAAACCGTGTGCCTAAGAAAGCTTGCTGGACTTCACTGAGCTATGAATATTCCTCTTTCATATATAAATTTGATAATTTGGATTTTCAATTGGCAGAGGTTGTGGAGCATGCATGTGCCCCAACTTAAGTAAAATGATTGGCTTTGAATAGTCCTGGGATTTGATGCTTCACATATAAAAACTACAAAGCAAGTTGTGGAGACTTGAGGGATTTACCTACAAAAACTACAAAGCAAAATGAAACTATCATTCACATAAGCAAAAATACAAAGTCTGGATTTTTCTCCTCCTATAAATGAATAGATTGCAAGGGAGGTGCTAGATGCAGCCGCCCGTACAATTCGTCATGGAATTAAAACTGATGAAATTGATTAAGTGGTTCATGATGTCACTATTTCTGCTGGTATTTGTGATCATCCTTTAGGACTTTAAAATTTATCTTTTTTGTTGTTGAATGCGTGAAAAGAGAGTTTTGTGAAGACAAATTTTGAATGTCTTGCTTAAACAGGGCCAAGTTTTTAAAAGAATATTTGATTGAACTGTAGTTATACTGATCTTTTAAACATTATTGGCTAATTTTGTTCTATCATTTTCCTTCTATTAAAAAGAAGATGCATCAATTATTACTTCAACAAAATATGTGAATGGAGATGCTCAGCATCAGCTTTAGGGAGACCAATGTAATTCCATCACTCAATTGTAGATGTTTTAATTTTGAATTCATAAATGTAGGGGTGGTATATGCCCATTCATTCTTTCAGTTGTTGTCTTTGCATTAAATCACAGAAGACGTTAAATTAAATATAATTAATTGATTTAAATTCACGAGTAAAAACGGGTATATGTACTAGTCATTTAAAAGAAGAGCATTAGATTTAGACCCCCTTAGACGACATTGTTTTATTGATTGAAAAGTAGTTCCTAATTTTGTATACAGCTACGTCTACCCCGAGCGCAGCGCGTGCCACTGGACGTCTGGACCTAAGCTAAACCTCCTCTCTCCGAAAACTCTGATTAATCAAATTATCACTGCACCAAGTGCACCAGTAATCAAATTTGAAATTTTCATGCTCAGACAAGGCGACAATTCCGAATAATAAACCCGTTCGGTCGTGCATTAGAGAAAGAAAACGCAGCAATTATTATTATAAAACCTGCGGTGAGTCAGCACCGCGCCATTTTAAAGCAATCTTCCAAAATGCGGTCCATCCATGGTAGTTGGTACCACTGTCCACTGGCAGTCCGTTATTAATATGTCCTCTTCGTTCCTCCGCCGAATCAATTTATTCCTTTCCCCTTTCAAAAAGTTCGAGAGGAATGATGCTTTCATGATTTCATCCATCCGTTGAGGCACTGAGCATTATTCCATTTCATCTTACTCGATTGTTCTATTCTCTACCCAGTTGCCACCACACTCTGTCGTAAAATTGGATTTTGGGGGGTCTCTCTCTCATCACACAACACGTGAAACGCGAACATACAATCTCGCTCGCTCGCTCGCTCAGCGAGATGCGTTCAATTTCTCCTCTAAAACCCCCCATCACACCTTCCCGCCGCTTCTTCCTCCTCCTCTTCTCCCTCCTGCTTCTCTTCTTCCTTCTATGCACTGCGTACCACAGCTTCACCTCCAAAACTGCTCTCTCTTCTCAACCACCTCTCCTCCTTCCCTCTTCCTCTCGCTCTCCCCTTCGGCCAACGCCTCAATCTCTCACGACCTCCGCTCTCTCACTCTCCGGCCACATGTTGCTGGCACTCCGGGCGCCGCCTCCACCACCTCCTTTGTCCTTTCTCGCCTACGCTCAGCTGGCCTCCAAACCTTCTCTCGGAAGTACTTCCCTCTCCTCTCCTTCCCTTCCCACTCCTCCCTCTCTCTCCACCATCCTGATGGCTCTCTCATTGCCCCTCTATCCCTCTCTGAGCCAGCTGATCCTGACAGAATTTTAATCCCGCCTTACCATGCATACTCGCCATCGGGTAAAACCCTTGCCCCCGTCATTTATGCAAACCTTGGCAGGGAAGAAGATTTTCAAACCCTCGACCGACTTGGCTTGAGAGTTAACAGTTGTGTTGTTTTGGTGAGAAAAGGCGGCGGATACCGCGGTGGTATTGTCGCAAGAGCAGCAGAGCGAGAGGCCAAAGCAGTGTTAATTGCTGGAGGTCCAGATGGAGGAGTTGAGAGGGGGACGGTGATATTAGGCGGGCCCGGAGACCCTCTGACACCTGGGTGGGGTGCAGTTAGCAGTATAATTGGAGATGATGAGGTGGAGAGATTACAGGTGACAGCAGAAGAGGTCCGGAGGAGGTTTCCAACAATTCCTTCAATGCCGGTGGCTTCCATCACAGCTGCAGAGATTTTGAGGACCCTTGGTGGGCCCTCATTGCCTCATCAGTGGAAGGAGGGATTGATGGAGACTGGAGGTGGTATTGGACCTGGTCCAACACTGGTCAACTTCACATATGCAGTATGTTTTTTGTCTGAATGCTATTAAATTATTTTGATTGTTGTGAATGGTGTAGCTGTTAGGCTGTTAGTATATTTTATCAGTCGAGAGTTATTTAGATTCTTGACAAGAAAAAACAAGGAAGTAACGGAAAATGTTTTTGTCTTGTCTGGTTCCGACTTGACAAAAATGTAAGGATTCTGGGGCTGTGGAGACTGTAAGGTGTAGGATGCTGACTATTACATCATCTGCATAGCAAGTGGATGCCCGGGTAGATGCCACTGTTTTTCTTATGTGAGGTGTAGGATGGTGACTAGGATCATCTGTATAGCAAGTTGATGCTGAGATAGATGGCATTATTTTTCTTACACAAAGTAGCTACTTGCAATTTCTCACATCTAAGCTCCACAGGGAACTTGAATGGCATATGGGGCAGGACTTGTCTATTTATTTTTTTTAATCTATTCATTGCAGTAGAAGAGAAACTTACATCTATTAATTCTTGTTCACTTTAGACTCACAACAACATGCTTAATTTCCTTAAGTGTTTTTAATTTATACTTTTCTCTCTATTTGGTTAGGAATTGTTTGAATTGGTTTTTATATAATAAGAAAAAGTGTGAATCTGTGAATGCATTTACATCAAGAGGACAAATTAATGACTGGGGCTGAACATCTTTCGCGCTGTAGTAGTATTTCCTGACCACAATTAGGATGTATATATAACAGGCTTTATTTTTTTTCCTTCTTTAATATTTGTTACTAGGAAGATAGAAAGATGGCTGAGATCCAAGATGTTTTTGGTCTGATAAGGGGGAGAGAAGAACCAGAGAGGTATATTATCCTGGGCAACCACAGAGATGCATGGACATACGGTGCAGTGGACCCACATAGTGGGACTGCCACATTACTTGAAATTGCTCGGCGGTTTGGTGTGATGCTACGATCTGGATGGAAGCCGCGAAGGACCATCATTTTCTGTAGTTGGGATGCAGAGGAATTTGGAATGGTAAGAGTTTCTCCTAGATAAGAAATTTGTGTAGAAAAGGAATTCCTTCACACTATGACCAATTCTTTTAATAGACAACATTTCTTTGTACTGGTTATGGGTTTGTATTTTGTTCTTGATTGAAGTTAGTCTCGGCAAGTATTATGCGGTTCAGGGTTTTCTTTTTTATTTCTTTTTTATACTAGGAAAAGGAGTAAAAATATTAACTGCAAAGGCACTCTGCCGTTGGTTATTGGACTAGATCAGCAATTCTATGAAGCTCATGGATTTGTCTAGTAACTTGATTTGCACTTACAAATTGAATATAACTTTTCAGATTGGATCGACTGAGTGGGTTGAAGAAAACCTTGATAATTTGCATTCAAAAGCTGTTGCATACCTTAATGTTGATTGTGCTGTGCAAGGAGTTGGGTTTAATGCTGCCACTACTCCCCAATTGGACAAGCTTTTGATTGATATTACTAAGAAGGTTTACTAACAATTGTGGTGATTTATCTTTTGGAGAAATACCGGTTTTTTTTGGTAGATTTTTGAAAGAAAATTAGTGACGTGAAAATGCTGTATTTATTGTGTTTTAAAGGAAATTTCTGTTAGAATTCTTGAAAATTTGGTTCTTTATAGAATGCTGCTCTTTTTCCAAAAGAAAACTGAAAGGAAAGAAAAAAAAATTAAAAGATCTTAATTTATAGGCATTTTTATTTTTTCTAGTCAAGACCAAAACATAAATCTCTTGAAACATAAGTTTCTTCGAACCTGTACTGTTAGATCTTTTTGAATTTCTGACTTTCTAGTTACAATGACGCCTCGTATGTTAATCGTTCTGTCAGGTAAAGGATCCAGATGCAGAAGGCAAAACAGTTTATGATACATGGCTATCTTCAAATGGGGGGATTAGTGTAAGGTGTTTTCAATTTTTAATGAATTAATGTTGCTTTACAATTTTATAGCTAAGACTAACAACTAAGTCATATATATTTTATCAGTTTTTTTAAAAGAACCATTTTACAGCATTAGATATTGGTTACAACAAATCGTCATGCCTTGAGATTTTTTTTCCTTAGATATTTAATGAATTAATGTTGCTTTGGCTAATTGAACTCTCAAGGCATGACTAGGTTATAGAATGTTAAATTCTGTTCTAAAACATTCTATAACCTAGTCATGCCTTGAGAGTTCAATTAGCCAAAGCAAAGTTATTCTTTCTCTTTTGCTTTACTTAGATAAAGGTGGGGATCTGGCCTCCCAAATTTAAATGAAACATCTAGAAGGATCCCCAGCTGATTTTTTAACCTGCGAAAAAGACTACTCTTGTGCATTAAGATAGACTTGACTAGGTTACCTTTTTTACTACAGCAACCTCATTAAAAGCTTCAATGTAAAGTTTGTACTGTATTTGTACAAAAATCTTGTGAGAGTTCTATTATATGAGGAAAGTTGAGAAAACTACATCGCATATTTCCAGATTGAAAGGCTTGCAAGAGCAGATTCTGACTTCACTGGATTTTTACATTATGCTGGAATTCCTTCCTTAGACATGTACTATGGAAATGGTATTTTTTTACATGATCAAGATCATGGCCATTCTATTTTTTTTCATTCTTGGTCACGCTGTTGAGGATAAAACCCAGGCTAAATGATCAAATTGAGGTTACATGATTGTGATGCGCCATAATTGCACAATCGTGCTTTACTGATGTGAAATTTGAACTCTTTTTGTGTGGAACTTGCAAGTTCTTATTGAGGCTCCATTGGTTTTAATTTTTGCCTAATATAAAATATACGAAAACCATTCCTTTTAGAGCTTTGTGCGAGTTCTGATATGGTGGCCTCTTTTCCCAGTTGACTTTGTGTGTTCTATATTTTATCATGTATTTATACATAACAAGTATTCGTTACTTTAATAGAGTTTGTGGGGTACCACACTGCTCTGGACTCCTTCGATTGGATGGTGACACAAGGTGATCCATTGTTTCATCGTCACTTGGCTAGTAAGTCTCTTCTTCTATTGCATGTTTTCTTCTTGATGGACCCCAGTTCACATAAGGTTAAGAAAAAGAAAACTGAATCCAAGAAACTATTGAGCAGTTGAATTGTGACAAAAGAAGAGTTTTTTTTTAAACATTGAGGAAATGAGCTGTTGTGATCCAATACCCCAAGGTTTTAGAAGACGAGTCAATACCACTTACAAGGAATCAAGTGAAGACGCACTTTGATATATTTACTTGTACTTTTTCTAATTTGTTATTTTGTGTATATGTGGTCAAACCAGTTGCTGAGATTTGGGGGCTACTTGCTATTCGCTTGGCTGATGACCTCATCTTACCTTTTGATTACCAATCTTATGCTTCTCAGTTGGAGGTATTTGACATGTCATCATTGTAGTTAAATTAATTTATGTATGGAAGGAGAACAATTAAAACCTTCAACATGCAGGAGCATGTGCATGCGCTACGTGATTTTGTAGATCAGAAACTCTCTCTAGAACCAATTCATGCTGCAATCAAAGATCTCCTTAGTGCGGCCTATGATGCTTTTACTGAAGGAGAGGTAACAAGAGGAATTTAATGGTTCTAGTTTTGTAGCAAATTAACACATGTCATTGCACCGTCGTGAGTGCATGTATTGATTATGAGTACATATGACATCCATACCCTAGGTCGGATGCAATGTTCTTATTTGTATGTCAAGCATTTTATGCTATTACATTGATGCTGTACCTGCCAGTGCTGTTGATGCCCTAAATGGTCTGGTCCGGTACTAAGCTTATCCTCTCTCAGTACTGGAATTTAAACCATTGAAGTTGTGAATTGACCTTGGTTAGCTAGCTTGTGCTGTCAAGGCTGTTCATACACAGTAAGATCATTATATGTGAAAAAAGTATTCCTCCCATGTCCACACAATTACCTTTTAGTAGTTTGTCTCTTCGATAAGTTTGAAACTTGAAATTTAAATAAAATTTCAGAAACTTAAGCTCCAACATAGCTCAGGAAATGATGCTACTTCAAGTATACGTGCCCTGAATGATCGGCTTATGCTTGCTGAAAGAAGCTTCTTGCAAGAAGAAGGCCTTGATGGGAGACGCTGGTTCAAGCATTTGGTACAGTTTCAAGCTGTCTTATTTGATTGTTTGTTCTTTATTTTCCTCTTAAGCTGAAATGAAGTAAAATGTCATATATCTAGAATGACATTAGAAATACAGAAAAAGACAACTTGAAATGACAAGTATTTGTAGCTTTTATGTTTACTTTTTTGCTTTTTGGCAGCTGTACTCACCTCCAGAAGATTACGAAAGCAAGCTCTCTTTTTTTACAAACATAGCGGATGCTATTTCGCGAACCAAAAGGTACAATGGAAGGGAACAACACTTGGCACTCCATCATCAAATTATGCTAATTGCGAGAGCTATAAGGAGAGTCGGTCAAGTTGTGAGCGGAGAACCATTATTGGGTGGCTGAAGTACAATGTAGCAATATATAATTAGTCAGATATGAAGTGTTGGGCTGTACTGTTGGAACTTGTCCAGTTTATCATTTAATCCAGCCTTCTGACAAAACGTTAACAGAACCAAACCGGATAATGACCTGGGTTGTCTAATCAGACCAGCTAGTTAACGGTTTCAAACTGGACAATGACCCTGTTTGACTAATCAGATCAATGAGTTAATCGGTTCAACTGTTGGTTTCTTTTTAGGACTACTTTTGTCGGATATTGTGACTACAAATTGATACGCTATAAAGCTGAAGTGTAAATAAATAGATAAAATTCCAATTCAGATAAATTTAAAGTATCAACTCCAAATAATTATTAAGTTCATGTGAAACCATTGTTAGCCCACATGAGGCTTGGCCTCCAGACCTTCCCAAGCTGGGAGCCATCCGAGTTCGGAACAATTATTCTTTGATCGTCTAATTGCTATAACCAGGCTAACCATCCATGATCTCCAACCACCCCTTCAAACTGCCCATCACCACACCACGAGCATGTTCCGGCAACTATCATAAACAGGTGGCAACAGGGACCTATATAGGGTGCGAACTTGGGTGGGAAAAGGGTTGCTGTTTTGACATTCAGTGGGAGGTCAAAAAAAAAATTCAGGAGACAAAATTTGAAAAAAAATCAATATAAATATATTTTTCTATTTTTTCTGAAAATATATATAATTACAGAGATAATTTCAAAAAAAATTCCAGCCAAGGGAGGCCGACGACCCCCCAACCAATACTTGGCTGCGCCCCAGCATATATATAGGTTAGAGTAGCACTTAACACAATCCCCTTCACTCACATACGATCTGAGCCTCCGGAATCCAGGATCAGAACTTTTTCAAAAAAGAAGAAAACAGCGGTTCACTCAACTCACCTTTACCCTCGTTTTAATTTATTATATGGTCGATCGTTTTAATGAATCAACAATGCCCTTCCGTTAATCTTTGAGGCTGCTTGCTCAGGGCATGACCAGCTTTTCTTACCAGCTAATACATAGCAAAACGCAAACAGACAGCGTTACTTTAGGAACGTAGTAGCTATTTGTAAAGGTTTTTGGACGGGAAATAGTATTATGCGTGATTATAGGATGCACCATATCCAATAGTACCCGTGTTTTTGCCAATCTGGAATTCCCAGAGTTTATATGACTATAGGTCAAAATGCAGAGCGCTAAACAAAACATAAACATAAGCACAGAAATGGTGCATATGCACTGAGAACCTCAAGCCAAAAGAAAATGAACAAAACACGCACCACCTTTACACGCTGCTGACAAATAAACACCACTGCCAATTTTTAACCTGTTTTACAACACATACTGACGTCACCTAGAACCAATCTAATATAATAGAGACAGAAGGCTCTATAAACACGGGAAAAGGTCAAAATCAAACTCAGCTATACCTTGTATGCATAAACCTAGAACAGGAAAACTTTATCTACTGAAATATACTGGAAGCAGAAATGGATCTTGAAACAGGCATCTCACCAAGACGAGAGCACGTGAAAATTAAGAAACACGGAATAGAAGCACTTTGTAAGCTCCACCAAATCAGTATGATAATCATCTGAGTCCATTTGAAATTAGTGGCAAAGATCACAACTGTTCCTGCTAATTATAAATCCTCACTGGCTTCTCAAACGTATGACGATTCTGCATAGAAAAAACTCATGAATAACTTCCAACAAAATCTCTTTTTTTTTCAATTGAATTGAATCTATTTCTTTGCTATAGCCTATATAAGCCAGATGCTGCCCCTTCACTGGAACAAGTGTACTTGCAGACAGACATGTGGAATGGTCCTATCCAAAATACTACTAAATTGTAAAAGATTTTAATACTTAATATTGCCCTGAAGATGTTATACATTATTAAATTACATACGGGCAAATTCAAAGTCCACAGCAGCCAATGTGTAAATTGAACTGATGACTTTTTTTTTTTTCCTAGGACAAGTTGGAAGAGCTGATTTAATTTAAAATTGATATTTTCTGTATTTAGATGACGCATATTCTTTACCTGATTGGCAGCATAAACCCTTTTAGGAGTAGTGTCAGGATGCTCCAACCCAAGATACTGTTCCCAAGCTCCATATACATTCCTCTGAAAATGACCACATAAAGAAAAAGAAACAAGTCAGGATTTGCAATGAACCCTAGAGTAACAGAATTAACACCAAGGACAGTAATTTGGAACCTGAAATCTACTGGAGACGATATCTGTATCCTGGAGATATTCAGGGCGACCCAATGATAGAAATGCAAATTTCCACTGTACAAAACAGACATATTAGCCACATCAATTTCCAACACTGTTCATACATAACCAGAACAAAGAAGCAAATTAGTATTCCTAAGTTAATAGGATATGTTGAGGATAGGGATCAAGCTTACCAATTAAAAATTTTCACAAAGGACAGCTATAAAGTGCACAAAAATATGTCAGTCAACCATCACAGCCATATCCAGGTCATAAATGGTGGTACACCATATCCAGGTCATATCCAGGTGACAAACATTAGACGAGAGAACAGAGATGTCAAGTGAATTGACAACATAATTATTATTGCATTTTTTGCCTTGAAAACATTCCATTCATAAAACAAGACAAGAGTTGAAGTGCAAATTAATTACCTTAGCAAAATCCTCATCAGGAACTTGAAGCTTCTTCTGAATGCGTGCTTTGATCTCAGATAAAGTTTCACCCTCATGAATAACAAGGAAGAATGGCTCTCCAAAGTTTTGTACTTGCTAGAAGAATTGAAGGCCACAAGCATGTGAATATATACATATGGATAAGATAAGGCATTTTTTTAAAACAGAATATATTTCATTTCGAATTACCGTCTGGTTTTGAGTGTCTTTAGCAAAATGATATACATGAATCAGGCGGTCAGGGGGAGAAATGTTCTTCTCCTCTTCTGGGATCTGCGACAGGGAAATAGATCAACCATGAAGAAGGGAAAGAGAGTTTGATACCGAAGAAAATTTATTTGCAAAGAATAGCAGGATATATGTACCTCCTCAGCACGCAGTGTCCAGTACTGGTCGTTAATATTTTCTATCTTCTCATTAGGGACAAAAATCTGCAAGCATAAGTTACCATAGTAATGACTGTAGATTTGTTTAATTCATTTAAAACTACGATTACGAGCTTCAGGATCATCATGCCTTATTACAGGTCATTAATTCTTAGAAAGTATTTATAGCTTCAGTCACATTAGTGGATTTGAAATGCAATTGAGCTTACCTTGTAAATTTTGTGATAAAAGACTTCAAGCAACCTGAGTTCAGCATTTGGATGAGACAACTCAACCTGTTAAATATAAAGACTCATATAAGAGTTACATTTACACCACATATTGAAATAAAAGGAACACTTTTCATTTCCTTAGTACATTTTTTTTAAATAGTCTCCGAGAGAGGGACCGTCTTTCATTCATTTATGAAAGCAAAATTCAATATGAAGAGTAAAAAAGCTCTTTAGTTCATTACAGTTATAATCTTTCCATTCCTATTCAACTTGAATATATAAATTATCTTTTCCTGCCGCTTTTTTACTTTCTGCTCCTTCCAACCTAAACTGGTCTTGGGACATTGGCAGTTCATAGGTCAACTTATGTTCTGTCTGAATAGAAATTGCTAGTATTATCCTGTCTTCAATTGGAAGGTAATATAGTAATACTAGTTGAGAAATCTTGTGTTGCTTCGGTAATATTTAACTAATATTTAGTGTTATGCAGTTAGGTTCATGAGAATTTCTCAGTACAATATATTACTGTGATTTAAAAAATGCAGTTTTTAAAGTATAGTATCATATGTTCTTTTTGACAAGACTTAAAAATTACATTTCTATTTTCAAGATTATAATGAAATATAGAAATTAAAACCACGTGATATTATAAATAAAGCGAAAATTTTATAGTTCTCTAACTATAAATTTGAATAGATAGCAAAAGATGACAATAATAAAATTAAAAGGGAAACAGAATATATTAAAAAATTTCATACAAGCAAATCCAATTTAAGCAATTCAATATTTTTCCATGAAATTTGAGAAAAAAATATATCAAGATGGTTAAATATAACATTTGTAATATGGGACTCAGTTTATTCGTAAAAACGAGAGGAGTGTTATGGAAGAACAAGTAGTTCAAATCAATACATACATAAGAAGTTAGTTATACACATTTAGAAAATGAAAATACAAATTTGCTATTGTATTTTATAATTTTATAAAATTCAAGGCCCTTTAAAAAAGTTACTCGTGGACCCTTTTTTGATCAATTGTGCATTGAATGTATACAATAACTAATGTAACGGTAAATAAAAAGTTGTGTCCACAACATGGTGGTAATAATATTTCCTGTAGTTATATCAGAATCAATTTATACAGAAGTATTTTTCTTTTATAAGAATTAAGCAACAGAAAATCCGGTCAAATGAAACATTGTGCCTTAACAAGCATGTAAATTCAGAAGAAATTGGAAGAAACGAAAGTGTGTTATAGAATAGAATACAGGGTATTAAAAAATTATCCTCCAATTACCTTTGATCTAAGATCATTTAGCACATCACCAACAGTACTGTTTTTTGGAAGCCTAATAGAGTGGATTGACACTTCATCCTTCCCCGACTGATGAAAAGCTACTTTCAGGGTTTTCAAGCCTTGCAATTCAGGCAGAGGAATATCCAGTACCTCATAATATAATACATCAGAAGTCTGCTGAAGAATAAATTTGTTAGAACTTGAAAATTGGAACTCAAGCAATGGTTCAGTTCAATTGGTATTTGATAACCCAATAAAATTAGAAAGAAGTCATGTGCTTTTTCATTTATGTTTGAAAAATGACCTGATTGTAGTGAACCAGCATCTCCGAAAGATGCTCAACACCACGGTACTTAATGGGCTGCGGTTTGGGCTGCTGAGAGTAACAATTGTGAGAAGTAAGCCTGATCTTAGATGGATCATCAACTCCAAGCTGGTTTGCCACTCTTTCTACCACATCATCATAAGTGAACATCTTTGACCTTCAGTAAATCAGTAAAACAAAATAACAAACGATGAGTTCTTCATATTGATGGAGCAAATTAAACTTTTTGCCGCACTACTTTCTGAAGTCAGTCAGAACTCACAACTCCAAGGAGAAATCATCATCCTTTGGCTTCTCCAAGGAACGGAAATGAACAATCTACAATTTATATATACAAGCAAAGAATTAGAACAATATAACCAGCACCAGATTATACATCAAAGAAATTTACGCAATAAATAGGATAGGATGCTCGTACAAGAAATAAAAACAATATGCAGAAAAGAGGGCCTTAATTCAGCATAATTCAGTAAAAAGAACAAGTAAAACAGTCGTAAGAAACAGAAACAAAAAAAAAATTGTACTACCTGACGATTACGAATATACTCCAAGTAGGAAGGTACATCAGGATAACGGTATCGCTCAGCATTATCAGCTTTCAGGGTTTTTTGGTAACAAACAATGTCCCCATCTTCAAGCTAAAACCAAGAAAATGGAAAATTAGATGAAAACAAGAGAACCCGAGAACAACATTCACAACAAGGGAAACCATAAGCATGATTGAACTTCTTTTGTCTAGAATCATATACACGAAAAAAGGCACTGCAACTGAACTGATTTCATTTCAGTATAATCAAAGTACTCTGGCATACTTCAAATAAGAATTATAAAGAAATAAGTAAACACTTAGTTCTCTGCTATGTTTCAAAAGTTTCAATTTTCTAAAGAAATAAATGAAAGTGAAATAAGCTTCTTGGTGCCTATGAAATAAATCACAATAACATCAAGCTGAGCGTATAACCTGGCTTGAACGAAAGAGATGTCTCTTGTCAATGTTCTCACACATTACAGTTGGGTCAAACTTGATTTCCTGAAAAACAGAAGAAATTAAATTAGATTAAAAAGAAACTGAAGATACAATATAACAACGTTAATAAGATTTGCTTCAATGCAAAAAATTGCCATGTTCACCTCAAAGAGATCAATTTCTTCATCTACTGGAAAACCAGCCATTTTATTTAGTTTAGACACAATGTCAGCTGGTTTTCCTGAGCTCTTCACAAAGAGCCTTCCAACATACCTACATTCATTTGGAAGGATAGCTCAATTTACATCTCATGCTAATAACATAGTGACAAAAATAAACAAACTGATAAACTACAGGAGAGAAAAAAACATACCTCAGTTGCTCTTTCTCAGGGTCATAAAGCTTGAAAAAAAGCAGTATATCCTCTTTGCTCCTTTCAGGAGGAAGCAGGTTTCGTTCCTACAATTGAGGGGGAGTAAAATGTAAGGGTAGTTTTGGCAATTGTTTCTACAGTAATATTATAGCATACAGCAAAAATAATATGGAAAATGAGTGCATGGAAGGTAAGAATGTGTACTGGTCCAAGCTCAACCTCCAGGAACAACTTCAACTCAGCATTATGGGCTTTGTTAGTTACCTCCTTCAGCTGTCCAACCTACAGATTATGAACACATATTACAGTTACCCAATGATGGAGAATTAACAGCTTGACAAAAAAATAATCAGAACAAAGCAAGGGTAACATAGTAACAGATAACCTACTAAGGCATGAAAATGTCCACAAAAACATTACATGCAGTAACACCAGGATCAAGAAACCTAGTGCATAAGCTAATTGGATACTTCAATACTTACTGTTTGTGATTCCTCATGCATAGTCAAGGGGCGATTTGGTCGATAGGTGTGGTTCTGCCGCTTGGCCCATAGCCAAAACCTTTGGAACTGCACAGGAATCCCAAACTCCTTGGCTACCTCGTCCTGTAAAAGACTTCATTCATGAAGCACTATGACATTCTCACAAATTAACCATATCATTTACTTCAGTAATTTTGTTGTAATCATTCAGTCTGCTGGATCCAAGCTAAATAAGCAGGGACATACCAAGAAAGTCAACTTCTATTATTTATTTCATCACATGCATCATTGGAAAACAAATATTGCAAAGCTAATATTGAAAAATTTACAATTACTTAGTAAGCTTAACACAACAAGCCATCAGATTACTTTCAAAAGACCGCATTCGAGTTGTCCATCTCGATCATTTGGAAGAGCCAGGTTTACTTTTCTAAGTTCAAAATATTTTTAGAGTTTGATTAGTATAGCATCATGGGATCCTAATCCTCTGCTGCACAGCACGTGCAGTGCAGCACATGGTCCTTTGGATCACTTTGGGATTCATGCCAGCGCAAATCACGAGAAAATCCAACGGTCCACATGCTGCCCAGCAGAGGATAAGGATTCAGCATCATGAGGGCGAATCTTGTTCAAATGAACACAAATTTTACATGCTCTATCCTCTAGATGACTAGATATCATACAAACTAGAAAAAATCAAATTTTAAAACAAAAAGCACTTGGCTTATTGAGTACATTAAGTCAACAGTTGGTTTCATCCCTTGAAGACAATTTGACAATCTGTTGGGTCGCAAGCCAGGTTGGTGAGCTTAAGCTCACACTAGCTTTTTCATATCATAAGAAGGAAGAAGCTCTACCAACAGAGTAATATAGGTGGGTAATTGGATGGAGAAACAATGTCAGGCGTCTACCTTGAAATTGACAAAGGGCATCTGTTTCTGGATCCTGAAACTCTTGACTTTATCATGATCTACAAGGTCAAAAAAGATGTCTTTCCCAATTTGTGCGACCAAATCATCATCCCTTGCAACCTGATCAAATAGATTTATGCTGAAAATCTATGAAGAGAAAAGGAAGATTAAGCGCAACATCTAGAAGTCAGAAACCTTGATGATAGTGTAGAGGTGAGCCTCTGCCTTTTCCTTCTTCTTCCGCTCCTTCTCTTCCTGTTCCTTTTTAAGTCTTATCTGAGCATCATAGCAAATGTCATAAAATTAGACCTTAACTGTTGGCATCACAACTCACCTAATCATCTATAAAAAAAAACTTCAAGAGTAAGAAGAGAAGAATTGGGATGAAAAAGCTTCATCCCTTGTGGGAATGAGAAGCCTTTGCCTCTTGGATAACTTTCAATTTTCTAAGTCAAACCATGATGTTGGAAACTTAAAATTGAAGGCATTAAATATTCAGACTAAAAGTAGACTTGAACCTAACAAAATATCTTACTCTGAGGTGCTCGGCAATATCTTTCTCATCAACATTGCAAATAATCTTATCTTTATCACTTTCTCGGATATACACTAGCATGTATGCATTGGAGTATTTCGTAAACTTGAAAGGAGTGGTGTTTAAGCCCGGATTAGTCTGTGGTAACTGCAAAAGGAAAGTGACCACCTCATATCACTATAAGTACAAAATTACAAAATTAAAAGACCAATGACAACAAATTCATAGTAAGTTTAAAATCAAACCTCCTCTTCACCACCATATTGTTCATCAAGAGCCCTTTTAATGTCTTCTTTGGTCACTCTCTCATCATCAAACTTAAACCTGCAAGGGATCATAAAATGTTTCAAGAATCAGAGAAATAAAGATAAAGAACACTTGCCACAGGAAAAGTATTGATAGTTGCGTACCATTGATCCGAGAGTGTGGGTCGGATGAATGCATAGTAATGTCCACCATGAACACCTCCGCTGTGGACAAGCACGCTAAAAAGGAAAGATGGAGTAATTCAGATTCACAACACAATTCATCACTAATAATCTCAATAATTTGGTTGGTAAATAGCACAAGACTTCTTCGTGAATCTCTTAAGTTGTGGAAAAGATAACAACTCGTGCTCTGAGACTTCACCAATACATTCCTTTTTTCAAGTGAAGACAAACCATAACAAACCATAAACAATAAATAGAAGCCTTTCAAATTTTGAGGTAATATAAATTTGACATGATTACTAAACAACTATCGAACAAGAAATGTCTAAAGGAACTAGTTGCACCATATGAAGCTCTTCCAGCAATAATGGATATGATTATCCTTTTATATGATGTTTGGATTCAAATAATGTATAGAAGGGAGACCCGTTGACAGTTTCATTAGTTTAACAATAGTGACAATCTTCAAAAATAAAGCATAAATTTGGAATCCAGCGCTATATGCATGATATTATATATACTATCCTCACATCATGTCTATGAAAAATGATGGGATTTGGTGTATATTTCACCATACACCAAGTGACTTGAAATTTCAACAATCTGAAATTAATGATCCTTGATGCATCATCAAACAACACTTAATTACATGAAATCTGACTGCTAGGAAATCCATATGTGCAATGAACATCTATAAATTTATTTTCCAGTTTTCAAATCCATGTGCAATGATCAATCCTCAATATGAATTTTGCCAATATTGAAAAAAAATAGAAAGAGAAGTAGGATCCTTTCAGAAACTAAAGATATAATTACCTGTGAAGGGTATATAGATTACGAACACTCCTATCAGCATCAGGAGAAAGGTACTTCCCATTATCTCTATCAAGATCTAACTGAAGGGGGAACTCATAGCGGTCATTTATCTGTACAGTACAAAGTTTATTTCAGTCTTAATAAAATATGGTAGAACAAGGCATAAGAAATAATCAGGTGCATCATTAAATCAATACGAACCTTCACCATAGTGTCCCGCATGAAATCATATTCAAATCGTTTAAGCTGGAGTTGGAGAACAGGAGGAAAGTCGATAAAGAGAACACCCTTTTTGGCATCCTAAAGAAAATACTGTAATTAGAAAGATGTCCAAAGAAGAGCCACTATTAGGACATTTCATCAAATCTCCTTACTAATAGGATCTCTTATTTGAAGTAAGTACTTTATGTTGGTCATCTCTTTCTAATTGGATTAAAAGAATATGTTCAGGGCCAACCTTGGCAAATCCCAAGTAGATTCATTAAAATATCCAAATGTACTGGAAATAAGAAGTAAACTGAAAAAAATAGTAAAACTAGGTAAGGGGGCAGGGAGCTACAAATATAAACTTATTTTGGATCCCTGAATGAAATTGCTCGAACTTAGAAATGCATATTTCAGTCCCCAATTGCTAGTTTCTTGTGAGAATCATGTAGTTGTAATATGTTAATGTATTAACCTGAAGACCAAACTGTTCAGCATGATACTTGTTATCACCATCTAGCTTCTCCACCTCGACATACTTATCAAAAGACGCATACACATCACGGCATCCTTTGACATCCAATTGCAAATCTGCATTAAAAAAATAAAGATTAACAGTCAGTAATACCTTAATTCAACTAAAATTCTGAAGTTCCAACAATAGCAACTATATTCAACTCCTACCATAGAATGACTCCTTTCTAGTCGACTTGTAATCTACATTGATGCATTCGATGTAATTCATGTGATGTCCTTCAAACAATTGTTGTATGGTGCCTTCAACAACAGTACCCTGAGTCAGTGTAGAGGACATAAAATTTCAGTTAGGCAGGCAATTTCAAATAACAGTTCAAATTGAGGAAACTATGCAAAAATAATCTGGATTAGTCCAATCAGATTTAACTGCTATGCATATTTTGAATTTTGTATGTTATCTTTTACTGTAACTTTTTTTTTTTCAAGAAAGTGGTAAATAGAAGAGGGCTGTAAAGAAGAATGATATCCTGGAGGGTAACTTGGAGAAGAAATATCAGAACTATGAGATTTTAGTAGTTGTGCTTGTCCAGAAATGATATCAGGTTGTGGTATGTGTTTCGTTAATAACTTGTATGATGACCTTATGATGTAGTTCTAGTACCTTTTAGTTTCAAAATAGTTGTAAATACCCAGTGTAACAGGATGTGGTACATGAAACTATTAATTTCTAACGGAACTGGTGGGCTATCCGCTATTTTCAAAAAAAAAAAGAACAACAACAACTGCTATGCATATAAGGTTTTTAACAATGTCACAGTAACAGTACCAAATTAATTAATAAAAATACAAAAGCATAAATTCAGTAATTGGCCTGAGCTAACCTATATTTTAGAAGGAAAAGGATATACTGACAGTGATAACCATATCAATTTGACAAACATGACAGAACAGTTAATAAGAAAGAAAAAAAAACTGTGCATCAAATCTGGTGCAATTTGAACATTGTCAACCAAATGCTGATAAGAATGAGGTGTTACATTTCCAAACCACTCAATAGGTGAACAACAGATTTTTCAAATTGCGCCAAATTAAAAGCAAATCCTATATAAACTACATAAAAATAACAGTAATTTGACTACTTTAATTCTTGTGATTATTTGAAGATTGATCATGGTTGTCAAGAAAATTAATTGCCAATATAAGTCGTCCATTTTTAGAATTAAAGCATGTTTGCTTCATTAATTAAGTTATCAGCAAATGTGTTAAAAAATTTATCCAGATAAAAATAATAAAACAGTCACAAATACTCATTATTGTCAAATCATTCTTAACATCATTCAATGACTTCTGATAATCCAGTTCACTTTTTCTGTATTTGAATACCCAGACAGTTTATTCAAACTTATCCAGAATAGTACGCAATCAGAATATCACCCCCACAAAAAGTACCAAAATAAGAAAACCTTACAAATGCCAGACCTTCATTTTATCTTCCAACTTCTCACTGAGAACCCGGTTAAGCTCTTGGACATCATGTTGCATAAAGGAGTCATGCATATCCCACCCAAAGGACTTGGTTAACTCCTTTGTAGACACACTGTTCTCACTGTACTGTAGCTTGTAGAAGAGGCTTTGCAGAGCCAAGGGGATACTCCCTGAAGGCATGTCATTCTCTGTTGTAGGCATATGATAGACCGCCTGAAAAGAAAAATTACAAAAATGAAAACTAAGTTAGTAGAATTAAGGGAAAGGATCCCTTGACAATGGGTTATTTTGACAATCTTGACAATGGTACTTCAAATTAATTAAAAAAAATCTTACAAAATGGAAAAAACTAGATATATTCTTCAATTTATAGACCGATAGTGTTTCAAATTTGATGCAATTTAGTTGTGGTTCATCAAAGACCATCAAATTTTTTATACAATTTGAGATGGTTGTAATTTAACGGTCTTTGATGGACCATCAAATGATCACTAAATTGCTTGAAATTTGAAAAACTATCAATCTATAAGTCAAAAAAATACATTTCGAATTTTTTTTTTATTAATCTAAAGTACCATTGCCAAGGGATACCTCCCCTAGAATTAATTATGACTCAGTAATAAGTTTACATTTTAGTACGAGCAGATAACAACAAATTAAAACTTTTTTCGAAGTCTATGAGTAAGATTGCACGATGCTTTGGATGATTGGGTTTAAAATATTACAATGATAAGTTTACATTTTAGTACGAGCAGATAACAACAAATTAAAACTTTTTTCGAAGTCTATGAGTAAGATTGCACGATGCTTTGGATGATTGGGTTTAAAATATTACAATGATATAGATGTATGATGTAAGTACTACTAAGGCTGGAAGACAAACCACCAAACAACATGCAACTATTGAAGGACACAATGACAATTGACATGCCACAAAAAGAAAATTACCTTAAAGCTTGTAAATTCCACGGGCCAATAACCTTTGGATAAGAAGTTTCACAGGATAATAAGGGACATCTTTTTGGTCCCTTTGCTACAAGGTCACAAACTACTACATGGCATTTATAAAAAGAATACATGCATTGAGATCTACCTTTCTAAAATAAGGGATATGGTACAGCGTCTGAAGAAGGGAGTTCATGTAGCACGTAGCTCCTTGGTTCTTAAGACCAACATAACCAGTTTCCTTCTTGGAGTCATAGCTCCAATAATCAACAACTCTACATACAGCAACCTCGGCCTCAACTATACAGGTGTCATTTACAAGGTAGCCCCTATTCGGGTCGTACAACTCACTTAAGGGCATAAATGAAGTGAAGCCCCAGTCGCTCTCTCTTTGGTTGAACTGGTGTTGTGTCTCTGGAGAAGAAAAGAGAAATGGAAACATTATTTGAATTCATTAGGTGTTGTGAACGAAGAAAGGCATGATAAACATTTATTTCAAAATGCAGTATACTAAAATATAATTGGTTTTTAACAAAGTAGGACCAAAGTGCAATTTATGAAAAAAGTGTGATTAACAAAAGTCTTATAACTAAGTTCAGTGGCCTTGTAAAAAGCCTAAGCACCACATATAAAGCTAATTAGCTCAAGAACAATGCAACTATTTTTTGCCGATAAAGTAGCATAACTGCTATTACAAGCATGTCCAGAACAACACAGTGTTCTTCTGCTCATAATGTTAGTAGTTACTCGTTGAAAGTGAAAGTTCTTTAACTATTGTGTGTGTTTTTTATTTATTCTTGCTTGAGTTTTTTTCGCAATTCATATTTTCACTAAAAGATGTGCAGAATCGATATATATAACAAACAGCAAGCACAAAAAGACTGCACCTTTCCGTACAGTGAACTTGTTGTGAATTTGATTGACCACGGAGAGGCTAAACTGAGCATATCTACTCCAGCCATATGGCAGAATAGTTGAATCAGCTACATCCAGGTACATAGACAGATAATCAACGTTATTTCCCTTTGGGAATATCAGAATCCTCCTGCAAAATAATAAAAAATGCTTCTCAAAAATTGTTTTGGGTTACACCTTAGGTGAACAGAGGAAGTAAAAACCAAGGTTCTCTTACCATTTGTAGCCTCCTACAACAAAAATATCAGAGTAAAGCTTCTTAGCACTAATTCTTGAGAAATTCTCAATTGTCCATGTAAACCTTGAAATGGGAGGATCCTCTATCTGCTGTTGGCTTTCAGCTGTGGTGGTAGATGTATCAGTCTGTGCAACTGCATCATCATACAAGAAAAGATGTTATACCAGTTAGTAAACACGATGAAAACTTGAGGCTTAATTAAATAAAATGCAACAACACCTTTTGCTTCAACAGAAAAGATAGTTGTTGGCATAATATCTCAATTAATCACCGCACAATCTTTTTAAGCAAGCATATTTCCGCAAATTACTTGTTGAAATTGCCACCAAAGGATCAAAATATCAACCAACAGTTAAGTTTTTAAATGGAGATAGCCAAACCATCAACCAATAACTAGACAACAAGAAATAGAAGATACAAACCTTCCATTGGCTGGGCACCATTAGTGAGCTCAGGGTGGGGGACAAGCATCTCTTCATCCTCTTGCTGAAAACGAAAACCAAATTAGAGAATCTCAGATCCATCAATGAAGCAAACTCTGGCGAAAAATCCTAGCCCTAGAAGTCTAGAACGAAACTAACATCTCTAGGACCACAAATCAATCCAGGCGACTAGCCCAAAGACCTCGAACAACAATCCCAGATATCAAATCTCAATGATACAAAACAGTACGAAAATTGAGACAGATCGACTCATCAGATGAACTAGAACAAAACTTGATAACCTAATCAGATCAAGGCGCACATGCAGAAATAAGTAAATTTGAAGGATTGATTCGAACAATATGTGTGGGCTTACTTCGAGAGGCGGCGGGGTCATCGTAGTCATGGTTTAGAAGCCAAATACCAACTCGGAACGGCGGATCGCCGGAGAAAGAAGAGAGAGAAATAATGGAATTTGGAGCGGGTGAAGAGAAGAAAAGGCTAACCCGTGGAAAGTTCGGGGTTTTATTGACAAAGAAATTCTTACATGGAACTGGTCTTTATAGACCATGATTCACTGGCGCTGTGGATCCATCCTGTGAGTGTGAGATGAGATTGTTTCGTGCAGTGCTCGTTTGTTTGGCTCGGGTTCAAATTCCAGATCATCTGTTTTTGTTTTTGTTTTTGTTTTTGTTTCTGCTTTTTTCGTACGATTAGTATTGCCGGTAACAAAAGTAATGCGAATGGAAATCTTAGCTGTTTGATAAGCTGTGGTTTGATCTTAATAATCCAATGTCTGATTAGTTGATATCATGCATGAATTTAACGTCAAAATGTCATGAAAGGTTTAGTCGTTATAGCATAACGCATAGTACGTAAACAACTTTTCGTTGTAATTTGAATTGCTTGGATCTAAAATTGTTAGGAGTGGTGGGAAATATTTAGTTCCAATGCTGAGGATTTGACCGAATTAAATTAAAAATCATGTTCTTGGGTTCCAAAGAAAATTTCAAATAATATTTAGCATCAATGTTGGATGAACATTCTACACCCACTTTGATTTGCCCTCGAGTGCACAGAACAGAATTTGCTGCTCTTGGGGTCACGGGCACACTCTGATTTTCAAACAAAACGGTCGAAAAACATTGAAGAATAGTCCCACGAGTCTCGAAAAAATCAAATCAATTTTGTTATTGGATTCCGAATTGTAGAATTCTGCTCGTAAATACGGAGAGGAGCAAATTTCGTCGCGGAGTTCAGGATACCGTACTATTTTTTTCTTCTCCAAAATATTTGTCAACTGTATTGGTTTTCTCCTAGAATGCTGACTCCGAATCTGCTATTATTTTTGTAGAAAAAGAGGGGTTTTTTATTTATTCCAAAAAAATTTAAAAAATTAAAAATATGAAAATATATATAGATTTTTTTTTACTTGTATATTGATAACTCGTCAAATTTTATGTAATTTCATTAACGTTCGATAATCCATCAAAGACCGTTAATTTGGAATATTGTAAATATTAGTGAAAAGCCGTTAAATTTGATATTTTTATTGAAGTATCAAACAATAATGAAATTACATAAAATTTGATGAGCTATCAATCTACAAGTTAAAAGAACATATTTACAAAAAAAAAATTCTATTTTTAAGATTTATTTTATTTTTTTAAATAAATAACATGACTCTTTTCTTGAATAACAGCTGATTTGAATATAGAATGCTAACTGCAAACTGCAAAAGGTAACCTTATTGCTTTATTATAGTAGCTACATTATGTATTCGCAGACATTTAGTAAATAATCTTAACGCTAACTTTATTGCTTTATTATATTCTTTGAATACGAAAATTATGTGGTCGTATGCTTGAAGTAATATAGTTACAAAAGATTGTACTTGGTAACAACCCCATTCCGTTTAGGGGTTTCAAAACTTGACTCGACTTAACAAGAAATGACTTGAAGATAAATAGATTGTGTATGATCAAGATTTTTGACTCATTACTGGCTGGATCTGGTATGGTTCGACCCAACTCGGGCCATTTAGTTATATTTTTTGAAGTAATTTTGTGATTTAATATTAATTAAAGCTTAAATATACACTAATTATATATCAATTAAGATTAATTATAAATATTTAATTATTTTATATGAATCGAGTTGGGTATGGAATAAGATTTTTTGACTTAAAATTAAATGGATCGGGTCGGATCAAGAAAAATAATAAAATAATGATGACCTGGACCAACCATTGACGCCCCTAGGTGCTATGCATAACATGGATCGCCTATGAATCATTTTTTGTTCTCAAAATGTAAATGATCGATCTAAACTGCTCAAAATAATTTACACATGAAAATTTAGTGAGAGACCAAAATTTATATTTTTTAAATTATTTTACTATTTTTTTAGATAGTTTAAAATTTACTTGATTTAATTATTATGAATTGTTTAAAAGAATTAATTTTCTAACTATCTAAAAAATAGTAAAAATTCTAAAAAAAATTGTCATCAACTAGATTTTCATCTGTAAATAATTTTGATCGATTCAAATTGATCATTTAAATTTTGAAAATGAAAAAATAATCCATAACACAAGGACAATCCGTATTATGCATGGCATCATAGTCCAACTAATAATAATTATTATTATCATTATTATCGTTATTATCGACAAGTGTCCTGTATTAATTAGATCAAGTATCTAACTGGCAAGGCACTCCTGTATTAATTCCCGCTGTACAGCTTTATATTATTTTTTGTCCTGAAAGAGGCATTTTATCTCAGAGATGCTTATGTACCTTTTTTTCTTCTTTTTTAAATCAAGTATTAGATAGACAGTACGAAAATTAATTATGTACCTTTTTTTTCTTTTTTAAAATCAAGTATTAGATAGACAGTAGGAAAATTAAAATAAATACCCATTTATAACACTTTTACTATCTTTCTTGGCGTGCTATTTTTATGTTTTATTTTTTGTAGCTAAATAAAGCCATCTTGAAAATAAAAATGTGAGAAATTTAAAAAATAATAACTTCGATATTCTACAAACTGTGATGTGAATAATTTTGTGAACTGCTTACATCGATATTTAAACGTGAAAAATCCAAACGTGATCCATTTGCATATCATCCATATGGTAACGTTAGTTCATTGACAAAGTCATTTTCATATTGCTCATATCAGTTGCATATTGATGTTGAGGTTAATATTATTTATATTTTTATCTTTTATTGTGTTAAGATTGATAATTAATAAATGAGTAACAAATAATTACTTAATATATGAATAATTTATATAGTCTGATCGATCTATAAGAAACAAATAAATTTATTACTCTGAATATACAATTCTTTTGATTTTTGATTTACAAAACATACTTAAATTTTATAAGTTTTTTTTTGTGATTTATGTAAGATTCTATGAAGGCTTAAAGAAATCAAGTGTTGAAAACTTACTAGAAGAAGTCTTATAAAGACTTAGGAACAAATATATATATAATATAATTCAATAACTTAAATTTTTGAATCATTAAGTAAGGAAAAAGTTTTATATCCATGTAAACCATTATAATGGTTCAATTTGACATACTCCAAAATTCTTCAAGACAGAAAGCTTCCAAAAAATTATTAGAGGATATCATTGGGTAACGGTTGGGAATCATTGAACGGCTTGAGTCATTACAACGATTCCTTAAATGCTTCTGTAGATGGATAGACTTATTAGAGCTTAGTCAACATATTCAACACAAAGTCAAACTTGGATAAAATATTATAATATTCTATGAAATATTCAACGCTTCTTCATATCTCATAACAACTCATCCCATTCATTTTTAAATCGTTATAACATTTCATAAAGTTCTAACAAGGGGTATTCTTAATAAATCCTAATTAAAATTAAAATTCAAGAAGCCAAACATTATAACGGATTACTGCGGAAGAAATCTAACTATCTAACTGTTAGGTTCTCTATTTAAGGGGATTATTTTAAAATTCTCAAATTAATGAAACTTTTATAATTCTAAACTTTCTCTGAACAATTCCTAAATACTTTTCTGAGTACCAAAGACCTCTCATTGCAAACACATTCAAAAAACTTTCAAGCAATTGAATCAATCCAAATCTCTAGAAGATCTTGTTTGTAATCTTGAGCTTGTTGTGTTCACTTCTCTTTAAGCTGCGGTGCTATTATTGCGTTGCTAGTATTTCGATTTGATCTCCTCTTTTACTTGTATTGTAAAGGAGTTAAGTTCATACAAATAATTTATTTGTAATCTTTTGTGGTAATATATCGGCACTCCATTCTTGGGGTGAGACTCCGGATAAGTAGATTTTATAACCGAACTCCATTAAAATTCTTATCTCATTTATTTTTAGCACTTGCATTCTCCTTGTTTTCTATAATCTCAATTTATTGAAGCTTACATTTCTTGTGAAAATTATCAATATATTATTTTACATAATGGTTCTTTATAGCAATTAATATTTGATCCATTATCATTGTATATTTATATTTTTGTGCATCTTATTTAACTAAGTTTTTGAACATTTTGTAATATCTTTCTCTTAGTCATTACTTATATTTTTATAATTACTGTCTTACCAATCGGATACCAATTTGACTTGATTAATCTTGTATTTTTAGTTAATACTATCACTAGTCTTAATTTCTACACTATACTCAAACAGTTTTGTTACTACTAGTGACAAAATTGCCCGGTATCTATTAAAATGAATATATTATGTTTTACTTAGGAGCGGCATCAAGATAGTTGTCAGCCGGCATCCGAACATTCAATTGATTCATTAAAAAAATAAAATTTATGTAGTAAAAAAAATATTAACCCAAACAGTTTACTTTCCTAACCGGATAGCCTACCGATCAATTTTTGTTCCACCCCTGATTTTACTCATTTTCTTTTTCTTTTTCTTTTAACTAAGTTCGTTTGGCACCGTATTATGTAGCTTTCAAGGTAATTTGATTTGAAACTTTTTGTAATGTCCTTAGCGATTCTAAAAATCTATAAGCATAATCATTTAGTCTGCATTTGCTAAAGCCGTGAAATTTGAATTTATTCGTAAGAAATCGATGGCTCCAACGATTCATCATTTTTGTTAACTACTTGCGAGGCAAAATATTAGCTCCAGCATCGATCGGTAACTTTATTTTTATCACGTCATTTCGATACCGACGGGTAAAATTACAACTATCTTAACCAATCAAATTACTTTCTAACTGTTATTCAACTTAAATTTAAAAGAAAAAAAAAAACGCATGTCACATATTTAATCCGTTTGAACTAGAGCTTCAATGATATATTTCTCATCTTTAAGAGTTACCATTCATGTTATATATTGTTGGAAAACTAGTGATGAGGAGAACACAATGAGCTAAATTATATAGAAAATGGATTAACGGTTTGGGAGAAATTAAAAGAGAAAGTATTTCGGATTAGAAATTCGATTGGAGCAATCTAGTGCGGGTGAGTCTTAATCGAAATAATTAGTTGAGAGATAATAGATAACACAAGAAGAGTATTTTACTACATTAAATAAATATGTGTCAAACTTAGTATAATAGATATGAAGATTTAATTGTACTAGATATAAAATTTTATTATACAAAATATAAAAACTTAAATCGTAATATTGAAAATGGAGATTGAAGGAATTTCAACACAAAACTAACAAAGACTATATTATTTGTACTAATAAAAATTAAGATTAAACTAAAAATTATATTTTGAATGATATATTAATATAAATTTTAATCAGTAAATATGAAGAGTTATTTATTGTACATGTTGAAGCGTGTATATAGTATATATATTTAGATTTGTTTGTGGTAGTAAAAATTAAGACTAAACTAAAATCATATTTTGAATTATACATTAAGATGTGTTATGGTAGATATTAAGACTTATTTATATTAAATATTAAATATATTTTTATCATAATAATTTTAAAAATATTATTTTATGTTACATATCTATTATATATTGTTAGCAATATTATGACTTAATGATATAAGATATAAATATATTTTTTTGTTGAGAATATTTTTTTTATAAATATAAATTACACGGTCTTAAGATATTAAGAGAAATATTAAATATAAATTTATCAATTATAATGTCTTAGTTAAGATAATAAGAATATATATATTTAGAAAGTATTATAAAATTTTATATCTTTTAAAGTTAAATATGACTTATTAATAAGAATACATATATTTAGAAAGTATCATAAAATTTTATATCATTTAAAGTTAAATATGACTTATTAATCAGTATTAAGAATTTAATTGGTAAGTTTTAAAATTAGAACAATTAGGTATAGAGATTTGGTTCTAAGAATGTTCGATAAATATTTTTTAAATTATATATTATTCAAAGTTAAAAATAAGACTTATGTTAATATATATTAAGACATCAGATGAATGATCTTAAAACTTCTAATACTAAATTTTAAAACATTATTTATTAATTTTTTATCGAATATAAATTATATAAAAATATTATTTTTGGTAAATTTTATTAAGACTTTAATTTTTAATTGTTACATTAGATATAAAGATTTAGTTTAAATAATATTCAAGAAATATTTAAAAAATTTATATCCTTTAGAGATGAAAATGAATTATAACATTATGTATTAAGACATCATATGACGGTTTTGAAGACTTTAAATATTAGATATTAAGACTTCGAATATCGTTTGTAGAACGGTATAGAGAGCTTCAAAAGAACTGGTATTATTTAGTGAGCGATTTGACTTCGTCAGGAGAATATTTCTGTTGTGCATATTTTCAAACTAATAATTTATCCTAATACTAAAATAGATGGTTAGTCATAAGGGCACGACCTACCACGTAGTACTTAGTTATCGATCCCACAAAGACTAGTTTAAATCATCAACATAAATAAGTTCCTTTAGCTAGACAATAAAAATCTGAAATTTTATCTAAACTAATCAAATATAAACTAAAGATTATCTGAACGGAATTAAGGGTTTAATCAACGGTAAAGATAATCTAGGACTTCAGCATCACTATCCACCTGTGCATTAATCATATTATTCATATATTTATTCTTAATTTAGTGAGAGTTATCATCTATTTTAGTATTAATTTTCTGGTTAGAATTTAGTATCGTACTCTAATTAAGGCAAACTTCACAATTAAGTATTTTGTTGTTCCTAATTAAAATCCATTAAATTCTAATAATTCTAAACTGATAAAAAATTAATTGTTAACAGTTAAGTACTTCCAATTAATTACTCTAAAAGTTTAGAAAATCCTATTTAAGATCTTCATCTAGGTCTAAATACCGATTTTGGGTCTGAGTATCATTCGATTTGGATTAGAAACCTAATCAATTCTCTCAAATAATGTGTTATTCTAAGGTTTATTTGCAATTCAATAATCTACGCAACTTAGAGTTTCTATTCCTAAGATTACTAATATAAATATGAAATTCAGTTCAGACATAAGAAGTTCAATCACAAAAGCCGTTCACAGAAATTAAGATCAAACAAAATAAATGAATACGATTAAAATACAATAAGTTTCAAGTTTACATGCTTAAGCTCTAAAACAACATCTACTCTTTCATAGAAGAGATAAAATCACAACAAATATCAATGAAAAATGGAAAAGAAATCATCAAGAGAGTTACGCCTTGTTTTTGATTTCTTCCCATTTGTCTTTTTTCTCTCTCCTCAAGAAGAACGAAAAATTCTCTCTCTAAAAACTCTAATAATGTTCTTTTTTCTAATTCCTCATGTTCTTATGAACATCTCTATAATAGTTCTTTTTCTAATTCCAAGAACGCTAAAAAAATCCAAGCGAATCTCCAAAAAACTGAAAATAACCATCAGGAGGTCAAGCTGAAACCGCATGTCTGTATGCTTTCCTTCGGTCCGCAGATGGACCACTGTGGTCCGCAAAAAATGGTCTATGGCGCTCTAGTTCTGGGTTGCATGGTCTGTGATCTGAAATTGACCATCTACGGTCCGCATATACTGACTTTGGCACTCGATTTCATTGTTTTGCTTGTAACTTTCTCGTCTGATGTCCGTTTTGCCTCAAATTTGTGTCGTTCTTCTTTATTTTCCATGAGCTTCTATCTAATTCTGAAAATAATAAAATCTAGATAGTAACTTAAACTTGATGATTTTAAACCCTAATTAAACTAAATTAAATCCTAAAATCTAAATTATGAGATTAAACCACATCTAAAATATAGCATTTAAATCATTTTATCAAACTCTCCCAAATTTGAATCTTGCTTGCACTCAAGCAAGTCTCGAACTCAAATTTTGGTCTGATCTCTCAACTCAACTTTTACCTAAACTAGACCTAATGCAATAATTCTGAAAAATCAATCGAATTAAAAAAATTCAACAATCAAAGACATGTATCTTTACTTTTCATAAGGCATATCAAAAAGGTTATCGTGTCCATTTTAATGATTTGAAATTCACAAGCACATTAGACTCTCTTGGCAAAAATAATCAGACATTGGATTTATATAACTTTCAAAATCTAAATATGAAATCCTTTATAATTTTATCAAATGACCGATTTATTTCTCGAAAGAAAAAAGAATTAAGGTGGACTCGAAATGTAAATTGGACTTCATTTACAATAAAGTAGAAATGCAATTTTTTTTGATCGAGTGTCAATCAACTCGAATTTTTTTTTCAACAACAAGTAACTCTTTAACCAATGAAATTAAATAAAAGAACTAAAAGAAAGAATAAAATAATGTAAAACTTGTTGGAGAGAGTTAAAAGAAAATTTTCCGAGAAAAAGTTGGATTATTTGTCAAAATCATAAAAAAAATCATATTTAACCCTCGAAAATACTAACAAATCCTCTGCCTAATTATCTCTTTTAAAATTGCCCTTTTTACTTAGTTTAAGCGTTAATAACTTTGAAAAATGTGCCCTCTAAGAATCCCTTACGAAATTGCATGCCTTTATTCATCAAATTTTCTCATTCCAATTTTTTTTTTTAAAATTACCCCTAAAAGTCCTATTATCTCTAAATGACATCTAATGCAAACCCTATATGCAATTACACTAATACCTAATATGCAACTATATACCATGAATGTATGTCCGGGTAGGGCACGGGCCGCGGGTACGGCGGGCACGGGTAGACGGTTTTTTTTTTCAAAACCGTACCCTACCCGTCTCATACCCGTGCCGTCGCGGGTACACGGGTACCACGGGTACGGGTACGGGTACGGGGTACGCGGGCACGGGTAGAAGGGTACGGGTACGATTTTTTTTTTTTTTTTTTGCTGTTTTTGTTTTATAAATATATTTTTTATTTTGGAATGTCGTAAAATCTGAATAATATCATTTCGGCTAAGTACAAATATAAACGTTCATTTTAAAAGAATAATATATTTTCTAAACGTTCATTTTTTCAATTATTTTAAAACAATAGATTATTTAAAACGTTCATTTTTTTAATTATTTTCGAATGCATTATTTAATATTTTATGAAATTAAGAAAAATAATTTGCATGTGGTCTTCATTTTCATTTTCAATTTCAAGTGTAGTTATGAAATTATGAGACGTTCTTTTAGAAGATTGTGTTGATGGGTAAAGTGAATTTTTCAAAAAGCATGCTGGTAGGTGAAAACGGATCGGATTGGTATGATTTCATTTTAATCGTCAATCTGATTCACTATAATAAAATTTAAAAAAATAGTTATGTATTCATCATATAAAGATAGATATCATTCAATTCAAGTATTATATTAATGGTTCGGAAAACTGTTTTAAATAAAAATAATAAGTAACAATAAGATATAATCCGAAAAAGGTTCATATAAGAAATATAATATACTCTAACCAATAATAATATAGAGGAAGTTTTAATTAAAAACGATGAATTTAGCAAAATACCGCAGTATTTTTTTTATGAATTTTGTGATCATGATTATACGGCTATTCATATATTATTATTATTATTATTATTATCATCATCATCATCATCATCATCATTATTTCATTAAAAACAAATTATTTGAGAAAAATAACACACAATTATCATTCGGGGTTTACTCAGTTGTTTAAACAAAATTTATATTCAAACTTGTCAAGTTAAAAAAAATCCAACCATAAACTATTTAGAGTTGGATAAATTCTAGATCTGCATTTTTTTTCTAGTCACATTAGTTAAGTTAAATAGTGTCAAATTTACACTCATATAAGCCAGTACTATTTTAATCAATATTCATGAGAGAAAACAGTCATATACCTTATAACGGACGGGAATGACCATGGTATCAAATGATTTCACTAGATTCTGGAAATCATCATATCTTTCCCAAAATATTCATACATTTATATTTTACAATATAATTTTTTTCCTTGGTGCTTATTTGGTTTTAATATATTTTCCTCGTATGCCAAATATGGCTCATGAAGTCAAAGATATATCTTTAAGCAATATGTATGTAATTATTAATTAGCATTAAACCATAAAATAAGTTCAAAAATATAAATAAACGGGTTGGATTGGATCGATTCATATCTGACTCAATTCATGATCTATATCCAACCATTTATTCTTAAGTTATTTAGGATCGTATCAGATCGAATTGACCCATCTAGTTGGATCAAATTTTATCACCCATATACACCCATTAACAACCATTATTGAGTATAATTCCAAGCACATGTATTGTACTAGTTTTACACGTGATGTTAATGAATTATGTTGAGCGAGTTAGTTATATATCCGATTTAATCATTATGATAATATTCTCAATTCATGAATAAATTATTATAATAATAACATTGAAAAGTTAAAATTAACATGGAGAGGAGAAAAGCTAGCAACAAATTTTCTATAAATAAGGAGAAACTCTTGCCAAGATTTTTTTTTTCATAAAAAATAAAGTATAATCCAGTTCTGATTTTCCAGGGATAATTTCGGGATTTCCCAACTACTTCCGTTGGATTTGAAATTTTGAACCAACTACTGTTTATATGATCTCCATGGGCGGGTACGCGTGGGCGCGGGTACGCGGGTACGGGTGAGCGGGTACGCGGGCACGGGTACGCGGGTAAACGGGTACGGGTACAAACGGGTTTTTTTCCAAAAAACACTGCTCGGCCCTTCTCAAACCTCACCCGTGTACCCGTTTACCCGCCTATACCCGGGCACGGTACGGTACCGGTACGGGCGGCGGGTACGGGTGCGGGTTGTACCGGCGGGTTATCCTAGATACAATCTCAAATACCCCCTCTCCCAAACTTAAACTAAGCATTAATCTCAATACTTTAATCATACATAAAAAAGGGTAAAAGAGATACTCACATAGTGACACTTGGTTTGCCTCCCAAGAAGTGCCCTGTTTAACATTGTGAAACTAACTTTGCTATTTTACAATGTCAATGGCGATCGGGAGCCTCGTCGATCCAATGTGAATCGATCATCTTGTGAAATTTCACTTCAAACTCTTTAAGCTTCTCGAACTTGGGGATTAGGCTTTCAACATCATGCAAGTAAGGATTATTGCGTAGTTTTTTCTTGTCCTTCGGTTTCAAGACTCCAAACTCGTAGTCATCTTCATCAGATAATGGATTCATATCTGATGAGTCGGAGTCATCAAAATAGATCATCGGTGGGGTTTTAGCATTGTCCTAAGATGCTCTTTCCCAAGCTGAATATGAATTGGTCTCGTTGGAATTTGGGTCGAGAGGGGTTGAACTTTCCTTCGAGTTTTTATCATACCAAATTGGAAATGTTGCTCTCCAATCCCAATCATATGGGTTGTAAGGGAATGTATCCAGTTCAAAATCATTTTCTTCTAAGATTTCATCTCTGCAATACAAATTGTCTTATAAGATTTCATCTCTACAATACAAATTATCATCATAAGGACGTGCTTCATTTTTTTGGCATTAAATTGGACTTTGTCATCATTAATATTAAATATAACCCGTTTTTTACATCAATCACTGCACCGACAGTGGCTAAAAATGGTCTACCAAGTATAATTTTTGTTTTGTGGTCTACTTTCATATCAACTATAACGAAGTCACGAGGGATGAAAAATTTGTCAACCTTGACTTGTAAGTCTCTCACAATTCCAACTGGACTCGTACTTGATCCGTCGGCAAGAACATCGAATCCTATTTGGTCAAAAAGAAACTTAGACATCATATTTACACCAGCTCCTTGGTCGGTCATCGCATTTGAAATTTTGGTAAAACTAATTGTACAAGGTATTGCGATCATGCCGGGATCTTATAATTTAGGAGGCATATTTTCAGTATTTTGAATCCAATCCGGAGAAGAATGTCCATACTGAGCGGAGATGTTTATATCTCCGTGCTTATCTTTGGAGCACTTTTATGATCTTTTTGAGGTAAAATTATCATCGCATCAACTTTGGTAATTGTGCTTGCGTCCACATAAAAATAGTCACATTAGCCTGTTTTTTAGGATTTTGCTCAGGTTTAGGGGGGAGTTGGCCTTGTTGGTGGGATGCGACGATGGCTTGCTGTGCAACTTGATTCTTAAGATTTTTCATCCGTTGGTTGATTTCTTCGAACTTGACATCATTCTTCTGGTTTGTAGCGGTTTGAGTCTCGATGAAGTTCTCCAGGAATAGTTTAAGGTTGGACTTTGGTGGTTGTGTTGTGATTTTGATTCTGATTGGGTTGTCCTTGATCATTTCTCCATGAGAAATTGGGGTGATTTCGCCATCCTGGGTTATGTGTTGGAGTAGAGATTATTTTGTGGTCTAAAGTTATTATTTAGCATGTTGGCCTGCTCAAAGCTCCTTTCTTCCATCTGCTGGTAAGTGCAGTTGACCGTAAGATGGTCGGTGCATCCACAGGTTGCGTAAGGGAAAAACTGATCAACAGATGAGACATTTGCTAAATCTTGCCTCATGTTTTGATGGTTCTCGATCTTGATCTGACGGTTCTCGGTCTAAAGCGCTTCAACCATTGCTTGTAGCTTGTTAATTTGATCGATCTCAAATTTACCAGACACTTGGGCTCTTGTTGGTCCTCTCTCGGTTGACCATTGGACTTGGTTGAGCGCCATTTCCTTGATAAGTTTGTATGCATCACCGATCTTCCTGTTCATGAGACTCCCAACTACAGTGGCATCAATTGTTATTCTGGTATTGTTGGTCAATTCCTCATAAAAAGTCTGTAGAAACACCATTTCTTAAAACCGTAGTAAGGGCACATCCGCAACAACTCTTGATAACGGTCCCAAGCCTCGCTAAGAGACTCCCCTATCTTTTTACCTGAAGTTAGTGATTTGGTTCCTAAGAGCCACGGTCTTAGAAGGGGAAAATACTTAGAAAGAAACATCGCTGACATTTGGGCTCATGTAGTTACCGCGGTTGGTGTTAAAGACCTGAGCCACCATTTTGCTCGGTCCCACAAAGAGAACGGAAAGAGTCGAAGCTTGATTGCATCTTGAGTAACTACGTTCATCTTCAATGTGTTGTAGAATTCTTCGAAGTTAGCAAGGTGCGCGACCCTTTTTTCGTGCGTCTCCACCACTACGGGGCGATGAGATGCGAGAGAAGGACACGGAGATCCCTCATAAGCATGCATTTATTTAAAACCGGTTCATATTTACCGTTCAGACCCATTATGATACACATTTAGGGGTTTTCAGTGATTGTGAGTCCTTGTAGATTCTGATGGGCTCAAACCCCCACCGTTAATTATCTTGGGCTATTAACCTCGAGGCACCTCTGGATCTCGAAAGAGGAAAGCAAATATTATAGTTAAATGATAGTCAAGTAGTCGAGTGGTTAAGTTTTCAAGTGATCGGAGTCACTATGAAATACTCTGGACTTACAACCGAATCAGTCCAGTACGGGCAGGATGGCAAAATATGAACTTACCAACATATCAGTTTCATCTTTAGGATACAGTGTAAATTGAATTTATAAATAGATCAATTTAACTCACATAAAGTGTTGGTAGACGAACTTACAAACAGATCAGTTTCGTGTTTGAGAAATAGTAAAACTAAACTTATAGACAGATCAGTTCATATTCAAAAGGTAGTTAAGAAATGAACTTACAAACAGATCAGTTCAAATCAATTCAGATGCAGTAGTAAAAGATGAAGTCACACACAGATCAGTTCAACTCAGGTAGAATGATAATAGATGAACTTACAAACAGATCGGTTCACTTTGCATAGAATGATAATAGATGAACTTACAAACAGATCAGTTCAAATTATAAAGTGGTAACAGATGAACTTACAAGCAGGTCAGTTCAAACTGTATAGAGTAGTGAAAAATGAATTTACAAACATATTAGTTCATTTTAGATAGGACAATGAGAGTAGATTGGTAGAGAATGAACTTACAAATAGATCAGTTTCATTTTAGGTGATAGTGAAAGATGAAGTTACAAACATATCAGTTCAATCTTTACGGCTCCGAGAGATGATCTTACAAACAGACCAGACGAGCCTCTACGAAGAGATAGAAGATGAGTCCATAAACAGATCGACTTAATCTTGATTGACTTAGAAGATGAACTTACAAACAGATCAGTTCATTCTTACTAGTCAATGACCAATCACACAAAATATAACCTGAAAGCACTAAGTCAGTTGATCTTGTGGTTGGTGAATCAGAAGATTAGTGGATATGGCTCACATGCACATCTTACTGATCTAATAGATCATAAATTCCAAGCACTGAGCGGATTCATAAATCTAGGAACACTTCTGCACACAAAGTCAAACATGAAGCGCTAAACCAGTTCAACATTGAGGCATATGTGTTAGTGAATGAACTTACAAACAGATCAGTTCAATTTCATTGTTTAGAAGATGAACTTATAAATAGATCAGTTCAATCTTGTATTTTAGGAGATGAATTTACAAACATATCAGTTCAATCTCATAAACTAGAAGACAAACTTACAAATAGATCAGTTTAGTCTTACTAACATGTCAAGTCATGAACAATTGTTCAAGACACGAGAATCAGAAGACAGTGGACAAAGTCCCTACAGTTGTCTTACTTGATATTCCAAATTATAAATTCTGAGCACTGGCGATTCATAGATTCAAGGTTACCTTATACACAAAATCAAACTCAAAGCACTTAGCTGGTCTAATATTGAGACATGTTTGTTAGAAGATGAGTTCTCAAACAGTTCAGTTCAACTCCTCTAATCTTACCAGATTATGGGCTTACAAGCAACTCAATTCCACATCTGTACACCACCAACCTTGAGAGGCAGCTGATGTATTGATGATCACTGAATCATCAATCTCAACATCACAATGTCACTTCTTAGACACATTCATATTACCTTCACTGATATCAACACACTCATTGTGCTGATGTTATTGTGGTCATAGTTTTTCTCTTAATAGTTGTTAGAATGTTTTGTCCTAACTGTTGTTAATTCCTTATTCTTAGTGTTGCATTACTTGTGCAAAATACTTTGTTGCTCTAACACTCCTTGTGTGAGCTCGTTTAATCACCTTAAAAATGCAAAAAAAAAATATTGTTGACTTTATTAACAAGATAATACATTTTATTATTATCTCAATTACTAAGGTGATTTTATTTTTTATTTTTAACTCTCTTTATTTTGTAGAAAATTAATTACAAAAATAATAAAAAAATAGGTTGGTTATTATTCATAATTTTGTATAGATTTTTAGTATTTTTATAATAGCCAAAATAACAAGTCAAACTTTGGTCAAACAGAAAAAGTAAATAATATCCTTTTGCTTTTAAATTGTTTCAGTATAGTAAAATTTTTAAAATTGAATGATTTTACATAGAAAAATACTATAAAAAATAAAAAATAGAAATAAATTTGAATTAATTTGAAGTTTGAGAAGGCCTCCAAATGATTTATTTACTCTTTATTTTTAATTTTCTGTTATTTATTGAAAACTGGACTTTGTGAATTGGGCCGAGATTGATTTTTCCTTTATTTTTCTCAGTTGGGTCTGCTTTTTAACTGGGCCATGATCAATGCTTGGATTAATCTAGACCGTTGGATCTGTGTCAAGATTAGCACATATCTTTTATTTAATGGGTTGATTTACTTGGGCCGACATATGTTATTAAGATTTGTGTTAGATGGATTAAAGGCTTGGATTGAATTTTGCTTTAATTTTCTAAATGTTCAATAGCCTAGATCTCTTTGATATGTTCTAAGATTTGTGTGATCCTTTGAGATTAGTGCTGAGACGGTTCTTCTTTGTCTCCCTCTTCTCGTGCTTTGAGATACATACTGGAGAGGTGTTCCCGGAGCTCCGGTGGCCTGATCGGAGATCAACTACCATGGTTGACATCGTCTAGATGTGAGGAGTTTTTGTGCCTTCCGATCATGTATCAAGATGGTGGATCGCCGACGCTACCATGTCCAGCTGACTGACTTGTACCACTTTGCTACCGAACGTTTCTCTCAAACAAATTGAGTTGATTCAATCACGATTCCTTGCAATTCTCAACTTCTTTACACGATTTCAAGTCTTAATTGACACAATCAGTGATTTAATCGTTGCAATTACCCTTATTATTTCTTGAATTACAATGAGATAGTGATGATAATCATACCAGTTACCGATTTCATGTTATATAGTTTATGTCTTCAATTGATTGCTAAGATTCAATCTTTCTTATCACCATAAAACTACTCGTTTGTGATTTGAGACTTGACTAGAACACATAGCTTACTCAATTATTGTGACAATTAACATCGTTATGCTTTTGTTCTCAAGTTCCGGCGATTGAAATCAAATCTTCGATCAATTACTCAATCTCAAGTTGAATTCTTTAGCAATCACTTGAAAATCATAGATACCGAGAGGTCTATGACCTTCAATCAGTCATTTTTATGATTTAGAGCTAGAGATCACTTGGTCATTGACTAGATTTTACTGATACACTCGATTCAATCCATTAGCAGCCAAATTGATCAAGAAAGATGCAAGAAAATAGCAGAGAAAGAATCAAGATAGCAAGCGATAGCTTAGAGAAGAGATTCAATCAAAGAAAAAAAAAAAATTCAACTAAATTAAAAGAAGAAAATTGTGAAAATACAAAGAACAGTACTGACAAGTCTTTGAATTGATCAAAACTGAGTACAATTATATCTCAAGCTTACAACTTTCATTGAAACACTCACCTTCCTTCTTCTCTTTAGGTTCAAGACTTTGAATTGACTATTAATGGTGGAAGAGGTTGAATATATACCGAGTTCTCAACACTTATTGAGATCAATCGACCAATTGGCTTCTCACTTGCTCTCTAGGGCTCTTGAGTAGTACAACTGTGTAATTGCTAATCTTTCTCTTTTCTCCTTTTTTGAGTGCCGTTGATTGAGGGTTTATATAGGGATTGATCAATTTGACCATATTTGACCTTGTAATTCATCTATACTTGGTCTATTATATCACTCACTCAAGCTGCTCTCTTTGTGCTTTATGGTTCACTAAAGCAAGTCTTCAATTGCCAGAATTATGTGTAACTGCCTAAAGACAGTTACAACTTCATTTTATTCACTGATTTGCCACTACCCAGCCTTCATACCTCTGCAAGTTCTTTTAGCTCCTTCTAGACCCTTCCAGACCTCATTTCATTCCTTTATAAGCAGTTCATGCACTCCCTTAGCTCAATTTTGTAGCAATTGATCAGATTAGCACTTCTTCTTCATTGCAAGCCTATTACTAAGTTTCAAACTTTCATGTTGATTCTCTGCTTGTTTCTCACATCTTAAAGCCTCAACACCATCACCTCAGTGTCAGACAACTCCTCAAACACTTCCTTTGTCAAACACTTCCTCAACACCATCACCTAGTGTTTGATCAACTCATCTCTAGACCGAGTCATGAGTTAGTGTATCTCCTACTTTCAGCATTTAACTTTTCTCAATTCTTGCTCTAACATCATCGCCTGAGGTCTAGCAAGCTCTCCCAGCCATCAATTGTAAGTTTCAAAATTCAATTTGTAAGTTCAAAGCTTTGACTCGAAGTACTTCTCCTTGCTATATCTCTCTCTACATTGTCTTATTTCAAATTCTAACATTGTACCCTTTCTCTCCTTTGCATTACAAGGCTCTGGCTAGAAGCAATTGTCTTGAAGTTGTGTGCTTCACTCGATCTCCATTGATGGCGCCATCAGCTGTTGAGTCGATCGGGAAAAAGAAGAGAAGAAGAGGGAAGAAGGAAGATGCTTCTTCGAGTGTGCTACGCCTGGTGTTCATGAACCAAAGCAGAGGAAGAGAATGACGCAGAGAAGCGGCTCATAGGCGCAAGGTACATACTCCTATTTATCCCTCATTTAAATTTCACTTAGTGTTTATGTGTAATCTTGGCTTGTTATTTGTTTGTGCACCACACTCTCATAAGTCTGGCTAGTGGGACCCACTTGTAAGATTATTGAGCTTAGGTTCACAGGTGTGATTAGCAATTGATTAATGCACATATTAGGGTTAATTGAGCTGAGTTGACATGATCTGATTGGTTGTAATATTGCTTAATGAGTTTGTTAATGATTGCTGAGGTGGCCCAATGGTTGTCTGCCACGTGACATAGGTGGGGCCCACCTGTCAGGTGTTCTTGTGCTGTGTGGGGCCTACATGGGTGATGTGGTCCAATAGGGGGCTGACATATGACACAGCTGGGCTGAGGTGGCTTCATGTTGTGTCGCCATGTGTCAGCTGAGGTTTAACTACTTGCTGATGTGGGTCAGTGTGGTAGTGCCATCTGACATGGTGTGCTAAGGTGGACCTGTCATGTCCTGCCACGTGGCACATTGGTGGGGCCCATCTGTCAGATGTCTTGCGTCAGGGTGGGGCTCACTTGCTGACATAGACCAATGAGTGGCTGCCACGTGGCACAACTGTGTTGAGGTGGCCCAATCAGGGGCTGCCACGTGGCATGCTTGTTGGAGGTGGCTGCTGGGTTGTAGGCTTCTTTAAATCTCCAAATTGTACCCGAGTGTGTTATGTCCCCAAATTGTACCCAGAGAGGTCTTGATCAAATCTCAACCCTTGATCAATTCATTTAATCTTTTTTATCTTCTCTGAATTTATTTTAATAGCTCTAGTTATCTAAAAATTCTGAAACTTTTATCAAAAATCTCTAAATTCATGGTAATCACTCTTATAATTTTTAATTCTAATTTTGCCCCTACCTCCTTAGTTAAAAATTCCTTTGTCAAGAAAACTAAGTTTTCTCCTCTAAATTAATCTAAATTTTTAATTGTAGCTCAGTGTCTCTAACAAATATAATTCTCTTATAGAAACCCCCCTAATTAAACAACAATTAGACTTGTATTGATGCTTCATTAGGGTTTGATTTGATCAACAATTAATTATATGTCAATAATTTATACAAATCCTAACTTGATCAGATGTTTACAACATTGCACCTGATAAGTCTTGTGAAATTGACTTTCAATCCATGTTCATGAAAGCAAAATTACAATGAAGTTTCTTATAGTTGGGCGTATTAAAATACTAATTTAGTATTGACACAGTTCTTATTGTACTGTTTCAGCTCTTAGGGTTTACTTCTTGTCTTTTCTCTTGAACTCTGTCACTGAGGTGTGAGACCCATCTGTCAGTGAAGAATAATCAGATGGATGACACCTCAAAAGATCTCTCTCTCTTAAATCTCCTGAGGGTCATCCATTTCGAATGAGTTGGAGGTGGCAGAGCTTTTATACCTTTAACTCTTATCTAAGATTTTCCTTGTGGGATTAGTGTTTAATCCTTGTTCCAGCCTGATTAGATTTAGTGGGTAGGCTGAGTTCAAACTATTAATGTTGCAAGGTGGGTCCCACCTGTCAGAGAAAAGTGATTACATGGATGACACCTCAAGAGACCTCTCTCTTTCTCTTGAATTTCTTGAGTGTCATCCACCTCGAATGGACAAAGAATGGTGGGGTATTTATATCCTTGCATTTTATCCAAAATTTTTCTTATGGGACAAATGAACTTGTTTCGGAGTTCAACAGTGATTTTTTCTGATTGGTGGCCCCCTCTTGCCTTTCTCTTCTCTTTCTTTTGATTTATTACTGATAATTGATTATTATTTTTAATTGTTTAGCTGTTCTACCATTGAAATCTTTTTAACGGTAAATAATGCCGATTTGGATCCTCATGTGGAAGATCGGCAAACTAATTTTGAGAGACCATATTGATGAGAGCCAGCTTCAACTCGAAGTCATTTACTATCACCGCGAGAATGATATATCCCATGTTAAGTTCTCCCGCATGAGGTGCAGTGAAATCCTTCAAAAGACGGTTATTTTCATCATTCGTTGTCATGTTGATCACGTCACCAAAGTCTAGACGCTGAGGTAATAGATCTGGATTGGGTGTGTGACGTTTATGCTTCGAACTTGTGTAGACTAGCAACGGTGGGCCACTGGCCGGCGTTCGTCTTGCAAGAAAATCAAGAAAAGGGTAAAAATAAAATAAAATAAAATGCAGAAAAATTAAAAAATAAGTCTAATCTTAAGTACTATTGGTTCTATTGATGTTTAAATAAGTCCCCTGAAACGATGCCAAAAAGGTTGTTGTGCATATTTTCAAACTAATAATTTATCCTAATACTAAAACAGATGGTCAGCCACAAACGCACGACCTACCGCGTAGTACTTAGGTATCGATCCCATAGAGATTAGTTTAAATCATCAACATAAATAAGTTCCTTAAGCTAGACAATAAAAATAGAATTTTATCTAAACTAATCAAGATTATCTGAACGGAATTAAGAGTTTAATCAAAAGAAAAAAAATCTAGGGTTTCGACATCACTATCCACCTGTACATTAATCATACTATTCATAGGTTTATTCTTAATTTAGTGAGGGTTACCATCTATTTTAGTATTAATTTTCTGGTTAGGATTTCGTATCGTACTCTAATTAAGACAAACTTCACGATTAAGTACTTCGTCGTTCCTAATTAAAACCCGTTAAGTTCTAGTAATTCTAAAATGATCAAAGATTAATTGTTCATGATTAAGTACTTCCAATTAGTTACTCTAAAAGTTTAGAAAATCTCATTTAGCCTAAATTTCACGGTTAAGCTCTTCATCTAGGTCTAAATACTGATTTTGGGTCTGAGTACCGTTCGATTTGGATTAGAAACCAAATCAATTCTCTCAAATAATGTGTATTGTTCTAAGATTTATTTGCAATTCATGAATCTAGGAAACTTAGGGTTTCTATTCCTAAGTAGATTACTAATATAAATATGGAATTCAGTTCAGACACAAGAAGCTCAATCACAAAAGCAGTTCACAGAAATTAAGTTCAAATTAATAAACGAGTACGATTAATATGCAATAAGTTTCAAGTTTACATACCTACGCCCTAAAACAACGTCTACTCTTCCATAGAAGAGAGAAAATCACAATAAATATCAATGAAAAACAGAAAAAAAAAATCATCAAGAGAATAGAAGTTATGTTCGTTTTTTATTTCTTCTCATTTGTCTTTTTCTCTCTCCTCAAGAAGAATAATAATTTCTCTCTCTAAAAAACTCTAATAATGTCTACAATAGTTATTTTTAATTCCCCACGTTCTTATGAGAAAAACGAGCCCTAAGAACGCTAAAATAATCCAAGCGGATCTCTCAAAAATTAAAAATAACCGTCAGAAGGTCAGGCTAAAACCGTCCGTCTGTCCGCTTTCCTTCGGTCCACAGATGGACCCCTGCGGACC